>CM062810.1:286021463-287221463 GCA_031772625.1 Pinus tabuliformis
CGTCGTAGAAAAAAAGTTAAGTGAAAATACCACGATGACCTATTTGGAGCAGTGAAACCCTAGAATCCAAAAGCTCTGATACCAAATGTTATGAAACTAGCTCACAAAAAGATAGAAAAGATAGATCAACGCCTTATAATTCAACCTCTTTGAGGGGGAAACCTCCTTTACATTACACAAATGAATGATTCCTTGATGATTCAAATGACAAAACCTCCTTTCTATATATAGGAGTCTAAGGAGTCACAATATAACCCAACCGACCTAACAATAATAATATAAAGGCACAAAAATAACAATAGAGGGATTCTATGGGGCACAATAATAACAATATGGGGACAATAGGAGCACAACAGTATTAATAAGAGATACAACCACAATAGTAATGGGGCAATCACTAGTATTAGAGGGACTTAACAATCTCAATCTTCCAAACACAGTACTATTATGACGCCATATGCTAGCAAAAATAGGAGAAGAACTATTGGAATAGAAAAATTGGTTGTCGATAAGCTATCAGGTGGCGGAGATGATGAAGAGCCTCTTCGTAGAGTAACTCTAGAAAGTTGCACGTGGTTGAATCATTTATATCCAAGAGTCTACTTGAAATAAGGAGCATTGAAGAAATCACGGACATGGAAGTTTATAGAGTTGTACTACCTAATTGGGTTAGTACTTGTTTGCAAGAAAATCATAAAATAATGGAGGAAATTGTCGAAGAGGACAATACTTTTGATGATCATTTTTAGGTCCCTATACTACTAGTGTAGCCCCTTATTGTTATTAGTGCAACCCCCTTATTGTATTGTTGTTCCCATGTAGTCCCCATGTTGTTATTATTGTGCCCTATAGAAGCCCACTAATGTTATTGTTGTGCCCCTACAATATTATTGTTATGTAGGTTCTGATTATATTGGGACTACTTAGACTCTTATATATAGAAAGAAGGTCTTGTCATTTGTATCATCCAAGAATTGTTCATTTGTGTAATGTAAAGGAGGTTTCCCCCTCGAAGAGGCTAATTTTGAAGTCGTTTCTCTATCTCTTCTTCTATTTTGTGAGCTGGTTGCATAACAATTGGTATCAGAGCTTTGGATTCCAAGGTTTCGTTGCTTCAAACAGGTAATCATGGCATTGTCACTATAACGTTTTTTCTACGAAGTTTCAGAAGCTAACATTAAAACCCATTTGAGCCAAAATATTGATGAACCTTGGGACCAAATTTCAGATCTTGTTTCGCTATATTTTCAAAGATATGATCCAAGGAAGTTAGGGTTTTTATAGGCTCCCCAATTATATCTCAAACATGTGACTTTAGTTTTATGTGTATCGATTTCAGTTCCGAAGGTCAAAACAGTGACACATGGCACTTCGTACAAGTTCACTCTACTGAAAAGTATATAATCAGGTCATCTTAGGAGATTGGGCATAACACTTTCTTGGAGAAGGTAGCATTGGAAAGAGGATGTAGAGTGCTACAACAGGTCAAAATTTTAGACCTTGGAGATCCGAAATTTTAGAGATACAACAGATTCAAGATCGAGCTCCTAAAAGCAAGAAAAAGAATGACTTGAATCAAGAAAATAGAAACACCTAGTAAGAAAAATTGGAGGGATGATTTGAATAATGTAATTGAAGATATGATCAATAAGATAAATGGTATAGAAGGAAAATTGAATGGCAACATGGAAGATTTGAAGAAAGACATGGAAGGTTTGAAGGAAGGTGGGACAAAGTCACTACAAAAAAGGCTTCCTAATGCCGAAAAGGTAGTAGAGGAAACCCATGATGAGAACAAAAGAAATGTTAATCATGATTTTATAGACTCTAACATTGTACTAAAGACCCATTATATTCCAAATATAGATATGAGGAAATTTAATGCCAAGGATCTGATAACTTGGATACTACAGATGGAGCAATATTTTGGTCTACATGATGTGCAACCGCCACAAAAGGTGTGTTTTGCATCTTTATATTTAGAACTGAATCAGTTTGTATGGTATAGAGGGATTTGTTCTCATAAACCACTTGTCACCTGATCAATTTTTAAGGAGGAAATTATAGCACATTATGAGGATACAAAGAGCAACACCTTCTTTATCCAATCGATAAATCTCAAACAAAAGGGTTCAATGGCAGAGCACATTGAGGACTTCCAAAATTGAATATAAGGGTAAATGACATTCCAGAGAAGCATAGGATTGAAGTCTTCATAGGGACTTTAAATGATAACATCCAACATGAGGTTTGCCTTTGGGAACCTGATTCATTGGAGAAGGCATACAGGTTGGCAAGAAAAATTGGAAGAAAAATTATGGCAACAAGGAAGCTTACCACTCATAACTATAAAGATGGAAGTGTTGTTGCTCCTAGCCTTTCATCACCTACAAGGTTGAAACCACAACAATTGGAAGAAAAAATAGAAAAAGAGCTTTGTTACAATTGTGATAGAAAATACACTAAAGGTCATAAGTGTGCTAAGAAGAAATTAATTTACATAAATGGGGAAGAGGAGCAAGAGAAGGAACAAGAGACGTCAAAATAAGATGATATACAACAGGAACCACTCCCAGAGAAAGAAGAAATGAATCTGACCATATCTTGTAATGCATTGACAGGAATTATCACTGCTCAAACTCTCAATATAGAAGGGCATATCAAGAAGAAAAAGTTAATAGTGTTGATTGATTCGAGTAGTACCCATAATTTTATTCATTGTAAGATAGCCAAGGAATTGAATTGCTTCCTATATCTATCACCAGAGTGTCAAGTAACGGCTGCAAATGGAGGAATCATAAATTGCTCTAGAAAGTGCCATAATATCAAGCTATCCATGGGAGAATATGTGTTGAAAAGTCCAATTCTTTCCATTCCAATGGGTGTTACTGATGTTGTACTAGGAGTCCAATGGCTACAATCTCTGGGTACGATAGCTTTCAATTTTCAAGAACTTTTCTTGAATTTTTTTTGTTTTAGAAGGAAAGGAAGTTGAATTAAGGGGTATCGCAGGGAAATTGGGAAAGATAATCAACTCTAATGGCATGACAAAGCTTCCAAGGAAAGAACAATGTGGCAGAATTGCACAATTATGTTCACTAGAGGCTCAAACAATGAAATCATCTATTTCTCCTAATCTCCAAAAAGTATTGGACAATCATTTTAAGGTTCAAGCAGTGGAAGATCACGTCGAGCATGAACAACAAGTTCTCAAACTCTTAAAGGATAACCTTTCTTTTGCATAGAATCAAATGAAACAACAGACATAACAACATAGCAACGAAAGAAGTTTTGATGTAGGCAACTGGTTATTTTTATGGATACAACCATACAAACAAATGTCCCTTAAGCAACCTAAGAAGGATAATAAATTATCACCAAAGTATTATGGTCCTTACAAGGTGTTGCAAAAGGTTGGTACTATGGCATACAAATTGGAGCTTCCTGCATCTTCCCGAGTGCTGCCAATTCTCCATGTTTCATGCTTAAAGAAGGTTATAGGTGACAAGCTCCTAGTTCAAACAATATTTTCGGAACTTGACAAGGAAGGAAAAATCATATTGTAACTCGAAGTAGTCACAAAAACAAGAACCCGACAGCTACGAAATTGATCAATTTCAGAGTATATCATCAAGTGGAAGAGCTTACCTGCTAAAGATTCCACATGGGAGGACACGAATTCTATATAGAAGCATCCATAACTACTCAAGCGTTGAGGACAACACTTTTTGAAGGAGAGGGGCATGTTAGGTCCCTATTCTACTAGTGTAGCCCCTTATCGTTATTAGTGAAACCCCCTTATTGTATTGTTGTGCCCATGTAGTCCCCATGTTGTTATTATTGTGCCTTATAAAAGCCCATTGATGTTATTGTTGTGCCCCTACAATATTATTGTTATGTAGGTTTTGATTATATTAGGACCACTTAGAATCCTATATATAGAAAGGATGTCTCGTCATTTGTATCATCCAATAATTGTTCATTTGTGTAATGTAAAGGAGTTTTCCGCTTAGAAGAGGTTGATTTTGGAGTCGTTGGTCTATCTTTTCTTCTATTTTGTGAGCTGGTTGCATAAAAATGGTTGTGTCACATTTCAAGAAACAAATTATGACAGGGGCGGTAAGAGATTGAAGATTGAAAGGGTACAACTTTCTGACATAAAGGTTGTTGAATGGGCATAAATGAATGTTGAGTTGTCTCCAGTTGCAACACCGGGGCTAATGAAATTGCATAATGCTAGTGGTGAAGTGCTCGTGAATTCTATTAGTTGACGACAAGTAGAAAATATGAAGTTGAAGGAAAAAATAAAAGAGGTAGAAGATACTTTGAGCAATCCTTTGTTGAAGACTCCACTAGTAATACGTGGACTACCATTGGCAATTTCTAGTCTCAGCGGATTTCATAGATTTGAGAAACTTGTCAATATTTTGAGTGCGGCGAAATCATATATCATTAGTAATATATCCTAAAGATTGTGGATTATTGAATCTACATGACAAGTTGCTTTTGATCTATGACATCTAAAGTAGAGAACTAAGTCTTCTATCAAGTTGGTCAAAAGTGAGATGACAGGAAATTTGTAGACAATGACTTATTAACTTTTAGTCAGAAGCTTAATTCATTGTCCGGACTAGAAAAAGATAAACAAGGGTTGTTTGATGTTGATAAGATGAGGCAGAGCAGGGTTGCGTGGTCTTAGAAAATTAGAACATAGGAGGACATTATTTATGAGTGTGGAGACATAGAACATAGAATAGCAGATGTGTATCTCAAGGCAGTAGTGATTGTTTAGGATTTAAGCAATTTGTGCATTACATATGAGTCTGGATTAATTGCGAAGGATAAGCTAATGGTTGCTTTGAAGAAGCTAAAACAATCACAGGCAAAAAATTTCGATGATATAACTGATTTTACTGCAAAGGAAATTAGCAAATGGTTAATTACTTTTGTTAGTGTAACGAAGAGTAATCTGCCTCAGTTTTGCAATTGCAAGAAGAAGCTATAGAAATTGAGGAGCAGATATTCAATGAATGCGATAAGAAGGAAATTATTGTCACTTCGATGAAAGAATTAATTGAAGCTAAAGTGAAGCAATTTGTTTTAGGAAACCTGATTCCGAAAGATAGCTTAGGGCTAAAGAATATTAGACTATGCTTTTGCATATTATGAGTGTTTTAATAAATTGGAACATTTATTTTTGTCATCAAAGCATTTTACTATTGAAATATTTTGTGTGTGTTATGATGGAATAGTCTAGTTCTTGAATGCAGTTCCTTGTTATTTGTTGCAAATGAATTTTAGAGATTATAGTCGATGGGATTCCAATCGCACAAACCCCATTGGGATGAATGCATTTAGCTTTGCGACTGAAGTATTAGCATTTTCATAAATATTTTATGCAACAAAGGCTAATTTTTAGACCATGGCTCTATAATCATAGCTTATTTGAATTCTGATTATTGTCTTTTCTATCTCTCAGTATGTTTACTAACTATGTAAACAATTCCGAGATAATGTTTCACATGGGATGTTGTATGGACTTGGGTTCTCGAATGTTGTACAAAAAACGATAATTGAACACCTCTTTTCCAATATTTGCTTTGAGCTTTTATATATTAGCTAATGTTTTGTCATGAATGATAATTAGAATGGATTTCTATTTACTCTGTTCTATACCGAAACTTTTTACTAGTTATATCAATAATTCTTAGACAATGATTTATATGTGAACTTGTATTACTATTGATTCTTTAGAGTTTCTCAATATCATTGATTGAACATAAGTTCAAGAGACTATGATTTTGAGCTTTTATATTCTTTGAAATGGTATGAAAATTGTCAGCAACGAAAATAAACATTTAGCAGGAGTTTTGGTTCAAAGATACCTATTGCATTTGTGATGTTTATTTGAATGATAGCTATAGTGATTAGGATTTTAGTATGAATACAATTGTTGTTAATGTAACTATGTTGGTTATTGTTCAAGGCTTGTGAAGCACAAAGACTATTTAGTTTGTTCCAATTCTGTTTACAATGGAGATGAACGCTTGGCAAAAGTTTTGGTTGTTATATATCTATTGCATTTGTTATGGCTAACATTTGAGTTTGAATATAATTATAGTTGTTGTAACTATGTTGATAACTGTTGAAGGCTACTAAGCCAGAAAGCCTGATTATTTTGTGCCGACTCTCTTTACTAAAATGCATGTACAAAAGCGAGAATTGCACACATCAGTGTTTCATTGTACGAATTTTTCCTTCTGCGGGGCTTAGAATGAGTGTTTTCATTGTGTAGATGAAACTTCTTTCCAGGAGTAAAAGCTCCACACAGAAACATATGATGATGATGATGATAATAATAATACATTAAACTATGGGATCTGTTTTTGAAGCGTTGTGAAAAAACTGCATATTTCGTTTTGTAATAGTCAATTGTAAACCAATCTTTGTAAGTATTTTGGTTATAGACATATATAGTTTGTTTACTCAAAGCAAATAAGTATTTAAATAAGTCTTACTAGATATAGAAACTTGTTTTATTGTGAAGAGCATTTTCTTGTCTGAAGCTCATATTAAAGCTTATATTGTAAATCACAAAGTTGCAGTAGTCAATTGTAAATGAGTATTTTTAGAGCGATATTGAGTACGGAAATAGTTGTGCAGAAGTGGTTGTGCATGTGCAGAGGTTATGTGGAGAACAAACACATATGTGGAAGTAAATAATTATATAACTCATGCCATATATAAAAACTTGTTTCATTGTGCAAATATTTTCTTGCCCCAATCCCATAATAAAGCTTACATTATGCACACGAAGCTACTTCCGTACAACGAAAGCTTTTATTAAACAACAATAAACTTAAAAATAATAAAACTAAATTAAATAATAATACTTAATAATAAATTTTATCAATTACAAAAAAATAATTAATAATGTTGTTCATGAAGTTTTATGGTGACTGTAATCAATGCGGGGGGGCACACACTGCAAATGGAAAAGACACGAAATTACAAAACTATGTTATGTAGAATTGAAAGAAAGAAAAAGAAGAAGAAGAAACACTTTCATTGTGTGGAGTGTGGTTTCTGTTAGCGCTTGAAATTTCACCTCAGGCTGAGAAAGGTAAACCTCAAGGCAACATCAAACCACTTAGCCTCGTAGCTAGCCCTACGGGGCAGGAGAGGGCTCTCTCCGGTCTATCTCGATAAAGATCTTCAATGGGCGAGATAACCAATAGGGTAACATTGATTTTAGGCTAGTAAACTGATCAAAAGGGTTGATTTGGGATTTTTAGGGTTTTTGGTGGCAAATTGAGGAGTGGCAATTTTGGGTGCGGGGATAGGACACAGTTTCTGCAGGGGGTTCTTTGGGGCGAGATAGGATACATTATTGATGCCTTAGATTGAGGTGAATGGATGAGAAAGACAGGTGAGGAGCTAAGGAGAGCAAACAATAACTTTGAATTCTCCTTAAACAGCAGAAAACATTGAAATTAAACAAACTTAAAAGCAGAGCATGACAGTCATGAATTCTACTTTAACACTTCATTTGTTTAATGTGCAGAAGGAAAAGTAAGGAAATGATTTCACATAACACACTTACAAGTACATAGAGAAACACACCATCAATACATGTAACCACAAAAATCCCAAAAAGGACTGCAAAACCCTGGTCTTCCTTAGCCAAAAATTGCAGAGATACAGTGAATAATACAATGATAGCTTCTCCCTCAAGAGTCCAACCATGAAAATGAGCAAGAAAGTACATAATATAGATCATCTAAACTCTTTCCCTGCCTCCATGGGTCGAGCTCACTATCCTAGGAGCTGTTTCAACCACTTCTAAACTAAGCACTGAAAACTAGGCAGTGAAAACAACTTGCCTCTATAAGCTAGGAAACCAATTCATTCATTTAATTTTCACCTTTTTCATGAATGAATCTTCTAGAAGAGGTAAATAAGTGTAAAAGTGTCATAAAATTAAATTAATTACATCAAAGAGCATAATAATCCACCCCAAAAAGTCAAACAGGGTCAAACTGCGTTTTTCTCAGCTGTACACTGAAATTTGCCTGACGGGTCGCGCGCCTTTGAGACCCTTTTTGGGGCACTTCCAGGTGTCCAAATTGAGCAAGAGTAGGCTTGTTGGAAAGGTATGTGAGTCTACTTTCCAACCCAACTAGAATTTCTGAATTTGGTGGTCATTTTCCCCTCCAAAATTGCAATCTCCCAAGACTACTTTCTGTGTCTCAAAAATGTGGCAGAAAGTCATTTTTGCTTGTTTTTTTGACTTTCTGGAGGCCCAAAACTTCATAAAATTTCTTGTCCATGGATGAGCATATGTAACTTCTCATGAAAAATCTGGAAATGCTGAGTTTTTGCAAAATGAAGTTGCCAGGATGAAGGGTCGCGCGGGGGGTGAGACTCGTTAATGGAGAAAACCTGTAAATTGCCTGAAAAAACCAAAATTTACCCAAAATGCTCAAAATTTCTTGGGATTTGTGCTGTTTCTAGGCTATTTAGTGCCTTGGTCCTTCAGTGAAGCCTCGGCCAAGATATGGAGGGGATCGGGCCTCTTTCTCCTTTTTTGTGCCTTGGCCAACCGCCTTTGATCTGGCGATTGCAATTTTGACATTTCTCTAAAACCATGACACCTGTGAAAAAAGTGAAGGAGGTTTTTATTCTTTGGCATGTTATGGACAAAAACCTCTCTTAGTTTTCCAAAATTCATCTTTTATTGCTCTGGAACATCATTTGTGTGCGACTTGTCCCGATGCGTGAAACAAGGAATTTTGTCGAAATGGAGCGAAATGAAGGGGATAGGGGGCTTCTAAATTCTTGGGGAAATTTTTGGGAGTGGGGAGGGATGTTAGGAAGCAGGGGAAAGTGGAATCTCAGAGATTGAGCGAGGGGAAGGGGTCCAAAATGGCAAAACACAGGCCAAACCTAGAAATTTGCCAAGTTGTAGCTAGAAACTAGGGTTTGTGCAAAAATGAGGAATTTGGGGGATCTCAGTGATGGGAAGCATTTGATAAGGTATATGAAGGATAGGGGAAGGTGTATGAACATCTGGATACAAGTTTTGCCGATGATTTGACCGTCCAAGAGAAATTGCCTTCAAAACCCTAGGAGAGGGAAATGACCTTGCCAAGGTGCAACTGAAGCATGAACAAGGTGTAAAATGACTCATTAGACACTGGCATTATAATGAAAACCCTATGAATGATGATAGACTCAGCTGAATGGTGACATGAATTGGCATTTTGACAACTTTAGAAGGAGTTAAAGCAAACCCTAGACCTAATGCCTAGTGACCAAATTTTGCTTGAAAACTCTTTGAAATGACAAAATTTGACCTTGACACTCTGAGACCACTTTGTAAGAGCATATTTGATCACTGGAGGAAGGCTGGAAAGACTGACACTAACAGTTTCCTCATTTTCGTACACTACATAATGACATTAACTGTTCGATATCGTTTTGGCGAATAAACGAATCAACATGTAATTGGGAATGTAAATTTTATTACCTCTAAACTTACATTGATATAGTAATGGATGTGATTGTTGACAACCTGTAAGCTAGTTGAAAATATTCACATTTAATTTGTTTTGTACATGGAGTAGTCTCTAAATTTCGAGATTTGTTTTTAAACTATTTCTGCTATTTCTCAGAAACGTCTGCATTGTCGTTTTTGAATTGTTATTTATTTAAAATGTTTCATCAAACAAATTTCACACGCAAAATAGTAACAGATAGTGGAAACGGAAAAAGCATAAATTTAGTACTATCAACAATTACTCTGATACCGAAAATCTTGAAGCTTGACAACTGTAATCTAATTTTCCAAAAATCTATGCCCGATTTTCTACAAATTGTGTCGAAAATTCTATATTTTTGGTCCAAAATTGTGGCAGTTTAGATTATGCGAATTATTTCTACTATTTCTTGTAAATGCAGACTTTGATTTATTGAATTACTATATATTGAAAGTGTCTTGTAGAAGAGATTTCACACGAAGAGTAGTAATAGGAAGTGGTTGTTTAGCATATCGATGATCTATACCTAACGCACATTGAAAATGGTGATGTTTGGCAGAATAATTTAAAAGTACAGAGCATAAATGGCTTCGAGGGGAAAGAAAATGGTTATTTACATTGATAATATGAAGTCACTTGCACTCATCGATCAGAGCTTTTAGTGGTCGGTTGTGTATCAATGATATGTCAATCTGTCTGCACAAGAGAAGAATAGTGATAATATTTGGTGTACTGGATTAGTGAATTCTTAATGTGTTCTAGAAGTATTTGATTTTAGAGAAATAATTTATTTATGCACAAAGAAATTTGATTGAACAACAAAAACGATTAGGATACCATACAAATATACTTGTATTTCTTTGACTTTAGAGACACTCAGGCTGATGTTGAAGCTATCGATTCCATATATGTGCTTAGATTTGTCAAAAGCAAATAAATTTTGAGCATTACAGGCAAGTGGCTTGAAAGTCATACAAGAGTTCGTTTCGCCAGCTTTTGAGGTTCCTTAAGATCTTTCCTCTCTAATATTACTTTGTTTAGAGAACCTTTTGGAGAGTTATGTTCATTGTATGCATGTTTAATGGGACAAGAAATTACGACCAATGTCCCAAGATCCATTCTCTATATGATCCATTATTCATATAAAAAATTGTGTATTTGACTGGGTTCATCTTATTTCAAATTAATTGTCTTTTCAATTAGTGAATTTGTTCAAAAGTGGTAGATTCTTCATGATGGCGTATATAATGACAGGCCTCATGTCGAGTCATACTTTTGATGACTTGCCACATAAACCTAATTTCAATTTTGAAAAAGAACAGATGCAGTTTCACTATCCCATATTGTGGAGGTAGGAAACCATTTCAATTTTTTGTCTAATTCAAGATATTTTTTCAAAGCAAGTTATTTGCATGATAATTGGACAAGAGACCCATAGAGTATCTGGAGAAACACAAGTTATCCTCTGGATAAAAGGGATACATGAAGAAATAGGAAATAATATGGTTATTCGAGTTTATGGACTTTGAGGTAAACCATTATTGCTTCTAAGAATTGTTATGGACAAATTTTTTGTTGTCGAAATCTGTAGGCAATACTACGATTGAAAAGTTAAATTTGAACAGAAAAAAGAAGAAACAATTTATTTCTTTGCCATTACTGTTGGATGGGTAATTGTGAAGAATGGAAGCCACCTTGGAAAGGTTGTGAAGTCTTTGCATTGTTTTAATTTAGAAGAAGTTGAAGGCCGGTGAGACGTTGATCCAAAAGGCTTATTTATTGCACATCTAGGTGCCATCAAATGCGAGAGCTTGTTGTCAAAAGTTGCAAGTGAAAGTGAAAAAAGTCATAGTGCTCTAAGAAATAATCAAGAAGTAGTAATGACTATTATAAAAAATGTTGAAGAAGCAAGTATCAACACTGAAACAAAGAGGCAAAAATCTTGCGCAATATTTTGTTTGCATATCCGAAATTGCTCTAGCTTCATCTTTAAGTGAAAGAAAACGAAAAGATATTGAAGTTGCAAATCTTATTCATGGTCAACTATTAGTTGTCGAAGATAACAAGGAGCCTCATGAAACATTTATTATAGAGAAAATGCACATGACTGAATTGGAAAAATACAAAAGCCCCCTGCAAACAAGAAGCGTTAAAGAAGCTATCAAAGGGGAAATTGAAGCTTCGCTGCTTGATTGGGTCAGTACTGCTTTGAACGAAAGAAAATAAATAAATAAAAAATAACAGAGAAAATTGCCAAAGGATTTTCTATTTTCGATGATCAGTTTGCCACTTTTCAATATGTAAACTATAACAAGGACAATAAAATATTGAATATTGAAAAAGTAAGGATGTATAGTAAAAAAATTATTGATAAAGTAGAAAAAAATGTTCATATGTATAGAAATATAGCCACGAATGTTTTGACATTCCATGAAGCTATCGAGAATGTGCTTGCAGTGTCTATTGAGAAACGAGAAGCAAAAAACCTAGTACTGAAAGCAACAATAGAAGAGCTGGAAAATGCTTTAAATCTGGGTCCTTTGTTGATGACTCTAGTCACAATACAGACTCAACGATCTACAATTCCCACTGCTAGCACATCTCATGGATCTATTAGATCTCTGTAACTGGTTGATGCAATCAAATGTCATATTGTCACTAATATATGCCAAAGGTTAGAAACCATTAAAGATGCATGGCAGGCGGTTTTGGTTTTGCTACGGTTAGCACAGGAAATCAACTAATTTCTCAATTTGGTGAGAAAAAATATTAACAAAGACAAGCATTTTGTTAATAATGACTTAATTGCTCTTAGTCAAAGGCTTGAATTGTTGTCTAGTATGGACAAGAAAAAAAAAGAACTGCCAAATGTTAATCAAATGAGGCAAATCAAACTTGGATGGTCTAGAAGAATCAATACACTAGAAAATATTATTTCTGAATTTGAGAGCATAAAGAACAGAAGAAATGATGTGTTTCTAAAGGCCATGTAAATTGTTCAAGATGAGGACGACCCATGCATCATATGAAATTTTGAATTGATTACAAAAGATACACTAACATTTGAATTGGATAAGATAAAAATAGTCAATAGAAGAACAATTCAATGATATAATTGATTTTACTTTAGAAGAAATTAGCAATGTCTATTTGGATTTGTTAGGATTAATGACAAGAAATATGTGTTAATTGCTTAGTTACAAGAAGAGGCGATGGAGATCGAAAATCAATTATTCAATCGACATGAAAGGGTAGAGATTACAATGGGACCAATGAAAGAATTCATTAAATATAAGTTAAAGACGTTGGTTCAAAGAGCCATGCATCCATAAGACAATTGATAGTGAAACAATTAGTGTATACGATTTCACAAATTGTAATTGTCCTTCAATCTTTTCACATTCATTATTCAATCATCATGAATTGTTAATTTTTTAATGTCACATAGTCTAGTGGTTGAATGCACTTCCTTGTTTTATTTTGCACTTCTCTTTTTCCATATTATGGTTCACGCATTTACTTTTCCCAGATGCAGGAGCAGGTAGTTAAAGAGAAGATGCCATAATAACATAGTGAACGAGCCAATGAACTAAGCCATTAAGCATTTCATTATTGATATAAGTGATTCCCATTGAGAATCATAATTATTAATGCTTTTCATTTGATCTTCAATACATTTGTACTATATTTATTTATTTTAATCATAGCTATGATGATTGAAATTTAAAACTCGATACAGTTCTTGTTACTGTGATTGTGTTGCTTAATGTTAAAAACTTATGCTCTTAGCACCTATATTATGTCTTCGATACATATATGTCAATAACATGAAACACGAAAATAGTTTTTTTTGTTATGAAACATGAATAATGTTCATTGTCATCATATTTTTAAATTTGTCTAGACTATGGTACTTCAGAAAGGCATTTATTACACTTTCCTCATTTCTCCCCATTGTACATAATGGAAGTTTCTTGTTGTATTTCGAAACGAAATTGATATAACAATTTTATGTGATTTTGATTGTGATAGTTTTGTGTGGCACTATGCAATCTTTAATGAATTAATTAGCGGTGGAGCTTTTTGGGAACAACTTTCCTTGTGCAGGAATATTTCATTGTACATAGAGAATTCATAAACAATAACTGAAAATTTGGTGGCACAAATTGCTTTCAACACATTCTGCCATAATGGCATTGCACATGTTGAAAGCTTTGCAAAAAGAAGTTTGCTATCGCTTGACACTTTGTATGGTGAAAACATTGATTGTCTCATTGCATAATTTAAGCTTCTGCATTTTCACATTTCCCTATAATTCTAAGATACAAGGTTCAACGAATACATGTGTGAAGTGCGGAGCTGTCGACAAAATCCATATTTATAGATAAGAAAAGGCACATGAATGCTACATACAATAAAACTTTTGACTCTTCTTATGCACTCTTCACTAGAATCATATTAACAATAGACTATTAATAAACATCAACATTAGACGTGTCATGTTTTCGAATTTGAATGAACCTTCCCATTCTATCGATTAAGTCAATTAGTAACAATTTATACATTAATATTAATATTTTAATGATTTAAAAAACATAGTGAAAGTTTCAAAGCTTTACATTTGTGTTAATTTTGAAAATATGCGTTAATATTAATATTTCAATGCTTTGAAAACCATGATTTTAGATTTTAGATTTTAATGCTTTGAAATAATGTCAAGTCGGACAACACTATCGAATATTAACCATTTTTTTCGTATATATTGAATTGGGTTCCAAATGAAACCTTGTTGATAGTGTGAATGAAATTACTCACTTTGGAATTAAAAAACAAAAGTTAAGTATATTTACCGTAATTATCAAGTTTTCTTAAGAGGAATAAGCAGTGTACAAATCATTTCTTGTGCGAACAAGCAGTGTGTGGAGCTTTCTGCAGAGTGAAAGGTTCGCTCAAGAAAAGCTCCGCACAAGGTTTATTAAAATAATAAATATACAAATATTTTTTTAATTATTATTTAGGAATGTATTTCACGACTACAAAAATAGTTGTTAGGATGTGGTTGTGCGAAGCTGGCTGTTTGGAAGAAGCGTGTGCGCAGAAAAAATGCATGTGCGCAAAGCTTTCACTATGCCCAAAACATTGTGCAAGATTTATTAAAATAATAAATGTACAAATTTCCTTTTTAATTCTTATTTAGGAACGTATTTCGCAACGACTACTTCCTCCCCACGATATCTGAAACCCACATCAATTAATAATAGCTTCAAATATCAATTATTGATCGAAGGGCATTATTGAGTATGGAAGTGTAATATCTCCTCCCACATTTACCCATTTTTACAAGCTCTCCATGATAAACATGCGTTGGGTGTCACTATAACATGAACCGACCGCCAAGTTCTAGTTATGGAAGTGGGTCCTACAAACTAAAATATTATTGCCTTCCCTCAGGGACTACAGATCACTCAGAAGTTTGATAACCACCCCAAGTGATCAATCCCTAAGCTAGAACTCATTTTCACTAACTTAACACCCTAACCACGCCCTTGACACACTGTGCATGCAATCATGAGGCTCCAATTGCACCTATAAGCTTGCCTACCAATGGTTATGACCCAAATTCCTCAGTTATGTGCCAACGATTGCAAGGTCTGTGTCGCTTTTTCAGGCTATCCTCCAGACCTATGCCCAAAACTGCCTATAACTTTCCAAAATCATAACTTAAGATGACAACAATACCAACCATTTATAACTTGAGTAATACCTTGAACTAGACATGCCTAATACATGATAGACATTCGTCAAACATATGGAAAACACAAAAGCTACAAGTCATGAATGTGTATCTGATCATAAACTTTTGAACCTCATCTGAGAATTGCCAAGAAGGCTCTATGCCCTCCCAAGCTACTTGCAATAACATTTGTTAGTGTTAGGCCCCTATACTACTAATGTAACCCCTTATTGTTATTAGTAAAACCCCCTTATTATATTGTTGTACCCATGTAGTCCCCATATTGTTATTATTGTGCCCCATAGAATCCCACTATTGTTATTATTGTGCCCTTACATTATTATTGTTATGTTGGCTCTGATTATATTATGACCCCTTAGACTCCTATATATAGAAAAGAGGTCTTGTCATTTGTATCATCTAAGAATTGTTCATTTGTGTAGTGTAAAGGAGGTTGCCCCCTCGAAGAGGCTTATTTCTAAGGCGTTGATCTATCTTGTCTATCTTTTTGTGAGCTGGTTTCATGACATTTGGTATCAGAGCTTCGGATTCTAGGGTTTTGCTACTCCAAATAGGTCATCGTGCCATTTTCGCTATAAATTTTTTCTGCGACGTTTCAGAAGCTAAAAAAAAACCCATTTGGGCTGAAATAGTTCTGAACTTCGGTTCCAAATTTCAAATCTTTTCTCTCTATATTTTTGGAGTTATGATATGAGGAAGTTGGAGTTTTTTGCAGACTCCCAAACTACATTCCAAACAGGCGACCTGGGGAAAATCGTCATAACTTTTGTTTTGAGCATTAGATTGAAATCACGTAAGAAGTTTCAAAAAGAGGATGGCCTCTAGTTTTCTGTGTATCAGTTTCAGGTACTAGAGTCGAAACAGTGACACGTGGCACGTTGTACAAGTTCGCTCTACTGAACTAGTCTATAATGAGGTCACCGTGGGAGATTTGGCATAACTCTTCCTTGCAGAATCCAATTTTGATAAGATTGGTGACATTGGAAAGAAGATACAAAGGGCTACTTTAGGTCACAATTTCAGGTCTGGAAGAGCCGAAATTACAGGTTTGTAGTCATTTCAAGATCGAGCTCCTAAAATCAAGAAAATGTGATATGAGGAAGTTTGATGGCAAGGATTCGGTAAATTGGATATGACAGATGGAGCAATATTTTGATCTACATGAGGTGCAACTGTTACAAAAGGTATGTATTGCATCTTCATATTTAGAACCGGATCAATTTTTATGGTATAAAGGGCTTTGTTCTCGTAAACCACTTGTTACATGGTCAATTTTCACGGAGGAAATGATAGCACATTATGAGGATACAAAGAGAAACACCTTCTTTAGCCACTTGATAAATCTCAAACAAAAGTGTTCAATGGCAGAGCACATTGAGGACTTTCAAAAATTGTATATAAGAGTAAATGATATTCCAGAGAAGCAAAGGATTGATGTCTTCATAGGTACTTTAAAGGATAAAATTCAACATGAGGTTCGTCTTTGGGAACCTAGTTCATTGGAGAAGACATTCAGGTGGGCAAGAAAAATTGACAGTGAAATTATGGAAACAAGAAATCCCACCACTCATGACTATAATTATGGAAGTGTTTCTTCTCCTATCCTTCCACAACCTACAAGGTTTACACCACAACAATTGGAAGAAAAAATAGAAAAAGGGTTTTGTTACAATTGTGATAGCAAATTCACTAAAGGTCATAAGTGTGCTGAGAAGAAATTATTTTACATAGAGTATGAAGAGGAGGAAGAAAAGGATCAAGAAACATCAAAAGAAGAGGATATATGCCAGGACCCGACCCCAGAGAAAGAAGAAATGAATCCAACCATATCTTGTAAAGCATTGGCAAGAATTACCACTCCTCAAACTCTCAAGATAGAAGGACATATCAAGAAGAAAAAGGTTCAAGAAGTGAAAGATCACATCGAGAAAGAAGAAATGAATCCAACCATATCTTGTAATGCATTGGTTGGAATTACCACTCCTCAACCTATCAAGATAGAAGGACATATCAAGAAGAAAAATGTTCAAGAAGTGAAAGATCACATCGAGCATCAAGAAATGAATCCGACCATATCTTGTAAAGCATTGGAAGAAATTACCACTCCTCAAAGTCTCAATATAGAAGGACATATCAAGAAGAAAAAGGTTCAAGCAGTGAAAGATTACATCGAGCATCAACAACAAGTTCTCCAACTTTTAAAGGATAACCCCACTTTGGTGCAGAATCGAATGAAACAACAGGTAGATCAACATCGCAGTGAAAAAAAATTTGATGTAGGTGATTGGGTATTTTTATAGCTACATCTCAAGCAAGCTATTTATGAGAAGGAAATGTTGGAAATACTACATGCACTTAAGAAATGGCGACCTTATCCAATGGGAAGACACTTCAAGGTAAAAATGGATCATGATAGTCTTAAATACTTTTTATAACACATATTATCTTTAGAAGAACAGAAAAAATGGGTCACAAATATGTTGAGTTATGACTTTAACATCATCTACAAAAAAGGGAAGAAATTTTTTGTTGCAGATGCACTCTCAAGAAAGGATGAGGATGTGGAAGCATTGTTTTGTGCTATTTCTATTATCCAACCAAATTGGATAAATGAATCAAGGGATGAATGGAAGAAGGACAAAGACGTGTGGCCACTCATTCAAAAGTTGCAGAATATCCCAATTCAAACAATCTTGCCAGAACTTGAAGAGGAAGTAAAAAACATATTGGAACCTGGAGCAGTCACAGAAACAAGAACCCGACAGCTACGAAATCGATCAATTTCAGAGTATCTCATCAAGTGGAAGAACTTACCCGCTGAAGATTCCACATGGGAGGACAAGAATTTTATACAGAAGCATCAAGAACTACTCAAGCGTTGAGGGCAACACTTTTTGAAGGAGAGGGGCATGTTAGGCCCCTATACTACTAGTGTAACCCCTTATTGTTATGAGTATAACCCCCTTATTATATTGTTGTACCCACGTAGTCCCCATATTGTTATTATTGTGCCCCATAGAAGCCCACTATTGTTATTATTGTGCCCTTACATTATTATTTTTATGTCGGCTCTGATTATATTATGACCCCTTAGACTCCTATATATAGAAAGGAGGTCTTGTCATTTGTATCATCTAATAATTGTTCATTTGTGTAATGTAAAGGAGGTTGCCCCCTTGAAGAGGCTTATTTCTAAGGCGTTGATCTATCTTTTTGTGAGTTGGTTTCATAACAGTTAGCCCATGCATTCATCAACCATTCAATAACTTATTAAATCATGAACAAGAGCCATAACTAGAGCACATCATAGAACCATGCATATAACCAGAATAGAAACCATGACAAATCAGCCATAGGATCACGTAATAACCAATACATGTGCTAATTAATTACATTAGGAAAATAACTCATATTAACATATGCAAAATCCAACCAAGTTTGGGACTTCCACGTACCACTTGACCATAGATTAGGCTAAACGAAATCTCTCTTTTAGTCAATCACTCCCATGCCATATTCCAAGAATGAATGTGGGATCTCATGGGATAAATCAAGACATAACAAAACAGAGACTCTAAAGGTTAAACCACCTCCACCCTCAAGCTACCATGATCTCACATAAATTTTTCCCGAGATCACAAAACCAAAATAAGATTGGATGCCTCATAATTCCTTCACCATATCTAAAGGAATTTTCTTGTATCCACCCACCTGTCGAGGGCTTCCTAAATAAAACCATCTCCACCCCCAACCCTTGGGATTTTCCTGAGACCACCTCACCCAGATCCAAAACCTTCCGGCAATCCAAATCTCAACCAAGGATGAATCCCATCACACCATGGCTATCCAGGAAATGGAAAGGAAAGGTTGAAACCACTGTCAATCCAGGTAAAACCCATGCCAATGACAAAAAATGAACCAAATAATCAAATGCATGTACCATGAATTCAAAACCCAACAAGGAAACACTAAATAAATCTAAAACTAAATAGATCTCCAGAAATCACAACTCAAGAAAATTAGTTATCCATCTCCTTGTTGCACCTTCATATAAGAAGAACATAATGGAAATGAGTCTCAAACCACTTGGTTGGGGAATAGTCTGAGAAATTGATTTGCATAAACATTGTTTGGTCTTCATCCCCATTTTCCCGCACATACCCCGTCTTTGCTTGGTAGAAGTAAAAAATAATAATATTAATTGGAGATTTGTTCAACGTTCCCTGTTTACTACAACTTTGCAAAAGACTTGCAAACACATCAATTATAGCACCGTTGGGCAGAGTAATAACACACTGTCAAAGCACTCACAATATCATGAACCCATAGCATAATAAAAACCATTGAATAATAGTTGATGATCTCATTGATTCGCTCTAACAACATTTCCTAAAAATTTGTCAGATATTTAAATTATTGTTTAGCGTATTGTGCTCTTGGCAAAAAAAAATAGCCTTAGTCTCGAAGACAAATTGCAAAAATCTCTAAATTGCTTTTTCCCTCCTCATGTTTAAATTTTTTAAATAGCGTGTAGAGATTTGCATGTAAAGCAATGTGTGAAGCTTTTCGCAACTAAAAACTGCAGATTAGCAAAGATCTGCACAAGTCTAGGAAATATTTTTAAGGTTTATTTCTTAGCATTGGCTAGGGAGCTAAGTAGCACATGACTATTATTTTTACAAATTTCCACAGTGGTAATGGCATTATTGAAACTATAGTTTTAACATTTATTAAATCATGAAATTAATCATATTTACTAGTTAATCATTTATTTCAAAGCATGTAAAAAAATTAATCATCTAGGAACATGTGTTGTTGATTCTTTTCTTTATTTTTAAAAGGAAGGTATTAAACTTAAACATTCGTGGTTAAAACCCATTGACTTTAGATTAGTTTTTTATTATAAATTTTCCTATCTAATAGTCCAATTCTATTAAGTATCTAATACATATGTTCAATATTTATATGGAAACATTACAATACTAAGCACTAATTTTGGTTGTCATGTTCGTAGAAGTATTCACGAGGTATTCATCATGCAATATTTTTAGCTTGCACATTAGGAATACATGTTAAACTAGTTTTCAGAAGAGTTGGCTACAAATAGAATCCTCGTCTTGGCGGTACAATATAGTTATGGTCGTTGCACACCATGAGGGATTACCATTTAGAGCGAAATTGCAAAACGTGTAGCATTATTGATAGGTAAACAACACATTGTCTGTTCTATATGCGAGTACTAAGAACATTTATACAGTAATTGATATAGTCCTACATATATGATGTAAAAAGTTCAAATATTATATAATGTGATAATACTATACAAGTTTGGGAAAAATACGTTACTGTCGTATAGTTTTTATGTCTAAAGTACTTCCGTGCTATGGAATTAGAACATCTTGTTTTTCTTATTTATGTATATTTGATCTAAATCATATCGTCATAGCAGTGGAAATGAATATAAGTAGAATTTTTTTTGTTAAGGACAATGATAACTCTTTTAAGAGGTATGTTTATGTGTTATTTATTGTACTTTGATTATAATTGCATTACAAAACCCACTGTGTTCCCCCCTCCCCCACCACTTTTGGGCCATATTTTTTAACTAAAAGCAAATCTTTTTAAATTTCCAGGAAACATATGACACTTAGAGATTCAGATCTAGGACAACAATTATAAGGAGAAAAGTACTTTGAACATTTCTATAAAACTTTTGTATTTGTTAAAACTAAAATATATTTAGAATTTGTGTACACTAGTGATGATTTTGCGTTATCTTATTTTGTTTTCATTAAACAATTATTACTTAGTTTCAATTATAATATCATTTTAAGCAGTGATTTCAGTGTATTATTTGTGAACAGGTAAAAGTTATCGAATTTGAATGATGTCACAATAGAGATGGATGAGAGTGTAGATATAACAATGAGGAGTACAACAGAAATAGATATCGCAATAAACAAAACAAAAGGAATGAAAACTAACAAAAAAATAAACACAAATAGGTGCTTTTACGCACGTTCAATTAACTCTGTATCAGATTTCTTCTTTCTTTCTTTCTTTTTCTCTTTTTTTTTCTTTGTCTTTTTATTCTTCTCTCTCTCTCTTTCTTTTAATTTATTTCAATTTAGTGCTCATGACTACGCAAAAAAAAGTTGAGTCTACATCATTGCTCATCAAAGATATCACTAACAATATAATTGGGAGGATTTTTCATGGAGTTGTCTTTGTTAAATATCAAACATTTTTAGACAAAGAAAATAGTTCCAAAGTAGTACTCCATGCAAATGTAATAGACAAGAAAGCGTAAATAACAATAACATTGCTTGTGCCAACACCATTAATCAAACAACATGAGTCAAATATTATTGCAAATATTGGTGTTTCTAGTAAAGATTTAAAAATAATTCCAAAGCATAAATACGATAATCGTGATTGTGAAAAAACTATTTGTCTAAATAGTTTTAACAATGTAGAAAACATTTGTCTTGTTTGTGTAGAGTATTGATTTTTTCCAAACATGATGATTTCAAATCTGTCACATAATGATGATGTGTTTCCAGTTGGCACAATCACAACTATGCAATTTCGGCAACACACAATAATGCAATCTATATTGGAAATCAAATATGGCAATGGAGAATAGGACAGGGTTACAATAACCTTTATTTTATTTGAATGTTTTATTGTTACGAAGTTATTGCCCATCTGTTTGTTTTTTCCCCGCTAGAAAAATGAGTTTTCATTGAAATTAAAAATAAGTTACATATGCGTAGGTTTGTATATCCCAATGTGTAGAAAAAAAATATTCTTCATATGTTATATGTTTTTCATGTATTGTTTTACAAATGCTGCATATGTAACATGTTCAAGTACACGATAAATTTGTTTCGGCATGCATTTCAATTGAAAGAGATTAGCAACAAAACGTTTTTCCACTGATCTTGCTAAAAAGTATAGTTAAAAAACAAGAAAGAGTTTTATTAACTTCACAATCGATGTTCATATTCCCATTAAAAACATGAAATAAAGTCAACAATCTAAGAAAATTATTTTCCTCGCTAAGTGGAATATGCACAATAAACTATATCATTTGTTTAAATAGACATAGATAAAGAACAAGAAATAAAAAAGACATTTTATTTCATGTTACCGAGCCTCTGTTTTCTATATTAATTTTACAATATTTCCAAGGATGCCTGATAGTGATTAGTGAATATACGAATCCATTCGAGACTGTATGTGCGAGATGCAATACTCCAATTACAAGTTCTATAACTATGAAGAAAACTATGCTTTATTGCAATGCTTGCAAGCATGACTCTCGCTTCCTTTATTTTCATTGGTTAAACTGCATCATACATGCAAGTGACATTACTGAAATCCAGTGTATTCTGAGGGGCATCAAACTGGAAAGAGTATTACCTGCACTATGACAAATTTCCTACGAGCAATATTATGTAGAAAAAACAGATGTTATTGAAATCTTGACCAACTTCGAGACGCATGACACATTTACAATAGACCATCAAAATGTAGTTATATGTATATAATGACAGGTTTCTTTGTTTACATTGCTAAGCAATTTGGTAATGACACAATTCTCATTCCTTGCATTTCCAAGCATCCTAACATTGCCTCAAAGTTTCTAGTTTGGGAATTGCGTTTTTTTGTCGAACAACTCTTTTGTTTTACTTGATATTTGGGATTTGATTTCACATTATCAATCAATATACTGTACTCATGGGAACAAGATTGGCAGTTTCATCATCAGAGCAAACAAGGCGATTTCTTTTACTAATGCAAATGTTAGTATGACATTGTATAGAAACATAATCCAATGAACTATTTTTGTTTTGGCTCTATGTTTTGTATTATGTTATGTCATTTTTTCTTTCTTGTAATCTCGTTTCTTACGTAATCCAATGAACTATTTTTGTTCTGACTCTATGTTTTTTATTATGCTATGTCATTTTTTCTCTCTTATAGTCTCATTTCTTATATCTTTTTGTTGATTTATCAAATTTGCAAGTTTTATAAGTGCTCAAGCAGTGTTACAAGTTGGTTAGGTTGCAATTTCCAGTGATATAACTTTACAATCATGCTTTTATTTGTTTACAATGTCGACTAATCCAATATTCTTTTCTATTTAAATATCTATTCTATACAAGATTTAAAAAATATCTAAATAAGTCATTGTCATACAACTCTGAAATGAATTTATAAACCAAGTAAGCAAGGTTACAATATAACTTATAAAACATATTGCATTTACACATACATCTGTACTCTAGAATAGTATGATATGTTTTTTTCTTTAACTCTGCTGAGAATATTAATACGTAGCCTTTAGCATATGTTGAATTTCAAAATTGGTTCAACAAATAACAAAAATTGGTAGCGATTAATTAATTATTGTTTCTGGACATTAACACTTCTATTGATTATTCTTCCAGAATCGAGAACTGATTCCTCTATTCATGTTTTGCAAGAGCTCTGACAACATTCTTATGGCATCTAGTCCATCTTCGAGTTGCCTAAGCATTTGTTGAAGTTCCAATATTTTATCCATTAGCATTAAAATATCTTTGCTAAGCATTAAGATATCTTGGTTGAGCATTAAGATATCTTGGCTCTGCATGTACCTCTTCCTCTGTGCTCCTGCCATTGTTTCTTTGGGCCATTTCTTCACTATTAGTAACAAATCCTAAAAACAAGAAATGTTATAAAGCAAAACCTTACGACACTTAATAATTTCAGAACAACAAAGCAAGTTGGTTGTCTATAACTTAGTAACGTGTCTAAAACAAAATGAACATCGACAATTTTTCTTTGATGGTAAACAACTGTACATATAATGTGTCAGAGGCAATAAGTCATCTAAATCACGAATTGACATGTTAATTCTGTATCAACATTTAACTACTATCAATTTTAATGGTATCCATTAACTAGTGATCGTCATCAATATGGCTAGTATTGATTTGCCTTATCTAATTTTTTTACTTTAAACATATATGTTTTACTTAAATTCCAACGTGACATAGTCCAATTGATATGATTATGTTTCATGATTAATTGTCTTACACACTTTAGAAATCGATTTCGAGATACTATTTTATTAATATCGTGAGCCATTATATTTTCATTAACTAAATCTCTTTTGTCAATAAATAAAAGTATTTTCCATAATTATTCACTGAACCAACATGTATTCATTACATTTAATATGTAGACTTGCCTTGCGATCAACCAACTCTTACTTTCTAGAAGTAATTTTAGATCCTAGATGTCAATTCATGACTTGGACACCTTGTTTCCTTTTGTTGAAATGTGTAACTAGGTTTGGTCTTCATAAATATGAAATGTACTTTTGATTCTTGTATATTGTCAAAAGAAATAAAATTTATTATTGTTATTTTTGTAGCATGGGTTTCATGCTCAAGGTCTTTTGTTTAGAGGTCAAGCATCCATTGGGTGCTTCTAGCATTTTTCCTAGGGTTAAGAAGTCAAAAGAGCCATTGTCATATGAAGAAGACCCCATCAGGCACATTATAACACATAAAAATAACTATTTTTGTATTTGAAAGTGTCAAAATACCCTCCAAGACCAAGTCAGTACAACAACTAAGAAGTTGGCCTCATAGGGCATGTCTTCCTCCTTGGAAGCCTATATATAGGAGGGAACTCGACCTCCTATGGACACTCACTCATATTATCATCATCTAAGCGAATGAGAAGTATAAGAAGGCTATCAAAGAGGGAATAAGGACAAAGGATGAAGGTTTGGGTTATTTCTCTCTCTCTCTCTCACACGTGCGAAGAAGGAAGGCTAGGGTTTTGATGTTGTAAGATCAAAATTGAGGAAATTGTAGAAATAAGGTCGAAGGAAAGTCTTTTAGGTCACCTACAAGCCCTAGAAGAAGGAGGAACCCAAGGGAAGGCCAAAGGAAGCCTTGGATTCCCTGAAATTCCTCACACGTGTGGAAGCAATAACTGTTGTAGGGGTTGAAAATTTCAGACCTGTAGTGGAGGCTGAAATTCTGTAGCTGGGGCTCGAAGTTGTGCAACTGGAAGAGATTTGACTGGGTTTGACTCGGACAGAGGAAACACGTCATCAAGGAGGCTAGAGTTGGTCTTGGAAGGGTGTTGGTCTTGGTCTAGAGGTCTTGGAATTCATGATTTGAAGAATCTATAAGAAGAGAAGAGATTTGTGGGTTTTCCTCTCAAGTGGAGAGTTTTTGGCCCTGACTTGCAACCTACATCCTGTGTTCTTGTGTATTGTTGATAGTCTTGTTTTGGTAGTTGTTTGATGATAAGAATAACATAATAATAAGAGAATAAGCTAATAATCAAGAAAAATAAAAATACATCACAAGCAATTATAAAGTTGAAGATAAATCATCTTAGTTGAAACCCTTTAGATTTCTCAACATGGAATCAGAGCTAAGTTTGGATAAGGGTGTGATGAAGTTCACAACATCCTTAAAGAAATAATTGAAGCAATGTTCTATGGTGGCAAGTCATCTCAAGCAAGGTATCAAGGCATTGTGCAATTTCATATTATCCTTCAAGAATAGTATGACCAAGACTTCTATAAAGGACAAAGGGTTATTCACAACACTTACAAGTACTTTTAAGGATGAAAATATTTGGGTAATCGACAATGGAGCATCAAGACATATGACAAGTGAGAACAAACAACTAAAGACCTTATCAAGAGGAAAATATTCCTACTTATTTGAACTTGGTGATAAGAAGAGCTATCTTGTAAGAGGAATTAGATTAACTTCGTTGGAGCTGGAAAATGGTGGAAACATTCATCTCAATAACATTTTGTTAATGTCAGGTTTACAAAAGAACTTACTTTATATTTCATGTCTAGAAGATAAGGGAGATAGAGTCACTTTTATAGATGGAAAGGTTGTGGTATGGGATAAAAACTCTAGCATCAATAATGCAAAAATCATTGGGATTCATGAAGGAAGACTCTACAAATTGTTGACCCCTCTCTCTCAAGCCTTGGTTCACATTGAAGTAAGTCCATGTGAGCTTTGGAATAGAAGGTTTGGGCACCTTCACTACAAAATCTTACCAACTCTAAATTCGATGGTGAATGACATGCTTGAACTCAAGGAGGATCATGAAGGAGTATGCAAGGGATGTGCATTAGGTAAAAATGTTAAGAGACCATTTGGAAGTAGTGCTTCAAGTTCAAAAGAAATTTTGGATGTCATTCACTATGATGTTTGTGTTCCTATGTCTACAAAGTCTCCTGGAGGTCATGTATACTATGTAGCATTCATTGATGACCACTTAAGGAAAACTTGGAGCTATTTGCTTAAGTCCATGGATGGAGTATTCAACAAATTTCAAGAATTCAAAGTTGAAGTAGATAACCTTACAGAAAGGAGGATAAAGGTACTAAGATCTGGCAATGGAGGAGAATACACATAAAAGGAACTCATAACTTTCTATAAGGAGGTTGGGATTAATAGGGAGTTGATATTCCCATATAATCTTGAAAAAAATGGAGTTATTGAGTGGAAGAATTGATCGATTGACGAAAGTGTTAGAGTCATGTTACATGATCAAGAATTGCCTAAATTTGTGTAGGGTGAAGCAACATAAACTATTGTGTATGTTCAAAATCGAAGTCCTCGCAGATCACTAGATAACATGACTCCTGAAGAAGCATTCACTGGGAAGAAACCAAGTGTAGACCATCTCCGAATATTTGGTTGTCTTGTTTATATTCACATTCTGAAAGATAAGAGAAAGAAGTTAAATCCTACAAGCATGAAGGGAATATTTGTTGGCTATAGTAACACTTCAAAGGCATATAGGATTTACATAAAGGAAGGGCATCAAATATAAGTAAGCTAAGATGTAATATTTGATGAAAGTATTGCATTCAAGAAATCAAAGGACCTCCCGATTGACTTTGATGATGAATAACTTCCAATATTTGAAGAAGAATGCACAGGGAAGAAGAGGATTCAAATCATGAAGAAGTAGGCCCTAGTGAACCCGTGCAACAAGTCATCATCCCCAAGAATAGAAAGAGACCTAATTGGTTAAAGTCTACTCTTATATATGCAGAGGGACATGGAGCATCCAAGGGTACATTTAGGGAAAGTAAGAAGGCTAAAATATATAAAGGGTATGCAACCTATATTAAAAAGTTAATTGAAGCATAACCATCCACATTTGAAGAGGTTGTCAAAAATCAAGAATGGAAAGATGCCATGAATGAATAATGTCAATCGATAATGAAGAATGGAGTTTGGGAAATTGTTCCTAGGCCTGAAGACAAATCTATGGTAACTGCCAAGTGGCTCTACAAGATTAAACCTGCAACAGATGGAAGTATTGATAAATATAAGACAAGATTTGTGGCTAGGGGTTTCTCCCAATAACAAGGCATCGATTATGAAGAGACATTTTCACGTACAACAAGGTATAGACCTATTCAATCATTGCTCTCTTTGGTAGCATCGATGGGATGAAACATCCATTAAATGGATGTCAAGACAAAATTCCTGAATGGTAATATCGACAAAGAAGTCTATATAGAACAACCATTGGGATTTGAAGTAAAAGATAGAGAGACTCATGTCTACAAGATGAAGAAGGCACTTTATGGCCTTAAGCAAGCACCAAGGCCTTGGTATGCAAGGATGGACACATACCTACAAAGATTAGGCTTCTCGAAGAATTATGCTGATCGAAATATCTATATCAAGGTTGTGAAGGATGAACCCACAATGATTTTTCTGTATGTGGATGATCTTCTCATGATAGATGTGGAAGGTCGTATTCAAGACTATAAAAAGAAAATGGCAGCAAAATTCAGTATGAAGGATCTAGGGCTGATGCACTATTTTTTGGGGTTGGAAATTTGGTAAGGACCTGGTGAGATATATATTGGTCAAGGAAAATATGTGATCGAGATGCTGAAAAAGGTTTCACGCGATGGATTGCAAACCTATGACAACCCTTATGATCACAAATTTGAAGAGGCTATTTTTTTTTGATTCAATCCCTGTGAATCTAATAAGGTATAGATGATTGGGTTACTCACTGATGTATGTGGTAAATACTCAACCAAACATTTGTTTTGCAGTGAATATCTCAGTTAGTTTCCGGTAGAGCCCAAGCATGATCATTGGATAGCAGCCAAGCATATACTAAGATATCTGCAAGGAAGAATCCACTACTGCATGAGGTATAATATAAAGAATGATGTCAACTTGATTGGAATAGATTCTGATTCAAGAGGTAGTGATATGGATGGGAGAAGCACTACTGGAGGAAATTTTATTTTGGGATCCTCCATGATATCCTAGATAAGTGGAAGAATTGATTTATTTGAGTAGAGCTAAGGCTGAATACATTACAGCCTGCGAAGTAAGTAGAGAAGTTGTTTGTTGAGGAAGTTATCGTCCAACTTGTTTGTGTTGATTTGTGTAGGATTGGATGTGCTCTAGCCTTGATATTTTGCGGAGAGGCTAAGACACATGCATTCTCCAAGACCAAGAAATCATTTGGGAAAATTCCACCTAGAGATGGTTTAATCAAAATAATTAATCATTTTAATGTATTCATAAGTCTAAACTTAGGAAATGTGATTAATTAAAGGGTATTAATTAAATCTGGTGCGAATATTCTAGAAGAAGACTAGGATCAACTCCCAGTTAATCTTAGCCCTTGATTATATTTTAATCTTGGTTGGTGCTCAAAAAAAGATTATAAGAAGGAGCTTGATGGGAAATTGGAGAACACACTGAAATAGTGAGATCTAGAGATCATATTTCTCAAGAGTACGAGTGCTAAGTTGTCGGAGAGAGATCGAGTGATCTTCTTGCAGTGAGGGGTAGGGATAGTAGACCGGAGGAGAATTTTCCATTTCTGAAGAGTGCAACGCAATGAGAGGTTCAGAGGGGCAAAGCAGAGCTTCATAAGGAGTCCTTACTTTTGCCAGGAGCAGTTGAGATCTAGAGCCAGAAGTCAGGGTGTGAGACCGAAGGACCAGAGGGTCAAAGTTGCAGTCAATAGAAGATCAACTGGAAGGGTGGCATAGTTCCTAGAAGCTATGACGCAGATCTACGTAGGTTGATGTAGAGGCAGCGTGGGGCTAGCCATTCAGAGCATGGATCAGATTTAGATCACCAGTGACAGTGTGAGAATATTTCTCACTACCTCTTTGCCATTTTATTCTCTATATTAGATTGCCAATTTGGGCATCTAATGATTTGTACTCAGATTACTACTACATAAGAATAAAACCCTAAATTGTTGCCCCAATTTTCTCAAGTTGGGGGTTTTTCCAGGGACATTGCTAAAAAAACGGTGTAATTGTGTGTGTGTTAATTTCTCTCCTATGCAGTATTTTATTTCCGCAAATATTTTATATTGTGAAGGCTGCAGTAGATTTTATTTTGATGTTTACTATGTAACACTGTAAATAACTTGATTTAGAAATTAACAAGTAGGAGAAATTTAATCAGTTGATGTAGTAGGAATTTAGGTTAGTGAATTTTCACATGGTATCAGAGAACATATCGTAAGCCGGACAGCTCAATGTAGAAGGAAGGAGGCATTTCGAATTTTTGCATAGGTAACAATTTGAAACCCTCAGGGAAAACATATTTCCTTGGATAGGAGGGTCGATTTTTCGTGGGAATTTTACTTCTTTGAGTGAGTCAACAAAGAATAAAATTTTCCATATCGAAGAGTACCAAAGGCAGAGGGAGTAGCAACAGTTTCCTTGTAGAGCAGATCTTTAGCTGGGACACAGATTTTGCAATAGTTTTCTAGTGAAAATAGCGTCAGGAGGAAGGAGTAGAACACATTGAGGGAATTCTTTCCTTAGGGGACTTCTAGCCAAGAAGTTCGAATTTTCCTAGTAGAGCAGCAGTAGTTGTGTGCGGGATTTCTCACCCCAGAAGGGAGTGCAAATAGTTGGTGTTGTGGGGAAAAGTATCCGATGCGGATGACCCTATCCCTACTCTAAAGGTGACAGTCTTTAGCAACAATTGAAAGTAAAGTTTTGATGATTTCCTTTATGAAAGTACAGAGAGAAGGAAGAAAAGATTAACCAACCTGGTGTCTTTCGCTTAGTCGATCCTTATCCTCTCTCTTTGTCTCTTGTTCCCAGCTCCTTGTTCTCTTTGCCGGTCCAGCTACACACAGATCCTGCACAAAACAAGAGAGAAAACTACAAGATACATGTACTCATAACTGATGCATGGATTAGAGTGAATCAAATATACAAGTAAATACAATACATCAATGCAATACAAGTATATAGGAGAACATGCAAAACTTTATTGATAGAAGTAACAGGGTTCTGAGAAGGTTACAACCAATGATGGCTCCAATCCAGCAGCACCTCCCCAGCAGCAAGAACTCTCCTCTTCACCTCTAGTAAAACAATCACCCAATAGCTCTAACTGTAAACCAACAACACCTCCTTGCTCTACACAAAATTCCAGCCTCCTTAGACCTCATAGAAGAGCTCTATATATAGGAGAGAAGAAGAGAGGATGAGTCAGCTTGAGACTGACATGAAGCTGCCTTGTGTCCTCTCCCTCTTCAGTTAAACTTCAGTCCTTGAGTCCACTTGGAGATCCTTTCTTACACATGGTGATCAAGTACCTCTTACTCATCACAGGGCGAATCTCATGAACCAAGTGTCAGTTTGGAAGCTTCCTGGGCAGTTGACACCTTGCAGGATGACTGTGCCACTTGGCCAATCTCGCCCAGCGCAGGTAGCCTTCATTAATCTTGACTTCCAGCGCAGGTACAAGGAGGGACAGTTGCATTCCAGCGCAGAAGCTCAGTGGAGCAGCTGACATGATCCAAAATAAGCCTGTTTTGAAGTGTTTTCAGGTGGAGAACTGATTGGAAGTGCTGTTGTTTGATGACCTTGTTCTTTTAGGGGTAAGAACAACATGTTTAGGGACTGAGGATCCCTGTGATTATTGACATTTCATGCTCCATGATGCGAGGCACAAAAATGTCTATAACAATTGCCCCCTAAAGTATGAGGCCGTTTATCGGGTGAAATGCTTTATCTAGAGGGTCCGAAGTTCATTCCAGTGCTGAGGAGGCGCCCTGTAATACAATACAATACAATACATTATTTTTCATTCTATTTTCATGATCTAGCTGAGGTGGGCATTCCCATGCTCAGCTTTTATAAATACATTTTGGTACATATGGCAGACGATCGTCTGAAGGTAGACTGATAATTTTCTGCTGAAATTATCATCCTTTGAATAGGATGATCATCTGCTGCAATGATGTACATGGCAAATGCTTTTATATATCCTGAATATATATCGCAGCCCGGATGGATGAAACTAGATCCGGGGTCTTCAAACTCGTTCGATCTTCACTCTAAGTACAAGTCGATCCATGTGAGAATTTCGCTGAAGTCGAACATGGAAAGACATCGCTTGATTACCGGTCAATAATGAAAACCGTTAACAAGCGCGAGAGGAATCACCAATAATGACGATGACCCTCAAGGTACTGCAGTACAATTCACGTGGCGTGAATAAAGGACTTGGCGTCGAACGCCACGCAAAATCTTCTGGTCGAAGGTCATTGATGTATACCTGTCGCCGGAAGTGAGAAACTTGCCATTGAGGCATGCAAGCTTCAAAGTACTGATGGGGGTGTTCCTAGATCAACTTCTTGGATAATGAGTTGAAGTCGACAAGAAGCGATCCGTCAAAGGAGGGCCTTAATGAATCCCACATCAATGACACGGAACGGAGCTAATGATTTTAGTGGAGGTGAAAACAAACTGTGACATATGATTCAGGGTGGCGATCATGAATGGATGAAGGATAATGTATGGTAGTGGATGGGACACGGTTGACACTTTCAGAATGACCCCTCTTGAACATATAACGACACTGATGCGATGGATCGGTAGCATTACCCCAAATGTGGATGGTTTGGCGAGGACCATGGTGATGAGACCGGTGAATGAAACAACCCAACCCGATGTGGTACGGAGGAAAAGTGTCATGTTCAAGAGTGACTTGCTACCTTTAAACTTTGATGTTCTCCCAATTTTTCCCCAGTCATTTCTGACTAGTACCTCTTTATTTTTGTCAAGCTTGAGGAGGATAACATATGCTTGTTCTATAACCTGCCCTTCGGGCAAGCCCATCGCTATGATTTAACGAGCCTAGCGATAGGGAAACTCGTTCTCGTCTAAAGACAAGTTTGTCGCTATTTAATCATTTTAACGAGTCTAACGACAAAGAAAACTCGGTCCTTTTCATTTTTAGAGAGTCTGAAAAGGTACGGAAAGTCAACTCCATAATTCCTTTTTCGTCAGCAAATCCCTTAAGTCCGAAAAAGTATAAAACAATACAGAAGGGATGGCTGTTCGGTACTTTTAACGAGCCGAACAAGACAAGCGCTCGATCCTTTTGTGCAATAATCCCTCAGGTCCAAAAAGATTAAAATTTAGAGGAGGGATAGCGTTCTGGTCATTTAACGAGCTGGAAGGCCAAAACTCGGCAAACTTTTCATATTTTACGAGTCAGTGAAAAGAGCTGAAAGAAGACTCGTCTTTTGAGGAACGAGTGATAAACAGGGATAGCTACAGATTCCAGGTACAGGTTGGAATTTTCCAATCACGGCAGTGTTACAAGGATGGCTAGGTGGAATCACTCTTCGCAGCTGTTTCTCAAAAGAGGTAAACACACAAATGGAAGTGAATGATCGGCCAAATGAACGGTGGAGGTGATGGATGACAACACGATCAAGGCTCTTATGGCTGATGAATTTGCGATCTCAAAAGGTTATTTACCGGTTCATTTTTTTTCCATGAGCTTGAACTCTGGGGGAAACTTTTGCTCACACTTTTCTATTTTTTAACGAGCATAGATTCAGTCATAAAACTGCTCGAATTTTGCGTTTATTTTTTAACGAGCATGAACTATATGCTAAAACTGCTCGATATACCAGTCATAAAAAGAACGCCTCCCGTAAGGACCAATTTTTATAGAGCTTATGCCTTACCACAGCTATGCTCACTTTTGGCAAATTTTACTTTTGCCCCACAGGCTTCTTTCATGCAAGTTTGGAAACGGCTAATCTTAAAACCAGATAAATAACCGCCCCTAGCTTGCACTCCAGAAGGTTTGCATGCCCCCAGGTATAGGATAGAATTTCGAGGCTGCCCCTCCTCTCCCCTACCTCTGCTTTTCTTTGGGTGTTCACAGTTACTTGTCATCTTGCCAATCTAATGCTAACGATACTTGTCTTCTCGTTATTCTAAGGGGTCTTACGCAGTACTCAGGCTTCCCGTCGGCCCACTTTTAACAAACAGCTATTTGTGACAATGGAAGAACACTACTCAAAGATAAAACATTGGTATTATTGAGGGAGGCTTGCCTCTTTCTTATTATTCCAAAGACGGTTCGATTTGCTGCCGCAAATCAATCTCTTTCTTCGGCGGTGTCTATCATTGGGTTGTCCAAAGATGGTTACCTTCTGTCAAAACAATATAGTCCCCTTCCTTGTAGGCTGCCCCTGCTTATCCTTCAAAACATATGTTTCGATGGGCGAGGATTGAATTCAAGGATGTTTACTATCTGTTGCAATAAGGAAATTCCCACTTGGGCATTGCCCACTCTTTAGACAAAGGTGAATGACTCTTTGGTCAAACACATAACTTTAACAAAAGATTATTATTCCAGAACAACCCCACTTCCTACGGACGGGGTACGGACTAGTCATATTCTTCTGCGGAAATTCTTCCTTATACCCGGAGTTTCTTCTGCCCGAAGCAGACCAGGGTGCATGCCCCCTGGGTTCCAGTCTTTCTTTCCGAATCACTCGCATTCATCGGGAAGAAGGACTGGGGGTGGAGGCGAATCTTGAGTGAACAGACCATTTAGGAATGGTATTTGACTATTTGCGATGCGAGATCCCGGAAACGAAAGTTGGTCTACGAGCTTGACCACCCTTCCTTCGTGTGGAAAACACATTACTCTAAAGAGTGAGGAGACTATCGCTCCCATGCAATAAATATAGTCCCGCCCAAGGAGTAGGTTATAATCCAAAGGTCCTTGGACGACCATCACGTTCATCTCGATGGTCTTCCCTTTCAATGTAACAGGTACATTGGGGAGGATTCCTAATGGTCGACTGGTTCCTTTATCAAAACCTGAGGGATTTCTCAACTCAGGTAAAAGCGCTGGGGAACCCAGTGCTTTCCAAGCAACAGAGGAAAGGATACTCACAGACGCCCCTTCATCAATGATAGTACCAGCCATAATCATTCTATAGATCTGGACAATGATTCTGAATGGTACACTGGCTGGTAACCGGGGTCTGCCTAGTTGATTCCAATCAAAGGATACAACCAGGTTGCTTGGTGGTGGGACCGAATATACGGCCGGATATGACTCTGATGATGTTCCTTCCTGCGATAAAGGAATGGGCGCATTGCCCTGACGCTCATCGGAGTCGGTGCTGATGAAAAGAACCTGGATGGTGTCATCCTTATTCTCTTCAGTGAGGGTGTCGCATGAAGACGACTCTTCGGCGACGGTGTCATTTGAAGACGGGTCTTCAATGACGGAGTCATTGGACGATAGAACCTTTGAAGGAAGAACCGGGTCAACTGCCGTTTCGACCTTTAGACTTTCGTCTGGTCTGGATTCAGTAGGTTCATTCTCAATGACCGACACTTCAGCTGACCACTTGAGCGGGCCAGCTGGATTTTCAACTATCGAGGGATTAAGCACGAGTTTTTGGTATCCAGGAGGAAGTCGCAACGGTGAAACCGGGCGATCTTCCAAAACTCTCTTTGCCTCATCTAAGAATGGACATTTGTGGATGGCATGATTGCCTTCACACAATAGACAGGGTGATCTTGGTCCCCTTCTTCGTCCTTCACTCTCATTAGTCGACGGATTGCAATCAACATGACAACCAGAGGTTGATGCTACCGGATTGTGCAACCTTGGGGACCAGTCCCTTAGTATCCGGGGAATACAAGGACAATCACGATGGAAGTGGATCCCTTTGCAAATGACACATGGCGATTTAGGCCCGGTCGGTGCAGTGTGTGGGTTTTTGTCAGCTTTCTTCTGCTTGCCCCCAGTCGCCTTCGCCATAGGCTCCTTCTGCTTCTTTTCTCTCTTCTTCTTTTCCTTCTTCTCCTTGGGAGGCTGGCTTTTGCCAGCTCTACCTTGCGAAGATGAAGGATCAGAGGAAGTATCATAAGAAGTGGAAGGCTGGTGGGTAGTTCTAGATTGTTCCAACTGTTGATTCGACTGCTCAGGATTAGTGGCGATCTGGACTACATTAGTTGAAAAGAGCCATACAGGGAGGCCGATTGTCAACCCTGGAAGTGACAATGTAGCCATATGAGGCGCACCAACATCTCCCCAAGAGGAGAAGGGATTTGGACTTCCGCCAAGGTTACCTCCTTGGTTGGTGGGCTCCATACTTTTCAACTGAAAGATCAACGTGGGAATAACAGGTGATTATGTTCCGCTTAAAATAAATTTTATTAACGACGCTTTTAGACACAAACTTGCTTTTTCATGTTTTAAGAGTCGAGAAAAAGCTAAAGATGACTCTAGTCGCCTTCGATGTTTTAACGAGCCCGAAGTGACAAATGCTCGGTTGGACTTTTTCAGTTATAGAGTTTGAAAAAGGCCAAAAGAAACTGCTCTGGAGATCTAGGCAGAGGGTGTGCCAAACCTTTCGCGAAACCACAGAATACGTTTTACGGTACGGGTGGTCGATCTTCGTGAATGCTGTGTTCACTGCATCGCGATCAGTAGGGCGGCCGACACGGTTTCCTAAGGATAAAGGATAAAAGCCTATAGGGGTCTCCCAATATACGCGACGGTACGCGGGAGCTCAAGTCCGTGTTAGTGCCACCGACTCTCAGGAGGAATCACCCACCTTCGTAGAGATCGACAGTCACTATGTTTAACGACGCCGGAACACGTCTCTACCTAGACCTCTAGATGTTTGCGTTAAATTCCAAAGCGTTGTTATGTAAATTGAGTTTATTTTAATGTTGATCTTTCTTAACAGTTTGCCTTTCAGGGTCGCCACGAGATGTATATATACAACTTCCTACATGCAATCTAAGAATGAGAAGAAAATCTTTTCAATCTTTCAACTTTGAAAACCTTAATCTACTGAGGGAAAAGAAAGACACAACTTTTTCCACAGATCATAGAACACACACTAAAATGCACATTTTCCTAAATCGTCAAACACACAGTCAAATGCAAAATGCACAATGCATGTATTTCTTTTCGTTATCCTTAATGTTGATGTAAGACAAAAAGGAAACTGTTGTATAATTTTGAATCTAATTTCAAGTAGAAATAAACAAGCTTGTCCAATAATAAAAAAGACACCTTATGATCGACTTGTTTAAACACAGGAAATGTATAGATTCAAACCATAAAGTGAAAAACAAACAAACTCAAACAACCATGAACAGTAATAAAACTAGCTCTTAAGATCACAAAGACACTTTTACAGTTCAGGATCTAAGAGGTCACAACTATACTGGTTCGCTTTTCACAATGGGAAACTGTAACTGAAACAAGAAATACTGAAAGAACATTCAAAGTTTCATCACACAACTAAGGCGGAATAATGTCAAGGAGAAGTGGTTTACAGCAAGTACAATGACCAGCAAGCAATCAACAAAAAATCAGTGAAAACAAGGCTCAGACACAAAGGGAAAACTGAGCAAGACAAAGGCTAACTGGACCAGCGCAGGCTCTGGTCTGTCAAATTGACTCTCAGCGCAGTTCCCGAAGGGAGCACCTGCGCTGTAATGCAGACTGCCTGTGGACAGCCTGCACTGACACACGAGAGTTGCGTCTACAAAGTTTTCCGGGTCATAAAAAGCTCAAAAATGCACTGTTTTTGCTGAAATAAAAAGCTATAGGTCAAGTACAGGCTAAGGGATGATCAAGAGGATGAAGATCTATCACAAAGAGTAAAGAGTCTTTTGTAGATAAGCTCTTCAAATCTTGAATTTGCTCAGCAAATGAGCAAGAGTAGCAGACCCTCTACTTCGCTTTTGATATAGTCAAAAGTTTTTCGATTTGGTACTCTTTTCTTCAAGAAATGAATAGAAAAATACTACAAACACCAACAAGATACTAGGCTCCCCAGCGGAGTCGCCAGTTTGTTGTGGGGAAAAGTATCCGATGCGGATGACCCTATCCCTACTCTAAAGGTGACAGTCTTTAGCAACAACTGAAAGTAAAGTTTTGATGATTTCCTTTATGAAAGTACAGAGAGAAGGAAGAAAAGATTAACCAACCTGGTGTCTTTCGCTTAGTCGATCCTTATCCTCTCTCTTTGTCTCTTGTTCCCAGCTCCTTGTTCTCTTTGCCGGTCCAGCTACACACAGATCCTGCACAAAACAAGAGAGGAAACTACAAGATACATGTACTCATAACTGATGCATGGATTAGAGTGAATCAAATATACAAGTAAATACAATACATCAATGCAATACAAGTATATAGGAGAACATGCAAAACTTTATTGATAGAAGTAACAGGGTTCTGAGAAGGTTACAACCAATGATGGCTCCAATCCAGCAGCACCTCCCCAGCAGCAAGAACTCTCCTCTTCACCTCTAGTAAAACAATCACCCAATAGCTCTAACTGTAAACCAACAGCACCTCCTTGCTCTACACAAAATTCCAGCCTCCTTAGACCTCATAGAAGAGCTCTATATATAGGAGAGAAGAAGAGAGGATGAGTCAGCTTGAGACTGACATGAAGCTGCCTTGTGTCCTCTCCCTCTTCAGTTAAACTTCAGTCCTTGAGTCCACTTGGAGATATGCATGTCGATGTCATTCCTGACAAAACCCATGTCCTCAATTTGCTTCTAGAAGCTTCCGAAATTTCGACTTTAATTCAGTGTCAGATGAGCAAAGTATGGTACTTGATGAGCATAGTCTGGTACCAGATGAGCACAAAAATAGGTACCAGACGAGTTGGAGTACCAGACTAACTTTAGGAACATGTTGCTTGGACATAGAAACATATAATTAAACCATCATCAACAAAATTGTTGTATAATCATCATTTTAATCACTAAAAATATGTAAAATTATGTGTTAACCACATAGGATGAATAACAAGATATAATGGAGGTTTATGGTGTAATCAGGGATATATTATTGATGAAATGTGGGGAGAAGGTGTAATGATGAGTGTATTTATATAGCTGAAAATATGACAAAATTGGAGCCCAACAGGGATAGTGCCTCATATTACAGAGTTTGTATGATTAGCTCTGAACACTATTTCCAAAGAATGGCAAGTTTTCGTCCAGAGTATCATGGGCGAAGAAAATCTTCCAGATTTGGAACTTCTGTGGCCTTATCTATAGCAGGAGGAGATGAGGTGAGATTTGGTTAAGAGCACAATCAGTGGTGCTAGCAATAGGAGTGGGACGAAGGAAGTAAATGAGGAGGAAGGCCTGGTCCTCGTATCAAAGGGGCAACATGAGCAACATAGGAGGAAGAAGGACGTTTCCAAGATCAAGTGCTTCAAGTGTGGTGAACTTGGCCACTAGAGCACTCAATGTCCTCTCAGAAAGAAGGACAAGGAGGAGAAAAATGATCAACAAGCTGCATCCACTAAGATCGACAGGCTGTCCTCCAGATTGAAGGAAGAGTTTGCCATGATCGTCGAGATGCCTCCAGGGGTGAGGTGGAGTGATTTGGAGTTGTAGCCCCATAGATCTACATGATGGGAAAGATTATTGAGGATGTCGACCTCATGAATCAATACCTTGGTATGGGATCCTAAGACATGTAGTAGTAGTATGGATTAATGGCAGTTGGTGCAATCAAGTGCCAAAGTGACAGATGCAGTAGCTAGTAGTGGTTTGAGACAGAGAAACATAGAGCAGAGTTGGCTGCAATGCAGAGTCAGCAACAACGCAGTGGCTTTAGTGATAGTGCAGAGGCTAGCAGTGGTCAAAACTCAGACGATGGATGCATTATACTGACCACAGTTGGTTCAATATTTTGGATGATTTTCCGTCGCAGTTCTTGCAGTTGCAGCAACAACAATTGGAGAAGGTTGCAGTGTAGATACAATGTTAGCAACAATTTAGCAGGGCCAACAGTAGCACGAATGCAACAATCAAAGTTACGTAGTAGTTGGCGGGCAGTGACAGCCAGACATCAGTATCGTAGCAGGAGATGTTGTAGAGATAGAGTGATTCTTTAGTGGGTTATAGCACTAGATCACATTCTTCGCTAAGAGGGAGTGTTGATTTCTGTAGCATCGGATGTGCTCTAGCTCAAGATTTTGTAAAGAGGCCAAGACACATCCATTCTCCAAGACTCATAAATCGTTTGGGAAAATTCCACCTAGAGATGGTTTAATTAAAATAATTAATCATTTTTAATGTATTCCTAAGTCTAAACTTAGGAAATGTGATTAATTAACAGGTATTAATAAAATTTGGTGCTAATCTTCTAGAAGAAGATAAGGATAAACTCCTAGTTAATCTTAGCCCTTAATTATGCTTTAATGTTGGTTGTTGGTGCCCCAATGAAAGATTATAAGAAGGATATTGATGGGCAATTGGAGAACAAACTGAGATAGTGAGATCTAGTGATCGAACTTCTCAAGATTAGCAGTATTAAGTTATCGAAGAGAGATCGAGTGAACTTATTGTAGTGAAGGGTAGGGATAGTAGACCACATGAGAATTTTCTAGTTCTGAAGAGTGAAAGGCAGAGAAGGAAACGAGAGGTTTGGAGAGGAAGCACAGTAACACACAGAGGGAGCACAAATCTTCATAGGGAGTCTGTATTTTTGTTGGGATCAGTCGAGATCTAGAGCCAGAAGCCAGGGTGTGAGACCAGAGGGCTAGAGGGTCGAAGTTCTAGTCAACAGAAGATCAAGTAGAAGGGTGATGCAATTCCTAGAAGCTTTGATGCAAATTTGCGTAGGCTGACACAGAGACTGTGTAGAGGTAGTGTGGGGCTAGCTATTTAGAGCCTGGATCAGATTCAGATTACCAATGACAGTGTGAGAATATTTATCACTACCTCTTTGCCAGTTTATTCTCTGTATCAAATTCCCAGTTTTGGCATCTAAAGATTTGTACTCAGGTTACTACTGCATATTAAAAAACCCTCAACTACTGCTCCAATTTTCCCCAGTTGGGGTTTTTCCCGGGACATTGGTCCAAAAACAATGGTGTAATTGTGTGTGTGTTTATTTCTCTCCTGTGCATTATTTTGTTTCCACAATATTTTATATTGTGAAAGCTAAAGTAGATTTTATTTCGATGTTTACTGTGTAACACTGTAAATAACTTGATTCAAAAATTAACATGTAGGAGAAATTTAATCAGTTGTTGCAGTAGGAATTTAGGTCACCGAATTTTTACAGTTTGAAGGACCAAACGACCCTACGGTGATACATTGTGACAACACCAACTTTATAAGGTTGTCTGAAGACCTAGTGTTCCATGGAAAGACAAAGCATATAAATAACAAGTATCACTACATATGAAAGCTGGTCCAAGATGGAGTGTTGAAACTGCAATATCTCACCAGTAATGAGCATGTAGCTGACATCTTGCAAAAATATCTTCCTAATAAGAAGTTTGTGAATTTAAGAAACAAGTTCGGATTGGTTGATATATTCTCCCTAGTTGAGAGGGATAGATAGACACACCATTATTGTCTTCACTTCATGAAGAAAGAATGGAGGATTGGTTATGCATCTGGTTTATGATACTCTTTGAGGATGAGGTAGGGCATCCAAGATGTAAGAGCAACTGAAGAGGAAATTCCTTGAGGATATGTTATTACAAGATAGTAATTTTCCGAAAAGGACATACCCTGTGAACACTCAGGTGGGGTATGTGCCTTGAGAGACAATTATGATGGTGTTTATCAATCATTGTTCTCGCCAGTGTTGTGCTCTGATCTTGTGGAGATATAGAGTTGTTAGTCAAGGCCTTGCTATGTGACAATACTGGTTGGTATATTGTATATTATAACAGGAAAGAAAATTTATTATTGTTATTTTTGTAGCATGGGTTTCATGCTCAAGGTATTTAATTTATAGGTCAAGCACCCTTTGAGTGCTTCTAGGGTTTTTCCTAGGAACAAGAAGTCAAAAGAGTCATTGTCATATGAAGAAGACCCCATTGGGGACATTGTAACATGTAAAAATAATTATTTTTGTATTTAAAAGTGTCAAAATACCCTTGAAGGACAAGTCGGCTTGATAGCTAATAAGTCGACCTGATTAGGGCATGTCATCCTCCTTGGAAGCCTATATATAGGAGGGAACTCAACCTCCTATGGACACTCACTCATCTTATAATCATCTAAGCGAAGGAGAATTAGAAGAAATCTAATGAAGAAGGAAGAAGGATGAAGGACGAAGGTTTGGGTTATTTCTCTCTCTATCTCTCTCCTCTCATACACACACACACATGTGCAAAGAAGGAAGGTTAGGGTTTTGATGCTGTAAGATCAAAATTGAGGAAATTGCATAAAGAAGGTCTATTAGGCCACCTACAAGACCTAGAAGAAGGAGGAACCCAAGTGAAGGTCAAAGGAAGCCTTAGAAGCCCTGAAATTGCTCACATGTGTGGAAGAAGTAACTGTTGCAGGGGCCAAAAATTTCAGGTTTGCAGTGGAGGGCGGAATTTTGTAGCTGGGGGTTGAAGTTTTGCAGCTGAAAGAGATTCAATTGGGTTTGAAGTGAACAGAGGAAGCACATCATCAAGGAGGTCATACTTGGCCTTGGAAGGGTATTTATCTTGGTCTAGAGGCATTAGAATTCGTCATTTGAAGAATCTATAGTTAGATAAGAGATTTGTGAGTTTTCCTCTCAAGTGGAGAGGTTTTGGCCCTGGATTGCAATCTACATCCTTTGTTCTTGTGTATGGTTATTTGTTTGATGATAAGAATACCATAATAATAAGAGAAGAAGTTAATAATCAAGAAAAACAAAAATACATCACAAGCAATGATCAAATTGAGGAGAAATCATCTTAGTTGTGACCCTTCAGATTTCTCAACAGAAAAGGCTTGAAATAAATGAGTAGGATCAATTTTAGGAACAAGCGCCTAGTGTTGTGAAGGAAAATCCTCTCTGTAGACAGAGGCGGTCCCTATAGCCCAATGAGTGGGTCTAACAACAAACCAAACAATCTAATACTCACTTTCCTAGCTTATGCTTGACAAATGTAATGAGAAAGAGGAACCTAACTCGTTCTTATGCTAATTGCTCATTCTTCAGAGATGGATTTAAATATTTCGCTCCAAGCCTCAGTCCTAAGTCATTCTTCACGTCCAGAAACCTGCAAGGAAGATCACAGTACTATATAAGATGTGAGAGCATATATAACATGTATCAAGCATTAACTACTTAACAAATCAAGGAACATTAAGCTAATCACATAAATATTTATACAATTATGGAAGGTGAACATTAGATATATATATTAAGAAACTAAAAAGGGAAGCATACAGCCTATGCCTTGATGTCGAGGCATTCCTTTGGGTGGATGTCCAATTCCAAGCAAAGACTCTTCAAGCCCTCCTTCTCCAAGCCAGAAATGGAAAGCATGTAAGTATAATCTCAGCATAGGGATGCAACAATCAATGACTAACCATTTGGGAATGGAGGAGGGGGTGAATTTATAGGAAGGGAGAGGGAGTCAGGGATCCACAAAATAGGGAGGAAGGCCCACATATCAAGGGGAAATCCCGTGATGATAAGATCAAGAGGCCCAAATGAGAGAGCTCAACCATATCAACACCAACCAATATCCATCTCATTATTCGCGAAGGTTCTAGTGAGCGAAGCTTCTCCTCTAGTTTGGGAAAACCTGCCAGAAGGAGGCCAACACAAGGTTTCCTATGAAAACCTGCGCTAGCAATGCGAGTGTCTAACTGAGCAACCTTCCATTAGCACAGGCAGGTAGTGGAACAAAATGCATTGATGCTAAAAATTAGGTTTTAAGGAAACTCTCTCGAGAATGATTTCAAGGCAGCTTTCCTTTGATTCTTCAGGGAGGTTTTGGTTTGTATATCATGATGGATATTCTACACAGTAGTCAATGTTTTGGCACTATGGGATATGGCACGGGAAGTGAATAGGAGACATGAAAAAATATTGCATAACAGATGCCCCTAAAGCATGAAGGAAAAACAAGGAGTGATGACTGAGGTGCTTTACAAGTTGGTGCAAGGACAAGAACAACACCGCCAGGAGACCTGCACATCAAGCATATACATATACATATCTAAAATCTGATGATCATGCCTAACAATATAGGAATAAGAATCTAATGATACATGAATCCGCGGTATGAACGTAACCTTCTGAATAAGAGAGATCATGGGAAAATATCCTCGGTATGGTCGTAGCCATTCGAATGGAAATGATCATAAATATGGACCCACGGTATGGTCGCCGCCATCTGTCTAGCAAAAACATGTATACAATCATAAATGAATAATAACTCCATGCAACTTGGATTCTATCAGATAAAAATCTAGGGTCTTGCGCTCCATATTGACCCAATCAATGTACGAATTCTAACATATAAATAGATGTGTCGAAGTCGAACATGATAGAAAACCACCTGATTACCGGTCAATGATGTAAACCGTTAACATGCACGAGAGCAACCACCAGTAATGACAATGGTTCTCAAGGTATAATCAGTACAATCCATGAATGTGAATAATGGAATTGAAGTTGAACACCCGTGAAGTCATCCGATCGAAGGTCAATGATGTAAACCTGTTGTCAAATGCAAAGTACTTGCCATTGCAGCATGCAAGTTCTAAGGCACTGAAAGGGAGTTTCTAGATCATCTTCCCGAATAATGAGCTGAAGTTGAAGGGAAGTGATTCTTCGAAGGAGGGCCATAATGAATCCCACATTATTGACATGAAACAAAGGATGTAGTAGAGTAAATAAGTAAGATTCAGGACTGTCGGAGAAAGTCAGACAGCGTACAGGCGGTAAAGAACTACAGATAGGACTTCTTTTGAACATATCGAAGACATGACTTCAGAGTTTGGAAACATTGGACTCAACATAGGATCAAAAGTCATGATGATAGAATGGTATGATAAAATGAGAGGCAAAATGGATTTCCAAAACCTAGGAAGGCAAGTGACAAAGCGAGGATATCCGAAACCCGACACGAATAATAGATGAGTGTCATGTTCAAGAGCGACATGTTGCCTTTACAAGATACAAAAGATGGACACTTTCACTTCCCCCCCACCATTTATGGTAGTACCCCATATATTTTTTATCGCAAGCTTGAAGGGGATATCATATACTTGCCATATAAGTTCACCCTTCGGATGAATCCATCCTAGTAAGTTTTACAAGCCCTAGGAAGGAGGAACTTGTCTCATCACGGTGATAAGTCCTGCATCGTTTAATTTTTACGAGTCTAACAGAGGTGAAACTCGGCATATTTTTCATGTTTAGAGAGTTTGAAAAAGAAGCGGAAAAGAAAACTCCAAAGGTCCCTTTTCGTAAATCGTCTCTTGAACCCGAAAAGGTAGAAAACAATATCCAAGAGAAACTCCTAGCCATGTTCGACTAAGGTGTTCCTTTTTCGTACAATAATCTATCTCAGTCCGGAAAAGGGTTAAACTTATACTGAGTAGACATCATTTCATTTACTTTTACTAGTTAGAAACGACAAGTACTCGGTACTCTTTTCATTTTTCAAGAGTCAGAAAAGAGCTTAAAGATGACTCTGGGGGGGTCGCTTTTTCGTTTATTTTTTACGAGTTTGAAAAAGTTATAAAATAAAAATCATTGAATTAGTTAAAGTAAATCACCGTCATTGAGAAGATATGACCTGTCGTTGCACAAGGAAATGCACATTACCGATTTTGAGGAAAAATATTAAAAAATGAGTGAAATATGCCCTAATTTGGTAAAAATACTATTTAAAAATTATAAATAAGGCAATTTAAAGTAAGTCATTTTTACCATTTTACCAATTTGCACTTGTGGGAGAATTTTTACCTTGTTTTAGCTTGAATTTCAGGCAAGGATTTGTCGAGCCGCTTGTTACCGGTAATATATCTCTCCTTCCTCTTCACTTTGGCAATCATTTTAAGCATTTTCATCCATAGGGTAGGTTTTGAGGAGGTTTTTTAAAAAATGTACATCGTGGGTGAGCAACATGGGTTTCACCCATTAGGGTTGCATTGCTAACACTAAGGAAAATTAGGCACTCGCGCTGGCAGCAAGAAAAATTTCCGAAACAGACACGCTTGCATTGAGGTAAAAAAAAATGAAATGAAATCCTCCATGAATATTTTTCTCTCCATGGATGCTCATAAAACGTTGGTTTGTTGATCTTTTGCAGAAAAAATTAGTCCAAAATGGTGATTGAATGGAAAGAGAGGGGTCATGAAGCTTAATACCATAAGGCAATGTAGGATGGAGACTGTATCGATGCCCTTCGAGCATGTGGACTGCTCAAATTCATCATGATTCTCGGGATCAGAGCACAACCCGCATTATTGTAGCATTGAATTAGTTGGTGGGATGTAGATCGCCAATTGTTTATGTTTGGGGATCAAGAGCTTGAAATAGAGGTCGCCGATATCTACTACATTAGTGGGTTGTCTAGAAAGGGACAACAAGTCCAGTTATCTCGGTCATGATTTGGAGGAGAGAGCACGGACATGCTCATTGCGAGGCATTATCTAGGAGCCAATAAGGGTAATAGCGGGAAGATTAACATAGCAACCATCAACAATCTTCCATTGCAAACAATCCTACACACTATGGCCCGAATAGTAGGGGTGCAAGCATTGCATGAGGCCTCAAAGTCTCACTTCCAATACGCGATCGAATGCCTAAATCCCATGGTATTCAACTGGTGTGAAGGTTTATTGGCATGCATGAAATGCAAATTAACCAAGTGCAAGAGATCTGAAACAATTTGGTATCAGATCTATTATCAGACATTCATCTTGGAACATGTGCCATTATTTCGTTACCGGTGGCTGGAAGTGGATCCACCAGCACCCAGAGATCCACGTTTGCTCAGATGGGGAGAATTGATGCTGCGACATGAAGGCAGTCAACAAATGTATTTCCCTCTAGCATTCTTCGGATGGCTACGTCAGCAAGTAATCATGGTCGATGATTGGGAATATGCATGGACGAATTTCTGAGGAGATCCAGATCTTCCACTTCCTCTAGGGGAACAATGGATTGATTTAGATAAAAAACTATTTTTGAAGTTTTCTAAAGTTTATATCATTTTTTTAATGTGTACTAAGATTCAATTTGTAATATTGTGCAGATATGGGACCAAAGAGACCTCCAATGGTTTCTCCAATAGATAGGCGAGTGGCACACCAAATCGAAGATGCTCCCCCATATGTAAAAGGAGCGGATCCCATCGTTGAGGTTGAGCGGAACCTGAAAATCTTAACCAGGGGATTTCTAGAGTATGCCTTGATCAATGAGGTGCGATTACGCTATCAAAGGAACACAATAGGAGTATCTGCCAGATTGCGTCGGTTGTTGGGCCAAGCGATCAGGGCTGTCTCCTGCTATCATGAGCACCATGTGGGTGAATCGCCAAATTTTAATTTACTTTCTGCACTATGTAGGCTTGTAAATTCATGTGTCTCGGAACATAATTTTTCTTATTTTGATGTAACAAACTCTTTTGCAAACATTTTCTATATATATATATATATACATTTTTTTTTCCTGTTTACCATTTTCAATGTGTGATGTTCTATGTGTTAGGTTCCTATACCAATAGGAGTCATAATTTTGAATGACTAAGGTTAAGCCTTGTAATATTGTACATACTTTTGCTTTCTGCAAATGTTTTCCATATTAAAAAATTAAAAAATGTAAAGAGGGTATGTCCTAAAAGAAATATCAAGGTACAAAAAGAAAAAGAGAAGGTCAAAAATTGAAAATATATGAACCCCAAAAAACAAAAAGAGACCATGAAAGTGAGCAAGGCTAGATGCCACTACTATTTACTTTTATGCATAATAATTATTGTGTGTAGCTTGTTATTCATGCCACAATCCAAGGTAATTAAATTGTTTAATCTTGATTATATCATGCTTTGAATTTTATGTTTATAGTTAGAGAATAAAATCTGACAAAACAGTTTAATCTTGGCAGATCATTAGATAGGTAGAGAAAATAAAAGGAGCTCATCAGTTTAATCTGAGCCCTTGGATGATATAAGGTTAGAAATAGATAGTCTGTTTTATTAAATAAAAGGTAGAATAAGGGTTTGCTAGCCTAAATGCAGCCAAAGAAATTAAGAAAACATGTTAGGGTAAGAAATGGGTAAGTAGAAGAAAGGTTGCTGAACTACAAAGTTGATTGGATCAAAACACATGCATCAGGATTAGACACATATTTCAATATGTATGATCAACTGTGAAAGCAAAAACAAAGGTTTGCAAGTTAATGTGATTAACTCCCCGTCATTAATTTTTCCCCTTACTAATTTCCTATTCGCAAGTATGTTCTAGCACTTTAAATCCTTCAAGTCAAAGAGGCTCAGAGCATTTCTCTGACTTTTGGTGGGTTCGGACCCTTGGCTTAATGAATTAAGGACATCAAGTGATAGAATACCCTTCATGAAATTCATCTCCCCCTCATTACCCTAATAAAACCCCTTTTCCCAAGGTTAAAACTCTCTTGCCTAGGAAAAGTAAAAACAACTCCATGTTAAAGCCCTTTTCATTAAAAAAACGCACAAAAACATCTTATCCTAAGTATTGAGTATATGTAAATAAAGTGCGCAAATATTACATTTACATTTATACTTAAAGATATACCCACTCCGCTCATCACATTTCATATTAATTTTTGATTTAATTATATAAATTCCCGATATGCCTATCCCCGTATATTAAATAAATCCCTTAAATAAATATCCCAACCCTTAGTTTTGATAAAAACTATACAGTTTACCCCTTATCCCAACAAAATAAATAAAACCCATCATTAAACCCCGCCCAATCAACTAAGCCCGTGATTAAGTCTTAAATTAATCACAAACCATCGGGGATTAAAGCCTTGGGCCCTTGAAACCCATGCTCTTATCACCCGCGCACCTCCCTCGCCCGATTGTCATTCGATCATCTTCCCCTTCATCCAACGGTCCATAGCCATATCGGCCGCGCTTGATGGCGGACCGTTACCTGCCCGATAAAGTGGTTTTCTCCGGCCCCCCAACTGCTACGTGTCGTGCTTTGGAGTAGATTGGGTGACCCCTTCGAAATACCGCCCAACCTCCATAAGCGGTGCGATGGCCTAGGAAACCGCCTCCCCTCTCAAACCGCCAAACCACCTACTGTTCATTCATAAAATTTGTCACCAAAAAGTAACCGTTGCTCCATAAAAAGGCCGAGAAACACTTTTTCACCTTTTTTCGCTCGTTTTCTCTGTATACCTCTGTGAAACCAGTGTGATCCCTGCAAACGTTGAATTCACCATTTGAACTCCTAATTCACTCCTGAACAAAGTTGCAGAGACCCCAGACGACCTCTCAGTCCGTACCAGATCCATTAGAACCTCTGTAGCTGCCATGAACTCCAAATTTGCAAATAATTCACCCAATTCTAGGTATTTCACCGCGAATTACCACTCACCCTTTTAAATTTGGAAAACATTCATCCTGTGAAGTATTTTAATTAAGTAAAATTAATTGAAAAATACTTTGAAAACCTGCGGCCAAACCCTCTAAAAAATCCTAGTTTCCATGAAAAACCTCTGAATTAAAACTTTAAAGCCAAATTTAAATCCACAAGAACTAAATTATGGCTGCCCCTATTGCCATGGATGTTAGACCTATCATAACTCCACATTTGGACCTAGACCACCTTCCCATGGCTGATAGGGATTTCCAAATTAAGGATACATCTAACTAGACCCTCCGTCTTAAAATCCATTGTTTAAGTAGGGACAAATACCTCAGCCATGTTGATGATATTGGCCTTTCGGAGTCAAATTTTCCCAAATACCAGTTCCTAGAGGTACATGTTTTCACTAAAATTGTCCACCAGTGCCATGCCTGTTACATTCCCAGCCTAAGAGCTATTATGTCCCTTGACCAAAAGATTTTGTTCACCATTACAACTGATTCCATTAATGAAATATTGAAAATCCAACCAGGTCAAAACCTAACCCCACTCTCCATTGGGGATTTGCTAGACCAGTACTCCAGGTTGAGCCTGTCCACGTTAGCCCAAATATTCCAGACATTCATTGTAGAAGAGCGGTATATTCCCAAAGATCCCCCTCCATATGTTTCTGCCATGTTATCCAAAGGGGAAAACAAATCATCACCATGATATCATGTGTTCTTGGCTGCACCACTGATGAATTTGTTGATGAAATTGTCTTGGCCTTCATGTCAATTTATACCCTAGGACAACCTCCTGCTGTTTTGTACAATTATGCTGAGTTCATAGCTGAGAGAATGCATGAACAGTTCACCAGGATGCATAATGAGAGAGTGTTTAAATAATCATCTGTCCTCTACCATATGTTCCTATACTATCAACCAGATAGATTTCCTTTTTCCCTTCAGAAGCTGGATACCAAAGGCCAGCCTAGGTCTATCATTTTTTGGACCCCACTGTTCCATAAGTTTCAATCACCATATACCTATTCAAATTTCATAGATTCTTTTGTTCAACCAGTCATGATTACATTGACAGGAAGCCCTCCACCCAAGATAAGTCCAGAGATCAAAAGGGTCCTTCAGTTGTCTAAGAAAAAAAGTGGGAGATTGGTATCTTTACCAAAACCACACAGAGATAAGAATTTATGGTTGCCAGCTTGCACCATATAAACTACCCAAATACCTCCCCATGAGGTTATCTGCTCTAGAGTACTATAGAAAAATAATGAACTTTGATGAGATAAATTTTGTCTTGGCCAAGAAAAGATCACAATTCAAAGTAAAAAACTAGTTAGGCCCCTTCATCTGCAATTCTAGAGAGGCAGGGGAGGAGGCAGACCAAATTTTGTAGCAAATGAAGTTCTAAAAGAGTTTCATGTGGAGGTATGACCCTCAAGAATTTATGACCAGATTGAGAAAGAAGTTCAAGTTGGGACCTTAAATTCACCACCCTATACCAGAGATAGAAAGATATGCCAATCAATTTGAGTGGGTGGAAAATACTCTTGTAGACAGATATAATACAAAGGTAGATGTAGAGATACCTTATGTGACTTAGAAAGACAGTTTGATGAGAGCTCGTTTCTGCAGGTACCTGAACAGTAAGAAGCAGCCGTGAGAACCCCTCCTATCATGCAGACTCCTTAGAATGAGGAAAAGAACCCCAAAAGGACCAGGGAGGAACCCTCAAGTTCAGGAATGGTCACATCAAATATACAATATGAGACCAGTCAGAGCAAAAGATCTAGGATAAATCCTGTTTTAGAGCAGGAAGACATAGAAGGATCAATATAAATAACTGATACTGAGCTGGACAAAAGTAAAGGCACAACTCCATCTGAGGAAACACAGGGGCCATCCACATCACAAACTTAAATTTTGGAAAGGCAGCTAAGTGTAGAAGTATCCTCATTCAGTAGGCCTGCTGATAAGGATAAGGATATAAAAGATAGATATAAAGAGATAAAGATGAGAAATGAGAAACTAAAGGCCCAAACTTATGCTCAGTATCTCAAACTCACACCTACTAATCAGACTAGGTTGATGTCTGCTTTCGACATCAAAGAAGGAAAACTACAGATGTCCTTCATAAAACCAACTGCACAACAGCCAAGGACATCAACAGATTACAAGAGAATTGATTTTGAAGTGATGGCAAGGGATATTCATCCCATAGAACAAATTTAGTTTCATAAATAGGCTGGAGAAATGATTTAATCCACCCTTACAGGTAAAGCCATAACTGCCCATCAAATGCAGAATTCATTGACCAACATCTTAGCTCAATATCAGTTAGAGAAGGCCTCCTCACAGGTTAAGGATACTATAATCAAGTCTTTGGAAGACTTAGTGATTGAATTGGGACATGATCCCAAATACATTAAAGCCACTGAGCAGCTGATTAAGAAAAATAATGATGACATTACAACACTGAAAAATAATTGAAGATACCTTAGCTGCAGCATCCCAAAACGCTGGAAGTTTTGGAGAACTAGACTAGACATGAAGAATTAATGAACCTAGTCCTAAAATTGAATGATTAATTAAGGGAGACAGAGAAGGAATTAGACACTTTAATTCAATTGAAGCAAAGTGATATTGCCACTATGTCTGCAAATGTCATCCCAACAGTCTCAACAATAGTCCCTTCCACGTTGGCAGCCTCATTGGCTCCCACAGCTCCTATGCCTACAACACAACCAGTTTCAACGGAGTCTACATCAGCAGCAGGTGCATCAGGTGAAGAAGTAGCAAAGTTGGTTAGAGCCATGGAGGAAATGTCCATACAGGCTACAGAGATGAATAAGCTGAAGGAAAAGATGACAAGCTTGGAAACTGATTGCAAGATTGCCAAGATCATGCACAAGGAAGAAGTGCAAAAAGCTGCCAAAATGAATGAAATATTAAAGGCCATGGAGAAAGATCTAACACTAAAGGAACCCCTTGGGCAAGCCAAGGAACTATTATGGGCCAATATCATTGACTCTGTTAATGATATTTGGCCATCCATTCAAGTGATTTTTGAATAGATAGATCTGATAAAGATAGCTACAGAAGCTATCCAAAAAGTCAAGGAAGAACTAGGAGACATGCCTAAAGATGCTACTAGACTTATCCACTTCCTCAATAGTAAAAAAAAGTATGAGCTTCAAGAATTCGATAGAGAGGATAGGATAGAAACAATTTTGGAGGTAAGAAAGGTCCTTTCCAAGAGAAACTTAATGTTAAACTTGGAGGACAAGTGTCAAAATATGCAGGTAGTAGTTGATAGATTTATGGCCAAGTTTCAAATTTTGAGAGAGAAAGGGTTACCCAGTCCCTTGGTCATAAATGACAAGTCATAAATGACAAGCTCATGACACAACAAGATTATGACAACAAAATCAAAGAGCTAGCTAAAGAACAGACCAGTACATCATCGATAAAGGCATTGCCAACAAGCAAAGTTCTTTACCAGAAATTTGAAAACCTGTTTTTCCTCCAGCATGAGGTGAAACACCTATTCATCACTAGGCCTACTTTTGCTAAGTACACTGAGGCAGATGAGATATATAGGAGGATGTTGAAAATCAAGTTACCTGATGCTGAATTATGGGAAAAATTGACAGATTTACTGTAGTAAAATGTAGTAAAAAGGTTAATGTATAGTCAGCAGGGTAAAAGGTAAAGGCAGGTCAACATGATTAAAGAGTATCACTGTCAAAGTGTATCAGATGAAAGCCAAAAGTGAATGCATCTTCTAGTGTAAAAAACCAAACAGCAAGGCAACATAAAAGGCTAGAAACTCAACTATAAAGGCCAACAACACCAAAATACTAGGGACAACATGAAGTAGTTCAATAGCTGTCTCTACCTTCTAGCAAGAAGATATTTTTATTTCCTAGATTAGTTATCAAGTTAGTTTGGGATATTTTGTAATAAAATTTTGTATAGATACTTCACAATTCGAAGTATGTAGTGTGGATTCTTAGACATTTCTATAGACTTCTTGATCAAAAGACTGTAAAGATATTGTATCACTGACTGGGCCAACAAGCTGGATTGATGAATAAAGACAAGATATTTCACAGGATTCATGTGTTAATTGAAGTGTAGACAAGTATTTTCTCATGTTGTTGTTATCTTTCTTAAAGTTTTTCCACATTCTTTAATGTATTTCTGAATATGAATGCTATAATTGGAACAATATCTGAGAATTTGTTTAATTACACTCTGTTTTAACAGTTAGGCATTTAAATGTTTTCAACTGATATCTAAGTTAAGGAATTCTTAATTGCTCCTTAGTTTAGGTTGTTTCTTGCTAATCCATATCAAAGGATTCTTAATTTCCCTTTGTTTCAACTACCCTCTATTCCTCCTTTATATATCAGTCTTAGAATTCTTAATTTCTCTACCCCGCTGATTAAAACCATTTCACCCTCCTATTCCAAAGACCTGCACTTTACTCTACTAGCTTGCCCTCTGAACATTCCCTTTAATGAGTTGATCCAGTCCAGTTGCCTTTCTATTGAATCCATAACCCAATGGTCTAAAGACATCATTCTATCCATCTGTTTTAAGGATCCCACCATCCAATCTTGAATACAAATCAAACACCCCCCTGGACATTCATAACTAGCCTGAAATCCCAACAAACAAAGATAAATCACATAGAGAGAGCCCTCTCTGAGCCTAGGTTGGCTAGAGCTTATGCCCAAAAGTTGGTTTGTGGTTACCTCGGTCATTTTCTTTCTTCTAATAACTTCTAGAGAAACTTCTGAGTGCTAACATAGTGGCGACCATACTAGGGATATCGAATCCTCAGTCCTAATAAAGCTTTAATAAAATTCTAAATCTACATTCTGAGCCTCTTAAAGTCATTTGTTAGAAGTTATCTTGAAAAAATCTCACAAAAACAATTAAAAAATTTGAAATTCTGGCTTCTAGGAAGATTCATTTTACTAGGGTTAATCCAGAGCGAAACCCTGCTCCGGTAGTTGGTAATCCCAACCTAATTTCAAGAAAATCTAAAAAAGAAGAAAGTTCATCTAGTGAAATACCATTAGTTAAAGCTAATTCATGTCCTGATGAGTGGTTATTTTTAGAAGAACTTCCCTTTGATGTGTTATTTGATCTTTCATTATTTAGAACAAAATCTGAAAGTGCAATTGATGAAATTGTTCTAGATCCTGATTTTATTGCAGACCTTGAAGTTCAATAGGCCAAAAAATCAATTGATGAATACATTCTAAAATCTCCACAATCATCCATTAATACTGCCACAACCCCTGAGATTTCTGAACAATTGTCCATTACTTTGAGTTCACCATTGTTCCCTTCAACTTCATCAATAATACCTTCTGAAGTCCATTCTTCACCACCATTTATACCTACTCTCCCTCACCAACCTATCACTACCCATTCATCACCTATTAGTCCTGGTTCTTCATCGACTACTGCATCATCTCCAAGTACCTCAACCCCACATCTTAGCCCCTCCCAGCTTACGACCACGACAAATAGATATGCTCCTCTTGTTTTACCTGCCAAACTTGGTGCTATGACAGTAGACTACCAAAGAAAAATTGTTCAATTTGATGGCATAGGAAATTACAATACACAACAACATGTCAACAAGATAATAGATTACTTTGAGTTGCACAAGATTAACACGTATAATGCTCAAATGAGACTCTTTGCCTAGACTTTAGTTGGTGATGTTACGAAATGGTTTAGAGCTTTGCCTGCTAATAGTATTGATAGTTTAGATGCATTTTACTAGCAATTTTTGAACAGATGGGAAAAGAAAAAGAATCCCCTACAAATCCTTTCAAAATATGAGAATATTAGAAGAGGACCTAATGAAACTGTTCAAAATTACTACACTGGATTCAATAATATATATAATGCCATCCTAGTTAATCTTAGACCCCCACCTGACTTAGCATTAATAAATTTCCCTGATGATTTTGACACAGATATGGCATACCAACTTAGGGAAAGAAACCCATCAACATTAGAAGAAATGCAAAGTGTAGCTGTTACTGTTGAAGCTAATTTGTTAGCTAAAAGGGCTAGAGTCAGAAATGATAGAAGAGGAACTGCTAAGGATGAAACTTCACCATCTGACATTAAAATAAATAGTTTAGCCAAAAGTATGGAAATACTAATGGATAGAATAGAGAATATGGAGAGGAAACCTCAATGGGATAACCAACAAGCACCTCCAGTTAGAAACCCAAATTTTAGAAAAAACCAAAACATTGGGAAAAATGGACCGAATCAGAACATTAGGCCTCCTTTTCAAGAAAATTATGCAGAGACATCCTAGCCAAAAGATCCAGAACAAGATACACAAATTAACCTAATGGGAATAAATGATGAAGACACTATTTTTCTAACCCAAGATGAGCAGGAACTGCATATGCTGCAACAATTAAAAATATAGTCTGGAGAATCATTTGATTACAAACAACGATATGATTATGCCATCTTTGAAGTACATAAACAGTGTAATCTAAGAAGCAAAAAGAATGTTGATGTCCCTGACCAAACCAAGAAAACAGTACAAAGTCAACCCAAGAAAATAAAAGAAGCCCCTATTTCAAAAATCCTCCAAATTCTCCCTAGGGAAAACCCAAAACCTTCTAGCCCCACAATTGTAGACATAACCTCTGATCAACCTTTTGTTGATCTGCCATCCACTTCAATTCCACCTAAGGAACCAATGGACAAAGCTCAAAACATCAGATTTGAAAATCCACCTAAGGAGGTCCCTAATAAAGGAAAAGAAGACAAGCCTACTCAAGTCCCTATTGCAAAAATTCAAAACCTTGAAACATAAAAAGTCTCTTTTCCATTCAATTTGGGAGCAGAGATAGCAAAGCTAAAGATTTCAGTTCCTTTAACAGAACTAATCAAGAATGAAACTTACAAATCACAGATAAACCAGACCTTAAACATTGCTGAAAATGAGGATTCAGTCAACTTGTTTGATGACCAACCAGAACTCATATTTGGTCCAGATGTTAATGACAAACCATTAGAAGGAGGAGTTCCACCTTTTTACATCAGCCTTAGTATCCATGAAAAAATTCTACACAATGCAATGTTGGATTCTAGGGCCTCTCACAACTTAATGCCCAAATCAGTGATGGAGAAATTAAACCTAGACATTACAAGGCCTTATAAAGACTTATTCTCATTTGACTCCAGTCAGGTACAATGTCTAGGATTGATCAAATACCTATGTGTCACTTTAGTCCAATATCTTGCCAAAAGCATCCTTATGGATATTGTAGTTGTTGACATCCCACCAAAGTATGTCATGCTGTTATCCAGATCACGGGGAGCCAAACTTGAGGGATCCTTACAACTAGATATGTCATATGCATCAATCTCTGTTTTTGGACAACCTAAGAAACTATATCATGAAACCCTAATGAAATATATGGTAAGTAGCCGGGATCGACCTCAAAACTTTCCCATCTACTCCATACACTCAGATATAGATTCTTTTATCCTATATAATGCTGATCAAACACAATAATTTTTTTTAGAAAGTACTAATACAGAACCAAAAGAAATTGCAGTTTCTACACAAAATGAAACTGACCAGACTACAAAATTGTTTAATGAACAAGATGGTCAAATTGCTGCAAATAATGAAAAATTTGTTGCACCAGATAGTGAAAATTATGAGCATGAGATATTATGGCATCTAGAATTTGATGGGTCAGTCAATAGGTTAGGAGCAGGAGCAGGAGTGTGGATATATAATTTGGAAAATAATCACTCAGAAGGCCATGCATATAGATTGAATTTTAAATGTACCAATAATATGGCCGAGTATGAAGCATTAATTTTAGGTCTTAAGTTAGTTAGGAATCTAGGAGCTAAAAGAGTTTCTATCATGGGAGACTCTGAACTAATTATAAAACAGATTGATGCTGTATATGTGACAAAGGACCCTAGGTTAAGTTGTTATAGAGGAACTATCGTAGAAATACTTAACACTTTCCTAGAAACAAAGCTTGCAGTAATCCCGAGAAAACACAATATGCAAGCCCATATTTTAGCAATGTTTGCCAGCACTTGTAGATTACCCTTCCAACCTAACCATCAATACACTGCTGAAGTTAGGCATAGACCTGCAATTCCAGATAATTTGAAGACTTGGAAAATATTTTCTGATGACAAACAGATAAATAACTTTTTACTTTCAGAAGAAGAGTTTGTAAATAACAATATAGATACTAATACATCAATAGATCCTGACACTAAGGGTGAGATAGAAATAAATGAGATAGAAGGTGATGAACTAGATAGACTCAACCCAACTAAATTTACCAAATTAGATGTAGATAACTTGGAGAAAATTGAGATTGATGAAATAATCAGTGAAGAAACCGAAGTAATTAATCTCAAGGATAATTTCTTACCAAAGGGATTAACCCCTCTGGAAGATTTATTTGATTCAAATGATGTTCCTAGGAAACCTAAAATGGAACCTTCAAGATCTAATATAGAGGAATGTGATATATGCACCAATGAAAATCCTAAACTGATCAAACTTTCAAAATCATTACCCCCAACTGAAAAAGTGAAATACATTGAGTTGTTGAAAGAATTTTAGGATGTCTTTGCTTGGAGTTATGAGGACCTAAAATCCTATGACACCAACATCATCCAACACACAATTCTTATTAAAGAAAATCAAAAGCCTTTCAAACAAAAAATTAGAAGGATTAATCTTGCCTTATTACCTGCAATTGAAAAAGAAATTCAGAGGATGTATGATGCCAAAATAATTGCACTAATCAGATTTTTTGTTTGGGTCTCAAACTTGGTGCCAACTAGAAAGAAAACTGGTCAGATCAGTCTCTTTGTGGATCTCAGAAACCTCAACAAAGTGTCACTAAAAGACAATTACCCTCTCCCCAAAATGGACCACATTTTATAGATAGTAGTTGGATCAACCAGAATCTCATTGTTGGATGGGTTTTCTGGTTACAATCAAATCTTGGTTCATCCTGATGACCAACCCAAAACTGCTTTTACTACTACAAGTGTCAAAATATGTAGGTAGCATTTTATAGATTTATGGCCAAATTTTGTGAGAGAAAGGGTTACCCAGTCCCTTGGTCATAAATGACAAGCTCATGACACAACATGATTATGACAACAAAATCAGAGAGCTAGCTAAAGAACAGGCCAGTACATCATCGATAAAGGCATTGCTAATAGGCAAAGTTCTTTACTAGACATTTGAAAACCTGTTTTTCCTCCAGCATGAGGTGAAACACCTATTCATCAATAGGCCTACTTTTTCTAAGTACACCGAGGCAGATGAGATATATAGGAGGATGTTGAAAATCAAGTTACCTGATGCTAAATTATGGGAAAATTTGACTGATTTACTATAGTAAAATGTAGTAAAAAGGTTAATATACAATTAGCAGGGTAAAAGGTAAAGGCAGGTCAACATGATTAAAGAGTATCACTGTTAAAGTGTATCAGATGAAAGCCAAAAGTGAATGCAGCTTCCAACATAAAAAACCAAATAACAAGGCAACATAAAAGGCTAGAAACCCAACTATAAAGGCTAGCAGCACCAAAATACTAGGGATAGCATGAAGCAGTTCAATAACTGTCTCTACCTTCTAGCAAGAAGATATTTTTATTCCCTAGATTAATTCTCAAGTTAGTTTGGGATATTTTGTAATAAAATTTTGTATAAATACTTCACAATTCGAAGTATGTAGTGTGGATTCTTAGACATTTCTATAGACTTCTTGATCAAAAGACTGTAAAGCTATTGTATCACTGACTGGGCCAGCAAGCTGGATTGATGAATAAAGACAAGATATTTCACAGGATTCATGTGTTAAGCGAAGTGCAAACAAGTATTTTCTCATGTTGTTGTTATCTTTCTTAAAGTTTTTCCACAATATTTAATGTATTTCTGAATTTGAATGCTATAACTGGAACAATATCTCAGAATTTGTTTAATTACACTCTGTTTTAACAATTAGGTATTTAAATGTTTTCAACTGATATCTAAGTTAAGGAATTCTTAATTGCTCCTTAATTTAGGTTGTTTCTTGCTAATCCATATCAAAGGATTCTTAATTTCCCTTTGTTTCGATTACCCTCTATTCCTCCTTTATATCTTGGTCTTAGAATTCTTAATTGCTCTATCCCCCTGATTAAAACCATTTCACCCTCCTGTTCCAAAGACCTGCACTTTACTCTACTAGCTTTGCCTCTGAACATTCCCTTTAGTGAGTTGATCCATTCATGCTTCCCTTCTATTGACTTCATAGCCCAATGGTCTAAAGACATCATTCTATCCATCTGTTTAAAGGATCCCACTATCCAATCTTCAATACAAATCAAAAACCCCCTTGAACATTCGTAACTAGCCTGAAATCCCAACAAACAAAGCTAAATCACATAGAGAGAGCCCTCTATGAGCCTAGGTTGGCTAGAGCCTATGCCCAAAAGTTGGTTTGTGGTTACCTCAGTCATTTTCTTTCTTCTAATCACTTCTAGAGAAAATTCTGAGTGCTAACACTATGATTTACAAGTTTTAGAAATGTCTATCTAGCACATAGTTAGCCAATGCATCTATTAATGTGTTCATGCATCTTGGAATGTGATGATAAGTAATAAAATCAAATTCTCGTTCCAATAAACGAACTCGCAAATACATTCTCAAAATTTGAGGGTTTCTAACTGAATATTATCCATTAAGCTGTGGTACAATGAGTTGCAAATCAAGTTTTACGATTAACTCTCTAATGCTAAGAGCAATGGCTTTTGACAAAAGTTCAATGATTGCAATAGAGTTAGCAATGTTATTAGTGGTCTGACCTAAATATATATCTTGCAAATTTACTAACTCACCATTAGGGTCATAGGTTTCCCATGTAGTGGAAGATAGATTCTGTGTACTACGACAAGCACTATCAACAAAACCAACTTAATGGTTGGATGACATCTGCAAACCAAGTAGAGCATGAGGTAAGCAGAGGAAAAGGTTTTCAAAAGAAAACTAACACACCAAAATCACACTGCACGCTAATGAAAACACACATTAATGTACATAAGTATTTACACGAAAAATGCATAAAGTGTTCATATGGAGCCCATTTTCGGACTCGGGTAATCGAGCAACAAAGAATAAAACCGAAGTTTCACCGTTGGCATGATGTATAAGCATCGACTCGTCCAAATAGTGGAATAAAACTCATAAATGACCATACCCCCATGCCCCCCGGGCGAGTGAGGGTTACAAGTCATAGGATGAATAGCCCATTGCGATAATGGGTGAACGATAAAGACTCGGTGAGGAGATCTCATGAAAGAAGGCAAGAAAATATTAAGCTCATGGCGAGAAAAAGATGCCTCTAGTTGAAATATTTTAACAAGTTTAGGTTGAACTCAAATGTCAATGGGCATGGTAGTAGTGATGTGTCCCATGTTTCCTTCAGAAAAAACTTCATGCTCCAATATGGGTGTTTGGAATGGATGGGTAAATGTACGGGAAACAAAGGTATCTAGACATGATGAAATGTCACCAAGACTGGGAAGAAACGAGGAATGATGATGAACATCATTCGAGGGCGTTTCCTCAAAAGACACAACCTCAATGATACTCTTGTCAGTAGGAAATGTCTCGTTCAAAGGGTCCAAAGAATCCCAAGAACTAAGGCAAGGAGACTATGGATACAGATCTAGGTGCATACTAAGAGTAGTATGACTTTCAGAAGTGGCCACTGAAGTCAAAACAACAACTTGGTAAGCTTGTTCTATAGGGCTGAGAGACATAACATCGCCAAAAGAATCAACTTGATTGGGAGAAGGAACAATCCAAGGATCGTAAATAGTAGAGATCTTGTTAACAAAAGCGACATGAGGAGGTTGGAGGGAAAAAGTTCCCATAAGAGCATAATATTTAAAAATACCTTCCCCCATGCTCTCATAAGGAATGTCGGTATTGCCCACATATGGCACGTTTCCATTTGAAGAACCATAAGAGAAAAAGGCCAATTGGTTAATGGTAACTATTTTTACTTCATGAGGAAAACAGAGCATGCATAACAGAGAAGAAACCACACAAAACATAGCATGAATCCAACTTCGTCCAAGTAGAAGGTTATAATTCAAATGCACATCGATGACTTTCCAATTCGATAGTTTTCCCTTCCAATGTGATGGGAAATTTTGTGAGAATACCATAAGAAAAGATCCTCTGCCATCAAAGGCTTCTAAGGTGTTTGGAGATTGGTTGAGGGGCATAGAGTCAATGGCTTTCCAGCATGAAACAAACTAGATCCATGTGGAGGCACACTCATCAATCACAGTTCGATGAATCATCTTCCCTTTAATAATGACTTGGATTAAAAATGCAATTTGATGGGGAAGACGAGGAACATGATTTTCCAGGTAAAAAGTGATCAAATTTGAATCTGTAGGGTGAATCCCTCCTATAGTGAACAATAATTATTTCCATTGCATTGGAAAAGTTTGGAGGACTTCTAAGGCAGACATTGTCGAAGGTGCTTGAGCCAAGTCTTTGAAAATATTGTAATCTTGGGCAGCTCGCGCATTCAAACTATAAGATGATTTCCAAAGAACACCCTTGGGAGGTGGTCAGATAACAGAGTCATTACCGGGTCTCTCAATATGAAGAGGACCAGAACTGGGTGGAGTAGAAGTAGAAGGTGTATGAGTGGCTTCTTTCTCCATCGTCTACTTTTGAGGATTTTGATAATGTTTTGACCGGGTAGCAAGAGAAATATGCATTGTTCACCTCATGTAAACCTGAGAACCTAAAGAGGCAGAAGATTGTGGTTGTTCTACCAATTGGGTTTGCTATGATGGAAAAGGCTCCTTCAGTACAACCAGTGTCCATTGAGTACCATTTAACAAGCGACTAACTTCCACACGATGAGGACAATCCTTGATGTAGTGATCTTCCTCACAAATGAGGCAAGGATATTTAGGCTTATGTTTGGAGGCATCATCAGCAGATGACTTTGGAGGATCTTGTTTTGGGGTATCAGATTTTTCTTTTCCTTTACCCTTCTCTTTACCTTTTGAGTATTTGCTTGTCGTGGTAGACTGAACGACGTTAACCTTAGAGGTTTTACCAAGATTGGAAGAGGGTTTCAAAGGAGGATTGGATGCAGCATTCGAAATGAATTTTTGCTTCGAAGAAGCTTTATTGGAAGTTTGAGAGACTGATCCAATAATACCATCGATAGGTGGTACGTATGGATATTTAGAAGATGTTGGATCTGTAGATGGCCTTAGAGCATCAGGTAAGAGATCATATAATGTGCCAGATTGGGAATACACCAAATCTAAATATTGGGCATGGGCAATGGCTTGATCTTCAGTAACACAACCTCCCATTGCTATGTCTACAACAATTTTGTTGACTAATGATTTGGTAAACCATTCAGTTAACAACTCATCAGGTATATCAAACTTGATAAGGTGACACGATGTTTCCATTCATGGATGTGATTGGAGATGTGGGTAGAAGTATTATGTTTCAGAGACATAAGTAGATGGGTACTAGTTTCATAATGAACTGGTAACTGGAAGTGAATAAGGAAGACCATTGCCAAAGAATTGAAGTCTTGATGGGCACCTTGAGTTAACTCGATGTACCATTTCATGGTAGCACTTGTCAAGGTTCGCTGAAAAATACGTAGACGAACATAGTCTTCAACCGGGGAATTAGATGAACACCATAAGTGGTAAGTCATGACGTGGGCTTGGGGTTCTTCTCCAAACTTTCCTTCGAACTTTGGGCAATCTCCAGGAATCTTAGTGGGAACTGGAGGCCAATGAGGTGAATGATGTTATGAAACCAGCTCACAAAAAGATAGAAAAGAGAGATCCACGCCTTAGAATTCAGCCTCTTCGAGGGGGCAACCTCCTTTACATTACATAAATGAACAATTCTTGGATGATACAAATGACAAAACCTCCTTTCTATATATAGGAGTCTAAGGAGTCACAATATAATCCAGCCGACCTAACAATAATAATATAAAGCCACAAAAATAACAATAGAGGGATTCTATGGGGCACAGAAATAACAATATGGGGGTAATAGGGGCACAACAATATAAATAAGGGGTATAACTACAATAGTAATGGGGTAATCACTAGTATTATAGGGACCCAACATGCCCCTCTCCTTCAAAAAAGTGTTGTCCTCAACGCTTGAGTAGTTATGGATACTTTTGCATAAAATTCTCATCCTCCCATGTGGAATCTTCAGCGGATAAGTTCTTCCACTTGATAAGATACTCTGAAATTGATCGATTTCGTAGCTGTCGAGTTCTTGTTTCTGTGACTGCTTCTGGTTCCAATATAATTTTTCCTTCCTCATCAAGTTCTGGCAATATTTTCTGAATTGGGAGTTTGTCACCTATAACCTTCTTTAAACATGAAACATGGAAGACTGGGTGCAATCAAGAAGCTGCAGGAAGCTCCAATTTGTATGCCATAGTACCAATCTTTTGCAACACCTTTTACGAACCATAATACTTTGGTGATAATTTATTATCCTTCTTAGCTTGCTTTAGGGACATTTGCTTATATGGTTGTAGCCGTAGGAATACCCAATCACCTACATCAAAACTTCTTTCACTGCGATGTTGATCTGCCTGTTGTTTCATTCTATTTTGTGCCAACACGAGGTTATCCTTTAAGAGTTGGAGGACTTGTTGTTGATGTTCGATGTGATGTTCCACTGCTTGAACCTTAGAATTTTCTCTTAAATATGATGTGATGGATGGTGGTTGATACCCATAAAGTGCCATAAATGGGGTCATTTTTGTTGCTGTATGGAAGGAAGTGTTATACCACCATTCAGCCAGAGGCAACCATTTGACCCATTGTGTCTGTTTATCAGATACAAAGCAACGAAGATATCCTTCCAAACATTTGTTTACTATCTCAGTTTGCCCATCAGATTGAGGATGATAAGATGAGCTATGAGCTAACTGAGTACCAAGACAAGAAAATAATTCTGTCCAAAAATTTCTAGTGAAAATGGGATCTCTGTCACTTACAATAATCTTTGGGTTTCCATGTAGCTTTTGAACTGTTTCCATAAATGCAGTAGAAACTGTACTGGCTTTAAATGGATGTGATAATGCACAAAAGTGTGCATACTTGGTAAGTCTGTCAACTACCACCATGATGACACTCTTTCCCTCAGACTTGGGTAAACCTGTGATAAAATCCATTGAAACCTCTTCCCAACGTTGGCTTGGAATGGATAAATGTTGTAATAGACCCGGTGTCTTAATTGTTTCAACTTTATTTTGCTGGCAAACCAAACATTCCGCCACAAACTTTTGAATATCTGATTTAAGGCCATCCCAAAAAAATTCCTTCTTAACCCTGTGGTAAGTTTTTAAAAATCCTGAGTGCCCTCCTAAGGGAGAAGTGTGCAATTCCATAAGAATCTTTTGTTTTAGCTGGGAATTCTTACAGAGGTATAAGCGATCTTTGTACCATAACGAATCATTTTTCCAGCTAAATGTATCAGAAGTACTGGAATCTTGTTGTAGCTTTCGAATAAGTGCCCACACTTCTTCGTCATTCTTCCATTCCTCCCTTGCTTCGTTTATCCAATCTGGTTGGATAATAGAAATGGCACACAACAATGCTTCCACATCCTCATCCTTTCTTGAGAGTGCATCTGCCACCACATTTTGCTTCCCTTTTTTGTAGATGATTTCAAAGTCATAACCCAACATCTTTGTGACCCACTTTTGTTGCTCTTCAGAGGATAATCTTTGTTCTAAAAAGTATTTAAGGCTATCATGATCCGTTTTTACCTTGAAGTGTCTTCCCATTAGGTAGGGTCGCCATTTCTTAAGTGCATGGAGTATTGCCAACATTTCCTTCTCATAAATAGCTTTGCTTAAAAAAATTCCCTTGATTGGACGACTTTCAAAAGCAATGGGTCTTTCATCTTGCATTAGAACAGCACCAATTCCATTTCCTGAAGCATCACATTCCACAATAAAGGTTTTTGTGAAGTCCGGTGTAGCTAAGACCGGTGCTTGGCACATTGCCTCTTTAAGATGTTCAAAGGCCTTTGTTGCTTCCGGAGTCCATGAAAATGAATCTTTCTTCAATAATGTTGTTAGAGGTGCTGCTATTCTCCCATAATTCTTAACAAACTTGCGATAATACCCTGTCAACCCAAGAAATCCTCGCAGATGCTTTATGGATGTGGGGATTTTCCATTCCTTAATGGCTTTAATTTTGCTAGGGTCTACCTTAACTCCTTCATGAGATACAATATGACCCAAATATTCCACCTCCTGGACTCCAAAGAAACATTTGGATCTTTTTGCATATAATTGTTTTTCCTCCAATAGTTGTAGCACCTTGTCAACATGTTCAACATGATCCTTCCAAGACTTGCTGTAGATTAGTATATCATCAAAAAATACTAACACAAATTTTCTAAGGAATGGTTTGAAAATTGAATTCATCAAACCTTGAAATGTTGAAGGTGCATTGGTAAGGCCAAAAGGCATGACCAAAAATTCATAATGACCCTCATGAGTTCTAAATGCCGTTTTTGGAATGTCTTCAATCTTCATTCTGATTTGATGATATCCCGAACGAAGATCCAACTTGGTGAAGTAAATTGATCCATGCAATTCATCCAGTAATTCATCAATAACAGGAATGGGGAACTTATCTTTAATAGTGAGCTTGTTGAGCTCCCTATAATCTGGACACATGCGCCATGATCCATCCTTCTTGTGCACCAATACTACTGGAGCTGAGAAAGAACTTTGACTCGGTTGAATTATACCAGCCTCTAGCATTTCTGCAACCATACGTTCAATTTCACTTTTTTGGACATAGGGATATCTGTACGGCCTGATGTTTGGAGGAACACTTCCTGGAATCAGATGAATAGCATGATCATGATCACGCATAGGTGGGAGACCCTTGGGAGTCTCAAATACCTTGGAATGATTGTCCAAGACTTTTTGGAGATCTGGAGAAATAGATGATTCCAATGTGGAAACATCTAGCGAGCATAATTGTGCAATTACACCTCTTTGCTCCTTTCTTAGAAGCTTTGTCATACCATGAGAGCTGATTATCTTTCCTGGTTTCCCTGCAATACCCCTTAATTCAACTTCCTTTCCTTCCGAAGAAAATTTGATGAAAAGTTTTTGAAAATTAAAAGCTATTGTACCCAAGGATTGTAGCCATTGGACTCCTAGTACAACATCCGCACCTCCCATTGGAATGGAAAGCATTGGGCTAGTCAATACATATTCTCCCATGGATAGCTTGATATTATGGCACTTTCCAGAGCAATTTATTGTTCCTCCATTTGCAATCATCACTTGACACTCTGGTGCTGGATATAGGAAGCAATTCAATTCTTTTGCTACCCTACAATGAATAAAATTGTGGGTGCTTCCTGAATCAATCAACACTATTACCTTTTTCTTCTTGATTTGTCCTTCTATCTTGATGGTTTGAGGAGTGGTAATTCCTGCCAATGCATTACAAGATATGGTCGGATTTATTTGTTCTTCATCTAGGCTTTGTTCCTGGAGTATATCTTCTTCTTTTGACCTTTCTTGCTCCTTTTCTTCTTCCTCTTCACAATCTATGTAGAATAATTTCTTCTCAGCACACTTATGACCTTTAGTGTATTTGCTATCACAACTGTAACAAAACCCTTTTGCTCTTTTTTCTTCCAATTGTTGTGGTGTCAACCTTATAGGTTGTGGAAGACTAGGGGCAACAACACTTCCGTCTTTATAGTTGTGAGTGGTATGCTTCCTAGTTGCCATAATTTTGCTTTCCATTTTTCTTGCTAACCTAAATGCCTTCTCTAATGAATCAGGTTCCCAAAGGTGAACATCATGTTGGATATTATCCTTTAAAGACCCTATGAACACATCAATCCTATGCTCCTCTGGAATATCTTTTACCCTTATGTTCAATTTTTGGAACTCCTCAATGTGCTCCATTACTGAACCCTTTTGTTTGAGACTTATCAATTGGCTAAAAAAAGTGTTGCTTTTTGTATCTTCATAATGTGCTATCAATTCTTCCGTAAAAATTGCCCAAGTGATAAATTGTTTACGAGAGCAAAGCCATTGATACCATACAAACTGATTTGGTTCCAAATATACAGTTGCCATACGTACCTTTTGTGCATTTTGCACATTATTGAGATCGAAGAATTTCTCCATCTGTAATATCCATGTAGCGGGATCCTTGCCATCAAACTTCCTCATATCGATTTTTGGAATATGGTGATTCTTCAATCCAACATTAGCGTTTATGGTATCATGATTAACATTTCTTTTGTTCTCATCATGAGTTTCCTTTACTACCTTTTCACCATTAGTAACCCTTTCTTGTAGCAACTTCTTCAATTCTTCCATATCTGTCTTCAAATCTGCCATGTCTCTCTTCAAATCATCCATCTTAGCTTCCATGCCCTTTATCTTAGATTCCACGCCACTTATCTTAGCTTCTGTTAGCTTTTGTGAGCGTGACATTTGTTGCACTTGTTCTTGTAATTTTGATATATCATGTAGCATTTCTTCTTCTTCTTCATGAGTCATGCTAGAGCTTTCAGGTTCCTTACTAGGTGTTTTCATTTTCTTTCCTCGGGGCATCAGTTACCGATAATAATGCTTTACTATGCCCTTTGAATTCCGTTAAACCAAGCTTACACAAAAATTTAAAAAAAAAACTACACACCTTTTTTCACTTTATAGAAGCCTTATATTGAATCTGATGTATCTCTGTAATTTCGGATCATCCAGTTCTGAAATTGCTACCTGTAGTAGCCTTCTGCATCCTCTTTCCAATGCCACAAGTCTGAGCCAAATTGGATTCTCCAAGGAAGAGTTATGTGAAATCTCCCACAGTGACTTGCTTTTAGACTGGTTCAGTAGAGCGAACTTGTACGACGTGCCAAGAGTCACTGTTTCAACCTTTGAATCTGAAACACACACACAAGAAACTACAGTCCGTCCTCTTTTTGTACCTTTTTACAAAATTTCAATCCGATCCTCAGAGAGAAAGTTATGACGATTTTCCCCAGGTCACCTGTTTTGAATGTAATTCAGGAGTCTGCAAAAAGGCCAACTTCCTCAGATCACATCTCCGCAAATATCGCGCGAAAAGCTCTGAAATTTAGACTCAAGGTTCAGCGCCAATTCTTCTCAAATGGGTTTTTTTTTGCGACTTATGAAACGTCACAGAAAAAAAGTTATAGCGAAAATTCCACGATGACCTGTTTGGAGCAGCGAAACCCTAGAATCCAAAGCTCCGATACCAAATGTTATGAAACCAGCTCACAAAAAGATAGAAAAGAGAGATCCACGCCTTAGAATTCAACCTCTTCGAGGGGGCAACCTCCTTTACATTACATAAATGAACAATTCTTGGATGATACAAATGACAAAACCTCCTTTATATATATAGGAGTCTAAGGAGTCACAATATAATCCAGCCGACCTAACAATAATAATATAAAGCCACAAAAATAACAATAGAGGGATTCTATGGGGCACAGAAATAAAAATATGGGGGTAATAGGGGCACAACAATATAAATAAGGGGTATAAATACAATAGTAATGGGGTAATCACTAGTATTATAGGGACCCAACAAATGAAGTATTGGATCATTAGTGAGCTTCGACACATCAGCCAGTTCCAATGTTGCTAGAAATGGCAATTGCGGGTTGAAAAGCATGGAAGGCCTTTGATAAGGCCCAACTTATAGATTCCATCCTTTTTGGTATGGGTTTTTCCCCCAAAGTGGAGGATTTTGACCATAAGGAGCTTGATATTTCCCCTACTGAGGGGTTCCTTGACAATACAAAGGTGGATTCTGCCCCACAAAGGTGGGTTTTGACTAGGGTAAGGTTGATACTGACCTGCCATAGGCCGTTGAGAACCATAAGGTGGATAAACAGTTTGCATGGCATATGGATTATAAGGTTGTTGTTGCAACTGTTGGCCCTAGTGATAAAACTGTTGGCCCTGCTGTGGCAAGGGTCGACCTTGTGGTTGCAAGTGTTTTCCTTCTTGATATCAAGGTTGGTTTTGTTGCTGCAAGGGTTTTCCCTGTTGTTGCAATGATTTTTGGTAAGGCCCTTGTTGTACATAATTTCCTTGTTGAACGAAAGGTTGTTGCTATACATAAGGCTGTTGTTGATAAGTTCCTTGCGGAATCTACTGAGTTCCAGGTTGGTACTGATAAGTTATAGCTTGACCAGCTGCCCCAAATGAGGGATTTGAACCAAGCTGCATCTAGGGGCCTTCCTGTTGAGTAAAGGGTGGATTATAAGGTTGCTGAGAGCCATACGGAGGGTACAGTTGCTGGTAGGGTATCTGAGCCAAAAAGGGATATTGAAGCAGGATCTGGTCTGATCCATATGGAATTGATGATCCACTAGGCTAAGGTACACTACCAAAATTTTGACTAACTCTAGTAGCGTGAGTTTTAGGTGTACTCAAATAAGGTCCACCTGAAACAGGAGGTACATAAGACGGAGTTGGTTGTTCCCCCCATGCGGTGGAATAGGTGGTGACACATATTGTCCACTTAATGGAGGACCTTGGGAACTTATAGGGACATTGATTGCCCCAACCATGACTGTCAGTTGTACAGGAACTGACAAAACTGCAGTTGGTACAGGAATTTGGGAGGCCACATTTGAAACAAACGGACCTGAAGTAGGCATAGCCCTCGATGACCAAATGGGATTGTGATATAGTGAATATGCACTTGGAGTACCTGAAACCCATTGAGCCAATGATTTATAACCAGGTGGAAACATATGCCCACTTCTTTCAGGGGGTGGTGGAGGTGCAACACTTCCCACATATGGATAACCTTTAGGGGAAAAGTCATATTCAAAATCATTATCAACACCAGGAGTATGAGTAGTTGAGAATTTTGGAGGACATTGAGAAGAGGTTGGGAACTCACCTTTTGAAGCCATGGGTAGAAACATTTGGCAAGCAGGAACCTGAGATGGTCTTGGATATAACTCCAAAGGAACACCAGGTTGGTCGTATGGACTATAAGGTTGTTGAGGAGATATAACCAATGGATCAAAAAGCAGATTCAGAGGGAATAAAACAAACCTCTGTGGAATCTCAATAGTTTCTGGATCAGATTCCTAAGATGATGATGAGCCTCGAGGTGGAGGAAAAGAAGCAAGGGGTTGGATGCTTGGGATAATTCCAAGTTCAAGACCTTGGGCTTCAAGTGACTATGAAAACTCAGGATGAAATCCTTGTGATGACCCTTCAATATCAACTGATGAAGGGGAAATGTAAGGTGAACCCTGTGGTTCATCCACAATGAACTTTTTCTCAAAAATAATAAAAGGGGTGGTTGATTTGAGCCTACAATTTAAAATCTACCATAAATGAGCTAATATGAGGCCAAGGATAACTACATGTGTAAGCCATGTTATCATGGGAAATTTAATTTTAGAACTTAAAACAAGAAATAAATAAAAAGGGTGTACTAGGCAAGAGGGTTTACCAAGTATCTATGAAACATTATATACACCTTAGCCAAAACCAAGGATTTAACATACGATGGCCGATCTCCTTGAATGTTGTGTTAGGTGTATCAGGTTTACAAGGCGACTGACTCGGTTACATATGGCTAAAGGATAGCAACCTAATGGGGTCTCCAAATATATACTCAACGGTACGCGGAGCACAAGTTCGTGTTAACGCTGTCTAATGCATAACCGTTTGGTGAGAGTGTTCCCATATACTTGCCATACTAGAGTGCATCCCGATATACCCTAGAGTACTGGAGAACCTTTGATATACTTCTGTGCTGGAACAATATTTCACCCTCGAGATATAATGCAAGAAGTTAACGACAACTGTCAGGTTTATAGACGCTAAAACATGTCTCTAGCCTAGACTTCTAATTGTTTGTGTTAAGTTCTAACAGCTCCTTAGATAAATTCAGTAAATTTTAAAGTTTTTCTTGAATTAGGTTTCAAAGTTGGGCTCAAGCAATGTCACCTGAATCCTAGTATGTAACTATATGAGAAAAAGGAAACCTTTCATTTCAATGAATTCTATACTAACGAGGGAAGAGAGTACAAGTAATTAATGCATCAAACAATATGCCTCCTCTAACTTTTCCAAATCCAAAATGTAAGAGCAAAACTAAACTTCACTTTCACTAATGAGAATGCAATCTATTGAAAGCAAAAAATGATATTCATTTCACTAACATGCACTTTTTCTTATATGATTCTCTTTGATTTTTAGATGTCTATATACAACTAATCTTCAATTAAAGCAAAAATGAATATTTTGTTCCAAAATTCTCCTAAATGCAACAAGACACTAATCAAAATAACACCAAATTCAAAGCACTTCAACAAAAATATCTTTCACTTTCTCTTTCAAATAGGTAATAAAAGAAGTTCATTCCAATTTGCAAACCAAACAATGTGATCTATGTTTGATAAGCAACAAAGATGGATTTCAAATGCAAAATGACCTAATACACATGAAAAACAACTTTGCACAAGACAAACTGAAATCAATGCAAGTCAATGTTTCAAGCGATTTTACCAAATGAACAGACCCAATCACTAGCAAACCAGAGACTCAAAGACACTTACAAGTGACAAGAGGCAACCAATTGACCTACAAACCCTAAAATCAATCAAATTGCACTCATATACTTGAAAGTTAATGTTAGGGTCCCACCCTAACCCCCTTATTTATGTAATAGGATCGAGTCATAGTTATAGTTAAGTAAAGAGTCAATAAAGCCCATATTAATAATTGTAAGTGGTTAACCCGCATTTAATGACGGGACCACAGTTAGTTGCAAATGGGCCATGGTATTAGATAGATGGTATTAATAAGAACCATGGTATTGCCCCATGGTATTGCATGTATGAATCCTATATAAAGGATAGAGACTCCCTTCGAGGAGCATAGTGTCTTATTTTGTAATCAAGCTTAGCTCTATTGTAGGTTGCCCCCTCGAAGAGGCAAGTGAACTTTGCTTTCTGAATAATAAAATACTTGCTGTTATTGCTCATTGTTCTATGTTTTGGGTATAATTCTTCGCATGTTTGGTATTCTGGTATCGTCTTGTAGGTTAAGAGCATAACAAGTGGTATCAGAGCGCTTTCAAGGACTGGTGGGATCTCCAATTTTTAGCAAATTTTTTTTTGGCTAGAGACGTATTCCGACATCTTTAAACCACGGGATCTGTCGTTGAGCGCATAAACCTGTAGATTTGGGGAAGCATGCACGCAGGAAATACAAGAGGTGGTCACGCTTGTTGGACTCCCTTGTAACCCCTGTGGGTACCCCTTCGAGTAGTAGCGCATTAGACAGAACTGCACACGGACCGTCTTCCAAGTACCCTATGGGTATTTCAGAATCCCCCTAGCTCCCTTGATAACCTCACCATAGATAAATCATTAGCCGTCTTGCTACTACAGTACACCAAGAACAACACTCTGAGAGATTACTTAAGCGTACGATAGGGTAGTTGGTTTGTACGACTAAGGGTACGGTTGATCCTCCTTGGTTAGTGCCCTGAAATATTGGGTTGAGTACTACTGTTAGACCCTTATGTATATTGCGATTTGTAGTACCTGAAACTCCTGGAGACCATAGTTCCCTGATCTATCTCTGGATCGCACATAATCTTTGTCAGATCAGATCTCGCAAGTGGGGTTTTTGTCACCGCAGCAACAATCAATTCCACAGTTAAGATCTATCAGATCAACCATTCAGATCTCTCAGATCCATCAGATCCACAGAAATAATCAATTCCACCGTTCATATCTCTCAGATCCATCAGATCCACCATCCAGATCTGAGTAGTTGTGTGGGTTCCTATACCTGGGCGTGATTTTTGTAGGACTTTTGGCAGCATTGACATTTCTGGGATTCGCCTACTGTAGTATTCCTAAGGAAGGAGTAAAAAAAAAAAAAATGTTTGAGACTCCCCGGGGTGCTTATTGGTGACTTAGCCCATAAGAATCAGGATGACGAGCTGAGCAAGGTGGTACCATTCAATTGTTAGTGCCAAAAAAATTCGGGCGGTCCCAAATTTCAAGAACATCGCCTCGGTGCATGGTACAAACTAGAGCTCAAACAATGGAGAATTAGAGGATGGAAAGCCTTGAAATAGCCTTGAAAGATGTAGTGTCACAACTGAAGGAATTAAATGCAACACTCTCTAAGGGCAAGGCGGAGGCACGCGAGGAGGTATATATTGGCACTAAACACAGTGAGGGTGAGTCTAGCGAGTCTCTTCACCTCTTTGGCACCCACCAACAATCCCATATGCGACCACCCAAGCTGGACATGTATAAATTTGATGGATCTCACCCGACAACATGGATAACACAAATGGAGCAATATTTCAATCTGAATTACATCCTGTATAATGCAACTCAGCTTAGTGTGGGTATCATGTACTTGAACAATGAAAGATGACAATGGTGGCAATGGCATCAACGTTGCTATGGAAGGCCCTTGACTTGGGAGACATTCAAAAAAGCTCTTATGGATCGCTTTGACCATGAATCTACCTTTTTGGGTCGTCTCACTAAGCTCTGACAGATAGGAACAATAGATGAATATATTACAGACTTTGAAGCCTTAGCTTTCCGCACTGGAGGTCTACAAGATGAGTTCTACATGGAATGTTTTGTCAGTGGTCTTAAAGAAGCCATACAAGCCCACGTCTGACTGCACCACCCTCCCTCATGGCTGCAGGCTTGCAGGATATCTCGTGAAGTAGAACGTGCATTAGCGGCCTAGTCCAATCGCCCAAATTTCACCGCCAAGGGTCGCCCCCCACAGGCTCAAAGCACTACCCAAACACTCAAGGTTCAAAAGGTGTCACCTGCAGAAATGGTGGAAAGAAGAAAGCAAGGATTATGTTACTATTGTGATGGAAAATACTCCCCCGGGCATAAATGCAAGGAGCCCAAATTCTTTCAAATTGATGCTACTGATCATAGTTCATTGGAGGAAGCCCCACCACTTGAGGAACCAGAGGAGGAAGAAGAGGACAACCAGTAGGACAAGGTATATGATAACCAGTTATTTCGCCACATGCTTTGGCAGGGATTTCTTTGCCTCAAACTCTCAAAATCAGAGGTTTTATTAAGCATCGCCCAGTAGTAGTCTTGATTGATAGTGGAAGTACACATGATTTTATCCATCAAAGAGTCGCGGAAGCAGTGCATTGTTTTGTACGAACAGGTTCTAACTTCCAGGTCCAAATTGCTGATGGGGAAACAATCTGTGAAAATGTCAAACTTCAAATGGGGGATTATCAGTTAAAGACCCACATGTTTTCCATACACATAGGAGGGTGCGACATTGTCCTAGGTGCTGAATGGCTTCACACACTTGGCCCAATCATAATGGATTTCCAAGAGTTTTATATGAGCTTTAAGCAGAACAACCACACACATACCCTTCGCGGACTCCAGGTGGGAGCTCCCTCTATCATCAACTCACATTGGATGGAAAAATTGTTAAAAAAGGGCCACCATGGAGTTATAGCTCAATTTAATGCCATCCAGGCCTTCGAACCCAATTCTCTTCAGATTAATCATGAGATGCAATAGATCTTAAATAACCATCTGCCCGTCTTTGACAAGCCTCATGAGCTTCCACCCTCGAGAGGGGAACATGATCATAGCATCACTTTGGTCCCAGGGGCCCAAACACCAAATGTGCACCCATATAGATATCCGTTCGCCCAAAAGAATGAAATAGAAAAAATAATCAAGGAATTTTTGGAAGTAGGCGTCATTCGTCCCAACATTAGTCCTTATTCATCACCGGTGGTCATGGTGCTCAAGAAAGATGGGGAATGGATATGTGTCCAGACTTCAGGGCCCTTAATAAGTTGACAGTCAAAGATAAATTTCCCATCCCGGTTGTCGATGATTTGCTGGATGAACTAAATGGGGATCGATTCTTCACTAAGCTTGATCTTCGCTCAGGCTACCACCAAATTCGCATGAAGGAAGTCGACATTCCAAAGACTGCTTTCCGAACTCATGAAGGCCATTATGAGTTCCTAGTCATACCATTCGGTCTTTGTAATGCCCCATCCACTTTTCAGAGCCTTATGAACCACCTGCTCAAACCATATCTCAGAAAATTTGTCCTTGTTTTCTTTGATGACATCCTCATCTACAGTCGCACTTGGGCTGCACATCTTCAGCATGTAGATCTGCTCTGCAAAATTATTTGTCAAGATGTCCAAGTGTTCTTTTGGCATGGAAGAAGTTGAGTATTTGGGCCACATTGTGGGGTGTGAAGGTGTCAGGGTGGACCCCAAAAAGATCTAGGAAATGCAGGATTGGCCTCAACCTAAGACCTTGAAGAGCCAGAGAGGATTTTTGGGTCGCACAGGCTACTATCGAAAATTTGTTCGCAATTATGGTCACATTGCGAGGTCCCTCACTCAAATCCTTAAGAAAAATTCATTCCTCTAGAATGATGAAGCACAACAGGCCTTTACAGCTCTCAAAAATGCCATGTTTTCCACCCCAGTCTTAGCACTACCCGACCTCACCAAATCTTTTGTCATTGAATGTGATGCTTCAGGTATGGGTATTGGGGCGGTCTTAATGCAGGAAGGTCGAACCTTGGCCTTCACAAGCCAACAACTAAGTGGGAAGAATCTGGGACAATCTATCCATGAGAAGGAGATGATGGCCATCTTACATGCAGTAGATACCTAGAGACCATAGTTATTGGGGCGACGTTTCCAAATCCGCACAGACCATCAAAGCCTTAAATATTTTTTGGAGCAACGCCTATCCTCACCACAACAAAATAAATGGCTCACCAAAATGCTGGGATATGATTATGAGATAATGTACGAGAGAGGGCGCAAAAATATTGTAGCAGATGCATTATCCTACCAATTTGAGGAGGAATGTACCCTGCTCACAATTTCCCTTCCCACTCCAGAATGGATTGAAGAGGCTCGCAAGGAATGGTTTTCACATCCCTGGCTCTCCCAACTCATTACTCAATTGTAGGTGGATCCAAATTCCACAGAGGGCTACTCGTGGCAGGATGAGATTCTTCGCTACAAGGACAGAGTCGTCATATCACCAACATCCACCCTCAAAAGCCGCATTTTGGTGAAGCTGAACTCATCTCCCACTACAGGACATTTAGGCTTTCAGAAGATGTATGCTCGCACTCGAAGATCATTTTTTTGGACAGGCATGAAAAAGGACATTCTTACTTTTGTAGCTGAATGCGACATCTATCAGTGCCACAAAGGAGAAACAGTCAAAACACCAGGCACATTACAACCATTGCCCATCCTGGCATCAATATGGACAGAGGTTTCTATGGATTTCATTACGGGTCTTCCAAAGTCAGGAAACAAGTCAGTCATCATGGTGGTTGTGGACAAACTTTCTAAGTATGCTCATTTTTGTGCCCCACCCCACCCTTTTACATTGACTTTGGTCGCTCAATCTTTCCTGGATCAGATCTTCAAATTGCATGGCATGCCCACTTCCCTTGTGTCTGATCGTGACCTGGTCTTCACCAGTAACTTTTAGCAGGAACTATTCTGGCTACAAGGTACCCAACTACAACTCAGTACTTCCTATCATCCACAAATTGATGGTCAAACTGAAGCAGTCAACAAATGTTTGGAAACCTACCTTAGGTGTTTCACTTCAAAAAAGAAACATCTCTGGGTATAGTGGTTACCTCTAGCTGAATGGTGGTATAACACCAACTATCATGCCACCACCAAAATAACACTATATGAAGTAGTTGATGGTCAACTCCCTCCTTCCCCTACTTCTTATATCAAGGGGTGCTCGAAAGTACAAGCAGTGGATCAACTCCTATAGAACCACACAACCATGCTGGCCCATCTTCGAGAGAATCTTCATCAAGCTCAAAACCGCATGAAGCAACAGGTAGATCAACATTGCTCATAACGCCAATTTCAAGAAGGGGATCAGGTATTTTTGAGGCTGCAACCATATAAGTAAACATCACTCAAAGACAAGGGTTTTCAAAACTCTCTCTAAAATTCTACGGACCGTATCAAGTACTTCAGCGCATTGGAGAAGTTGCCTACAAGCTAGCTTTGCCACCCACTGCAAAAATCCATCCAGTTTTCCATGTCTCATGCCTCAAGAAAGTGATTGGGAACAACTGCATAATTCAAACCAGTCTACCTGAACTGGATGCAAAAGGGTCAATCTGGCTCCAACCTGAATAGGTCCTAGACACATGAGAACAGCACCTGCATGGCTGCATGATCAAGGAAGTCCTTGTCAAGTGGAAAGACACCTCTCTGGAAGATGCAACCTGGGAACCAACCATTATTCTTTAGTAGTTTTCATAGCTTCAACCTTGAGGACAAGGCTATTCTTATGGGGGATGGCATGTTAGGGTCACACCCTAACCCCCCGTTATTTATGTAATGGGATCGAGTCATAGCTATAGTTAAGTAAAGAGTCAATAAAGCCCATATTAATAATTTTAAGTGGTTAACCCACAATTAATGATGGGACCACAGTTAGTTGCAAATGGGCCATGGTATTAGATAGATGGTATTGATAAGAACCATGGTATTGCCCCATGGTATTGCATGTGTGAATCATATATAAAGGATAGAGACTCCCTTCGAGGAGCATCATGCCTTATTTTGTAATCGAGCTCAGCTCTATTGGAGGTTGCCCCCTCGAAGAGGCAAGTGAACTTTGCTTTCTGAATAATAAAATACTTGCTGTTATTGCTCATTGTTCTATGTTCTAGGTATATTTCTTTGCATATTTGGTATTCTGGTATCGTCTTGAAGGTTAAGAGCATAATAGTTAAAAGAAGTAAGGATTTGCTAATAAAACAAGATAATCAACCAAAACATCAACAAAAAACAATCATACAGGACAAAACAAGATCTCAAGGGCTCAGACACACTGGGGTTTGATAGAGAAACCCTAAATTTTTCCAATCTTAGGGATCAACGTGACTGTCAAGGCTAAATAGGCACTGAACAGGGGATAAGCATGACTTTTTTAAGTAAAAGTGCGTTGGCAACGTGATTGTCAGATCGAAAAATGCGCTGGTCGAGGAAACAAGCAAAAACTAAAAAGAATTTCACAAACTTTTCTAGACTGAGCACTCCAAGACTATAACCAGTGATTGTGCAGACCTATATCAACCCAAACTAAATGAGAACATGACAGTTGGTGAAATTGATCAAGAGATCAGTTGAGAAAGGAGGATGAATAGGCTATAACTTCCCCAATGGAGTCACCATTTTGTTGTGAAGGAATATACCCTCTATGAATAGAGGCAATTCCTGAATCCTCTAGCCCAATGAGTGGGTCTAGCAACAAAACAAACAATCTAATGCTCACTTTCCTAAATTATGCTTGGAAAATGCAATGAGAAAGAGGAACCTACCTCGTTCTGATGCTAATTGTTAGTTCTTCAGAGATGGCTTTGAATCTTTCGCTCTAGGCTTCGCTCCTAAGTCGTTCTTCATGTCCGGAAACCTGCAAAGAAGATCAAAGTACTATATAAGATGCGAGAGCATATATGGCGCACCGTGGAAGCAGACTCAAGAAAACCCCAAAATCACCCCACGGATCCCCTTTAAACTATAATCTAACTTTTTTCGTTTTGTACTGAAAGACATAAAAAAAAAGCCGAAACAGTGGGATTTTTGCTTTTGATATTGGCGCACTTATCGTACACCAGAAGTCAATGCATCGACCCTCGGTGATTGTTGATTTGGATTTATGAGATCCGATAGTCATTGGAGATTTTGGGCAGGACAATAGACTGGGGATTAACCGCCCGATAAAGCGGCTTTCTTCCCTACCTCCTTTGCTACGTGTCGAAGGTTGAATGGGATCAGGTACCGACCCTTCCAAACAACTTACACCTTTGATGTGCCCGAATTACCACCCTTGTAGTGAAAATACTTCGTGATCCAACAATTGCGATATATCGTGATCTAACGGTCAGGATCTAATCGACCGATTGCAAATCACAATGCCCACTGTCTAGATTTCTTCCACTTCAAAGCTACAATGCGATAGCCCTTCACGGATCCGATAGATTATCACCCTTCTCTATAACATTTCGGATTTGGTTGTACTGCAATGTCGGAATTCGGCGGTTCAACAGGACGATTCCTCTCCACTGAAGCGATGTGATTTGGGGTCCATGGACCCGATAACATTAAAAACCTCCGTCCATAATATTTGAAGTCCAGATTCCAAATCCGAATGTGTTTTGCGTCTATTCTTAGTGTATTTTGGGTTTTCCGCTTGCGGGACCAAAACGATATAATAAACTCGTCGATTATTCTTTTAACTCAGTGTTATCTATTGTAAAGCATGAAAACAGAGCAAGCATCAATATCATTTGAATACAGAGAAAATAAGCACTCGAGGATCTCCATGGGCTGTATATATAATCATGCGCACAAAACCAATTTATTCATAACAAAAGAGTTATAGAGTCTCAGCCCTGGGCCTGATTACAAAAATAAAGACTTCTGTCTCAAAATACAATCCACACACTATCTTGCTCTCACTCTATTAAATCCACTCCTCAATCCTCTCCGTTTTCATTACATTTTTCCTCTCTTTTATAAATTGGATATCACTCTAACTGTGTCTAACAAATCAATCCCTATTTTTAATAAATCTAACAACAAATCTTCCAATTCCTAGCTCTATCTCACACCTATGCTAACAACTCATCTTTGAGCCTAAAATAAGACAATTTCTAACTTATTACAATAATGAAATACAACTCTTTTCTTGAGAGATCAAACCCTCTCAGTAAAACTGCCTTTTGACCAATCAGGTCAATGAAATCCAACTTGTTTAGCCACAACATGTGAACAAACTTTCACATTGCTGGCTAAGTCCGGATGCTCCTGCATCAAACTCCCGACGAAGAAAAGAATCATCCTTCAAACTTTTAGGACTTACTCCATATACTTCTACAATTTTATTATTGTCAACCAGCTAGATCCCTCCACTGGTTGTCCTTTCCATTTAACTAAATATTGGAAATAAGTCTGTCTTCTGGTTACTTTGGATACTCTTTTCTCCAAAACAGCTTCCACTTCTTTCTTAGCTGTCTTTGGCATTTGTTCTTCCCAGTTCACAGTTTGAACTTCATCTCCTGTATCTTTGTCTTTGCTTCTTTGTATGGATACAAATCTGCAACATTGAAAATGGGTGATATACCAATCCCTTCTGGCAACTCAATTTCATAAGCATTACTTGAAAACTTTCTTTTAATTCTACATGGTCCTATCTTTTTCATTTTTAGTTTGTTGTAAGTTTTAGCAGGAAATATTTCTTTTCTCAAATACACCATCACTAAATCTCCCACTTGGAATTATTTCTCTTTTCTTTTCATATCTACCCTCTGTTTGTATTTGCTGCTACTTTCTTGCAATCTGCCTTTGACTTCTTCCTATAGTCTCTGCATCTGTTCTGCAAACTCTTCAGCTTTTGCACTTCTGGTCTCCTGTTTACCCAAATCCCTGAGTTCATACACACCTCTTGGATTCATTCTAAAAACAATATGAAATGGACTCATTCCAGTACTTCGGTTTGGAGTATCATTATAATCAAACTCCACTTGAGCTAGTGCTAAATCCCACTGTTTAGGACTTTGATACACTAGACTTCTCAATATATTTCCTAAGCTCCTGTTTACTACTTCGGTCCGTCCATCTGTTTGAGGATGGTATGCTGAACTAAAACTGAGGTTAGCTCCCAGTTTCTTCCAAAGAGTTCTCCAGAAATTCCCTACAAACTTTATATCTCTGTCATACACAGTACTTACAGGTAACCCATGTAATCTTACAATTTCTAAAAAGAATAAATTAGCTATGTGTGTTGCATCACTAGTCTTCCTACATGTAATGAAATGTGCCATTTTAGAAAATCTATCTATTACAACATAAATGGAATCATTCCCTCTCTCGGTTTTTGGTAATCCCAAAACAAAATCCATGCTAACTGCATCCCACGGTCGGTTTGGTATTGGCAATGGTTGATACAATCCTCCATTCTGACTCCTTCCTTTTGCATGCTGACATATCCTGCACTTCTCAACAAATTTCTTAACATCAGTCTGCATTTTTGGCCAATAATAAAAAGCATTCACTTGAGCAAAGGTTTTATCTTGTCCAAAGTGACCAGATAATCCTCCACTATGTTTCTCCTTTATTATGTTTTCCCTCATGGAACATTTGGGAATACACAACTTGTTTCTTTTAAACAATAGGCCTCCTTGAATGAGATAGTCCAACCACTGACTTTTGTTATGACTCATTGGATTCTGAACTGTTGTATAGATATCTTTGAAATTTGCATCATCCTTGTACATTTCAATTATTTCCTCAAATCCTATAACACCCACTTTGAATTCTTGCACAATAAAACTTACCCTGCTCAATGCATCAACGAATTTATTTGACTTACCACTCTTGTGTTTTATTACAAAAGTAAAGCCTTGCAAAAATTCGACCCACTTGGCATGTTTCTGATTCAACTTCGGCTGGTTATTGATGAACTGTAAGGCATGATTGTCTGAATACAATATGAATTCTTTTGGCAACAAATAATGTCTCCATTTTTTCAAGGCCTGCACAATAGCATAAAACTCTTTATCATAAGAAGAATATTTCTTCTTTGCATCGTTCAATTTCTCACTGAAGTATGCTATCGGTCTTTGCTCCTGACTCAGAACTGCGCCAACTGCGACTCCACTAGCATCGGTTTGTACTTGAAAGACTTTCTCAAAATCAGTCAAAGCTAAAATTGGTTCCTTTGTGATTTTCTTCTTAAACAAATTAAAATTTATGTCTGCTGCTTCTGTCCATTTGAATGGTTGATTGATCTCCTTGATTGTTTCAAGAATTGGTGCACAAATCTGACTAAAGCTTTTGATAAACTTTCTGTAAAAACTTGCAAGACCATGGAAGCTTCTTACCTCAAATATATTTCTAGAAGTAAGCCAGTTCCAAATTTCTTGGACTTTCTCTAGATCCATCTTCAAGCCTTCTTTAGAAACTACAAATCCCAAGTAAACCAGTTCTTCCTTCATGAAACTACATTTCTTCAGATTTATCAGTAGTTTCTCTTTTTGTAGAGTTCTTAGAACCAACTTAAGATGCTCTAAATGTTCTTATTTACTTTTACTAAAAACTAGAATATCATCAAGATAAATAATAACAAACTTGCCTGCATACTCCTTCACGACTTCATTCATTAATCTCATGAACGTGCTAGGTGCATTAGTGAGTCCAAAAGGCATCACTAACCACTCATACAACCCACTATTTGTTTTAAATGCAGTCTTCCACTCATCGCCTTCTCAGATTCTTATTTGATGATATCCACTCTTAAAATCTATTTCAGTAAAGTATTTTGATTCACTCAAACAATCCATTAAATCATCCATGCATGGCAAAGGAAATCTGTACCTGATTGTGATCTTGTTGATGGCTCTCGAATCTGTGCACATGTACCATTCTCCTCCTTTCTTTGGACTGAGTACTATTGGTACAACACATGGACTAAGACTTTCTCTGATTAGCCCCTTATCCATCAGCTCCTGCACTTGTCTTCCAACTTCTGCGTTCTCTTGAGGAGTTAATTCTATGCTTCTTTATTTGGAAAGCTTGCTCCTGGTATTAGGTCAATATGATGACTAATACTCCTGATCGGTGGCAATGCATTCGGCAAATCATCCACAATAATATCAACAAAATCATCTAGCAGAATTTTAACTTCTTCAGGAAAATCGTCCAAGTTTGTGGAAGTCAAAATTACCTTTGGTATTCCCATAATAGCAAAATGTAACTCCTCATTCTTCACTACTTCCTGCAGCAGCTCCTTTCCACTTATTAGCATAATACTACTTCCAGGTGTTCCTTTGTCAGCATCGTCCTTCAATGGTAGCAATGTGTGTTTAGTTCCATCCTCCTCCAGAGTATAAGTGTTTATCCTTCCATCATGAATAGCTTTTCGATCAAATTTCCACGGTCTTCCCAGCAATACATGGCATACATCCATGGGCATTACATCACATAATATCACATCTTTATACATACCAATTTGTATCTCCACCTTGCATTGTTCAGTCACAATAATATGATGTCCCTTCTGTAACCATGATACCTTGTAAGGAGTATGGTGCATGGTCTTTGCTAGTCCGAGCTTGTCCACCATCTCTGTAGAAATAAGATTTTCAGTGCTTCCATTGTCAATTATTACTTTGCAGCACTTACTTTTGATTTACAGGTAGTTCTAAACAAATTCTTCCTCTGTGCTGGTTCTCCAATCTCCAGCTCTGCCCTAAGCAAAGTCCTTCTCAATAATAGTGATTCACCTTCTTCAGGGGGTTCTTCCTTTTCCATAAGTCGAGGTGATCTTGTCTTTGCCTCAGCCACATTCGCATTCCTCTGACTTGCTGGTTTATTATGAGGACAGTCCCATGACACATGTCCCCATTCTCCACATGTATAACACCGAACATCTCTTCCTCGCCCTCTTCCTCTGGGCACAAATCTTCCTTTGTTAACTTCTCCCCTCTGTGGTGGTTAGCTACTTGAGCTTCCTTCTTCATGCTGATGCTGTTGTCCCCTTGATCTGGTAGTTCCCTTGCCTCTTACTGAGCTTTTTCCTCTATTCCTTTGACTTTGTTTCCTCAATATCTTCTCTTCTACCTTCAAACTTGATTGATAGGCATCTTCAGTAGTTTTCAGACTTAACAAGCTAATCTCATCTTGTATATCATACCTTAAGCCATTGATATATCTAGCTACATTTTCCATATCATCCTCTACATGCCCTGCTCTAATACTCAATCTATAAAACTCCTATGTATATTCTTTAATAGACATTCCTTTTTGCCTTAAATTTTTTCAATTGTTTAAAAAGATTCAACTGATAGTCTTTAGGCAAAAACTTGGCTTTCATTTTACTTACCATTTTGTCCCATTGCTTGATCTTGGACTTCCATTTCCTCGTTCTTGATGTTTGTACCTCGTCCCATCGATAGCTGCATGACCCCTCAATTTGGTAACCGCAAACTTCACCATCTTCTTCTCATCAACCTCTTCATAGTCAAAGTACTTGTCTAAGGATCTGATCCAATCCATTAGCTCTTCTGCGTTTAGAGTCCCTTCATACATAGGGATTTCCACCTTAGGTTTTCCTCCTACTTTCGCCAACATCTTGATGATTTTGGTAGTTTCATTGTCTTTGTCTACTTCCTCCTCAAGAGATTCTTCTGAAGAACTTTCATCTCCTTCATCAGGTGCTCTTCTCTGGGCAGTCTCAATTGTCTCCATTCTCGTACGTAGACTCCAAACCTCTTCCAGTAGAATTTCATTTGCTTCAGGTCTTCCTCGACCAAAGCCAGCTCCTCTCCTTGGCGGCATTTTCACTGGAAACAACCCTTTCTTCTCCTTTGATACCACAAATGGCGCAGTGCGGAAGTCGACTCAAGAAAACCCCAAAATCACCCCGCGGATCCCCTTTAAACTATAATTTGATTGTTTTCCTTTTATACTGAAATACATAAAAAAACAAGCTGAAACAATGGGATTTTACCTTTTGATATTGGCACGCTTATCGTACACTGGAAGTCAACGCATCGACCTTCAATGACCATTGATCTAGATCTGTGAGATCTGACGGTTGTCGGAGATTTTGGGTAGGACAATAGACTAGGGATTAACCGCTCGATAAAGCGGTTTTCTTCCCCACCTCCTTTTCTACATGTCAAAGGTTGAATGGGATCGGGTACCGACCCTTCCAAACAACTTACCACCTTTGATGTGCCCGAATTACCACTCTTGTAGCGAAAATACTTTGTGATCCAACGATTGCGATATATCATGATCTAACGGCCATGATCTAATCGGCCAATCACAAATTGCAATACCCATTGTCTACAATTCTTCCACTTCAAAGCTGCGATGCGGTAGCCCTTCGCGGACCCGATAGATTATCACCCCTTCTCTATAACATTTCGGATCCGGTTGTATCACAATGTCGGAATTCAACGGTTCAATAGGCCGGTTCCTCTCCACTAAAGCAAAGTGATTTGGGGTCCACAAACCCAATAACATTAAAAACCTCCGTCCATAATATTTGAAGTCTGGATTCCAAATCTGAATGTGTTTTGCATCGATTCTTAGTGTATTTTGGGTTTTCTGCTTGCGGGACCAAAACGATATAATAAACTCGTCGATTATTCTTTTAACTCAGTGTTATCTATTGTAAAGCGTGAAAACAGAGCAAGCATCAATATCATCCAAATACAGAGAAAACAAGCACTCGAGGATCTCCACGGGCTGTATATATAATCATGCGCACAACACCAATTTATTCATAATAAAAGAGTTACAGAGTCTCGACCTTGGGCCTGATTACACAAATAAAGACCTCTGTCTCAAAATACAATCCACACACTATTTTTCTCTCGCTCTACTAAATCCACTCCTCAATCCTCTCTGTTTTCATTACATTTTTCCTCCCTTTTATAAATCGGATATCACTCTAACTGTGTCTAATGAATCAATCCCTATTTTTGATAAATCTAACAACAAATCTTCTAATTCCTAGCTCTATCTCACACCTATGCTAACAACTCATCTTTGAGCCTAAAATAGGACACTTTCTAACTTATTACAATAATGAAATACAATTCATTTCTTGAGAGATCAAACCCTCTTAGTAAAACTGCCTTTTGACCAATCAGGTCAATGAAATCCAACTTGTTTAGCCACAACATGTGAAAAAACATTCACATTGTCGGCTAAGTCCGAATGCTCCTGCATCAATATATAACATGTGTCAAGAATTAACTACTTAACAAATCAAGGAACATTAAGCTAATCACATAAATATTTATACAATTATGGAAGGTGAACATCAAATGTATATATTAAGAAACTAAAAAGGGAAGCATAAAACCTATGCCTTGATGTTGAGTCCTTCCTTTGGGTGGATGTCCAAGTCCAAGCAGAGACTCTTCAAGCACTCCTCCAAGCTAGAAATGGGAAGCATGTAAGTATATTCTCAGCATAGGGATGCAATAATCAATGACCAACCATTTGGGAATGGAAGGGGGTGAATTTATATGAAGGGAGAGGGAGTTAGGGATCCACAAAAGAGGGAGGAAGGTCCACATATCAAGGGGAAACCCCATCATGATAATATCAAGAGGTCTAAATGAGAGAGCTCAACCATATCAACAACAACCAATATCCATTTCGTTGTTCCTGAAGGTTCTAGTGAGCGAATCTTCTCCTCCAGTTTGGGAAAACCCGCCAGAAGGAGGCTAGCGTGATTTTTCTTATGAAAACCCGTGCTGGCAGCGTGAGTGTCTAACTGAATAGCCTTCTATCAAGATAGGCAGGCAATGGAGCAAAACGTGATGATGCTAAAAAATATGTTTTAAGGCAACTTTCTCCAAAATGATTTCAGGGCAACTTTCCTTTGATTCTTCAGGGAGGTTTTGGTCTATATATCATGATGGATATTCTGCACAGTAGTCAATGTTTTAGCACTCCGGGATATGGCACGGGAAGTGAATAGGAGACATGAAAAAATACTATGTAACACCTTGTTGAAGCCTTAATATGAAAATTGACTTTAATGTCTTTCAATTAAAATCAATAACACTCTTACAAGCATAATCCTCTTACGCTATGCAAACTTGACTTAGTCACCTGAGGAAAGTGAAAAACATCAAGTAAATGTCAACAATTATGAATATTCCAAGAAACTTCTTAGCAGATGAAAATCAAAACTCATTAAGAATGATATATATATGTCATATATTTTATTTAAAATATCACGTGTATTTTTAACATGATATCAGAGATAATTTGGCTAAAAATTCCTTTATAATATTAAGCTTGTCAAAGTTTAGTGTATGAAAAATCATAGTGTATTAAAACACCACCTCTCTTCCTGTTTATTTTCCTACCATTCAGTCCTGACCCTAACACCCTTGTATCTATTTTTATTCACCAACTTCGTAACATATTTTGTGGTCTGTCCACGTTTGGACTTAGCGACATATTCGTTGAACCATCCACCCCAAGATCCACCAAAACTTAACATGGATTTGTGGCACTGGTCCCAGCCCCTGGGAGTTGTACATATCCTTCACATCTACCCTATTAGTTCTAAATTACCTGTCTTTGTAGCATATGGGCACTCTATAACAAGTGTCATCTTTATCATTTGCCATGAGTAGATTTTCTCCTTGTCTCTTCTCTAGATGGAACGACCATACTCCTCCAATATTATCCCAGAATACCGCAATTCTCTATTTAGTTGAAAAAATATAAACCCGTGTCAACTAAAACCTCCTGAGGTGAAACCTACAAAACCTTTGAAGCCTGCACCATGCTGCAAATCTCTCTTGATTCTCTCACTCTGGTCCTAGCACCACAAGCTACCTTCAATTAAACTGACAAAATTGTGAGGTGAACAACAGAACCTTGAAACATTATGAAAAACCCTTGAAATGGTGTGGTTAAATCCTTGGATCAGAGAGCATACAACAACACATAAAATTTGTCTGGTATGAGTGTTTGTATTGATCTCCCAATAGAAAGGGATTTATTGGGAAGATATTTCAATCTCGGAGGAACATGAAACAAAGGAACGAGAAACGTTTTGGTTATCTCAACTATTTCGCAGTAGTTGTCAAGGTTCACTTTTAACATGGTTAATGCATGAACTCCATCGAGGGTTGCATCTATCAAAATTTTTTTGAGGATTGTTTTCTTTAGGGAATCAATTATGGGACCAAATTTTGTAGAAATATTTGGGCATCGACCAGGTTTTAATCAAAATTTTCTAGTTATGTGAAATTTCAATCTCTGAACTTTCCTCAACCTTATATAAGAGTTACAAATTATAAATTTAACCTATAAAGGATATTGTCTTGTTAAGGTCAAGTTTTATTAACACGAGATTATAGAATTTTATTTTTGTGAATGTTAGACATTTGGTTCTCTAGTTTTCTTCAACAAATACATTGAGAACTCATGATTAAGCTTGGCTCTTGGAAGAGAGCTTATTTTACTTATACTAGTTGGAAAGTCTTAGCTCCATTTCTGCACATTTCTCTTGCCTTGTCAATTGACTCTAAGAAACACATCTCTATTAGCATCTTACTTGGATGTATGTACCTTAGCTTTGTCTACTGTGCTTTGTATTATGTTTGTTGTGGAAGCATCATAGCCACAAATTGATGAAGTAGGTAACAAATAGGTCGGTCCAATTTCCCGAAGCTACGAAGTCCATTCCTTAACAAATTTTTTTGTAGTAATACAATGGAACAATGACATCTTCTACAATAGTGATACAATTTGAATGCTTCTCTCTAACAATGGGGAGATTACAAGTAATTGATACTTCCAAATGGAAACTCGAGTGGATGCATTTAAGCATGGAAGCATTTTCTATTGATGGTTTTTGGGATGATATACCCTAGATCATACCTTTCTTTTTGTACATCACTGTTCTAGGTTAAGATCTAAGACTAATTTTTAACTCATTGGGATATAAGAGTGAACTATGTTGAAGGCATAGCTTGAAGACATTTGTGAGAGTTCCCATTATGTCTAACATAAAATTTGAAGAAACCACGAATGTTTTGTACCATTTGAACCTACAATCATTGTTACTGCAACAACTATTAACTAGATCCTACAACCGTCATTTGCTGAGTTTGATTATTGAAAAATGGCTCTAATTGGTGGAGTGTTAGAGTTATTGAACACTATAATAGACTCTAGTATAGACAATACAATACAAATCAATAAATCCTCTCTCACCGATATTCAAAGCAATTTATAAGTTGCACATAATAAGATTGAGTTTTTGCAGCTCAAATCTCAACTCCAACAAGATGAACAATAACAGAAGAGTCATCATTCTAAATTGGTTCCTTTTTAGAAAAATTCCCTTTTTTATTTAAGGAAAGACTCCCACCAACAACCAATACTTTATCAGACCAGTGAGGCCACTTCATGATTACATTTACATGAAGATGCATAGGTTCCACTTGCAATTTCCAAGCCCATCATCAGACCTTGGGAAGAAATTATCAGCAACAAGCACAAAACCAATGTTGGATATGAAAAGGACGTGTTCTTTCACATTCCAGACTATTCCAAGCCAATATAGTTTCGTAGTGCTGGTTTTTCCAAGACAACTCATCTTCTCTTACTCCTCTTTGACAAACATTTTATATTGTCAAATGCGAACATCATGATCAATTTGGCCATTTGAAAGATCAACGTTTTGATATTTTCCCTTGTGAGAATTGTGGAAAACATAGTCATCATTCAGACAAATGTTCCAAACACAAGGCTCATGCAAGATCATTGATTCACCTCAAATGGATCGCTTCTTGGTAATGGTCTTATATATATATCTGTCATACCTTAGAGTTCATTCTCAAGTATTGACACATCTTGTAGTAAAGATATTTTCATCTTCTTACCTTGTGTTTAACAGGGGGAATTGATGGTCAACTACTAGCTTCAAAGATCACTAGGCCCTAAACAAGATTGGATGCCTATGAATTTCTTCAACAATACCTTGAGGAATTTTCTCATCTCCACCATTAGGATTTACTGCGTATCCCGCCATTACCTGTCAAGGGATTTAAAGGCCCTTGGGAATTTTCCTAATACCACCTCATCCGATTCCAAACCCATTTGAAAATCCAAATCCAAACCTCATGAAAGAAACCCATCACACCATGGATATCCAGAAATGGAAAGGAAAAGTTGAAACCACGATCACACCTGGAAAAACCCATGCTAGTGACAACAAGAGAACCAAATACACACATGCATGTACCATGCATGCTGAAACTAGAAAGGAAATCATACATGCAACTCGATACCCGCAAGTAATCTCATTGTAGCTGCTTGATCCAACTCTTCCTTGCTTGATCTTTTCTTCCCTTTGCTTCCTTATCCTTCATTTGCCTTCCTTTCTCTAATTCTAGAGTGCTCCAAGAATGCTCTAAGTGTGAAAGAGTATGTGAGAGAGAGAATAAAGAGAGAGATCCAAAAATGAACTGACTAAAGGCTTTGAACTGATCCTCATAAGCCTTTTTATTAATGAGGTTTCTATTTTCTTCAATTTCCACTAATTTCCTTCAATTTCCTCCTCTCATGCAACTTGTGACCTTTCACCTTCCTTTTCTCCTATTTTCCATTATTTCATAAATAAAATGCCAATTAATGCTTATTTTCCTTTTCAAAGCCTTTGCCATTGTCTCTGCCAATTTCCTTAGTCATAATAGACCAAATGAACACCCACTAGGATGTTTTATCCAACATTCAACTTGGAATACGTGTCCCATGACCTTGGTCCTGTTTTTTCCTTTATTAACTTTATTACATGAACTTTTATCCTGAGGTTGTTACAGACCCTTCCCCCTTAGGGGAAAATTGAGGATAGTGTTCTATGACACCTACAACCAACAAAATCGCTGAAAAGAAAAACATATTGCCCAAGAAGCTTTATAACTTAGCTTGATGTAGTATTTACAATGAACAACCTGTTGAGAAACAAAACCAACATGACAAGCATAACAACATGACAACCATATCACTTATTGGAGCTTTATAACACAACTTGTTGAGGTATTTACAATAACAACCATACACAAATATATATATATATATATATATATATATATATATATATATACATATACATATACCAAAAATCCTTTGCCTCAACTAGCAAACAATGAAGGATATAAAGCTCAGATCTGATCAACCATCTCCCATGTAGCTTGATTGGGCCCAAAGTGCTTCCACTGAACTTTAACTTGCTTGATTGATTGAGTCCGGAGCATGAGCATATTTCGTTGCAATATGCACTGAGGTTCCGACTCGAATTCTACTTCTAGCTCCACCTACAATACAAACCAATCAATCATGTGATCAATATCCTTTACATATCTCTTGAGCAATGAAACATCATGGACTTTCATTGTCGAAGGTAGTGCAAGTCTTTAGGCCACTGGTCCAATCCTCTAAAGGATCTTGAAAGGCCCATAATACCTAGGTGCCAACTTCACATGTGACCAAATCCTCAAGCAGCTGATCTTCTTGGGTTTGATGCGCAAGTACACATGTTCCCCAACCTAAAACTCCTTAAATGCCTTGTGTTGATCTGCATAACTATTTTTTCTATCCTGTGTTGCCTTTAGATTATTATGGATAACCTGCATTTCTTTTTCCATATCTGCCAACATATCCTGTCCTATCAACACCCAATTCACTAGCTCACTCCAACTGATAGGAGTATTACAACTTTGCCCATAAAGTCCCTGAAACAGAATCATCCTCAGTGACTCCTGGTAACCATTGTTGTAATAAAACTCTACTAGTGGAAGGTACTCTTCCCACTTTTGTTGTTGATGCATAACATACATTCTCAACATGTCCTCTAAAATTCTGTTGACCCTCTCTGTCTGTCATTCTATTTGCGGATGATAAGTCGTACGGAAGGCCAACTCTGTACCCAAGCCTGCAAATATCTCCTTTCAAAACCTGGAAGTGAACTTAGCATCTTTTTCTGACACAATCTTCTTTAGAACACCATGCAACCTCATTATCTCCCTGATGAAGACTTGTGTTACATCACTAGTTGAGTAAGTAGACTTCACTGGAATGAAGTGTGCTACCTTTGTCAAACTATCAACCACAACCATAATATAATCATGTTGTTTATATGTCCTTGACAAACCGATAATGAGATCCATGTAAATGACCTCCCATCTCCACTTTGGAATTGGAATCGGTTGTAGTAGACCACCTGGTGTTACACTAAAAAATGTCACCTTGACTACTTACAGTTAGTATGGCTCAAATCAACAAGTCATGCTACCCTCTTAGGCAAGTCTCATGCCTCTGTTATCCATCTCAAACTCAAAGAAGAGAGAAAGTCTTGTAAAAATCATGTTTATCTCTGGGGTCGCAGGTTCTCTCTAGCCTTACCTGCGGGGACGCTGACCATGTTCACAAAATCCGCGTCCATAGACGCTCTGTATGTTAAGGGACAGGTGCGTCCCTCTGTAAAAGGAAAAATGCGCGAGTTTTATCTTGAAAAAGTTACTTGTGGTTACTTCTAGAACATTCTAGAGGTCGGTTTGATGAAATGGATGCGCCTCCAGTTGATTCATGTATCTCTATTAAGGGGGAACTTATCCCATCAATAAGGGAGCTATCCCACCCATAGAGAGGGATGATCCCATTGATAGTGGACCTGAATAACCTCTTTACAGCACTATAAATGAAGGCATTGAGCCAGAAGGAGGAGAGGTTGGAGCTATACATTTTCTTTGGGTAAATGCTGCAGGATTTAGGTCTTCCATTAGAGCCTTTGTGAGGAGAGATTGTCTTCACTTGATTCTACTTGGGAGAGGGTGAGCTTTGTCAAAGTAGAGGAAAACCCTTGATGGACCCTGGGAGAAACTTGCACAACACCAAGGCCAGGTTGTAAGAGTTTCTTTGTTTCGTTATTAATACAAACTGGTTTATTTTTCTCAATAGCTTGTGTTAATGAGTTATTTCATGTGTTCCTTGGTCTGCATGTTGAATATATGTTTTATTATATGAAATGCAAGTGCTTGGTAATTGTTTGATTGTTTGTGGTTGCAGGAATTGACTTGAAGGAGGAGCTCATCCGGATCGTCAAGAACGGACTTCAACAACAGCGTTTTGGAATAAGGTAAGCCTAAACACTTGTAGTTTTCATGTTGTAAAAGGTGTATTTAGAGAAAGATCACTCCATTTTGTCTTGTTTGTCATTAGAATGTCTTAGACTTCTAGGAAGGTCAGTCGTGTCCGCACCCTTGACAGATTCCGTGTGACAAATTGGCGACTCCGCTGGGGATTCCATTAATGAATGAGTCTTTTCCTTTATATGAACTTTGCTTTGAGAAAATTATTTTTATTTTCTGGTTTTTGACTGTGAGAATTAGTATTTGGGTGGCTTAGCTTTAGATTTAGTTAGCTTTGGTTTTTCTTTCTTTTTCCAGAAGGACGCACTCTCTGTGTGTTGCACAGTGCGTCCTTGGACGCGCTGTTGTCGACTGCACAGTGCGGGCCCGCACCTGTGACAACGGGTGGCCTGCGTCTTCCTGTAAAAGTTAAGAAAATTCCATTTTTGCTTTAAATTGCTTTTAGATTTTGTTTTTTCTTAGTTTTTTCTGCCCAGATTCATTAGTCCCTTGTCCAGAATCTTCACCTAAGCTTGTTCCTGCTCTTAGCTTTCATCAATTGGGTGTTTTGAGTCTCTTTTTGAGAAATTCTTGATTTGATTTCCTTTGGTCATTACTTGGAGGTTTATCTCAGTCCTTTCACAATTTTGCATCTTTTTGCTTCTGTTTTTGCAAAAAAATTTCCCCCTCATTCGCCGGGGGGGGCTAAATTGTGTATGAGTGTTAATCGCCTTTGAGTGTTTTTATGTTTTGATCTTTGGAACTCTCACCCAATTTTCTCGACTTGCACTTGATTGGTTCTTGGATTACATTAGAATCGTCTTGTGTTTGAGAATTCTCTTGCATAGATCACATTTGCATAATTAGAGTTCTCAGTTTCAGAATATGAATGAAAATTGTGCATAGATTACATTTGCATACTTTTCATGTGAATTGTGCATAGATTACAATTGCATAGTTTACATTCTGAAAAATCAATCGTAGATTTAGATCAGCTTTCTTTGATTTGAATTTACACAAAAATAAAAATAAAAATGGTATGGAATTGATTTGCATTAGTTTTTCTTGATAAAATTAGTGCATTAGAGAATTTGTTATATTTTCTCTTAGTGATCAATTTTTTGCATTGTTGGAAGTGAATGGAAACTCTCTCCTTACTTTAGTTAGGATTCATCGAATTGAAAAGATTACATTATCATATTCGATTGCATTCAGTTGAGTCGGGTCATAACACCATTGGTTTCATCTCCATTTACCCATTTGAGTAATAACAGCCTTAATAACACAACGCTTAATTAAAATTCATCTAGTAATTTTTACATTTCTAGGGCTCTGAAGCACCAACATAGCTTAGGCTAGTGTCTTGGAGTAGGTGAGTACTTAACTCTCCAAGACAGTAAAACCAAACAGATAGTTTATCTTGAGTAGAATAAATCCAATTGTTTCAATTGCACTCTGGGAAAGCTCCTCTTAAAGGAGAAGCACGAGCTCGTGTCCGAACCAGTGAGGGGATCATTCCTCCCTCGTTGGGAACGACGCCAGGCAGTACGTATTACAAACGGTAAACCTCGGATTAACCATTGTCGAGGAGCCAGGGGTCACTTATCGGTAAACCTTGGATTGTTGTCAAGGAGCCGGTAAGGGGATTGAGCTTGCTACTCTGCCCTTGCGTGCTGTCGGAGTTTAGACTGTTCCCCCAGGTGTATTTGTTACTGTTGGTGACCTTAGTGACCATAATCTTTAGGGTTCTACCGAGGTGACGGTGGAGGGAAGGTCCCACTGTACCTGGAGCAGACATCGGTTATACTCACTTGGATTTTCCGGGGGGTTCACTTCACTTCGAGACGGTTAAAGTGGAGGAACTTGTGCCGGTCTATTCATTAAGCAGGTTGCCGGGGTAACTGTTCCACCCGCCATTTCTGTACTGAATTCTGCGAGGTTGGGCTTCATCACCAACTAGTGTTTTCGGTCCGGAGAGCTTACTGTTTGTGTGTGGTTTGACTCCTAGATTTGATAGCGCGTGTTAATTTGTTTGTTTTTACTTTTAGAGACCATAGGTGTGAATTGTGAATTTTAGTTGTTAAGTGTGAATTGTGAATTGTTAATTTTAGTTTTAAATTGTTGATAAAATTCACTGAAGTTGAATATAATGGCAAATGTTCCGGAATTTATCAACCTAGGAACCCCTCCTAATGAGAATCCTAGTACTTTTCCTTATTTTGGAAATGTTGGTCCTCCTTATATGGCTACTTTGTCATTACCTGGATTTACAATAGGTTTACCAATATGGTTATTTTCAACTTCGTTGGCCCAAAATACTCCAATTGTTCCATCTCAACCGAATGCTTCACCTCAACAGAGTTCACCATCTCAACATCACCAACCTTTTGTTGACCCTTTACCTTCTTCGCCTAATTTTTCTTCCTCCATTTCTTCCTCTTCGCCTGGTAAAAGCCTTGATGCTAGTAACCAGGAGGCTAAGAAGAAGAAGAAAGGGAAGAAGAAGAAGAAGAAGAAGAAGCAAGATAAGAAAGAAGTCAACCAACCAACCACGGCTGTAAGTGTTAGTTGTGTTGAGGAAAATTCCGACATGCATCGTAAACCCAAATACCCTTGCAGGCTTTGTAAGGGTGACCACTTCCTTGTCAATTGTCCTGGTATTCCAAAGGTCTTGGAAGTATGGTCAGAAAAATCTCATCAACTTTCCATTGATCCATCAACCAGTGATAGTCAGGTTCCTGGGAAAAAGGGTAAAGTTAGGTTTCCTTGTAAGTTATGCAAAGGGAGTCATCAAACTCACATTTGCCCTCACATGGATGAAGCCTCAACATTGTTGGAAAACCTTACTGTTCCACAGCAAGAATTTCCAACTGGTTACCGTAAACTTTCTCTCAACCTACCGTCAACTGACGGAGTGATTGATCTAAATTCAAGTACAGTCGATCACACTCTTCCATTGGAGAGTGAAACTCATGTCACTCAGGTTGATGATCCATTAGTTGATCAAGTGGTCGATTCAATTTCACATTCGGTCGATCACACTCTCCCTTTCGAGAGTAAATTTCATACCGCTGATGTTCTTCTTGTTACATCGGATTCTTCTATGCCGGGGGTCATTTCACCTGTTTCTACAGAACGCCCTCCAAGTACTGAGGTCTTTTCCTTTGATTGGAATAGACTGACAGAACCTCGTCTTCCTTCCTCCATCCCTTTCCAAATCATTGTCAAGGCTGGTGGTAGGGACGTACATCGTACTCAGGTAGATGAGGGTGCTTCTGTTAGTATTTTATCCTCAACTGTTTGGAAAGCTTTGGGTTCCCCTCAGCTGGCGCCTATTACGCAGAATCTGAAAGCTTTTAACAAAACCATTAGTGAACCTTTAGGGATCCTTCCTAAGTTTTCTATTACCTTGGAAGGTAAAACTGTCTGTATCGATCTTATGGTAGTTCGAGGTCCCTTGGATTTCAATTTACTCCTTGGGCGAGACTATGTTTATGCAATGAAAGCTGTCGTATCGACACTCTTTCGCGTGATGTCTTTCCCTCACAATGGCAGTATTGTGACTGTAGACCAGCTTTCGTTCCCTAGTCTTGTTTCAACTACCAATAATATGACACCCCTAAATGTTCCTGATTCTAAAGTGGTATCTACCCTGCCACGGGTTAATTATGTGGCAACCGGTCCCATGATTTCAGTTACCGATGTAAGTGAGCCTCTCACTGTTTGCTCATCTTCCTTTGATTTAGATCCGGTAATTGACATGGAAAACTCTATGGGATTACTTGAACACGATGTTCCTATCCCTTTTGAGTCCCTTGACATGTGTTCCTTCCAGAGTACTATTCTTCCTTCTGATGAAGACCTCTTGGAAGCCATGATCAAGGTGTGTCCATTGACATGTCTTTCTTCCAGTTGGAAGCCATGATCAATGTTGTGAGGATAGTTTCTTCTAGTCTCAACCTCATTAAAAAATGAAACTGGAAGTCATGAGCATAGTTCCTTGTCTTGTGTCAAGCTCATTAAAAAATGAAACAAGGAGTTGTGAGGAAAGTTCCTTTAACTGTGTCAACCTCATTAAAAAATGAATCGGTGTGAGCATGAGGAAAGTTCCTTTTACTGAGTCAACCTCGTTAAAAAATGAATCAGTGAGTACGAGGATAGTTTGTTCCTCTCTCAACCTCGTTAAAAAATGAAACTGGATGGTACGAGGATAGTTTTTTCCTGTATCAACCTCGTTAAAAAATGAAACAGGATAGCACGAGGATAGTTTGTTCCTCTCTCAACCTCGTTAAAAAATGAAATTGGATGTTATGAGGACAGTTCTTTTACTGAGTCAACCTCATTAAAAAATGAATCAGCTAGATTTTAGGATATGTAGGTAGATTATAGAAAGTAGGATTTTGAGGACAGTTCCTATTACTGAGTCAACCTCGTTAAAAAATGAATCAGGGTTATGAGGATAGTTCCTGTTACTGAGTCAACCTCGTTAAAAAATGAATCAGGTATGAGGATAGTTCTTCTCTTGTGTCAACCTCCTTAAAATGAAACAACTCCCTTTTCAAGTTAAATATTGAAAGTAAACCTTCATTTCATCCAGCCGGTTGAATGCAATGAAGCCTGGGGGGCATGTACCTCATTTCGCATCATTATGCTGGGGGCATGCGAACTTTTTGAGCATAGTTCCTTGTCTTGTGTCAAGCTCGTTAAAAAATGAAACAAGGGTAGGTTAAGTAGGTAGATTGTAGAGAGTGGTCATGAGCATAGTTCTTTGTCTTGTGTCAAGCTCGTTAAAAAATGAAACAAGGATTTTAGAGCATAGTTCCTTGTCTTGTGTCAAGCTCATTAAAAAATGAATCAAGGTTTTTAGAGCACAGTTCCTTGTCTTGTGTCAAGCTCATTAAAAAATGAATCAAGGTTTTTTAGAGTATAGTTTTTTGTTAGGTAGATTGTAGAAAGTAGTTATGAGCATAGTTCCTCGTCTTGTGTCAAGCTCACTAAAAAATGAAACAACTCCCACAAGTCTTTGAAAGTAAAGCTTCATTCCATCCACCTCATTGAATGCAATGAAGCTTGGGGGGCATGTACCTTGATTTGCATCATTATGCTGGGGGCATGTGAACTTATAACAAGCATAGTTTTTCGTTTCAAGCTTGCGTAAACATGAAACCGAATCCGAGCATAGTTCTCTTTCTGTGTCAAGCTCGTTAAAAAATGAAACAAATCCTCCTCTTCTTGAGTCGAGAGATTGACTAGATCTCTTAAATGTTAAGTATTTAGGTTAGTTATTTCGGTTTTTTGCATAATTTTCTTATAGTTTTAGGTCGAGTCTTTCAAATGATCTCGTTCATGAACCTTCATTCCATCCAGCTTGTACTTAGTTGAATGAAATGAAGCTGGGGGGCATGCGCTCTAGCAGTTATGCTTAGGGGGCATCAAGCATAGTTTTATCTCTATTTCAAGCTTGTGTAAAAATGAAACTAATTTGAAGCATAGTTTTTATCTGTTTCAAGCTTTTGTAAAAATGAAACCTATCTTGAGTCAATTTCAGTTATTTTCAAGACTCGTTAAACTCATGAAAATCCCGAGATTATTTTGCCATCTTTCATTCTCGTAAAACAAATGAAAATGCCGAGTTCTTTCCGTCTTTTCCTGCTCGTAAATTAAGTTGAAAGTCGGCCATATGAGTACATTTTTATCCCTTTTTCGAACTCATTAAAATTTACGAAAAAGTGAAAACCATGAGTACATTTTTATCATTTTTTCGAACTCGTTAAAACTTACGAAAAAGTGAAACCTTGGAGTTCTCTTTTAAGCCCTTTTCAGACTCCTAAAACATGAAAAGATTGCCGAGCGTTTCTTTTACACTCGTTAAAACGGAACTAAAAGACGGTCCCCTTTTAGCTCTTTTCTGACCGTAAAATCAGGAAAAGATTGCCGGGTTTTTGTCGTTTCAAACTCGATAAGGAAATAAAACGACATGTCCTTGATCGCTTTTTACTTTTCAGGTCAACGACACTATTATGAAAGTACTCCTTGGTCGCAAGATCAAGCGGTTCCCCCAGGTATTATTTTATACTTTTTCGGGCTTGAGGGACACAAATGTACGAAAAAGTTCAACGTGGAGTCTCCTTTAGTTTTTTCAGACTCTCTAAAATTGAAAAACGCCGAGTTTCTCCTATACTGGGCTCGTTAAACATTTCACAGTAAGGGACCTGTTCAATTACAAACAGGAACGAACCACTCCTTCCTAGGGTTCGAATTTAAACTAGGTTGGACTCATTCGAAGGATGAGCTTATAATCAAGCATATGTTATCCTCCTCAAGCTTGTTAAAAATAAAGAGGTACTTGCCAGAAGTGGTGGGGGCAAAAAGAGAAGAATGAACCTATTTGTCACCTTTTGCCTCAGAAGAAACTTTATTACCGCTCTTGAACACGACACTTTTCATTCACCTGGATTGGGAAATCTTTTACCTCACAGTTGACTAAATCACTTTGAAAATCTTTAACCGGGTTCAGGGATCAACTTTGAGTTATTCATCACCAAACCATCTGTTGTGTCGTTATGTGTTCAAGAGGTCTGCAAGCAAAACTTTCATCTGCAAAATACTTGTCATCCATTGACCATCCCTGAGTCAGTCCTTACAGCAACATTTCTTCAACTTGAACAATGATTTCGTGTTGCGGGCTTGCCTGCAACGGGTCGCTTTCTATCGACATCGACACATTATCTAGAAAGATGACTTAGGAATCGACAGTACCTTGAAGTCTGCATGCATCAATGGCAGGTTTCTCGCCTTTGACGTCAGTTTACATCATTGACTTTCGATCAGAGGATTCCGTGAAGTGTTCGACATCAAAACATCTATTCACATTTCACGGGTTGTGCTTGGTACTTTGAGAACCATTGACATTACTGGTGGTTTCTCTCACACTTGTTAACAGTTTACATCATTGACTGGTAATCAAGTGGTTTCTACCATGTTCGACATCGAATCATTTAATCACATGACTAGAATCGTACCAATTCGGGAAGTAGAAGTGAAGACCCTGGATCTAGTTTCTACCATCCAGGCTGCGAGGAGTTTTGTATTCATTGTCTATGTAGACTTATCATAAACAGATGGCTGCGTCCATACTGTGTCTACAAAAGTCTATAAAAATAATGTACTGCAAGATCATTCCTGTATCAGGATAGTTAGTCCATTAGTTAAAGTTTTGAATCTGAGTATGGGAATGCCTACCTCAGTGATGATATAATCTTATCCATGTATTTTGTGTTGAAAATTGCAGGTTCCAACCAGGCCATCCACAAGGCAATCCTTGAAATGATAAAGCGCTTCACCCTTCCTAGAATTACAAAACCCTATTCTATTCCAGGCTTCGCACTTTAGGGGGCAATCTGTTACACTAAAAAATGTCACCTTGACTACTTACAGTTAGTATGGCTCAAATCAACAAGTCATGCTACCCTCTTAGGCAAGTCTCATGCCTCTGTTATCCATCTCAAACTCAAAGAAGAGAGAAAGTCTTGTAAAAATCATGTTTATCTCTGGGGTCGCAGGTTCTCTCTAGCCTTACCTGCGGGGACGCTGACCATGTTCACAAAATCCGCGTCCATAGACGCTCTGTATGTTAAGGGACAGGTGCGTCCCTCTGTAAAAGGAAAAATGCGCGAGTTTTATCTTGAAAAAGTTACTTGTGGTTACTTCTAGAACATTCTAGAGGTCGGTTTGATGAAATGGATGCGCCTCCAGTTGATTCATGTATCTCTATTAAGGGGGAACTTATCCCATCAATAAGGGAGCTATCCCACCCATAGAGGGGGATGATCCCATTGATAGTGGACCTGAATAACCTCTTTACAGCACTATAAATGAAGGCATTGAGCCAGAAGGAGGAGAGGTTGGAGCTATACATTTTCTTTGGGTAAATGCTGCAGGATTTAGGTCTTCCATTAGAGCCTTTGTGAGGAGAGATTGTCTTCACTTGATTCTACTTGGGAGAGGGTGAGCTTTGTCAAAGTAGAGGAAAACCCTTGATGGACCCTGGGAGAAACTTGCACAACACCAAGGCCAGGTTGTAAGAGTTTCTTTGTTTCGTTATTAATACAAACTGGTTTATTTTTCTCAATAGCTTGTGTTAATGAGTTATTTCATGTGTTCCTTGGTCTGCATGTTGAATATATGTTTTATTATATGAAATGCAAGTGCTTGGTAATTGTTTGATTGTTTGTGGTTGCAGGAATTGACTTGAAGGAGGAGCTCATCCGGATCGTCAAGAACGGACTTCAACAACAGCGTTTTGGAATAAGGTAAGCCTAAACACTTGTAGTTTTCATGTTGTAAAAGGTGTATTTAGAGAAAGATAACTCCATTTTGTCTTGTTTGTCATTAGAATGTCTTAGACTTCTAGGAAGGTCAGTCGTGTCCGCACCCTTGACAGATTCCGTGTGACACCTGGATTCTTGCACTCTACTTTTACCTATTTATAATCCAAACATCTAGCCACAAACTCTGCCACTTCCTTCTTCATATTCAGCGAGTAGTATAACTTATTCACCTATGTCAATGTCTTCTGATATCCTAGATGACCTGAATATGGATTAACATGAAATTCCCTCAAGATAAGCTTCTTGAGTTCATTGTTGTTAGACACATAAATCTTGTCCCTAAATTTGACCAAACCATCTACTGTGAGATGATAGTCCACATCTTGATCACCTGTACCCGATTTTTGTAACCTGTGCCTAAGCTACTTATACTTGTCATCATGTTATCCTGTATGTAATATTTGATCCTGTAAATCCGTCCCATATGTACTCATAACTACTATGTGATTTACCTGCACTCTTTTGCTAAGAGCATCTACAACCCTATTCTCTTTTCCTTTAATGTACCTGATTTCGAAGTCAAAATCACTTATCATGGCCAACCACTTATCCCGCTTGAAATTCAGATTAGGTTGGTCAAACAAGTATCTCGACCCATTGTGATCACTCATCAACACAAAACTCCTGCCAAGAAGATAGTTCCTCCACATCTTCAATGCATGGATGATCACTACCAACTCAAGTTCACGTGTCACATAGTTTTGATCATGCTCATTCAGTTTCCTTGACTTGTAACATACCACCTATCCCTCATGTGTCAGGACTCTACGAATTCCTCTCTTGCAAGCATTTGTACACACCACAAACTCTTTATCCGGATCCGCAATCCTGAGAATTGGAGCATTTGTCTACAACTCCTTCAACTTCTCAAAACTTGTTGCACATTACTTTGTCCATTTAAATTTATTTCATTTCCTTTGCAATGATTTAATATGATAGGAAATCTGTGAGAAGTTCCTGATGAATCTCCTTTAGTAATCTTCTAAACCCATGAAAGATTTGACCTCATCCACATTCCTAGGAGTTGCCCATTCATGATAGCTCTTATATTTTTTGGATTCCCTGCTATGCCTTCCTTAGAAACCACATGTCTTAAGCAATGTACCTATGTCTGAAAGAAACTACATTTATTAAGCTTGACATACAACTGATGCTCTCTTAGCAATCTCAATACTGTTGCTAAGTGTTCAACTTGCTCTTCCTCATTCTTAAAATATATCAATATATCATTAATGAATATAATCAAAAATTTGTCCAAATAAGGACACAACACACTATTCATCAAGCACATGAAAGTATCTAGAGGATTATTCAAACAAAAAGAAACCAAAACAAACTCATAATGCCCATACCTAGTCTAGAAAGAATTCTTGTAGATGTCCTCTTCTTTAATGCGTACCTGATGATATCCTGATCTCAAATCAATCTTCGAGAACACCGTTTCTCCCTTCAACTGGTCAAACAAGTCATTAGTCCTCAATAATGGATACTTATTCTTGATGGTTACCTTGTTTACCTACTTATAATCAATGCACAATCTAAGAGTACCATCCTTCTTCTTCACAAACAATATCGATGCACCCCACAAAGATACACTTGGCCTTATATATCCCTTGTCAAGCATTTCCTTCAACTACAACTTCAATTCCACTAACTCTAGGGTGCTCATCCTGTATGGTGCCTTTGATGTTGGTGCTTCTCCTGATACCAACTCAATAGAAAATTCCACTTCCCTGTGAGGAGGCAACTTTGAAATATCTGCTGGAAATAAATCCCGAAACTGCTACAAAACTGGATACCTCTTCAAGAATTCCACATCCTCAACATCCTTACCTTTGTCACTAGAAATATGTACTGCAAATAGCACACACCCTTTCCTATGATCGTGCTTTGCCTGCATAGATGTAACCATTCTAACTGATGTATCCTTCTTCTTACCCTACAAGATTCTCTATTCTCCATTGTCATCCAAGCACTCAATGGCCTTGTCATAAAAATCTACTTTGGTCCTGTGAAGGTACAACCAATCCATACCCATAAGCATATTGTGTGATCCCAATGGAAGTACATTCAGATATGCTAATGTAGGTATACCATTCAACTAAAATTCACAAACTCTTACGATTGATGAACTCTCTTCTTAGTACCTGTAGCCAACTACATTAACCAAGACTCTGCATGCACTTCTTTTCTCAAACCACACTTATCCATTAGGTCAGGGGTAACATAACTATAATTAGATCCAGGGTCAATCAAAGTAGAAACAACTTGATCTTAAATCTTATCGTCCATCTCGATAATAAATGTTAGGTGATTCGCCTACTTGTTATCCAATGCTGCATAGATTTGAGGAATCATTTGTCCAACATCCCCAACTGTTTATGCTTCCTATGCACTGTATACTTTAGGCCTACCACCCTAATATGATGAGAAATCCTTCTTGAGATGCTCCTTACCATGTATCCAACATTGCAACTATCCCTTACCCTCACCTTTATTCTACTTCCTTCCAGACTCTGACCCATGTCCCTTTCCAACTACATTGAAATTCTTGTAAGGAACAACATTCTCTTTCTCACATGCATCCTGAGGTCTTGTTTTCTTTGGTGGCCATTTTCATTTAGTCTTGTCTTTCCCTTTCCAACCTTGTTGAGACTCTATCTTACACTTTAATTTCTCATAACAGTGCTTCAACTTTCCAATTACTTCTTCAAGTGACTAAGGCTCATCATACTCAATCCGATCTTTAAATGCTAATGGTAATCCACTGACAAATCTCTAAACTTTGGCCTTCTCATCCTTAAGATACGATACATACCTCAATAACTCCAGGAACTTAGTCTGCACTCTTCATATGTCATCGATTCCATCTTTAGCTCATAGAACTCCTTGGCTTTATTGTCATAGTACCTCTTTGAGAAGTAATTCTTCCTGAAAAGTATCTTAAACTCATGTCAACTCAACTCCTTTGTCCTAATGTCTCTTACCTACTTCACATATTCCCACCAAATGTTCTCTTTCCCTTTGAGACTGAAAATAGCTATTTAGGACTTCATGGTCTATGTGTAGTGACGTAACTCAAATAATTTCTTCATTCCAAGGCCCCATGCCTCTACATCCTCCAACTTCATCAACTTTCCATCAAATGTAGGTGGCTTGGATTACTTGAACTCATATGGAAAATATCCCCTGTCACTCCTCCTGTGAGGATGATAGTGATGATGACCATGGTACATGTTCGAACCAGAAGTAGAGTATAACCCATGTCCATTGCCTCTCCTATCAGGTGTGTCCAAGAATCTACCATCTCTGATGGTATCATCCATGTCTGACCTATGACCATCATGAGATTTTCTACCATATTCTCCATTAATCTTATCCTCCTGTCCATGACTGATCCTAAGAAGTCCCTATCTCTTCAAGTCTGACAAACTTTGAAGGATAACTACATTTCCCTCTGCTTTCTTCTCCTGTCCCCTGGAAATTATCTCTTGTGAATGAATGATTCTGTCATTATCTGCTTTGCAACTTCTTATTTTTTCCTTCAAACTTCTCATAATATCTGCTATGTGAGGGGAGTACTCATCACCATGTTTCTCATCTGATCTGTAGGGAGAGTATCATGAACTATAATCCACCATTTTGCTAGTCATCTTTGATCCTCTTCTTCCTGCAAGTATATCATGTCAGATAACCAAACATAAACATAACCAACATACCTTAGTATAGTTAAGGGGAGGATATATTGTCTGCAAGATCAACCATATTAGCACGATTTATGTATAATCATAATCATAACAATATATTGACATCATGTGTGACAATACCAAGTGCATACCATGACTTCATGCATGACAACCATGCCCATAAAAATGCACGCATAACAACATACACACTCTGACATGCATAAAAAATGCATATAAAACTGACATGAATTTGTGATAAACACATTCTGCCCATCCATTCCAAGTGTTTAACCATGCTCTGATACCACTTTGTGATATTAGATATTACCCAAAGAGAGTGAAACATATTCTAATACTACCCAGTAACACCCTCCTCCCACACTTACCTAAGTTCACTGGTTCACCAGGGTAAATATGTGATGAAGAGTTACTATGCTATGGCTCAACCTCCGAGGTACAATTAAGGAAGTGGAATTGTCCAACCAAAACTTTATTGATCTCCCTAAGGAACTACAAGACCCCCAAAAGGTAAACAACCATTCTAGGTACCCAAACCTTGATATAGATTGCTTTTTCACTAACCTAGATTCCTAGTATCTTGCATAAAAAGGAAAGCTAGCAACTGTAAGTCTCCAGTCACATGGATAACCCTGCCTCCCAATGACTGCAGTCTAAATTACTCAGTTCTGTGCATGTGACCTCGAGATCTTAGCCACTTTTTAAGGCTAGGATCCAAACCTTTTCTTAGAACTTGATAGAACTTTCCAAAATGATAAAATACATTGATACAAAGATAGATATACAAAAATCAGTCAAAAAATTGACCTAACCAGGCCTAACCACGCTAGAAATTTCGTCAAACACATTGAGAACATGTAGTCTACATGTTATAAATGCAAATTTTAACATAGGGGTATCATACTTATCTGAGAAATGTCAAGAAGGTCTGATGCCTTCTCTCAATAGTTGCATTATCATATATTAGGTCATACATTCATTAACCATTCACTTACTAATCGAAACATGATGAGAGTGATAACTAAAGTTTGTCATAAAACCATGCTTATAACCATCATATAACCAAAATAATAACAATAATGGAACAACCATTAAAGCCACATAATAACAAGTATAAATACTCATGAAATACAAGAGGAAAAGAGCTCTTATTAACATATGCAAAATCCAACCAAGTTAGGGACTTCCATGTACCACCTAACCATAGATTGGGATGAATCAACTATTTCTTTCAGCCAATTACCCCTGTGTCATATTCCAAGCATGAATGTGGGACTCACAATAAAACAACCAGGGCTTCCTCAGGATTTACTGCATATCCTTCCATTACCGGTCAAGGGATTTCTACGCCTGAAACCATCATCTATACAACCAGGTTTTACCACAATTTCACCATTACTGGTCAATGGATTCCTAGGCCCAAACAAAGAAACACACACTACGAGGATTTACTACAATCCCACCAAAACCGGTCAAGGGACCACCAGGCCCTAAACAAACTTGGATGCCTCCATATTTCTTCACCAATATCTTGTGTAATTTTGTCGTCTCCACCCCCAGGCTTTACCATGTATCCCATCATTACATGTTAAGGGATTTCTAGGCCCTTGAGAATTTTCTTGAGACCACCTCACCCGGTTCCAAAACCATCTGGCAATCCAAAGCTAAACCTCGTGAAAGAACCCCATCACACCATGGCTATCTGGAAATGGAAAGGCAAAGCTAAAACCACTATCACACTTAAAAAACCCATGCCAATGATAACAATGGAACCAAATACACACATACATGCCAAAAATAGCAAGGAAATCATACGTGCAACTCCATAGTTGCAAGTAATCCCATTGTAGCCGCTTGATCTAACTCTTCCTTGCTTGATATTTACTTCACTTTAAATCCCCGCCCTTCCCTTGCCTTCCTTTCTCTAATGCTAGAGTGCTCCAAGAATGCTCTAAGTGTGCAAGAGTATGAGAGAGAGAGGGAATATAGAGAGAGCTCCAGAACTGAACTGACTAAAGGTTGTGAATTGGTCCTCGGAAGACTTTTTACTAATGAGGCCTCTATTTTCTTCCATTTCCACTAATTTCCATCAATTTCCTTCTCAAATGCAACCTGTGACCTTTCGCCTTCCTTTTCTCCTATTTTCCATTATTTCATAAATAAAATACCAATTAATGCCTCTTTTCCTTTTCAAAGCCTTTTCCATTGCCTTTTCCAATTTCCTTAGCCATAATAAACCAAATGAACACCCACTAAGATGTTTTTCCCAACATTTAGCTTTGAATATGTGTCCCATGACCTTGGTCTTGTCTTCCCTTTATTAACTTTATTACATGAACTTTTAACTCGGGGATCTTAGACAATAATCAATTAAATATCACACTAATGAAGGGACTGGTCTAGGACCTATGTTGTTACACATTGATAGAGGTTATAATTAGTGATCCCTACTAAGAAGGAGGGCCCTTCCTCCTCAAAACGGGTTGGTGAATTACACAGCATGCAATCTAGTTAGAAGAAATATATAGAGCCATAGGTGGTAGATATTTTCATTAATGAAAAGTTGCCGTACATCATTACAATGTTTGTACTCCCTCCTGTAATCTCTATCTATGCATTCCTCGTAGGAATTGTAGGTTTTAACCCCGTACATAAATTACTTGCATATGAATTCTAAACCATAGAAAATAAACAATGCGAGAGCATAACACATAAAACGCATGTACACAGAGATTTTACCTGGATCCAAAAACTGGGACTACCAGCTTGATTTTTCATTATGTTCCTTTCAATGTTACAATTCATATTTATACATGCCGAAGCATCTAATACCATGGACCGAAAACCATCACGTCCAAAACCATGTGTGAAAATCATGCACAAAACCATAGGTAGGTCTGCCCACCTTAATATAGGGTCCAAAAAACAAAATTTTTCGGGGCACTACCCCAGACCCCATAGAGGGGGGTTACTTGCACCCGTCAAACCCCCTGTGACCCCCCTGCTACGTAATCGGCGCAACGAAGGGGGGGGCTCCACCCCCACTCTAACCCCCTAGTTAACTACGTGGGCTAGTTGTGGAAAGAATATAACACAACCCAACATTCTCCCACTTGTTGTTTTCTTTCCACAAGGGGCCACAAGAGAGCTTAGTAATTTATCCAACCCTGCAACGCCCATTGTTTCTCTACACCAATAGAACTTCTCAGAGCTCACAGATTTTGTCAATGCATCTGCAGTATTCTTCAAAGTGTCCACCTTTACCAGCAACACTTTTTTGTCTTCTATCATATCCCTCACAAAAGTGATACTGAACATCAATGTGCTTTGTCTTTGAATGATATTCAGGTTTCTTTGCCAAGAAAATTTCACTTTGGCTGTCACAGTCTATCCTTATATCTCCCTGTACTAACCCCATACTTGAACACAATCTCTGCAACCAAACTGCTTCCTTGCTTGCATGAGTGGCTGACATGTATTCTGCCTCTGTAGTTGATAGTGCCACTATAGATTGTTTCTTACTCATCCAACTAACTGCACCTCTAAATAGGTCAAACACATGCCCACTTGTAGATCTTCTCTGCTCCAGATCTCTAGCCCAGTCTGCATCAACATAGAGATGAATATCCAACACTTTGTCCAATTCTGGTCTTCCTTGGTAGCACAAACCATAATCACTAGTGCCACGCAAATACCTGAAAAATCACTTCACTGATGTCTAGTGCTCCTTCCCTGGTTTTGACATAAACCCGCTCAATACTCGCAATGTATGTGCAATGTCTAATCTAGTACAGACCATTGCATACATTAGGCTACCGACTGCACTTGCATATGGAACACGGGACACGTCCTCTTCCTCTTTTTGTGTCTTGGGACACTGTTCAACAGATAACTTCACACCTACAGGGATAGGAACCTTCACCGGTTTACTATCCTGCATATTAAATCTGTGTAGTATTGTCTCGACATACTTCCTCTAGTTTAACTAGAGCTTCCAATTTGCTCGATCTCTTTTAATTTCCATGCCCAAAATATAGTTTGCAGCACCAAGATCTTTCATGTCAAATTTGGAGGACAATTGAGTCTTCAGATCCTAGATAATTTATTTGTCATTTCCAACCGGCAACATATCATCCACATACAAGACTAGATAAATAACACGGTCACCAATTAATTTAAAATAAACACAGTGATTTTCTTTGCTTCTAGTGAAGCCAAGTCCCCATATAAATGTATCAAATTTCCTATACCACATCCTTGGTGACTGTTTTAACCTATACAGACACTTCTTTAACTTGCATACCATTTCTTTCTTACCCTTCACCACAAAACCTTTAGGTTGCTTCATGTAGATCTCCTCTTCCAGATCCGCGTGAAGATATGTTGTCTTCACATCCATCTATTCTACCTCAAAATCAAAAGCAATAGCAATAGATAAAAGTAATCCAATAGAAGCTACATTGGCAACAGGAGAAAAAATATCACCAAAATCAATTCCTGGCACCTGGGAATAACCTTTTGCTACCAATCGAGATTTGTATTTCTCTACCTTTCCTTCTACATTTGTCTTCTTCTTGAACACCCATTTGTTTCCAATGGGTTTCCTTCTAGTCGACAACTCCACCAGATCCCAAGCCTCATTTTTGTGCAAAGATGCCATTTCATCAACCATGGCCTCTTTCCAGAGTTTTCCATCCTCTAAATCTACTGCTTCCTTCACAGTTCTGGGATCATCATCAGTAACAGATAAAGAAAAGTTTGAACATAAAGCAGATGGACTATACCTTTCCAGTTGCCTTCTTTCTTGAACTAATCTTCTCACACCTGGAGTTTGTGGCTCTTCATCTTCTGCTTCCTCCTCTGCTGTAGAGTCTGATTCTTCCTCCTTCAGATCAAACTCTATCTTCTTAGGTTCCTTTGGTTGGAATTCATGTTTAATAACATATTTCACCTCTCTGAACACCACATCTCGGTTGTACACAACCTTCCTTGTTACTGGGTTCCAAAGCTTATAACCCTTTATACCATCCTTATACCTAATAAAGATGCACTTTTCAGATTTACTATCCAACTTGGTTCTTTTCTCCTTTGGAACATGTACATATGCATCACATCCAAATACCTTCAGATGTGAAAGAGAGGGTTTCTTACTAGTCCATACCTCTTGTGGAGTCTTATCCTCCAACGCTGATGAAGTTGATCTAGTAACTAGGTAACATGTTGTCTCCACCACCTCTGCCTAGAATTCCTATCCTAACCCGACACCATTGGGCATGCTTCTTGCCCTTTCCATCAACGTCTTATTCATTCTTTCTGCAACTCCATTTTGCTCAGGTGTGTATGGAGTAGTCTTCTACAGTGCTATACCACAATTCTTACAAAATTCTTCAAATTCCTTGTTGCACTCTCCATCATTATCTATCCTCAACACCTTTATCTTCTTCTCTATCTAGTTTTCCACCAGAGCCTTAAATTATTTAAACCTGTCAAAGACTTCAAATTTCTTCTGAAGGAAATATATCCATGTATTCATTGAGAAGTTATCTATAAATGTTACATAGTACATAGAATTACCCAATGATGGAACCTTCACAGGTCCAAACACATCACTGTGCATAAGCTCTAATACATGTTTCACCCTCTTACCACCAAAGGGGAAACTCACCCGATCCTGCTTCCCATATACACAATTTTCATAGAAATAAAAATCCAGAGAGATATTACTCATACCTTCTACCATACCTTTACCATGAAGTATTCAAAGGCCCTTCTCTCTAGTATGTCCAGGCCTTTGATTCCACAACATGGTCTTCTCTCTAGAGACCACTAGATTTTCTGCTCCACTTTCAGGAACCACAGAACTGTTGCACCCATCAACAATAGTGCTACCTTGCATCTTGTACAGAGTTCTAATTCGAACTTCCCGCATCAATACCGGTGCCCCCTGAACCATCTTGCAAGTATACTTCTCCAACACTGTTTTTAAACCTGCATCATCCAGCTTGCTTACAGAAATCATATTTTTGGCTAATGCAGGAATATACAGAACACCCAGAAGTGTTCTAACCCTTCCACCTTGCAACATCAACTTTACTTTTCCGCGACCAACGATTCTAGCCTTCTTGTCATCCCCCAAGAAGACTTCACCACCATCATATTTCTCATACTCGCAGAACCACTCTCTATGGGGAGTGAAGTGAAAGGATGCACCTGAGTCAATCAACCATGCCTCATGATCTACATGTGTACTTGAAGAAGCCAAGTATACATCCCCACCTCCATTTGAGGTGGTTTTCGCCTCTGCAGAAGGAGCATCATTAGATCCCTTTACTTTATCAGGAGCTTTAGATTTATAGTCCCTTTTGTAGTGCCCTTCCTTTCCGCATTTCCAACACACCACCTTTATAGGTTTTCCTGGAGATTTAGATCTCCCACTCGATGACTTATTTTTGTTTCCGTTCTGGGACCGTCCTCGTATAGACAAGGCATCACCATTTTGACTCTCCATATTTTTCCATCTCATCTCCTCCGTCAGCAAGGATGAGACTATTTCATCAAACTATAAGGCAGTTGCATTGCTGCCTATTGCAATAACCAGACTATCCCACGAATCTGGTAGAGAACACAACAAACTGATGCACTTATCTTCATCTTGAATTTTAATATCAACAAATAATAACTGACTTACCATATTATTAAATGCGTTTAGATGCTCTGTCATCAAGTCTCCATCTTTCATCCTTAGGTTATACAACTTTTCTGCAGGAACAGTTTATTCACCAGAGACTTAGATTGGTACAAAGTCCCTAACTTGTCCCACAAAGCCTTCGCCGTAGCTTCTCCTGATACATTCAGCAATACTGAATCTGAGACACACAATCATATTGTGCTCTTTGCCTTCCGATCCAACTTCTTCCATTCTTCATCGGACACTCCCGTTGGTTTAGTACCTGGATCTACCATGATCCACTGATACTTATCCACCAACAGATCCTCCATCTTGAGTTTCCACAACTCAAAAGTCTAACCATTGAATTTCTCGATTTCTATATTTCCACTGCTCACCATCTTCTTTCACCACCAGAATCAATCTCGCAGATCTCCCACTGAACAGGGTCTACCACAGGCTCGAGCGAAACCCCTCAGCATCAAAGGCATCCCCTTGAAGCCAAAACAACTTTGATACCAAATGTATGTTTTAACCCCATACAGAAATTACCTGCATACGAATTCTAAACCCACAAAAAATAAACAATGCGAGAGAATAACACATAAAACACATATACACAGAGATTTTCCCCTGGACCCTAAAACTGGGACTACCAGCTTGATTTTTCATTATGTTCCTTTCAATGTTACAATGCATATTTATACATGCCAAAGCATCCAATACCATGGACCGAAAACCATCGCGTCCAAAACCATGGACCGAAAACCATCTTGTCCAAAACCAGGTGTGAAAATCATGCACAAAACCATAGGTAGGTCCGCCCAACCTAATATAGGGTCCAAAAAACAAATTTTTCCAGGGCGCTGCCCCGGACCCCATAGAGGGGGGTTACTTGCACCCTTCAAACCCCCTCTGAACCCCCCGCTACAAAATCCGCGCAATGAAGGGGGGTGGGGGGCTCTGCCTCCCCTCTAACCCCTCGGTTAACTACATGGGCTAGTCGTGGAAAGAATATAACACAACCCAACAGGGATAAAGTACATTATTTTATAATTTCATAATACATTCCTATTTTCGAAAGGAAAGATAATCATGAGAATCTCTCGATTCTCATGTGATCTAAATCAAGGATATACAATTACTATATTTTAACAAATTATCATAGTTGAAACAAACCTATAACAACTTTCCTAAATTACAATGATTTATCAATTAAGAATCCTAACTGTTTCAATCAAGTCAGTTGCACTGTCCATGGATGTCTTCTTTCAATGGTCAAGTTGGCTCTAACTGGGTGTCTATCCAAATTGATATTCATTACTAAGCATAGGAGAACAACTTATCCAAAATAAGCTCAGTGTGTATCAAAAACATCAACAAAGTCTTTGTTCCATCCTTGGTGAGGAAAAACTAGGGAGATATTGTCCTTTAACAACATCTCAACAAGCCACACAACCTGAAACAACCCTTTGTAAATTCATTAATGAAATAGCCTAAAGAAGTTAGCTTTTATGTCAAATTGCAAGAAAAACTCGATTATAAGGATGACACACAAAAAAGAAACATACTTTAGTCAATGATGGTTGTCACAGTGATAAGGCATGCCTTTGATAGTCAAAATGGTAAGCAAAGAAAGGGAAAATGGGTGCAAAAAGATGCCAAATTTGCGTCCCAACGTCCCCCCCCCCATCCCCCCACCCACGCAACTTAAAAATCTGCATGTCCTCATGCAGACCCTTATAACTATTTTCTAACATACTATGAATGGAACTTTGAAAAATCAAACACCCCTATTGTGTCTTCAACTGATGCTCTGTATCCTCGGGAGATAAACAATTCCACTTCCCACAATTTATTATCTATCTGGTATGGGTGTTGATAGTTGTAAACATGGAGCCAAATAAGGGGAAATACGAACATAAGTGGATGTACAAAATTTTGAAAATAGTAGGGGTCCTCATTGCTTAATTCCTCCTCACAAGCTTCCCTTATGAGCTTACTTCCTTCCAATGTGTTCTATCTCAACACCCTGATACTCCTGAAACAATATTCCAAAACCTTTTTCTTGAAATCCATCAACATCTTTTCAGTATTTGAGTATTGTCACATTATTATATGGCATAGAAACTGTCTGAGCAGACCATGGTGTTAAAAAATGTAGCAAGAAAGGCTCAATTTTTCTTTAGCATTAGTCAACTTGAGTAAATCAAATTTCCACATCAACAGGACAACTTGGAGGAAGTTAACTAGTGTGACATGGCTCTTGTCAGTTAGTTAGCTCAGTAAAATTGAATTAGGGGCTTCGAGTTCAATTATGCATGTGTTGGTTGCTAAATTTTAGCAATCTAGTTCAATTATTTTAAATTGTATTTAATTAACTCACCTCTAAATATTGATAGAGTCAGTTGAAGATTAGTTGTTTAGTGGGAAAACATTCTAACTTATATATATGTCAGTTAACTGATCAATTAGCCCAAAATAGCTAATGCATGCATGGAATTCGAATTGCTTAGCTGAAGTGGAAGAGACAAGGCTAGTGTAACATGAGTTGTATACTAGTTTGAGTGTACAATTGTTGCATGCCGTTAGGAGACCAATCCTTGGAAATTGCACAAGAAAATAGGAGGAAATTCCTATCTTTTAGGAGTCAATTTCCTCAAGGATTGTGCAAGGAAATAAGAGGCTATATGAGCAGATAATTTGCTAATCATTAGCGAGAGTTACTCATTCAGCAGAAAGAACAATTATACTTTTGTAGGTTGTGCTCAGAGATGGAGCAAGTAACTGTAATAGTTTCTATATTCAACTGATTAATGCAAAGTGGCTTGAGGGGTTTTTCCCATTTAGGTTCCCTTAAAAATCATTGTGTACTTTTGGTTTTGCTTGTTGCATGTCTATGCATGTATTTATAAATTATGATTTCCATTCCGCAGATCAGTGGAGTAGAATTGTATCTCTTGTTTTTCAGTTTTAAATCTTGAGCAATTTCAATCTCTATCAAATTTCTACATGGTATCAGGGCTTTGAAATCACATTAGAACTAGTATTTCGAACTTATCTCTTAGGAATTTCGAATTTGGAGCTCCAGTGTAGCATTTTTTCTTTAGGATTGGAAGAATGTCTTTCAATGGAGTGAGATTGGAGTATGCCCTGGAGGGTAGCTAAAATTTCATAGCCTGGAAGGATCAAATTGAAGTAGTTGTTAATGATAATGGTGTGTTAGAATATGTTAAAACTTACATTGCAAAACCCCAACAATATGATGCACAAAAATTAGCCCAATGGAAGAAAGATGTTGCAAATGTCACAATAATTCTTTTGGAAGGTGTGAGAGACTATGCGGTCTCAAATATCCATGGCAAAGAGACACCATTTGATATGTGGAAGATATTGATTGAGGTATTCAATAATAGCAACTACCATAGAAAATTGGCCTTGAAGGACAAACTTCAAAACATTAAGATGCATAAGAATGATATTATTCCATAATATCTCCCTAGATTTACTCAATTTCATGATGAGCTTGGATGGGTTGGGGTGAATTTTTCAAAAGATGACTTGGTGAGCCTAATTCTTCTAGGCCTTCCAAAATCTTGGCACAACTTCCAGGAATTTGTGAATGGAATGAAAAAATTACCGAATTGGAAAAGGTCGTCGTCTGATTTTCTTCAATAAGACTTCAAGAGGAACACTAGAGATGGAACATCATGCAGAGTAGATAATGAAGATAATTTTGCATTGGTTGGAAAGGGGAAGAAGGGAAAAGGAAATAAGACCCCAAGAAAACTTGAATCCAGCCAAAATAATGGCAAGAAGAAAGACTTGAGCATGATAAAATGCTTCCACTTCCACAAATGACAAGAAGCCTTCAGGAGGAGCAGAAGGTGAAGCACTGGCTTCATAGTTCGAATTAGACTTCACCCTAATAGCATGCATGGCCAACATTGTTATGGGGAGTGTGTGGTACCTTGACTTTGGTGCCTTGTTCCATATGATAGGGTGTAAGGAGTTTTTTAGTAGCCTAGAGGAGAAGGATCTCCAGATGCATATCGAAATGGGGGATGATGGGAGGTACAATGCTACATGAATTGGTACTGTCACCTTTGAGAGGGAGAAAACCTATCCTATTCACCTCAAAGATATTATGTTTGTACCTGGGTTGAAGAAGAACATGATATATGTAGTAGTATTGGAGGATAGAGGCTATGATGTTATTTTAAGTAAAGGGAAATCCTTTCTGAGATACATAGCTATCGACAAAGTGAAGCGAATCAGGATTAGAGTGAAGAAGCTATACAAACTTGAGGTGGGAGATTACACTGCACTGAGCGTAAGGATAAAAATGTGAAGAGTTGAGATGTTGGAGAACTATGACATAGGAGATTGGGTCATCTACACCATGGTGCCTTAAAAATCATGAAGCAAATTACCACCGGTCTCCCTAAAGGCTCCCTTGATTAGTAGGATGTCTGCAAGGGCTGCACATTGGGGAAATATGTCAAATCAACTTTCCATGGATGAGATAGAAGAGCATATGTAATCTTGGAGTGAGTCCACTATGATGTGTGAGGACCCTTTTCTAGAGCCTCCACAACAAAACATAAGTACTATCTTATTTTTATTGATGATTTCTCTATAAAATGTTGGATCTTCTTCATGCAGAAGAAGGTTGTTGGATCTTGAATTCAAAGCATTGGTTGAGAAGGAGATTGGGAAGAAGGTAAGGTGCTCATGATTGACAATGGAGGTGAATTTGTTTCAAATTACTTCAAGGATTTCTGTACCAAAGAAGGCATTTAAATAGAATTGATAACACCCCATAACCAACAACAAAATGGGGTAATTGAAAGGAATAACAAAAGCATAGTGGGAGCAGCAAGATCAAGGTTACGTAATAAGGGGTTGCCATTACATCTATGGGTAGAAGAACACAACATCGTAGTCTACTTAGAGCACTGGAGTCCTCATAGAATGCTTGGTATGATCACACTGGAGGAAGCTTTCTCTGGGAGAAAGCCTAATGTGTCCCATTTCAGAATTTTTGGAGGTTCATTTTATTGTCATGTCTCCAAGGATTTGTGGAAGAAACTTGAGCCTACACCAGAGTTGGGAGTTTTTGTAGTATACACCGAAACTCGACACAATTACTGGGAGTTCTTACCTTCACTAAGGATGACAGTCGTGAGGAGAGATTTCAAGTTCAATGAGGAGAAGGCTATGATACGCTCTCTAAATGAGAGTGTAACAAACTTGGTGAAAATTCCATGTAATAAAAGTTAACAAAGGCAAAAGAATAACCACAGTTGATGAGACACTTATTATGTTGGGCAAAAACATTGTGATGGGGATCACTGGTGATTAATTAATGGCTAAGGTAATGGTAAAGGCTTTTGAAAGGAAAAATGGCATTTTGGCACATTTATTTATGAAAATAATGGAAATTAGGAGAAAAGGGAGGTGAAAGGTCACAGGTTGTATGTGAGGAGGAAAATGAAGGAAAATAATGGACAATGAAGAAAATATAGGCCTCATTAATAAAAAGGCTTTTGAGGATCAATTTACAATTTATTTTTTATTTTTGGAACTCTCATTCTATTCTCTCTCTCATACTCTTAGAAACTTAGAGTTTTCTTGGAGCACTCTTGGAGAGTGTGACATACTTGGAGTTTTGGAGTAAGAAGCAAAGTAAGAGCAGGAAAGTGCAAGAGGACATCGGGATCAACAACTACAAATATAGGCCTCATTAATAAAAAGGCTTTTGAGGATCAATTCACAATTTATTTATTTATTTATTATTATTATTTTTGAAGCTCTCATTCTATTCTATCTCTCATACTCTTAGACACTTAGTGTTTTCTTGGATCACTCTTGGAGATTATGGCATACTTGGAGTTTTGGAGTAAGAAGGCAAAGGAAGAGTATGAAAGTGCATGAAGACATCGGAATCAACAACTACAACGGGTTTTGCTTGCTGATACCGAGTTGCATGTATGTTTTCCTCACTAGTTTTGGCATGCATGGTGTATGCATGTGGTTTATTGGTCAGGATATGTCATTGGCATGGAGGATTGCCTAGATTGACAACGGATTTTCCTAGCCTTGCCATTTCCCGGATAACCATAGTGTTGTGAGTTCATTTCTTTATTTTTCTGGTTGGTTCTCATGTTTCCTTTAGCTTGGGTTGAGTTACTAGTTCCTGGAATCCATGGTTGGACAAACGCTCTAGAAGCCCTATAAGAGCTTGGGTTGAGTTACTAGTCCTAGAAGCCTTGGTTGGAATAATGCTCTGGAATCCCTTAGTGGGTTGAGTTACTAGTCCTAGAAGCCTTGGTTGGAAAAATGCTCTGGAATCCCTTAGTGGGTTGAGTTACTAGTCATAGAAGCCTTGATTGGACAAACGCTTTGGAAGCTAGCGACAACTATGGGTTGAGTTACTAGTCCTGGAAGCCTTGGTTGGAACAAACATTCTAGAGCCTTGGAAGTCTTGGGTAGAGACCAATATGATGATGGTTTTGTGATTTCCTATTGTGAGATGCAACCACTGTTTGATGGGTTGAGACGGTTTGGCCTATGGAAGCCTTGGATAGTTTTGATTGACGTGTTTTATGAGATCCCGCATTAGTGCTTGGAATATGACAGAGGAGTGATTGGCTGAAGAGAGATTTGGCTCAGCCATGTCTACAGTTGGGTGGTTCGTGGAAGTCCCACAACTGGTTGGCCTTTGTATTATTAATATGAGGTTATTTCTCCTTATTAATTCATGAGTATTATATTGGTTTATATGTGGATTATATGGTTGTTTTTTCCTTGGTTTTTCTGTTATTATTATGCTCGTTATGAACATGGATTATGACAATGGCTATGTATGGCTCTCATTATGTTTTTATTTTTAAATGAATGAATAATGTATCTATGGCCCAATGGATGAATCTACAGCTGATGTGTTGAGGCATCAATGATTCTTAGCGATTCTCAGATGAGTATGAGACCCCTATGCTATATGTTATTTAAACCTGTAGATCTCATAATTGTGACATGTTTGATGAAATGCTTGTCATGGTTAGTAGGGGTCCAGTCAAGCCCTTATTCAAGTAATTACATTTGTATCAATATTATGTTGTTATCTTTTAGTTCTAAAATTGTCATTGAGTTCTGGTTAGTGACCTGGGATTTATGCCTAAAAGAGTGGCACAAATCCTAGAGTCGCGGGCATAGGTCTGAGTAGAAAAGTCCCCAGATGCATGCATACCCATGTCGTGGGAGCGTCTGGAGCCTCCTGGACACATGCTTGTCCATATCAAGGGAGAATCCCAGGGTTTAATGGTATAAAACTTTAGTTGGTCTCAAGGGTTGGTTACCTGAGTGGTTGGAATGGCTCCTAGGGGTTCTGTTGCTGATGTGGAAGGTCTATGTGATGTGTTCCACCGGTTCCACTTCCTTAACTGTCACATAGGGAGTCGAATCATATCATAGTAACTCTTCGTCACATGTTTAACCCGGTTGGCTGGTTACTTGGGTAGATGTGGGAGGAGGGTGTTACACAGTGGTATCAGAGCATGGTTCACCCCTCGGACTGGATGGGTTGTGTGTCGGTCATGCATTCATGTCAGTTTCATATGTGTTTCTTATGTTGTGAGACCACGTGCTTGTTGAATTTGTATGGTATGGTTTATGGTTGTAGTGAGATATCCATGGGTAGTTGATGGTGTTGTTGTGGAGTGTATCTTCATGAGTGTATGGTTGATTATGCACATTAGTATTCACATGTGGTCAAGTGTACAGTGATGTGGTGGTTGTTGTCATGCATGAGGTCATGGTATGTGTAGTTGATATGGTCATGCATTGATTATTGGACTCTAGCTAGAATGATGGTTATATTCTTATGTGTTATATTTCTATATGTAGTCATGATTAATGACTTCTCTCAGCAGGACACCAAGAACTTGAAGAAATTAACCACCACATCCAAGCAGAGAATGCAGAACTAAGGAGGCTTCTACAGGAGGTGAGGGATGAAAACCAAAGGTTGCTATGCAAGTTGCAAGCCAAGGATGGGGCCTTGGAACAACCGCAACATAGCTATTAGGAGGTAAAAAGCGATTCTTCAATTTCATATGATTCTCATGATGATGAATTTGTTGCTTTTGAAAACCATACTACAGGGATTGGATCCAAATTAATGAAGAAAATGGGATATCAAGGAAGGGTCCTCGGCATCAAGGGCCAAGGCATCATAAACCCCATCAAAGTCAAGGAGTTTCCGCACCATGCAGGAATCGGATACACCAGAAAGGAAATGGGGGAAAGTTCCAATATAGCTAGTAACCGACCAAAAACAGATGATGAAATTCCTTCCTCACAATCCAGCGATAGTGAGGGCTCCGTGAACACCTTTCGAAGAAACACCAAGGGGAAGTGCCCCAAGGCAGCCCCGAAAGTTTGGAGAAGAAAGAATCATTGTAATCATTGCAACAAAGAGGGACACCAAAAAACCACGTGTCTGATGCTCCATGTTCCGGAAACATCCCCAGAGGAGCCGAAAGATGAACATGTTCCATAGATGAATCCGCACCAGTCACGATGGTCTAATTTGTTAAGATGTTTTTTTTTAGGGTAGTAGCTTGTTATGGCCACCATTGTAAATCATACATTGTGATGTAAAAATGATGGCATGTTTCCCATTACTTCAAGACACAACGATGATATTTTGGCCTTTCCTTATTAGTATTTGAGACATTAATTACTTTTTATGTAATCCTTGGCCATTGAGTGTGTGTTATGAACTCTTGGCAAGGAGGGGTTGTTGAGTCATGTGTGGTGTGCATGATTGCGAGAATGTACCAGTTTCGCGTGCAAGAGATTAACAGTGTGGATTGATAGTGTGCTAATGCTTTTGGAGGACCAAAAGCTCCTCAATGGGGAGGATTGATCCAGGAGGATCTCGAGACACCAAGGGGATGGATAAAAGCTCGAAATTCAAAATGGAAAAAAGGAGAATTTGATGGCATCAATTGAGAGGGCTCGTCTTCCTAATCACGATGGTGAGAACGGTTTGTCAATCCGAGCTCGTATGTAAAAGATAGAGCTCTTCAAAGATTGGTATGGCAGAGGAAAAATGGGGCCCACAGTGCGCCACATGACATCCTAGTCAACACATGGTATCCACATGGCAGCCCATCATTAGCCTCCTAAACCTGCGCAAGAAAACATGGGACATTTTGGCTATAACTAAAATTTTATATAGTTATCTGAATTAACTATATAAATAAAAATATATATACATAACCAAAATATATATATCCCAACAAATTCGAACCATTTTGAAGCCATATAATATATTGGTTATATCATATACCATATAATATAAAAACCATATGATATGGTTACAAAACTTTAATACCATATAACATAAATGGTAAGATAGGTTAAAACAAAAATAAACCAACGTGGAGGTAGTTATAATAAATCCAAACATTATAGTTGTAATCCATGTAAAGCCCATAAAATTTATCCCAACGAAGATTATGGAAGAAGTAAAGCAATACATGGCAACATACGGTAAATAGTTGATGGACAGAGATCTTGCAACGTATATGGGAAAGAGATATTGTGGGTGGGGGCAGCCACGTGGTGGTCTCGTCAGCGACAGGAATCCATTGGTGGTGTCAGTTTCTGCAATAGAGCTCTCTAATTCTCGGGCACTTTTCAGCATGGAGGTATAATGCTCCATTTTGTAAATTGATGAATGTAACTTCTTTGATGCCATATTTAAGGAATGAAGGCCTCCCCATTGATCGAGTAGGGCCTGGAGATGTAGTCCAGTAGGGACGAACTCCGTTATCAAGATTCTTGCCTTCTTGTCATGCCTATGTGTTTCTTCTTCTTCTTCTCACATGTGCACATTTAAGTTTCTCTTTGGTTAAGCTACAAACTGTTTATGTAATCCTTTTAATGCATCTATAAACAAAAGATATCCTGGATCAGTGATGGATCAACAACAGAAGTGGGAAGAGTACCTTCCATTGGTAGAGTTTGATTACAACAATGGGTATCAAGAATCCTTGAGGATGAGTCCATTTGAGGCATTGTATGGGTAGAGTTGTAATAATCCCATCAGTTGGAGTGATCCAATTAACAGGGTGTTAATTGGATTGGACATGTTGGAAGACATGGAGTGGGAAATGCAGGTATCAAGAAGAATTTGAAAGTAACACATGATAGGTAGAAGAGGTATGTAGATCGGAATAGCTTGTTCAAGGAGTTCCAGGTTGGGGAACTGGTGTACTTGCACATCAAACCGAAGAAGAGCTCCTTGCGTAATGGATCATGTCCCAAGATGACACCCCGATTTTGTGGACCTTTCAGGATTATTGAGAGGATTGGGACAGTAGCCTATCGACTTGCACTTCCTCCGACAATGAAAGTCCATGATGATTTCCATGTGTCGTTACTTAAGAAGTATGTTAAAGATGATGATCATGTGATTGACTGGTCTATATTGTAGGTGGAGCCAGAAGAAGATTTCTAGCTGGAACCATAGTGCATTTTGCAGAGAAAGATGCTCATGCTACAAAACCAAGCAATCAATTAGGTTAAAGTGCAATCAAATGCGGCCTATGTATTCTTCCTTATTCGTTGGTTGAGCAGATGCTTTGGTATATGTCTTTGGTACATGTTTTGGTGATGTTTGGTATATGTACATATGTATATGGATGCAAATATTTCCATGAGCTATGTTATAAAGCTCCAATAAGCGGTATGGGTGTCATGTCATTATGATGTTATACTTGTTATGTCGGTTTGCTTCTCAGGAGGAGGATCATTGTAAATACTGCAACGAGCTAACTTATAAAGCTCCATGGGAAATATTTTTTGCTTACAACAACCTTGTTGGTTTTAGGTGTTGTTGAACACCAAGGATGGTGTTCCCCCAAGGGGGAGGGTTCTGTAACAACCCTGGTGAATATTCCAAGTAATAAAAGTTAACAAAGGAAAAACAATAGCCACGGTTAATGGGACACTTATTCCAAGATGAATGTTGGGCAAAAACATAGTGATGGGGATCATTGGTGATTGATTAATGGCTAAGGAAATTGGCAAAGGCAATGGCAAAGCCTTTGGAAAGGCAAAATGGCATTTTGGCACATTTATTTATGAAAATAATGGAAATTAGGAGAAAAGGGAGGTGAAAGGTCACAGGTTTCATGTGAGGAGGAAAATGAAGGAAAATAATGGAAAATGAAGAAAATAGAGGCCTCATTAATAAAAAGGCTTCTGAGGATTAGTTCACAGAATTTTGTCAGTTTAGTTTTGGAGCTCTCATTCTATTCTCTCTCTCATACTCTTGGAAACTTAGGGTTTTATTGGAGCACTCTTGGAGAGTGTGGAAAACTTGGAGATTTGGAGAAAGAAGGAAAAGGAAGAGCAGGAAAGCACAAGAGGATATTAGGATCAACATCTACAACGAATTTTTCTTGCAGGTACCGAGTTTAATGTATGTTTTCCTCACTAATTTTGGCATGCATGGTGTATGCATGTGGTTTATTGGTCATAATTTGTCACTGGCATGGAGGATTGCCTGGATTGATAGTGGATTTGCCTAGCCTTGCCATTTTTGGGATAACCATGGTGTTGTGAGTTCATTTCTTTGTTTTTCTAATTGGTTCTCATGTTTCCTTTGGCTTGGGTTGAGTTACTAGTTCCTAGAAGCCATGTAACAACTTGGGTTGAGCTACTAGTCCTGGAAGCCTTGGTTGGACAAATGCTCTGGAAGCCCTTGGTGGGTTGAGTTACTAGTCTTGGAAGCCCTAATTAGACAAATGCTTAGGAAGCCCAACAACAACTGTGCATTGAGTTACCATTCCTAGAAGCCTTGGTTGGAACAAACGCTCTGGAGCCTTGGAAGGCTTGGGTAGCGACCAATCTAATGATGGTTTTGTGATGTCCTACCATGAGGTGGAATCACTATTTGATGGGTTGAGGTGGTTTGGCTTCTGGAAGCCCTAGATTGTTTTGATTGACATGTTTTATGAGATCCCACATTCATGCTTGGAATATGGCACGAGGGTGACTGGCTGAAGAGAGATTTGGCTCAGCCATGTCACGATCGGTAGTTCGTGGAACTCCCACAACTAGTTGGCCTTTGCATTATTAATATGAGGTTATTTCTCCTTGTTAATTCATGAGTATTATATTGGTTTATATGTCGATTGTACGGTTGTTGTTTCCTTGGTTTTTCTATTATTATAATTTTGGTTTTCAACATGGATTATGATAGTGGCTATGTATGGTTCTCATTATGTTTTTACTTGTAAATGAGTGAACAATGTATCTATGGCCTAATGGATGAAATTGTAGCTAACGTGTTAAGGCATCAATGCTTCTTAGTGATTCTCAGACTAATATGAGACCCATATCCTCAGATATGTTGTTTAAACCTATAGATTACATAATTGTGACATGTTTGATGAAATTCTTGTCATGGCTAGTAGGGGTCCAGTCAATTCCTTGTTCAAGTAATTGCATTTGTATCATTGTTCTATTGTTATCTTTTAGTTCTAAAAGTGTCATTGAGTTATGGGTAGTGACCTGGGCTCTAGGCCTAAAAAATTGGCACGAATCATGGAGTCACAAGCACATATCTGAGGAGAAAAGTCCCCAGATGCATGCATACCCATGTTGTGGGAGTGTCTGGAGCCTCCTGGACGCATGCTTGTCCATATCAAGGGAGTGTCTGAGGGTTTAATGGTATAAAACTTTAGTTGGTCTCAGGGGATGGATACCCGAGTGGTTGGGATGGCTCCTATGGGTTCTGTTGCTGATGTGGAAGGTCTTTGTGATGTGTTCTATTAGTTCCACTTCCTTAATTGTCACATAGGGATTCAAATCATATCATAGTAACTCTTCATCACATGTTTACCTCGGTTGGTCGGTTAATTGGGTACATGTGGGAGGAGGGTGTTACAGAGAGTTGAATATGCCACTGGAGTAGGATCTTGTAGCTCCAAAGGAGGTGCCTCGGGATGCACTTCAATAGGTTGTGGAGCAACCACATGCACCAAAGCAAACAAGAGGCAAAGTGGAGGAACCCACTCAACCAGAATCTTCCAAAGAGGGGAGAATGAGAACCATAGAATCTGATAAATTATTGGAGGATGCTAGGGAGAATGTGGGAGCCTCTACATCAATATGCAGGTAGAAGAAGTCACATGAGAGGTACAATGGTTACATGGCTCTCACGACAAATATCATTGAGACAAAGCCTTCTTCATTTGAGGAAGTTGTTTCTCAACCTGTTTGGGTTGATTCCATGGTGGAAGAATACAAATCCATCATGAAGAATAGCGTATGGGAGGTGGTGCTGAGACTAGATTGGAAATTAATGGATGGTTCTAGATGGATCTACAATGTCAAGCATGCAATTGATGGGAGCATCGAGAAGTACAAGGTAAAATTTGTGTCCAAAGGATTTTATCAGGTAGAGGGAGTGGACTATGAGGAACATTTTTCTCCAGTTGTAAGATATTCGTCAATCAGATCAGGTGGAAAATCCACCAAATGGATGTAAAGACTACCTTTCTTAACGATGTTGTTGAGGAGGAAATTTACATAGAGAAACAAGAAGGATTTGAGACATATGATCAGGAGTCACATGTGTGTAGACTCAGGAGAGCATTGTTATATGGTCTCAAACAGGCACCCCAAGCATGGTACACTCAGATTGACTGTTATCTCAGTGAATTGGGATTCACCAAAAATGAAGCAGATGTGAACCTCGATCAGATGTGAAGGTAAGTTGCTTAGTCTTGTTTTGTATGTTGATGATTTAATATTGACAGGTGATGAGTAATTGATCTGATCTTGCAAATAGGATCTTGCATTGGAATTTGAGATGAAATACATGGGATTAATGCATTACTTCCTTAGGTTGGAAGTATGGTAAGGTGATGGTGAATTTTTTTTGTCTCATGGTAAGTGTGCCTCTCAAATACTTCAGATATTTCACATGGAGAATTGTAAGCCCATGGACACACCTCTAGATACAAACTAGAGGAAGGAGAATGCCACTTCAGGTGAAGAGGTTAATGCTACCATTTACAGGCAACTTGTGGGGTTCTTGATGTATGTTATGAACACATGAACATACATGTTCTATGAAATAAACCAGCTTCGTAAAGCTATGTTGAGGCATGCCAAGCTATATTGGAAAGTATCAAAGCATGTGTTACGATACCTCAGAGGCACTACTAAGTATGGATTATGATATAGGAGGATAGAGGTAGTGTTGCTTCAAGGATTCACTAATGCAGATTGGGCATGGATTCCATCAAATAAGAAAAGTACTTCAAGTTCTATCTTTAGCGTTGGGTCTGCAACTATTTCTTGGTACAATAAGAAGCAAAGGTCTATGGCACTCAACTTAGCAGAGGCTAAGTACATCCTTGCAAGTCAAGTAACATGTGAGGCCATATGGATGGGGAAAATACTTGTGGGTATTTTTAGTTAGGAGATGGATCCGATGGTGATATATTGTGATAATCATAGTTGCATTAATCTCTCTAAGAATTTGGTATTTCATGATAGGTCTAAGCACATTGATATCTGGGATCATCATTTGCAAGACTGTGTGCAAAGGAGAATTATGACACTAAAGTACATTCCAACTGAGGAGCAAGATGTTGACATCTTGATAGAGGAAATGTCAAGAGGTAAATTTGAATTCCACAGGTTTGGGATACAGGTGGTGAAAAATCCCTTTCATGCTAAGAGGGAGTGTTAAGAAATGTAGCAAGAAAGGCTCAATTTGACTTTATCCTTAGTCAAATTGATTAAAACAAATTTCCACCTCAACAGGACAACTTGGACGCAGTTAGATAGTGTGACATGGCTCTTGTCACTCAATTAACTTAGTAAATTCCAGTTAGGGGCTTGTATTTCAGTTATGCAGGTGTTGATTACTAAATTTTAGCAATCTAGTTCATTTATTTTTTGTTGTATTCAGTTAGATAACCTCTAACTATTGATAGAGCCAGTTGAAGGTCAGTTGTGCAGTGGGACAATAGTCTAACTCAGAGATCTGTTAGTTAACTGATCAATCAGGCCAAAATAGCTAATGCATGCATGGAATTCAAATTGCTTAATTGAAGTGGAAGAGACAAGGCCAATGTAACATGAGTTGTATACTAGTTTGAGTGTACAACGGACAGGGGATCAATCCTTGGGAATTGCACAAACAAATAGGAGTAAATTCCTAGCTTTTAGGAGATCATTCCCTCAAGGATTGCGTAAAGAAATAAGAGGATAGATGAGAAAATAATTGGCTAAGTTTTGGCCAGAGTTTCTCATTCAACAGAGAGAACAATTATTATTTTGCGGGTTGTTCTCAAAGTTGGAGAAAGCAATTGTAATAGTTTCTCTATTCAACTGATTAATGCAAAGGGGCTTGAGGGGTTTTTCCCAGTTGGGTTCACTTAGAAATCACTGTGTACCTGTGGGTTTTCTTGTTGCATGTTGTTCTAAATTGTGATTTCCATTTTGCAGATCAATAGAGAACAATTATGTCTCTTGTTTTTTAGTTTTAAATCTTGAGCAGTTGCAATTTCTATTAAATTTCTATGCCTAGCTCATTTTGGATAAATAGTTTCACATATCCCTCATTTTTTGCTATAGTATCGCAGGAAAACTTCTAGCTGGCTTGGTTTTATATAAATGAAACGAAGGCCCTTAGCTGAACATCTCCAACATAGGGTGTAATATTAAAATTTCTTGCTCCAAAACAAGCAAAATCATGTAGATATAACTGACGCAGTAGATGTTGCTATGAAAATTTGGCCTTCTAGAAACTTTCCAGGAAGGCTTGAACTTCCCTCACTACATATGGTCATTGCTCTTTAATTGTTGTTAATTGGAAGAGGAAGAGTTTTTATTTCAAATATAGGGGGTAGGAAGGGGAAGGAGTATTTCAACTCAACACATTCTCTGCAAGATGATATATAATTCCCTTTTCTTGTTGTAAAAACTTTACTTCTTCCTACAATTCTCCTACCCACAGTATTGCTTGCTTCCTTAATCTTTACTAAGTCTTGAACCAAAAAATTTTCAGCCCAAGTCCTCTTAAGGTTGTAGACATTCTCCTTATGCTTAATGTGAGAGATAACTTCAATTTTCAATGAGATTTCCATCCTCTTCCATTTATCTAACTCCTCAAGTCAAAATATTGATTTCAAAGTCTCTTAAAATTCTAATTGAGTTGTATCCGTTGTTGTTATAGTAGCAGACCCAACATCTTTGTGTAACATTTCTTCATTTCCCTTTCCCCTTTGTTGTGTTGTCTCAACTATTGGTTCATGTGGAGCAATAACATTTTTGATAGGTTCTTGTGGGGAAGTAGTTTGGTTTATTTCAGTATGCTTCATTTTGAGTAACATTGTTAACAAGTTCTTGTGTAATAGAAAACTAAATTTCTCCATCCTGTTCCGCTTTAGCTATTGGTTGTTGTGTAACAACATCATCATCAACAAGTTCTTGTGGAATAGCAGTGTGGAACTCCACATCCCTTTTTTCCACTTAAATCTCAACCAAAACAATGGTTGGTTCCTCACAATTTTCCTCCTTACGTATTTGTCTATAACCGATGCATATTTTTTCAGTTGTGTCAACGTGTGACACCATTTCTACTTTTTTTTCTAGGGTTTCCAACCCTATTTGTTTCTTAAATTGAAACTCTTCTTCGAGCGTGGCAAGTTGTTTCATTAGATTTTCATTTTTCATTTTTATTTCATTAATTTACAGAGTGAGAGGATTAGTTTCAGGCTTACCCAATGAAGGAATTCTCTCTTGTTCCAACGCAAGTTCTTCTTTCTTTCCTTCACTCGACCCTTCCTCTATTTCCTTTGATTTTGTTATAACATCATGGACTTTAGGCATTGATGCAGTTAATGGTGTAGCAATTACTCACACTCTCTTCTTAGATTTTTTTACCCCTCAATGCCTTCTTCAACGACCTACTCCTTACCCTCATTTGAAGACACATTTCTTACTCAGGTACTTCTTCATGTGTCTTTTTCTTAGGTACCTCTGTTTCAGGTGCCTCCTCTTCAATGGGGCATCCATACCTAGCACTTTCAAACTGTCCACTAGATACATCCCCTGGTCCTTTAGTATAAGCCCTTTTGACATAACATCTAATTCAAAGACCCCTATGATGAGGCCTAGGAGGTATAACTACCCTTATTTTTGGTGTTGTTTCAACACTTTCCTCATGTTCTTCAACTTCACTTTTTTCCTCCTTGGGGGCTCGTAGTGGAACTCGCCTTAGCTTCCTAGTCCACTCGTCCAAATTACGTAGCCAAGGTATGTCCCACCCAGGCTTAGGGCCCTACCCAAACACTTAAGGTTCAAAAGGTGTCTCCAGCAGAAATGGCTGAAAGAAGAAAACAAGGATTGTGCTACTACTGTGATGACAAATACTCCCTGGGGCATAAATACAAGGAACCAAAATTATTTCAAATTGATGTTACTGATAACAACTCATTTGAGGAAGCCCCACCCCTTAGGGGGCCTAAGGACAAAGTTGAGAAAACCCAGCCTAACAATCCCCTCACAACGCCAGATGAACTAGTTATCTCACTACATGCTTTGGCGGGCATTTCTTTGCCTCAAAATATCAAAATCCGAGGCTTTCTTAAACATCAACCAATAATGGTATTGATTGATAGTGACAACACTCATAACTTTATCCATAAGCGAGTCGTCAAATTTGTTCATTGTTTTTGTGCGGGCAGTCTATAATTTCCAATTCCTTATCGTTGAATGGGGGACCATCAAATGTGAAGGCCACTGTGAAAATATTAAACTTCAGATGGGAGAATACCACCTAAAGACCCACATGTTTTCTATTGAAATGGGTGGTTGTGACATTGTCTTGGGTGCTGAATGGCTTCACACACTAGGCCCAATCACAATGGATTTCCAGGAGTTATGAGCTTTAAGCAGAATGACCACATTCATACATTACATGGACTCTAGGCAGGTGCTCCTACTATCATTGGCTTGCATCGAATGGAAAATATTTTGAGAAAGGGCCATCACGGAGTCATCGCCCAATTTAATGCCATATAGGCCATTGAATCCACTACTCCTCATATTCATCCTGAGATGCAACAAGTCTTAGACTGCCACCAGCAGGTATTTGAAAAAATTAAAGAGATTCCACCTTCTAGGGGTGAACACGATCATAGCATCCCTTTGGTGCTGGGGGCCCAACCGCCTAATGTGCGACCATACCGATATCATTTCGCCCAAAATAATGAAATTGAAAAAATCATCAAGGAACTGCTCAAAGCTAGTGTTATTCGTCCCAACATCAATCCTTATTCATCACCAATGGTCATGACGCTGAAGAAAGATGGTGAATGGTGCATGTGTCCAAACTTTTGGGCCCTCAATAAGCTCATTGTCAAAGAGAAATTTCCTATTCTGGTTGTTGATGATATTCTTGATGAACTACATGTAACATGTTGCTCAATTCTTTACCAAGCTATATCTTCGCTCTAGCTATCACCAAATACGCATGAATGAATTATACATTCCAAAGACTGCCTTCTGAACTCATGAAGCCCATTATGAATTCTTAGTCATGCCATTTGGAATTTGTAATGCTCCATCTACATTTCAAAGCCTCATGAACCACCTGCTGAAACCATATCTCTGAAAATTTGTCCTCGTCTTCTTTGATGACATTCTCATCTATAACCTAACCTGGGACAAACATCTTCAACATGTAGGCCTGATCTTGCAACTGCTCTGGAATAAAAAATTATTTGTCAAATTGTCCAAGTTCTCTTTTGGCATGGAAGAAGTTGAGTATTTGGGACACCTTGTGGGTCGTGAAGGAGTGAGGGTTGATCCAAAAAAGATACAGGCAATGCAAAATTGGCCCCAAACAAAAAAATTGAAGAGTTTGAGGGGATTCTTGGGTCTCAGTGGCTACTATCACAAATTTTTCCTCAATTATGGTCGCATTGCTAGACCCATCACTAATCTTCTTAAGAAAAATTCATTTCTCTGGACTGATGCAGCTTAGCAGGTGTTCGTGGCTCTCAAACAGGCCATGTGCTCCACTCCCATATTGGCCCTACCATAATTCACCAAATCTTTTGTGATTGAATGTGATGCTTTCGGTACTGGTATTGGTGCTGTATTAATGTAGGGAGGTTGACCATTGGCCTTCACTAGCCAAAAACTGAGTGGAAAACATCTAGGTCAATCTATCTATGAGAAAGAAATGATGGCACACCTAGCAACCATACTTGTTGGGGTGATGTTTCCAAATCCACACGGACCATCAAATTCTAAAACATTTTTTGGAGCAATGTATATCATCGCCACAACAAAATAAATCGCTGGCCAAAATGCTGGGATATGATTATGAGATAATTTATAAGAAAGGATGTGACAATGTAGTAACTGATGCTTTATCGTGTCAATTTGAGGATAAAAGCACACTGCTATCAATCTCTCTTCTCGTACCAGATTAGATTGAAGAGGTCCGCAAGGAATTGTTCTCACACCCCTCTCTCTCCCAACTTATTAATAACTTCAAAGAAGATCCTAAGTCCTCACTCGACTACTCTTGGAAGGATGATATTCTTTGCTACAAGGATCGAGTAGTTATATCACCGACATCCACCCTCAAAACCCACATTTTGGAAGAGTTTCACTCATCTCCAACTTCAGGGCATTCAGGATTTCAGAAGACTTATGCTCACACTCGTCGTTCTTTCTTTTGGATTGGCATGAAAAATGACATTCTTACTTTTGTAGCTGAATGTGATGTGTGTCAACACAAAAAGGGAGAAAAAAATCAAGTTACTGGGAACCTTACAACCATTTCCACTCCCTGCCTTTGTCTGGACGGATGTTTACATGTATTTCATCACTAGTCTCCCAAAGTTGGGCAACAAATCTGTCATCATGGTGGTTGTGGACACACTTTCTAGATATGTTCATTTTTGTGCTTTACCCCACCCATTTACCCCCACTTTGGTTGCTCAAGCTCTCATGGACCAGATCTTCAAACTGCATGGCATGCCGACTTCCATTGTTCTTGATTACAACCCCACTTTCACCAACAAATTTTGGCAAGAACTTTTCAAGCTACAAGGCACACAACTCCAACTAAGTACTGCTTATCATCCCCAAACCGATGGTCAAAAAAAAGCAGTCAACAAATGTTTGGTGACATATATAAGGTGCTTCACTTCAAAAAAGCAGCATCAATGGGTATAGTGGCTACCTTTAGCTAAATGGTGGTATAATACTAACTATCATGAAGCCACCAAGATGACTCCATACGAGGCAGTGTATGGCCAACTCCCACCTTCACCTATTTCTTATATCCCTCGATGTTCTAAGGTGTAGGCAGTTGATCAAATCCTATAGAACTGTGCCGCCATAATAGCCCATCTCAAATATAATCTACATCAAACTCATAATAGAATGAAGCAACAGGCAGACCAACATCATTCTAAGTGCACATTTCAAGAAGGAGATAAGGTATTCCTGCGACTGCAACCATGCAAGCAAACATTTCTCAAAGAAGAGGGCTACTAGAAACTAGCACCAAAATTCTATGGACCTTATCAGATACTTCAGTGCATTGGAGCAGTAGCCTACAAATTGGCCTTGCCACCAACTTCAAAAATCCATCTAGTCTTCCATGTATCATGCCTCAAGAAAGTGGTGGGGACAATTGTATAATTCAAACTAGTCTACTCGAATTGAATGAAGAAGGCTCACTCTGGCTCCAACTAGAACATGCCCTCGATACCCATGAAAGACATATCCATGGCCACACGATCAAGGAAGTACTCATCAAGTGGAAAGACACCTCTCCAGAAGATGCGACTTGGGAACCAACCACTATTCTTCAGCAGTTTCCACAGCTTCAACCTTGAAGACAAGGCTGCTTTTGATGGGGGAGGGCATGTTAGGGTCCAACTCTAACCCATTTATTTATGTAATAAGCCCAATGGGCCGAGTCATAGTCATAGTTACTTAGAGAGAAAATAAAGCCCGCATTAATAATTGTAAGTAGTTGACCCACATTAGAGAAAAGGGATCACAGTTAGTTGTAAAGGAGCCATAGTTAATAAATAAAGTGGTTAACCCCGTGTAATGCAAGGGACCACTAGTAGTTATGGTTTTGGATGTCATTTAGCTATAAATAGTATTAGTTAGTAAAGGAAAGATCATTGAGTCTTATTGTGATCGAGCTCTAATTTGCTGGAGGTTGCCCCCTCGAAGAGGCAAGTGAACATTGAATATATTTTTGAATAATAAAAAACTTGTTGTTTTTCTCATTTTATTCTATGTTCTGGGCTATATTTCTTCACATTTATGGTATTCTGGAATTTCTCACAAGTCAAGAGCATAACAAATGACGACTCTTTTTTATTAATACAAGGTCTAATAAGTAATTACTAAATTGGGATAGAGATATTGTATATCGTACAATAGGTAATTACAAAATTAGGATAGTTGTTTGGTGCATCATATGACAGATGCAATCCACTACCTCTCCCCCACCGCCCCCGCCGCCCCACCACCCCGCCAAACTTAATGATAATAGTTATCCTTGGCATGTGCGACAGGGGTCATGTCATCCTTAAATTCACAAATGCAAGTAAATGACAAAAAGCATACATGTCATCTGATGTGCCTCATCATTGGGTAATTATATGGGCCTTAATTCACCTCCTAGCTTAGTCAAACCAACTATTCTCATAACTTATTGCATACTTTCGATTATATTCTGTTTATGAGATGAGTTAGAGTTGGATATTTTTCTTTGTGGTCTAATGTGCATTTAATGCAGGATTAAAGGATAAAAGCAAGGACTTTTGGCAAAGACCTTGGTCAAAAATCAAATGGGATAAGGGAGAGGAATTATAGGAGGCAAATCCTCCTCATTTACTACTCCTCCATTTGAATATTCCTCCATTAGCTTGGAGTGCAAACAACCAAATCATGAGGACTAGAAGGCAGCCGAGCAAGTGAAAGAAAAAGCACCAGTTTATCTTGAGTTTGGGAGCCGAGCCTCCCTAATTTTAAGGAAGTCGTTGGAGACTTCAGATGTATAAGTAGAGAGGCCTAGGACCTCAGTAGGATTCGGATTTTTGATTGTAAAACTCTACTCTATTTTCGAGCTGCAAGACTTGTGACAATTTGTGATGTAATCCATTGCTTTGATAATAAGAATGAGTTTTTTTTGATCCAACACTGAGTTAACTTAGAGGGCTAAAGCTCTTGGGTTAGGGCCCAACCCTAGCATCCAAGGCTCCTCTTTATTGTACATGTATGCTAGCATAGATTCATGGTTTAATTTTTCATTTGCTTAAGTAGTTGCGTTTCCATTACAACAATGTAGAATAGATTGGTTGTATTTTAGTTTGCTTCCATTTGTGCCTTCTTTCAATTAGCAGGTTAGCAAGGAGAAAAAGATCACCGTAAGGTTGTCTGCAGGTGTCTCAGCCTCACCTCCTCCCTCTGGGACCGTGACTTGAGGAAGAGACCCTTCAGCAACCCCAGAAACACAAATTTCTAGTTCTTGCATGAGCTTTGTAGTTTGTTATCTTGATTCAGTAATTGGTTCATTTCATGGCCATATTTTTCCATTATTCTATTTCTGCAATAATATCTCACTCATTTTCTCATTTCCTTCAACACTTTCTTCATGCATAATATGGGCAATTGATTCATGCTTTTCTAGTTTATGAGAATGTATCTTGTTGCATAGTTCTTGGAAGACACACACGTTTTAAGCATTGTAGGTACTTCAGGAGGAGGTCTATACTTCATCACCAGCTTCCATCTTCCACCTCATCCACCTCAACCATCTTTTGTTCCACCATTACCCTCACTAGTTTTTTTTGTCCTTTTTATTATTATTATTGAAATTCCCCTATAGACACATTGAATGAATCTAGCCATCTCTTCTCTTGGATATGGAATCATGAGTGTTCCCAGACCTTCTAACACCCTATCCCACTCATCAAACCCCTTTTCCACACTTCCCAACACCTCCAACACCTCAAAATTAGCTCTCGGATGCATACTGTAAGTTTCCTGTAATTCCTACAGGATCATCTTGTAGGTTTCTAGTACATCCTGTAGGTTTTCCTGAAATGGCCTGTTTTGAGGCTAAATTGATGGGGAACCTCTAGGAAGTCACAAAAAGCCTTCTAGGACCCTCCCACACCATCCTAACACTCCATATACCTTCTAGCCATCCTCAACCACCTTCCATCCACCTGTCACATCCACCAAAAAAGTGAAAACATATTTAGTTTAGTTTTCTTGCTCACACATTAGTATGGTTTGATGCTCTTTAATTATGTAACTTAGATAGCAACATTAGGTTAGTGTTGATTTAGAAATTATTCTTAGCATAGCTGTTTAAATGGTTAATTAGGATAAGGTGTGATTTAGCATTACATGTTGTTTTCTTCATTACTGCAGTAGAGTAGCTCTCTTAGAAATTTTTTCTCTTCTTCCATCAAAGAATCAAGCTTCTTCTAACTCTATAGAAGTCTACTTGGAACCCCTGGGGTCTCTCTCTGGATGAACAATGACAACAGGTAGGACCTTCATTTTTACTTGTGCATATAGCACTGTCACCTCCAAGTTTGTACAAACCCTAGGTTCATAAGTAAAGCTGGTAGCCCAGGAGTTGTAGCATAATTGCTGCAATACTAGCACTCATCATCATCGTCTTACCATTATGCTGAGGTGGAGACCATGCAAGTGTAATTACTTGATCAATGTTGTGTAATGTTTCATTCGTGGCATATGTTTATTGGTGAAGTCTTCCATTAAAGTGATGCAGTGAGATAGAAACTGATATGTTAGTGGAATATGGTGTATCAACACAAATTTATAGGTGACAATCATGAGTATGCAAGAAAAAATATCTAACCTCGTGATGGTGAAAAAATAAAGATGTCCTTGATTTGTATCAGCAAATTTGTATGAAGCTACAAAAGTGGCTTGCAAATCTGCACAATTGTATAAAAAAAGATCTGGAGAATTGTATTCGTTAAAGTTGTTGCATCAAGCATGTGATAAGTGTAGCAAATTATGAGTCCAAAGTTTGTAACAACAAAATAATAAAATAGCGAACTATTTACAGAAAAAGAAGAAATATTAGAATGTTGTCACAGAAGAAAAAGGGTGTGTGTTACAGGGCATTTTGTCACATTCAAACAAATGGCCTTAAACCCAAATCTATCATCATCTATTTACACCTTGGAAGCATCCCCTACAAAGCCAAAAATATTCTCTTTCCAAAAGTTAGAAGAATCTTGGCTTACATTGGCTTAAAACCTTAATTTTGTGGATCATCACACTTACGCTTAAGACAAACTACACTAACGTAGGTTGCACACATGGAAACTGTACTGGCCAGTGCACATTGCTTTCATAAAAATATGATGAACACCTCAAAATGAGGAAAAATAAAAATTAATTTCAAAGTTTCTCTCTCTAGAATCTTCGGAAATGGTTCTAACTATTTACCATTGGATCAGATCTGATACTCCTACTATTGGGTTGTGTTATATTCTTTCCATGACTAGCCCACGTAGTTAACCGGGGGGTTAGAGGGGGGGCGGAGCCCCCCCTTCGTTGCATCGATTGCATAGCAGGGGGCTCACAAGGGGTTTGAGGGGTGCAGGTAAACCCCCTCTATGGGGTTAGGGGTAGCGCCCCAGAAAATTTTGTTTTTTGGACCCTATATTAGGTTGGGCGGACCTACCTATGGTTTTGTTTATGTTTTTCACACATGGTTTTGGATGTGATGGTTTTTGGTCCATGGTATTGGATGCTTCGACATGTATAAATATGTATTGTAACATTGAAGGAACATAATGAAAAATCAAGCTGGTAGTCCCAGTTTTGAGACCCAGGGGAAAATCTCTGTGTATATGTGTTTTATGTGTTATGCTCTCACATTGTTTATTTTCTATGTTTTTAGAATTCGTATGCAGGTAATTTCTGTACGGGGTTAAAACCTACACCTACTATTGAGGTATTATCTCTCATCTCTTGGAAATTAACTCCCTCTAATGTGGATCTAAAGCCACCTCATTTACCCTATAAATTCACTACCTCCCATAGAGTCTGGGTTGGATTTTGGAGAGTATGAATTATGCCCTTATGTTGCTCATTTGTGCCTAGAGGTGCATAATCCATCCATGTGCTTGAGGTGTGATTGAAGGCTTACTATTGTGGCAAAGGAAGGACAACATAGCTGGGAGAGATTCACAAGGTCAAGGCCTATAAAGGTTCTAATCTTTTCTTGCCATTGTTAATACAAAAGTGCATTATTTCTGCTATACTTATGTCTTGTTTATGCATATGTAGAACATGAATCCTTGACTTCTTATTTAGAGTTGTTTGTATATGCTATTTGTATGTTTTGGTTCTCTTCCTTGTTTTAGGTGATTTGTAGGTTCCACTTATGGAAATTGGAGTTGGAGTTGGAGCTAACAAGTTGGGAGAAGGAGGAATGTTGCATTGGATTCCAAGTAGGTTTTCTTTACATATTCCAAACATCTCTAAGGAAAGCATTGTAGTTTTGTCTTGGTTGTTTTTAAACTAAGCCACTATGTCTAGGGAGATTGCTTCTATTAGCAGAAGGAATTTATCCAAGGATTACTTGGCAAATCCACTGGGGTTTGGGATGTTCTTTAGTGGTTTTCTTTGTCTAGTTTTTTATTACCTCTAAAATCGACTCAATTTGTCTTGTTCAGGCTGTATTTTGACTTACGAAAAATTAGTTTTGAGCTTGCTTAATATCTTTCTTATTTTAAGCGAATTAGCCCCATTGCACCTTTTTTTCTGAGATAAAGAGACCCAATGCCCATGTCCCATTCTATATGTGTGATGACTCGTAATGGTTTCCATATACTACCTACGATGATCCTGTAAGTGAAAAAATTTGCATTTTTCCCTGCCTTGCTTTGAAATTATGTTTTGTTTGCAGTGTCTTCCTAAGTCTTTGGTCTGTGCAAGGTCTCTCTAAAGCCAATAGTTTGTGTGTAATTGAGTTTGATTGCTCTTTGATAGGAAATTTCTTTTTTCTTGTCAATTAGATCTTGTTATGATTTGTATTGGCTATTTATTGATTAAGAGACATTATGTACTTTTTTAGTTATCTGTTCTAATTTCTCTTTTTCAGTGATCTAGTCATAGTTTTAGTTTTCTTTGTATTATGAACATTCCAAAAATAAAAATAAAAATACAAAATTTGTGTGCATTAGGGCTTTGAATTTTTGAATTGGAATAGTAAATTTGAGGATATTGCTTGAAATTTATTCTTTACTACATCATTGTTTGAAAATTCTTCCCTTCCTTAGTTAGATCTTCATTGAATGCAAAGAGTTCATTTTCTCATGCTAGTTGAGTTTTAGGAGTTCAGGCGAATTCATTTCGATCCTTGAAACTAAAAATTTAATGAAGATCAACATTAAAAGTAATCAATGAAACTAAGGAGCATTTGAAACATTAAAGACACATTTAGTGGTCTAGGTTAGAAGGCGTGTTTCAACATCTCTAAACGTAGGAGCTATCATTACTTATTAGCATTACATCCCGGGGATGGTTGATTTTCCATGTACATCGGAGTATATTATAATGTCCTTCCAAGTACCTTTGGGTACATATAATGAAACTCCACATAAAACAAGTATATCAGAACACCCCCATCATATGGTTACACATTAGACAACACTACTATAGACTGCACTTCCACATACCTTTGGGTATATTTTGGAAGTCCCCATTAGGATGAAAGCCAACCCTAGTTAATCAACTTGGTTTCCTTGTCATTATGATACATTGAACACAACATTCAGGGAGTTTACCTGCACATACTTAACAATATATTGTAGTTCACAATGACTTGGTAATCCATTTATACCTAGTGACCCTTGTTTCTTTGATTTTTACTCCTTTGTAGACATTAGGTTGAATCTCATGGAAATAGTTCCTGAGTCTATCAATCAAGGAAACCCCTCTGATGGGAATCCTAGTCCTTTTCCTTCTTTTGGAAATATTGGTGCTCCTTATAATATTACATTGTGCCTTCCAAATTTACCATAAGTTTACTAGTATGGTTGTTTTCAACCTCCTTGGTTTTGAATGTCCAAATTTCTCCACAACCAAGCTCTCCACCTGAAAAACACCAACCTCAAGTTGATCCTTTACCTTATTTTCCCATTGTTTCTTCCCTTTATTCTTCTTCACCTGGTGAAAGTCTTGATGCTAGTAACCATGAGGCTAAGAAGAGGAAGAAAAGGAAGAAGAAGAAGAACACAATAAACAAGGGGTAACCAAGAAAAAGGGGATAACCAAGAAACCATTGCTATGAATGCAGCTAATGTCGAGAAACCTTCCAACAAGCTTTGTAAAGTTAAATTCCCTTGCAATATTTTTAAGGGTGACCACCTTCTTAGAGATTTCCTTGGTATTCCACATGTATTAGAAGTGTGGTTCACAAGCTCACATCAGCCCTTGTCGTCAGCCTCTAGAGATCATGCAGGTGACAAACCATCGACTAGTGATAATAAGGTCCACGAGAAAACGGGTAAGGTTAGGTTTCCTTGTATATTATGTGAAGGGAATCATCAAATTCACCTTTTCCCTTATATGGATGAAGCTTAAAAAGTGTTGGAAAACCTTACTTTTTCTCAACAACAACTTCCAACTAGTTACCGTAATCTTTCCCCCAATCCTCCATTAGTTAATGAAGTGATTGATTTGACTCCATCTATAATAAATCCCACTCTCTCTGAATGTGAATCCTATGAGTCCTTTTCCAACCAACCATTGGTTGAGAAAGTGGTCAACTTGGTTCCATATTCCATCGATTGTACTCTCCCTTTTGAGAGTGAAGTTCATACTGCTAAAGTTCTTCTTGTTACTTTAGATCCTACCGAACAAGGGGAATTTCTCTTGTTCTCACAGAACCCCCACCAAGTAATCAGGTCATCAACTTTGATTGGAATCAATTGACAGAACCTCATCTCACTTCTCACATGCCTTTCCAAGTCATTTTCAAGTCTTGTGATAAGAACCTATATTGCACTATTATTGATGAGGGTGCTTCTATTAGCATTCTATCCTCGACTTCTTGGAAATATTTGGGTTCTCCCCAACTTGTGTCTGTGGCTTAGAATTTGTTGGTTTTCAATAGTAGAACCAATGAACCTTTAAGGATCCTTCCTTAGCTACCTATTACCTTGGAATAAAAAACTATCTGTATTGATGTTATGGTAGTCCAAGGCCCCTTGGATTTCAATTTATTACTTGGGAGAGATTATTTTTATGCGATCAACGTTGTTGTTTCCACCCTCTTTTGAGTGATGTATTTCCCACATGATGGAAAAATTGTGACTATTGACCAAATTTCATTTGTTGGTACCGATTTGACTACTAATCATACAACTTCCCTAAATGTTCCTAATATGCAAATGGTATCGCCCTCGCCACAGGTTAATTGTTTTACAACTTGTTCCATGCTTTCATCTACCAAAAATGAAGTGCATATCATTGTTTACTTGACTTCTAGCCCTTTTGGATCCCTTGATATGTCTTCCCATGATAGCATTGTTCGTCCATCTGATCAAACCTTCTTAGAAGCCATGGCCTCTTGGGGGGCATGATCAATGTAAATACTACCACGAGCATAGTTCTTTTACTATGTCAAGATCGTTAAAAACTAAAACAGGTCACCATGAGCATAGTGCTTTTACTATGTCAAGCTATGTTTCGAGCTCGCATAAACATGAAACAACCCATGAACATAGTTATTTTCTGTGTCACCTTCATTTCATTAGTCCATATCGCATGATCCTCTTCCTTCCTTCGCAGTGAAAATATTTCTATCAGTAACCAATAATCTATCTAAGTCCATAGGAAGGTTTGGCAGACAAAATGAAGCTAGGAGGCATGCCTCTACCCTTATGTTGGGGGAAATGTACTTATCTCAAGCATAGTTTTTTCTCTGTTTCAAGCTTGTGTAAAAATGAAACCACTCTCAAGCATAGTTTTTCTCTATTTCAATCTTGTGTAAAATGAAACCTATTATGAGCTTAGTCTTGGTATCCATGCAATAATTTTTATTATCTTTTTAGAATCCCTCCTTCTGACCTGCCATGACCTAGAGTTTGAGCCCTTTATCTTCTTCTTTGTCATATTTTTGGCTTTGCCCAGGAAGGATTCCATATTTTATCCCTCATGATTGCCACTTTTTATTAGCTTGTTTCTGCAACATGAGCCTTGGTTTTCTTATTCAATCATCACCATTTACTTGGATGATCCTTCACTTTCACTTTGTTTTTTACCCTTTCCTGAAGAACCACTGCAATGAGTGGTCTTATTAGCTTGACTCTTAACCTATACATGTTTTGATAAGTTCCATCATGACCAAAACTAGTTTCTACCCTCTATACCACTCATTCCTCCAAGAGGGGTCCTCTTTAAGCTCTTTCCAGAATCCCAAAATATGAAAATATTGTCAAACACTTGTCTATTTTGAGCTCGTTAAAGTAAATGAAAGGAAGTCTTCCCAATATAAGTTTAACCCTTTTCCAAACTGGATGGAATATTTACAAAGAATGAATACTTTAGTAAAACATGGCTCAAAGGTTCTCCTAGATATTGCTTTATGCCTTTTTAGGCTCAAGGGACTAAATTTATGAAAAATAACCTCTTGGAGTTTTCTTTTCTCCTCTTTTCAAAACTCTCTAAACATGAAAAATAAGTCAAGTTACACCTTCGTTAGACTCGTAAAAACATAAACAACATAGGACTCATCAAGCATGACGAGACCAAACCACTCCTTCTCAGGGGTCATTAAAAATACTCAGAAGGATTCATCTGAAGGATGAAATTACATGTCAAGCAATGTTATCCTCCTCAATCTTTAAAAAAAATAAAGAGGTACTTGCCAGAAATGGTGGGGAAATTGGAGAAACAATACATGAAACCTGTTTATGGCAATGAGTTGCTCTTGAACAAGACACTTTTTCACTTCCATGACTATTTTGGGTTGGGGAATTGCTTGCCTCTCTGTTGATCAAACCTCATTGAAAGCCTTCATGATGGGTCTTTGAGTCAATGTTGCTAACTCCATATAAGTGTTGTCGATATGTTCAAGAGACTTACACCCTCAATTGACATCTTCTACAAAACATTTAGCCTTCTTTCATGTCTGCTACCCCTAGAATAGCTCTAAGTCATCAAATTTTGTCTCAAATCTTGATACCCGTTTCATGTTTTTGATCAAGGATACATTAAGGCCCTCCTACGATGGGTCACTTCCTATCGACATCAACACATTATCTAGGAAGTTGAATTAGAAACTCCTTTTAGTGCCTTGGAACTTGCATACCTCAATGGAAAGCTTACTCGATTTCGGTGTCGGGTTCTCATCATTGGCATTTGATGAGAAGATTCTATGTGGTGTTCAACTTCAGCTCATTTATTCACACCTCATAGATTGCGCTTTAGTACCTTGAGGTCCATTATCATTATTGGTGGTTCCTCTCGCATCTGTTAATGGATTTCATCATTGGTCAGTAATCCGATGGTGTCTACCATGTTCAACTCCAACACATCTATTCACATGGTTAGACATGAACTATCAAGTGACTAGGTAGGAGACCCAAGATCTAGTTTCATCCATCCAAGCTATGATTTCAGGATTCATACAAGATCTACAAAGTATGATGGCTATGATTTTACATAAAGTCATCAAAGCATAGCTACACATTTTGTAATCAATGGACATGACTTTGATCATTATACATGTAAAATGGCTTATATGCTAATTATGGGTATGCCTACCTCAACAGTGATATCATGATGATAATGTATTGTAATAACTAATTGATGATCTCAACTAGTCGATTCCTGATCTAGAATTTTCACATGGTAAATAATTTTAGTCCTTAGCCACAACTTTTGACTTTGTAATTTAGGGGGCAATCCGTTACATGTCATTTTTTCGCATTCAAATAAATAGCCTTGAATCTGAATCTATCATCATCCATTTTCACCTTGCAATCATCCCTTACAAAGCCAAAAACATTCTCTTTCCAAAAGTTACAAGAATCATGGGTTAAATTGGATTAAAGCCCAAATTTTTGGATCATCACACTTGCCTTTAAGACAAACGACGTTGACACAGGCTACACACATGGAAACTACGCTAGCCAATGCAGGTTGCTTTCACAAAAATTGTGATGAACACCTGTAAATGAGGAAAAATAAAGATTAATTTCCAAGTTTCTCTCTCTAGAATCTTTGGGAATGGTTTTAATAATATACTATTGGATAAAATCTCGAACTCCTAGTATTGAGGTCTTATCCCTTGTCTACTAGAACTTACCTCCCTCTAATGTGGATCTAAGCGCTAGATCGGTAAATCCAAAACCACCTCATTTACCCTATAAATTCATTGCCCTCCATAAATTTTGGGTTGGCGTTTGGAGACTGTGACTTATGCCCTTATGTTGCTCATTTGTGCCTATAGGTCCATAATCCATCCATGTTCTTGAGGTGTGATTGGAGGCTTACTATTGTGACAAAGGAAGGACAAGATAATTGAGAGAGATTCACAAGGTGAAGGCCTACAAGGGTTGTAATATTTTCCTGTCATTATTAATATGAAAGTGCATTGTTTCTCCTATACTTATGTCTTGTTTATGTAGATGTAGAACACGAATCCTTGACTTCTTGTTTAGATTTGTTTGTATATGTTATTTGTATGTTTTGGTTCTCTTTTTTATTTTGGATGATTTGTAGGTTCCACTTATAGAAATTGGAGTTGGAGCTAGAGCTAACAAGTCGGGAGAAGGATGAATATTACATTGGATTCCAATTCGGTTTTCTTCCCATATTTAAAACATCTCTAAGGAAATCATTACAATTTTGTCTTAGTTATTTCTAGACTAAGCCACTAGGCCTGGGGAGATTGCTTCTATTTTTAGGAGGAATTTATCCACAAAATAGTGTGTTGACTGCCAACAAGCTAGTTTTCATCCATCGCATTCATCCAATGGTGCCCCAAAGGGGTTTTCACAACTGGAAATTTTATTTTCTTTGATTTTTTATTTATTTATTTTTAAATAATGAAAAAAAAACTAAGTGGCTAGCAGTGCACATAATTTTTTCCCTTGCCCCAACAACTTCAAGATCTGAGCTTTCATTTGAGACAATTTTGATAAATGGCTTGTGATACAGCCACACATGATGTCCATTGAAAATAAAATATGTTTGAGACCCATCAATGGTTTTAAATTTCATAGTCCCATTATCAAAGACTACTTCTAGCCCATAAGAACCTTGCCACCTGGTGCACAACTTCCCTTTGAAATATTTAAATTTGGATTCATATAAAAGAGCCCAATCACGCTTTTAAAACACCTTCTAATTAATAAATTTATCATGCCACTTGGAAAATTGTTGTTGGATGATCTATGTTCGTTGCAAAGTAGCGAAACACTTCTCATCTAATTCATTGAGTTGTTCGATTCGATGTTTCTAAGTTGCATTCAAGTCTAAATTCACTTCCAAAGCAATTATGAGTGTCTTAATCTCAAATTCAATGGGAAAGATAGGACTCTTACCAAATACCAACTCATAGGGAGATAATATTGTAGTGTTCCTCCAAGTAGATCTATAATCCCATAACACTTTTGGAAGTCTCTCAACCCAGTCTCTTCGGTGTCCTTCCACAGTCTTCGTAAGAATAGCTTCAAGCACCTTATTGGTATTTTCTACTTGCCCATTCACCTGTGGATGGTAATGTAATGTGACTCGATGATGAACCCTATACTTTCTTACAAGGTCCTATATTAGACAAGAAGTAAATTGTGCTCCTCCATCTGTAACTATCTCCTTTGCCACTCCATACCAAGCAAAGATTTCTTCAAATAAAAAGTTTGAAACAACACGCTCAATTGCATTAGTGAGTGCTCTAGCTTCCACCCACATGGTGACGTAGTATGTGCATACCAAAATATAGGTCTTCAACTAATATGGGGGATTAATTTGTGCCACAAAATGAAAATCCCATATCTCAAATGGTTCCATCACCAACTGAAGCTATAATGAAATTTCATCTAATTGAGTACGTTGACCCATCCTCTAACAACTATCACACCCCTAAACATATTTCCTTGCATCTCGGAACACAATAGGAAAAAATTAACCCATATGAAGTACCTTATGACCCATTCTCTTGTCTACAAAATGTCCTCCAGAAGGCCCATCATGACAAGCCTTGAGAATCTCATGAATCTCGTCCTCCCTCACATAGATTTTGATTTGCTGATCATTGAAAATGTGGAAAAGGTAGCCATCTTACCAAAAATGCCAGGCACTTTGTTGAACAATTTTTCTCTTTTCCTTAGGGGAAAGGTGACGAGGGAGATTTCCTACAACAAAGTAATTGGCAATGTTTGCATACCGAGGTGTAAGTGGATACTGCAAAGATATACTCATCCAGGAAAGAATCTTCAACAGGAAGATCATCAAAAACATTAGTTAACCTAGAAAGAAAATATGCGGTAACATTATCCTTCCTTGGTTTATCTACAATAGAAATATCAAATTATTGGATAATGAAAATCACCTAGTAACCCTGGCATTAGTGATTGGCTTACTCATTAAAAACCGGATAGCATAGTGGTAAATATGTACAAAAGTTTGCTAACCAGTAATGTAATGCCTAAATTTTTTGATAGCATGAATAATAGCAATAAACTCTTTTTATGTCACTGTATAAGTTACCTCTACAGAGGTCAAGTTCTTGTTAATATGTAGATGATGTAAGGTTTACTTTCCTCATGTTGTCTCAACACAACTCCAATGGTTGTATTAGAAGCATCAGTGGATATGTGAAATGAAAAACTCCAATTAGGTCCTCGTAATGGGAGTTGTTGTTACACACCTTTTTAGCTCTACAAAAGCATTGTTACACTTGTCATTCCATACAAAACATTTATCCTTTGTTAATAGGGAAAACAATGGAAATGCAATCTTGGATTTTTTTCTTCTATAAATCGTATATAATAATATGCCTACCCCATAAACTTCTGTACCTCCTTATGTGCATTAGGGGTGGGAATTCTTAGAACTACCTCAACTTTTGCTAGATCAACTTGCATATATGCATAAGAGAGATAGTGACCTAAAAAATACCTTCAATCATCATCATATGACACTTCTCAGTACTCATACAGAGGTGGGTTTGTATGCAATGCTCAAATACCTTTTCATGGTTGTGCAAGAATTTATAAAACTCATCCCCATGTGGTGCAAAATCATCCATAAATATTTCAAGAAAGTCGGGGACCATATCAACAAAGATTCCTAACATTGCTAGCTGGAAGGTTGTGTAATAGCCCCTGGTTAATTCCTATGTAAATAAATAAAAATAATAACCAAGGTCAAAGGACATGTATTCCAAGGTGAATGTTGGGAAAATATAGTGATGGGGAATCACTTGTGATTAAGTAATGGATATGGAGATTGGAAAAGGAAAAGAGGCATTAATTGGCATTTTGTTTATGAAAATAATGGAAAAGAGAAGAAAAGGAAGGTGAAAGGTCACATAATTTCATGTGAGTAAAATGAAGAAAATAGAGGCCTCAATAATAAAAGGTATTATGAGGATCAGTTCACAAATTTTGTCAGTTCATTCTTTGGCACTCTCATTCTATTCTCTCTCTCTCATACTCTTGAACATTTAGAGAAATATTGCATTATTGTAGAATGTTTTGAGCACTCTAGTTTTCATTTTATTCAAAGAAAGAAGGCAAAGGAAAAGTAGGAAAGCGCAAGGAGACAGTGGGATCAACAAATACACTGGGATTGCCTTGCAGGTATCAAGTTGCATGTATTAATTCCTTGATATTTTTTGCATGCATGGTATATGCATGTGGTTATTTGGTTACGATTTGTCATTGGGATGAAGGATTGCTTGGATTGATAGTGTTTTTTCCTAGCCTTGTCATTTCTTGGATAACCATGGTGTTGTGGGTAATTCCACTGGTTTTTTCTAATTGGCACTTAGTTTCCTTATGGTTTTGGGTTGAGTTATTAGTTCCTGGAGCCATTGGTTGGAACAAATGCTTTGGAGCCCTAGAAGGATGTGGGTTGAGTTATTAGTTCCTGGAGCCATGGTTGGGACAAACACTTTGGAGCCCTTGATAACTTAGGTAAAGACTGATTTGGTTGGTGCTATTGAAGTCTAACCATGGGGTGGAATCACAGGTTGAGGGTTGAGGGGGTTTGGCCTCTAGAAGCCCTAGTTTGGTTTTTTTTTTGGATTATTCCATGAGATCCAACATTCATGCTTGGAATATGGCACAGGGTGATTGGTTGAAAGACAGATTTCGTTAAGCTCAATCTATGGTCGGGTGGTACATGGAAGTCCCTGATTTGGTTGGATTTTGAATATGTAAGATATCTTTTCCTATTACATTTTCATGAGTAATTCTACTTGCTATTATGTGGTTTTAATGGTTGTTCTATCATGGTGTATATGATGTTCATTTGTTGGTTATATACTGGTTATAAGATGTATATTGGCTATGGCTCTTGATGTGTTTTTCTTGTTGATGAATGGTTAATGAATGCATGAGCTAATAGATGTTATTATAGCTATTATAAGAGGGAATTAGACCTTCTTGATGCTTCCTAGATAAGTCTTAGACCCCTATGATTAAATATCCATCCATGTCTTGTAGATTATATGTTCGCCATGTGTTTGACAAAATGACTGTCATGGTTGGGCCTGGTTAGGTCAAGTCCTTGATCAAATTTTGTACAAAAAAATTTGTCTTGATGTCATTATTGATTATGGAAAATCTCACTAAGTTCTGGGCAGTGGTCTAGAAGTTGACTTGGAAATTAGGTTTAGAATTTGGGACCGTATGCTCTAACTGAGCATTTTGGGCTGCCACCGCTGGGAAGTAGGTTTGTGGGAGTGGTTAGAGGCTTCCAACAACATGGATGGCTTGTTATGGGAGTGGTTGAGGGCTCAAGGAAAGGAAAAGGTGGTCTAGCTCAGATTTGGTCACCTAGGGTGGTTACTTAGCCTTTGAGTGATTTGTAGACCCTATAGGATGTGTTGAGTTGTCCTTTTGTCTTCCACAGTCGAGACCACTTCCTTACTGTGACCTAGGAGGTCGGGTCATGTAATAGTAGCTCCTCCTGTCATGTTTACTCTGGCAAGCTGGTGAAACTGTGTAGATGTGGGAGGGGTGGTTAGAGAATGGTAGGTTCCCATTCTCTTTGGGTGATATATGATACAATAAAATGGTATCAGAGCTCATAAGTTCAACACTTGGACTAGATGGGCAAAATGTGTTTGTCATGCATGCATGTCAGTTGATATGAGTTCCTTATGCATGCATTGTGATATTCATTGTTGCAGTAGTGTCATCATGTAGAGGTTGATGATGTCAATGTTGAGATGATTGATATATATATATATATATATATATATATATATATATATATATATATATATATATATATATATATATATATAACTTGGACTAGATGGGCAAAATGTGTTTGTCATGCATGCATGTCAGTTGATATGAGTTCCTTATACATGAATTGTGATATTCATTGTTGCAGTAGTGTCATCATGTAGAGGTTGATGATGTCAATGTATATGTTGTGCTAATCTAGATTGATCTTGTAGATGAGATAACCTCCCCTAAACTTCACTGAGGTATGTTGATTATGTTTATATTTGGTTATCTAAAATGGTATGCTTACAGGAAGTAGAAGATCAAAGATTCCAAGAAAAATGGTGGACTATAGTTCACGTGATTCTCCCTATAGATCAGATGAGCAACATGGTGATGAGTACTCCCCTAACATAATAGATACATTGAGAAGTTTGAAAGCAGAGATCAGGAGTTGTAAGGAAGATAATGAAACGATCATTCAGTCACAGGAAATACTTGCTCGGGCACAAGAGAAACAAGCAGAGGTTAATGTAGTGATTCTTAAGATTCTATGATATTTGCAGAGACAAAGACTGCTTAGGATCATTCATGGACACGAGGAAAGGACTAATGTGGCATATGGTAGCAGGTTTCAATCAGGATACAGGTTTGACAGGAATGATACAGTCAGATATGGTAGGTTCTTGGACACACCTGACAAAAGGGGTAATGACCATGGGTTTTATTCTAGTTCTAGTTTAGAAAGATAACATCATCATCACAATCACCATCTATATAGGAAGAGTGAGAAGCAGTACTTTCCAAAGGAGTTAAAAAAAACAAATCCTCTTACATTTTATGGAGAAATTAAGAAGTCATAGGATGCAGAAGCGTGGTTGCTTGGGATGAATAAGTTCTTCCAGTTGCGTGATTACTTAAAGAACATGAAGGCCAAAATAGCTACTTTCAGTCTTAAAGGGAAAACATACATTTGGTGGGAATACATGAAGAATGTTAGAGGAGTTTGGGAAGAGGAGCTGACTTGGCGTGAGTTCGAGAGACTTTTCAGGAAGAAGTATCTATCTGAGAGATACTTTAATGAAAAGGAAAAGGAATTCTATGAGTGGAAGATGTGATCTATGACCGATGAGGAGTATACTAGTATATTCTTGGAGTTGTTGAGGTGTGTGCCTTATCTTAAGGAGGAGAAAGAAAAGATTCAGAGATTCATCAGTGGGTTGTCAGTATCATTCAAAGACAAGATTGAGTTTGATGAGCCTAGATCGCTAGAGGAAGCCATCATAAACGTGAAACATTGTTATGAGCTATCGAAGTGCAAGTATGAAACTAAGTAGGACTAGAAAGGTAATGAGAAGAATAAAGGAAAGTGGGTTTAGAAGAGAAAAAAACCATAAGATACAAATGAAAAGGAGAATGAAGCATCACACAAGAAGTTTAGTGCAACTAGTAGAGGACATGGATTTCAGTCTAAGGAGCAAAAAAAAGGTGATGGAAGGAATCCTTTATAATGTGGTACATGTAGCAAGGATCACCGCAGGAGAGATTGTCCACAACATCAGGGTGGCAGAATGCAAACCTACAATGCTCAAGAGGCACAAATAGTTGGGTATGTTGGACAAAGTATTCCTCATATTAATGCAACATTGGATAATACGCAGGATGATCATCAAGCATACGGAAGTAAGATTTGTGATCATGTTGTTTCTATTTGATTGACCCTACATCTAGCTATAGTTATATCAGTCTTGACCTGGTGGATAATTGTGGTTTGAATAAAGAAGTGCATGCAGAGTCTTGGTTAGTGCAGTTGGCGACATTTACCAAGAAAATAGTTCATCATTGGGTAAGAGTGGTTTGTGCAATTGATCTGAATGATATGTCTACATTAGCACATCCAAATGTGCTTCTATTGGGATCATACATAATGTTATTGGGCATAGATTGGTTGTATTCACAGGACTAAGGTGGATTGCTATGAAAATGATATTGAGTGCGTGGATGACAATGGAGAACTGAGAATATTGTAGGGTAAGAAGAAGGCGATAATAGTTAGAATGGTTATAGCTATGTAGCAAAGCACAGTCATAGGAAAGGGTGTGTATTGTTTGTATTTCTTGTTTCTAGTGACAAAGGTAAGTATGTTGAGGATGTTGAGGTCTTGAAGAGGTATCCAATTTTGTAGCAGTTTCAGGATGTATTCCAAACAGAGATCTCAGAGTTACCACCTCATAGGGAAGTGGACTTTTATATTGAGTTAATGCTTGGAGAAACACCAACATCAAAGGCACTATACAAGATGAGCACTCTGGAGTCAGTGGAACTGAAGTTGAAGTTGAAGGAAATTCTTGAAAAGGGGTACATTAGGCCAATTGTGTCACCTTGGGGTGCACTAGTGTTGTTTGTGAATAAGAAGGATGGTACTCTCAGGTTGTGTATTGATTACAAGAAGGTGAACACAGTGACAATCAAGAACAAGTTCCCTTTGCTGCAGATTGATGATTTATTTGATTAGTTGAAGGGAGAAACAATGTTCTCAAAGATTGATTTGAGATTAGGATATCCTTAGGTACACATCAAAGAAAAGGACATCTACAAGGCCGATTTCTAGACTAGGTATGGGCATTATGAGTTTGTTGTGGTTCCTTTTCGTTTGATTAATGCTGCATCTACTTTCATGTGTTTTAGGAATAGTGTGTTGCGTCCTTATCTAGACAAGTTTTAGATTGTATTCATTATTGACATATTGATATATTTTAAGAATGAGAAATAGCATACAAAACAATTAGAAACAATCTTAAGATTTCTAAGAGAGAATCAGTTGTATGCCAAGATTAATAAATGCAACTTCTTTCAGAAAGAAGTACATTAATTAGGACATGTGGTTTCTAAGGAAGGCATAATAATGGATCCAAAAAAGATCAAAGTTATCATGGAATGGGAAACTCCTAGGAATGTGGATGAGGTAAAATATTTTATGGGATTAACAGGTTACTATAGGCAGTTCATCAGGAATTTATCACAATCTGCCTATCCTATTACATCATTGTAATGAAAATGAAAGAAGTTTGAATGGATGGAGGAATGTGTAGCAAGTTTTGAGCAATTGAAGCAATTGCTGACGAGTTCTCTAGTTCTAAAGATTGTAGATCTAGACAAAGAGTTTGTGGTATGTACAAATGCATGAAAGAGAGGACTTAGTTGAGTTCTGATGCAGGAAGGACATGTAGTATGCTATGAATTAAGGAAATTAAACAAGCATGAGCAGAATTATGTGACGCACGATCTTGAGTTGGAAATGATCATTCATGCATTGAATATGTGGAGGCACTATGTTTTGGGCAGGAGGTTTATTCTAATGAGTGATCACAGTGGATTGAGATAAGGAGATCTAGATGGTTGGATACGTTTAGTGAGTTTGACTTTGAGATTAGGTACATTAAGGGAAAAGAGAATTGGGTTGCAAATTATCTTGGCAGAAGAGTACAGGTAAATCACATAGAAACTATGAGTTCATATGGGACAGATTTACATGATCAAATATTGCAAGTAGGACAACAGGATGACAGGTACCAACATCTTAAGTACATGTTACAACAACAGGGTATAGGTGAACAAGATGTGGACTATCATCTCACAACAGATAGTTTTTTTCAGATTTAGGGACAAGTTCTATGTGTTGGACAATCACGAGCTCAAGAAGCTTATCTTGAGGGAATTACATGTCAAGTCATATTCAAGTCACCTGAGATATGAAAAGACATTGAAGGTGGTTAAGAAGTTCTACCATTGGCTGAATTTGAAGAAAGAGTTTGCAAAGTTTGTTGCGATATGCTTGGACTGTCAACAACTAAAATCAAAGTGTAAGCATCCAGGTGGTTTAATGCAATCGATTTTGATTCCATAATGGAAATGGGAGGTCATTTCCATGGAATTCATTATATGTTTTCCAAGGACATCTAGGAAGCATGATTCCATCATTCCAAGAACAAAGGTAACATACTTCATTCCAATGAAGTTGTTGTAGCGGCTACAACCACCCTCCAAAATTTTGGCCTACACCCAATTTTAGAGCCTCCCTTGAGAGTTTCACTTGATAACTGCACACACTTGGGTTCACTCTGTGAGCTCATGTGAGTCTTCACACCCACCTTGCTTGTTCATTCCACCCAAGATTTTGCATGTTGATGTTAAAGTCATGCTTGCGACCATGTTCTGATCATGCTCAAGGTCTTCGCTTTGTGTGTACATGTTGTGTTCGCTATGAAAACATCTATCACACTCACACACGGAGTCACATTCGTTGTTGGGCAAGCGTCATCACGATCAACCAACGATCAATCACAAGTGTCGTGCTTGCTACTTGCATCGTTGGTCAGTCATGTTGAACATGTGTGTCTATATGGTTTGAATCGTCTTGTCATCGAGTCATGTGAGTATGTTTTTGCAGGATCACATATGCATCTTTCACTCGTTCACACACTTGGTCATTTTTGCTGAAGTTTTGATGACCAGACTCTCCTCCGATAGCTGGACCATCACCCCATTGTCGACTCGATCAGCTATCACTCAAAACAATGCAGAAGTACCATGCAAGTCATTTCAAGCTACATTTCCTACGAGCAAATCAGTCCGCCTTCATGCTGGCTAACATGAGTTTGACCCGACAACCACCCCAGGACTCACTCCCCTAAAAAATTGCGTAGAGGCTACAGAGCTTACCCACTTCGCTGGCTAAGAAAATTGAACAAACAGGCTAGACAGACATCCAGTGCCCATCCCTTTCTCCCTCAGAAAATTGCACAGTTTTTCCAGCCGGGCCTCCCGACAGTCGACCGATTTCTCACCCAGAAAATTGTGCAGTTTTCATGAGCAAGCTCTCTATTGCCAAGCAGTCTGCTCAGATCAGAAACTGCACATATGTGATTAGCAGGCCAACCTCCTAGCAACAACGTAGTTTTTCCCGACAGCAGACTGCCAGTTCCCTCCAGGAATTGCACAGTTTTTGCTGCTAAGCTCCAACAGCTGACTGCCAGTTCCTCTGAGGCATTACGCAGTTTTTGTTGCCAGTGACCTAGCAGCAAACTGCCAGTTCCCTCCAAGAATTGCACAATTTTTGCTGAAAGTGTCTCGGCAACCAACCGCTAGTTTCCTCTAGGAATTGCAAAGTTTTGGCTGCCAAGATATCATTGCACATTATTTCCAAAACTATGCAGATTTTGCCTGCCCAGCCTTCCTGCAACCTAGACTGTTCCCCTAAAAAAATGTGCAGTTTTGTCCTCCAGTTGAGCTGGACCTCCCGAACAGTCACTATCGATCTGCATTGCCCATCTCCATCATCTAGTGACTCTTGCACAGTTTTCATCAGCAGTGCCCGGAGCCTCCATCCCACCTCGTAACCTTGTTGCCTCTCTCGGTCACCTGCATCTGAAATGATCATGTATCATGGTAGACAAGGAGGTTTTTGGATTTTATGTAGTCTCATCATAAGTGACTATAGGAACAAGTACACAAACAAACATGGCGAGACGACGAATGGGATGAACGAAGGGAGCACATGCAGAAGGACAGGTTCATTAATGGACGAACAAACGATGCATGCAAAGAGATTTGCTCGTGAATGGATGATTATGAAAAGATATGTTCACGGATGGATGGATGAGCAAACATGCAAGATGTGCTCACAGACGAACATGCACCTTTCGCGAATGGACGAACTTGCCAAGCCTTCCAACATACAAGCAAGGAGCAACGTGCAAAAGCAACATCAAGCGAACCAATGACCATCAAGGACTCCATGCACTTTTCCATGCGGAGGTGAAGCTGTGGCACACCATGAGGACATCCATCACCCAACAACACTACAGCTTGACATGCAAACCAACAATAACATGAATGTACCAACACTATCATGTCGAGTCATGTTGTCCACATCCCTATTGTGGGCCATACTGTCTATCAATGCAATGTAACGTGGAATTCCAAGAGATCCACTTGTTGTACAAAGGATCATGTAAAGTCGAAGAGTCATGGAAGTCAAACAGTCATGAGGGTAGTCGAACAACCACAAGGGTCAGTTTTACCCTTGGCTATAAATACCCCCTCATTTGTACGTAGAAAGGAATTTTCACCTTGGCTCCTCCCACATAGCCAAGAGAGTCTGTAATATTTTCTTTGAGGAGTAAGTAGTGGCTCCAACGCCTCACCCATGAGGTTAGTGATGTATGGTGTAACGATGTGTCTTGGAACTTTCGCTTAATTCAGAAGCCTGCTAACAGACCAACATGTTTTCACACATGTATTGCAACTGTTGTAAGACTAATCTTGAACACTTGTAATGCATGTTGCTTTAACCTGTTTTGAACACTTGAACTCATTTCACTTGTTATAATACATAATATATTAATGAAAATGTGTTGTATATGTTGTTAATGTTGTCTCGCCCATGGTGCCTACCTCCCCATATATCAGACAAACCTTTCACATAAAACTTGTTGTAACAATCATTGCACTCATGCAGACTCATCCGGTGAGTGTTGTACGTGTTATCTTCCCTTGTGTGTTGTGACTGCCGCATTTGTGTGGAATTTTCCTCCTAAAGCTATGCACATCCTGTTGTGTTGTGTGTTCCTAGTAGAGTTGGGGCTTCCTCCCAACTGACTTGGGACTCACTCTCACCCTCTCCCTCTATAGTGAAAGAACCATTGACAAGTGACACTTACAATCACTAGGCACACGAACCTCACTTCTTGAAGACAAAGAAGACCACTCTCCTATGCTGACAAGAAAGAGTTGAGGAAAATCTTTAAGATAATGGCAACCGAGCCATCATACCGGATGGGACTCCCACACCTTACGGTGTGATATCTAGTTGGGACTTCATATTAGGGTGATCCCCTAAATGTTGGCGGGTCCATCACCATCAACATTTCTGGCACTAGAAGGAGGGAAGCTATTGTATGTGGCCGAACATCCTATGAAACTCATTCATCAACCATCTAGTCAAGGCAGTAACTCGCACTCCCTCTCACCTATACACGACTCTGCAGTTGGTTACTCCTTACCTCCAAAGACTGAACACGAGATTCTATATCATCAACTTCGCTCCATCCGTCCCATCACTCACTAGTTCATGAAAGCAGTCAGACTGATCCCAGGCATACAAAATCTCCCATACACATCAAGGAAGCCAAATTCCACTCCTACAGGGGTTGTTATATCATCAGTGGAAGAAGAATTCCTTGCCACACTTGAAGGTTTGGCAGAAGCTATTGAAGATAGAGAGGAACTTTCGGTCTTCTGGCAAGGTGAACGAGACACCCTTGTAATCTTGGGATCAGACTTCGGTATAGGAGGCAGAGGGGAAGGCAGTGGAGGAGGCAGAGGTGGAGATGAACCAACGAACTTAGAGCTAGAATTGTCAGATTCTGAAAGAGAGGAGGACGAAGAAGAAGAAGAGATGGTTGACCCAAATCTAGAATGGATGACTCAGGGACCATTGGCTCTCCCAGTTGTTTTACACAAGATGCCAAAGCGAGCGGAGAGAATGAACATCAAGTTCAACCTTGACAGCATGGTGAAGCCAGAAGACCATTTGGATAACTTCTACCTATAGCTGCAGACCCTTAAGGTACAACATGATGACATAGCTTGTAGATTGTTCCCATGTACCTTGGATGGTCGTGCAGCTGCATGGTATCACAACCTTCCACCAAACTCCATACAGAACTGGGGTGCATTCAAACACATGTTCCTTGAAAGTTTTACTGATGACAAGACCCCAACTATGTTACTGAAAGAATTGGGAAGCCTGAAGATGGAGGGGAAAGAAAAGGTAAAAGACTTCAACCAGAGGTTTACACACATATTGAACAAATTTGTAGTAGACACCAAACCTCATGACTCCATCACTGTTGATTACTACACGTCCGCACTGTCGACCAATATTTCGTAGTTTGTCAAGTGAGATGTGAAATCAACACTTTTGGAAAACTATAAAGAGGCTATTGCTGTAGAGAAAGACTTGCACGCGATTGGAGTTATCAAGGATGATGAACCAATAAAAGACGCTAAAGATGATAGAAGGAAGTCCCAAGTGATGGTGAGCAAGGGTAGAGACAAGGAAGCAAATGATATTGAAACCCTCACTTGCCTTGTCGAGAACTTGACAATAGAAGTGTTCGAGCTTAAACAACGGAAAACGGACACAGCTGCAAGCATCCATCCACCTAGATAGAGACAGGGAAGGAGCTCATTAGCTAGCTTCTAGTTTGCTCAAAAAACTACGTAGAGATTTGTGTTCAATGTCGAACACTCCGCAGACCCCATGTTCTGTCCATTCCACAAAGAACATCACCCCGAGAAATTTTGTTCATACTGGAAGTGAGTCACAAAATATGTATACAGTCATACATTCAATGCAGAGAGCAGTGTGTAGGAGCAACCAAATGACAGAGATGATGACGGAGGTATTGCACTTGATGAAGCCTCAAGTTCTGGGCATGTGGTGAATGCATATCAGTGCTTGCAAGCAACGCCGAAGATGAACACCGAGAAGCAGCCCCTAAGACAAAATGACCGTTACAATCTTAGGAGTAAAGGGGCTCCCATTACACTTAGGGAAGTACAAGAAAAGATGAGACTACTAATGAGGAAGGTTGGTCCCCCAGCCACTCCAAATCAATCACACAAAACAAGTCCAGGAAGACAGCGATGGAAAAGAGTACGTCCATGGGCAGAAAATTGTAGAACACTCCACCGGACAACACGATCATCAGTCCTACCCCAGACACCTTGGTGAGCCTACCATCTTTGGAATACAACATTGTAGATGACATGAAGAAAACTTGGGTGAACATCAGTTTGTTCAAGTTAGCCAAGATCTAGAGTCAGTGAGACATCCTGCTATGGGCATTGGGATAGACAAAAATCGACAATGCAACCTCTACTAACAAGGGAGTAAGCACACCTCCTAGATCACTTTCTATGATGGTTAAAATGCTCCGGATGGTAGAAGAAAACTTAGGTTTCCCTCCATTCCTGCTATCCTTTGAAATTTTTAACTACAATGTTCACATCGGCTTGGTTGATTCTGGTGCGGCCACCAATGTCATGCCACTCTCCATTACGAAGAAGATCAATGCACAATGGAGCAAGACATCCACATGAATCATCCAACTTGATCGAACATCGGTACCAACCATTGGTGAACTGCAAGACATGATCATCCGACTATCTCATGACTGTCGAGTCCACCAATGCATCAACATAGTTGTTGTGGACATACCAGAAGCATATAGTCTACTACTCAGCAGAGACTGGTCCAACAAGATGGACATATATTTTGCTACAGATTGGTCCCACATGTGGTTTCCGTACAAGGGAAAATGCAACCAAATCTGGGTATTGCCGAGAGGTATATGAAGCAAAATGTTACCCCCGTTAACAATGAGAATGAACCATTGGCCTTCACAAAACTCATGTTTGGCAACTGCCTCCTAGAAAAAACATTGGGGTGTTATCCTGCACGGCCAGCTCCAACCCCACCAGACACGTAGTTGGGACTCCTTCCTTGCCCAACTGATGGTAATGAAACCTGTATAGTGCATTGTACCAATAGTAGCAGTAGCAGTAGCAAAAATACTAACATGTCAAACGGTTAGTGTACAGACAAGCTGTGGGCCATGGATTTTGACAAATCAAAGACACGTGACGGCTCAAGGACCGGGTATATCTCAGTCGCCTAAAACAACAATAAATGCATGATTTCAAGCTACTTGAAGTTTGAGAGCATAAACAACGTTGCTGAGTATGAAGCACTCATGTTGGGCTTACAAATGACCCTCAACCTCAACGTGGTCGCACTCAAAGTGATACTACACCTCGTGAACAATGTTGATGCTTTCAAGGACATAAAAACTGATGAAGGTGAGCACGAGTAGCCCCTGAAAACTGCAACTGAGGGAAAGAAAGGCAACCCCATCCCTAAGGGTGTGGTTTCTCTCAACAAGCTCTATGATTTGCAGAACTTCTATTAAGGGCCAAAAAATAGCAGAACCCATAGGTCCACCACTACGAACGAATAGAGCAGCCTGGGAACCAATCACGATCCAAAGATAGTTAGTCTCGGTACAAACTACACACTGTAGCAGCGGCAAGTCTTTGACCGCTTGATCAAACAATACCGGGATGTGTCCGCATGGGCAGATGATGACCTGAGTACACATGACACACGGATAATCCAACACATGATCCTAGGTAATGGAGGAGCCAAGCCATTGTAGCAAAATCCAAGTAAAACACATATTTCATGTGAACTCATTATACAAAAGAAATTGACTAAGATTTTGGATGTTTGGATTACGTACAAAGTTCGTCTTCATACATGGGTTTCTAATTTAAGTTCTACACGTAAGAAATACTGGGAAATCCACTTATGCCTTGATTTCAGAAACTTGAACTGCTCCTAGAATAAAAACAACTACCCCGTGCCATCATCTAAGCCTATGTTGCACGCAGTATCTAAAGTAATGGTGTCGTCTTCACTTAAAGGTCTTTTGGAATACCACCAAGTTCTGGTAGCGGAACTCAGTAGCCTAATACTAGTCCACGAGAAGTTTGGCGCACACGTATCATTTGCAATCACTTGACGGGAGGATTGACAACATTCTTGTCAACGGACGATATCTCAAGCATTATTTCCAGTAGGTCGGGCCGAGCCCCGTGCCATGTACATAGTCTGCTTGTTGCTTGTTGTTTTCATCTTGTTTGCTTTGCTTACTATCTATATTTTTACTTTCTTTGTTTTGCTCACTATTTTTGTTTACGTTTGTTTTGTTTTCTTGATATATTACTATAGTTGTTTTCGGAAATAAGTGCTTCAAACTACTATGTTCTGGCTTTTGAATAGAGTATGTGGCTGAAATATGAAGAGACTTGTGATACTGCAGCACTTGGCCAGTTTTGTGTCCGTCTTCTCTCTACTTGGTTATAAACTTTGGACGATGAAGTCTTGATGGAAAATACAAGCCGTCTACAAGGGAATTTTTGGTCAAACCATGAACCTGTGTCCACACTGGGAAGCCCCATGCCTGTACTCAGCCTTCTGCTCTGTGTGTTCAAGCTCATCCAACTAGTAGAAACGGAGAAGGGGAAAATATAAATGAGCAAGCCTATGTCATAGGTCTTACATGATTCTCTAAAGAAACAACCTCTTCTGCTCTCAATAAGTCAGGATCCCTCTTCTGCCTCAAAATAAATGAGTGCCTATGCACAGTCCTCTTGAAAAATACAAAGGAGAAAGAAGGGAAAGGCTTCCTGTGCAGAGAGCTGAAGCATGCAACTCCACCAGGGTATTGACCAGGCTCGCTGGAAATGGAGCAATGCGTGTGTTCCTACGTGACTTTTCCAGGGTACTATCCAGGCCTGCTAGCAACAGAGAAACATCAGAGATGAAAACTTTTACTCTAAAAATCTTCAACTTTCAAGCTAAACTACCCTTCCCGAATTCGAAACACTGTGATCAAGTTGAACTTTTGATTGTGTTTAATTAAGTTGGAAAAAGGTGAACCATGTATGTCCATGGGGTAAGTGGGGAAGCCGAAGTAACTTGCAAAACGATTCAATACTCCCCGAAAGACCAAGGCCCTGTGCTAGCAATGAACCAAAGCAGAGAAGCTAGAGTTCTACTTGTGTGTCACCAACTGTTGTAGTGACTACAACCACCCTCCAAAATTTTGGCCTGCACCCAATTTCGGAGCCTCCCTCGAGAGTTTCACTTGATGACTGCACACACTCGGGTTCACTCCGTGAGCTCGTGTGAGTCTTCACATCCACCTTGTTTATTCCACCCAAGCTATTGCATGTTGATGTCAAATTCATGCTTGCGACCATGTCCTGGTCATGCTCAAGGTCTTGCTTCGTGTGTACATGTTGTGTTCGCTATGAAAAAATCTATCACACTGACACTTGGAGTCACATTCGTTGTCGCGCAAGCATCTTCATGGTCAACCAACGATCAATCACAAGTGTTTTGCTTGTCGCTTGCACCGTCAATCAATCATGTTGAACATGTGTGTCTGGATTATTTGAGCCATCTCGTCGTCGAGTCACATCACATATGCATCTTTCACTCATTCACACACTTGGTCATTTTTGCTGAATTTTTGATGACTAGACTCTCCTTTGACATTCAAACTATCAACCTGCTATCGACTCGATCGACTGTCTTCAAGAACAACGCAGAAGCACCATGCAATTCATTTCAAGCTGCATTGCTCACAAGCAAATCAATCCGCCTTCATGCTGGCCAACTGGAGAGTTTGACTAGACAGCCACCCCGAGACTCACTCCCCTAAAAAATTGAGCAGAGGCTGCAGACCTTACCCACTCTGTTGGATGAGAAAATTGTGTAGATAGGTCAGATAGACACCTAGTGCCCATCCCTGTCTGCGTCAGAAAATTGTGCAGTTTTTCCAGCCAAGCCTCCCAACAGTCGACCAGATACTCACCTAGAAAATTGTGCAGTTTTCATGAGCAAGCTCTCTGCTGCCCAGCAGTCCACTTAGCTTAGAAAATGCGTAGAGGTGATCAGTAGGCTAGCCTCCCAACATCATCGCAGTTTTTCCCAGCAGCAACTCTCCGCAGCAGACTGCCAGTTCCCTCCAGGATTTGGCAGTTTTTGCTGCTAAGCTCCAGCAGTTGGCTGCCAGTTCCCCTCATGAATTGTGCAGTTTTTGTTGCCAGTGACCCAGCAGCAAACTACCAATTCCCTCCAGGAATTGCGTAGTTTTTTTTTCCAGTGTTCCGGGAGCTAGCTGCTAGTTCCCTCTAGGAATTGAACAGTTTTGGCTGCCAAGCTCCCACTGCCCGCTCATTCCATAAATTGCGCAGATTTTGCCTGCCCAACCTTCCTACAGCCCGGACTGTTCCCCTAAAAAAATACGAATTTTTGTCCTCCAGCTAAGCTAGACCTTGCGGACAGTCATTGTTGATTCAGATTGCCCATCTCCATCACCTAGTGACTCTTGCGCAGTTTTCATCAGTAGTGCCCGGAGCCTCCATCGTGCCTCACAACCTTGATGCCTCTCCCAGTCACATGCATTCGAAATGATCATGTATCATGGTAGACTAGGAGGTTTTTGTATTTGATGTCATCTTGTCATGAGTGATTGCAGGAACATGTACACAAACAAACATGGCGGGATGAGGAATGGGATGAATGAAGGGAGCACATGCAGAAGGAGAGGTTCATCAATGAACGGACAAACGATGCATGCAAAGGGATGTGCTCACAAACTGATGATCACGAAAATATGTGTTTGTGGATAGATGTATGAGAAAACATGCAAGACGTGCTCATGGATGGACGAATGGATGAACATGCACATTTCACGAACAGATGAACCTATCAAGCCTTCCAGCATACAAGCAAGGAGCACCGTGCAAAAGAAACATCAAGTGAACCAACGACCATCGAATACTCCACACACTTTTCCATGTAGAGGTGAAGTTGTGACACACCATGAGGACATCCATCATCCAACAACACTGCAGCTTGACATGCACACCAGCAGCAACATGAATGTACTAACACTGTCATGTTGAGTCATGTTGTCCACATCCCTACTGTGGGCCATACTGTCTATCAATGTAATGTAACATGGAAGTCCAAGATACCCACTTGTTGTACAAAGAGTCATGTAAAGTTGAAGAGTCATGGAAGTCAAAAATTCATGAGGGTAGTCTAACAACCACAAGGGTCAGTTTCACCCTTGCCTATAAATACCCCCTCATTTGTACATAGAAAGGACTTTTCACCTTAGCTCCTCCCACATAGCCAAGAGATTCTGTAATATTTTCTTTGAGGAGTAAGTAGTGGTTCCAACGACCCGCCAATGAGGTTAGTGATGTATGGTGTAATGATGTGTCTTGGAACTTTCGCTTAATTCAGAAGCTTGCTAACAGGCCATCACATTTTCACACATGTATTGTAATTGTTGTAAGACTAATCTTGAACACCTGTAATGCATGTTGCTTTAAATTGTGTTGAACAATTGAACTCTTTCACTTGTTGTAAGACATAATTTATTAATGAAAATGTGTTGTGTATGCTGTTAATGCTATCTCGCCCGTGGTGGCTACCTCCCCAAACATGAGACAGACCATTCACATAAAACTTGTTGTAACAACCATTGTACTCGTACAGACTCATGTGCTATTTGTTGTTCATGTTATCTTCCCTTGTGTGTTGTGACTACTGCATCCATGTGGACTTTTCCTCCGAAAGCTATACACGTCCTGTTGTGTTGTCTGTTCCTAGAAAAGTTGTGGCTTCCTCCCAACCGACTTGGGACTCACTCTCACCCTCTCCCTCTATAGTGAAAGAACCATTGACACAAGTGACACTTACAATCACCAGGCACACGAACCTCACTTCTCGAAGACAAATAAGACCACTCTCCTATTCTGAAAAGCAAGAGTTGAGGCAAATATTTAAGATAATGGCAATCGGGCCATCATACCAGATGGGATTCCCACACCAAATGGTATGAGGTCCAGTTGAAACTTCATACCAGGGTGATCCCATGAGTGTTGGCGGGTCAAACACCATCAACATAAGTCTAAGAATTCATCTAGTGAGGTAGCTTAGGTCTTCATCAGGGAGATAGTGAGGTTACATGGTATTCCTAGAAATATTGTGTCAGATAGAGATGCCAAGTTCACTTCAAGGTTTTGGAAAGAGTTATTTGCAGGTTTTGGGACAGAGTTGGACTTTAGTACATCTTATCATCTATAGACAGATGGATATAAAGAGAGGGTCAACATGATTCTGGAGGATGTGTTGAGAATGTATGTTATGCATCAACGATGGAAGTGGGAAGAGGAAGACTATCTTCCACTAGTGGAGTTTGTGTATAACAATGGGTATCAATAATCTTTGAAGATGATTCTATTTGAGGCGCTTTATGGGCGGATTTGTAATACTCCTAGCAATTGAAGTGATCCATTGAACAAGGTACTGATTGGACCAGATATGTTGGCAGAGATGGAACATGAAATGCAGTTTATCAAGAAGAATATAAAGGTAGCACAAGACAGGTAGAAGAGCTATGTAGATCAACACAGGGTGTTTAAGGAGTTTCAGGTTGGGGAACATGTGTACTTGTGCATCATGCCCAATAAGATCTTCTTGAGGATTGAATCATGTGCCAAGTTGGCACGTCGGTATTGCGGGCCTTTCAAGATTCTTAAAAGTATTCAACTGGTATCCTACGGACTTGTAGTGCCTCCAACAGTGAAATTCCATGATGTTTTCCATGTATCATTGCTTAAGAAGTATGTGAAAGACGTTGATCATGTGATTGACTAGTATGTATTGCAGGTGGAACCAAAAGGATAATTCCAGCTGAAACCTCAGTGCATTTTGCAGCGAAAGATGCTCATGCGCTAGAATCGAGCAAGTTAAAGTGCAGTAGAAGTGATTTGGGCCCAATGAAGCTACATGGGAGATGGATGATCAAACACAGCCTATGTATCCTTCACTATTTGTTGGTTGAGAAGATATGCCTTGATATATGTTTGATGTTGTGTTTTGGTTATTTCTATATATGCATATGTATGTAAATATTGTATCGAGCTATGTTACAAAGCTCTAATAAGCGATATCGTGTTCATGATATGTTGGTTATGTTTTAGCATATGGATATGATGTAAATGTTGTATAGAGTTGTGTTATAAAGATCCATAGGAAGCATGCATTTTCTAGTTTATAAGTGTCATTGAACACTGAGGACGTTGTTCCCCTAAGGGGGAGGGGTTTTTAACAACCCTTGGTTGATTTTCTACGTAAATAAACAAAAATAGTAACCAAGGTTATGAGACACGTATTCTAAGCTTAATGTTGGGCAAAAATATAGTGATGGGGGATCAATTGTGATTAATTAAAGGCTATGGAGATTGGAAAAGGAAAATAGGCTTTAATTGGCATTTTGCTTATGAAAATAATGGAAAATAGGAGAAAGGGAAGGTGAAAGGTTACATAATTGCATTTGAGGAAAATGAAGAAAACAGAGGCCTCAATAATAAAAAGGCTTCTGAGAATTAGTTCACAACTTTTGTTAGTTTAGTATTTGGCACTCTCATTCTATTCTCTCTCTCTCATACTATTCCACACCTAGAGAAATCTTGGAGCTTTGTTGGAGCATGCTTGGAGAACTCTAGTTTTCATTCGATTTAGAGAAAGAAGGAAACACAAAAGTAGGAAAGTGCAAGGGGACAATGGGATTGCCTTGCATATATCAAGTTGGCATGCATGGTATATGAATGTGGTTATTTGGTTATGATCTGTCATTGGCATGGAGGATTTCCTGGATTGACAATGGTTGCCTAGCCTTTCCATTTCCTGGATAGCCATGGTGTTGTGGGTTCTTCCAGTAGTTGTTTTTTATTGGTTCTCAGGTTTCTTATGGTTGTGGGGGTAGTTATTAGTTCATATAGCCATTGGTTGAAACAAATGCTCTAGATCCCTGGAACAACTTGGGTTGAGTTACTATTCCTGGATCCTTGGTTGGAAAAGTCCTATGGAGCACTTGGTGGGTTGAGTTACTAGTCCTGCAGCCTTGGTTGGACAAATTCTCTGGAGTCCTGGAAGATTGTGGGTTGAATTATTAGTTCTTGGAGCTACAGCTGGGACAAACACTTTGGAGCCTTGGATAGCTTGGGTAGAGACCGATCTACTTGGCGTTAGTGATGTCTGACCATGAGGTGGAGTCACTAGTTGAGGGTTGAGGTGGTTTGGCCTCTAGAAGCTCTAGTTTGGTTTTGTTTGGATTATTCCATGAGATCCCACAATCATGCTTGGAATATGGCAGAGGGGTAGTTGGATGAAAGAGAGATTTGGTTCAGCCCAATCTATGGTCGAGTGGTACGTGGAAGTCCCTGACTTGATTGGATTTTGAATATGTTAATAAGATCTCTTTTTCTCATATATTTTCATGAATAATTATACTTATTATTATGTGGTTTTGATGGTTGTTCTATCATGGTGTATATGTTATTCATTTGCTGGTTATATGCTAGTTATAAGATGTATATAGGCTATGGCCCTTGATGTGTTTTGTTTTTTGATGAGTGGTTAATGAATGCATGAGCTAATAGATGTTATTACAACTATTACGAGAGGGCATTATATATTCTTGATGATTCTAAGACAAGTCTCAGATCCCTACGTTTAAATATCCATTCATGACTTGTAGATTACATGTTTGCCATGTGTTTGACGAAATAACTGTCATGGTTAGGCCTGACGGGGACGGTTACTACGCCTTGGATACTCGAATTCACTACTTGGCTTGGTTACTCAGATACTTGGATTTCATACTTAGCTGCCCTGTTGGGCTCATGCGCGGGGCTGGTCTTAGCTACTGGAAGAAAAGGTTGGGAGGATGCCGCGCTTGGATACTCGGACTCAGTAGGTTAAGTACTTGATCAAATTTTGTATGAATAGCTTTGTCCTAATGTTATTATCGATTCTGGAAAGTCTCACTAAGTTCTGGGTAGTGGCGTGGAGGCTTCCAACCACATGGTTTCCTTGTTGTGGGAGTGGTTGAGGGCTCAGGGCAAGGATAAGGTGGTCCAACTCATAATTTGGCCACCTGAGGTGGTTACTCAGCCTCTGAGTGACCAATAGACCTTGTAGGATGTGTTGAGTTGTTAGTTTGTCTTCCACAGTTGGTCCCACTTCCTTAATGGGACCTAGGAGATTGGGTCATGTCATAGCAGCAGGTCGGTGAAACTGGGAAGATATGGAAGGAGTGGTTACAGGTTGCAGGTGCATTACAAATTTCAAAAGGTAGGACCTTATTGGAAAATGTACCCTTACAACAATTGAAGGTAGTTTTTTCCTAGTCCTCAAGAGAAATATGACTCTAGGTATAGCCACTAAATCCATCTAGGAAAGAGAAAAATTTTTACTAGACAAAGTATCTAGGACATGATCAATAAAGGGTAGTGGGAAATGGTCCTTTTGAGTGGCTTTGTAATCTCCCTATAGTCAACACAAACTATCCACTTTCCATTTTTCTTAAGGTAACAAGTGGATATACCCATTGACTATTAGAAATCAGATAGATGAAATTTCCATTTAATATATTTTGAAGTTCCTCCTTGACAACAAATTTCAATGATGGATTCGCTCCACATTGAGATTATCGGAAAATATGAGAACCTTTCTTCAAGTAGATATGATGAGTGTGAAAAATAGGATGGATACCATTCATGTCATTATAATCCCATGTAAAGGATTCTTTATTCCTTCTTGATAACTACACGAATATCTATTTGTGTACAAGGGGTAAATTAGGGCTAATATTTAAGGTCTTCCCAAGCTCTATTTCCATTGGAACACCCTTAAGACTAGGGGTCATAGGTATTTACATCAAGATTATATTCCTCACTGGATTTTTCTATCACAAAAGTCAACAACTGAGATGTTGATGGTGTAATAGTAGAAGGTTTGTTAATAAAGTTGTTAATAATAGAATCCCCAATCTCCTTTTTAAAATGAAAGGATTTCCCTACAATGAGCATTGGACATGTATCAACCTCTTCTTTCAAACATAGACCACAAAGGATTATCATATTCCATACTCGGTTTTGATGAAGGGTAAAGAATAAGATCCTTGGTAGTGTTACCATTAGAGATGGTCATGCACCCAAAGCTACATCTAATAAAAGCATCTGTAGTGGCTAGCCATGACCTGCCTAAAATCATAGGATGTCCTCTTAGGCATGTCTGAAGTTGTAACACTAGAAAATATGCTAGGTATTACTAGAAGGCTACTAAAATAATAACATCCCCTAACATTCCTTTAGGTCGGATATTAGGCCTAACTGATACATCTAAAACCATGGGAGTTGGTCTCAAAATGGTAAGCCCAAGTAGTTCAACAACTTCCTTGGTTATTATGTTAATTGTTGCTCCTAAGTCAATCACGGTATTTGGAAGATTTGTTCCTCTAATATGAAAAACTATTGTTGGGTTTGCGGGATCTTCATATTTTGTAGGTGTAATATCCCCTAACATAAATTTTGATAATTTTCCAATTATATGTACAATAGGGGAATCCCGAGGTTTCCTACCCAGTTTTTTGACAAATAATTATTTAAATGTTTTAGAATAAATTAAAATATATTGGATTGCTTGAAGTAAAGGAATTTGGACATGTAATTTTTTTAACTCTTGTAAGAAATCATATTCATATTGAGGAGTATTTTTGGTTTTAATTAATCTTTCAGGACGAGGGGGATGCAAAGAAGTCTCATTACTAGCAGTTGTTATAGGTCTCACAATTGAGGTAACATGAGTTGTTATAGTGACATCAAAGGTATTACTGGTTGTGACAGTGGTGTTAAAAGTAGCACTAGTTGTTACAACTCCATGGTTATTATCAATGGTTCTAGTGCTAGTGGTAATTGTTAGGGTCATTAGTTTTCATCGTCAAATGTATTTTCCATGTCCTTTAATTTTCTGTTTTTGAATAAGTTGAGCCTATGACCATTGCTATTGTCATAGTCTCAAAGGTAATTGTCTGACATTATCAAATTTCTGTTATAAAGGGTTCACCAAAAGCATGAAGGAGTGTCAAGTTAATGGGAGTCATGGTCACTGCGCAATCATTGCGCAGGTGGGTATCAACCATTTAGGAGGTTTGCAAGAGTTGGAGAGGCTACTTAAAGAGTTCTACACCATCACACAACCATTTCAAGCCTACCCATTTGATCCATTTTTCTATAGGAGGTGTGCAACCATACATAGCATGGAGTGCTACTCAGACTGTTCGTTGCACAATGTTGTGTAAAATACCTTGTTTTAGTCATCAGTTTGAAACACTGATTACAACCACATGGAGCCAAATTTCAAAATACTGAAAGAGGTGTTTCTGAAGCATGAACCAAAGTGCAATAAATTCTTCTAGTTTTTGCACAGGTTTCATAAATAAGAAGTTTCAAATGCATCTTTAAGGCCTATTTTTTGGACTGTGCATTTTCCTGTTTTAGCCATGATTTTGCATAACAGTTTTCGAGGAGCTGAGGAAGAATTTGAAGAAATGAGAGAGGTTTTTCTTCACAAAAACTCATACTTAAAAAAGTATCTCATATTTTACACAGGTGCTACCGTTTTGGAGTTACATGCATCACTTGGTGGTCCTTTTTCGCAGTTTTTGTTGACAGAATGATGAAATTTTTAGATTTCAGTTTGAAAATGTTGAATTGTATAGATATTTTTGCATTCTAGAGGTTGCTAGTGTTTGATAGAAATTTAGTAGAGTATATGAAACCATATTGTTTGATTTGAAGGCAGTAAAAGAGAGAAAAACATAGGTTTGGATTTTTCACTATATAACTATTGCGTACCCGTTGCGCAACTGTCGCACATGTGCTGCACACAGGGAAAATGGAATGTTTTGAAGGTTCCAAGTGTCAAAAGGTTGTGGAAAAATTCATTGCCTACTTAGAGGCCTACTCAGCACCTAACCACCAACCAGGATGTCCCCCAACACACAAAAAGCATGCCAACATGGAACTGTTGTGCAACTGCTGTGTCACATAGTCTAAGCTGCCTTTTCTATTTTCATCATCAGTCTGAGCTTTTAATGTTAGGATAGGATCTTGTGAGATAATTTTTTTATCTAGATAAGTCAAAAGGATAGATATAAAGTAGTTTTTATGTTTTTCCTCTTTGAAAGATAAAGATGTTGTATAAAATTTCTTTGTTTATTTATTTTTTTAATAAAAAAGCACTTGGTTGATGGATTGAAAAATACATTGAACCTACTTGTTTATTCAATTTAGTTTCCTAAATTGATTTGCATAAATTATCAACCGAGGCTCGTAAGCTGATGAAGTGTAGTGCATTGTATGTGCTAGTTAACCCTTCTTACTTCGTTCTTTTGTATTTTTATTTTGTTTTGTTTTAGGGGTTTCCTTAATTCCTAATGATGTATAGTTTGAATTATGAGAAACTGGGTCTAAATTTCCTAAAGGTGAACCAATCAAATTCTAAGTTAAAGGAAGGAAAAACAAAGTGTCTATCCTAACCTGTCATTTAATCCTAAGTCAAAATTAAAAGGTGAAGCTGTAAGGCATATTGAAATAATTACAAAGAATGAAAATTGACTAAAGCACTTTTAGTTGTCCAAGCCTCCAATTTTGAAAGATAACTTCCTTGAGATGGAAAACAAGCAACTTACTGTACTTTATAGTTTTAGAGAACTAAATCAAATATGCAGAGAGTAACTAATTGATTTCAATCCTTGTGTGAAGTGAGTGTTCAACCATTTAGATGACAAAAACATTTATCCACACAGTGCATTGGCAATCTGAGCTAAGAAATAAATAATAGAGGAAACAAAATAGTAAGCAAGCTAATCAACAATGCATCCTTGTTACTTTTCCACCTTACCCTGTTAAAACAAAACAAGTTTCATTTATGAAATAGATAGGAGAAACAAGACTGCACCATTGAATTCTAACATTATGTTATTGAACAAAATTGAAAGAGAAAAAGCTATAGGAAATCAATCTAAACTAAAAACACTAAAAGTAAATAATGAAACTAAGCTGAACAGTAAACAAAATAAAAAAAGAAAAACCTCCTTCAGTGCATGGCCCCTCTGCAACTAACTGAGTTGAGCTACTAACTAGCTAAAGATACTCTTGCAAATGACCACTTGGTCAAACACGGCTTCATATTATTAACAAGAAACTAAGTTCCAAAATTATAGAGATGTAAGTCTAAGCTTAATACATATAGAAATTCGAACTCTTCTCAGTTCTGTACATCTGATATTTAAAGAAATATTCCTAACTGTCTTTTGAGAGAATTAAGCTACAGGTGGTCTCCACGTATTAAAACAGATCTGCGTAAAGGGTTGATAAGCTACAGGTGACTTTAATTCAGCAAGATGGTTACGTGAAACTATTATCACCGGTGGCTGGTTCAAGTTAATGCTACAAAAAAATTGTCGGATTATTAATTAGCCACGAAGAGTGGAAACAAATTCCTATTGCTCCCGGGTTTCTTCGTTTGACTCCACCTTTGACTGTGGTCTTGAGCTTGTTTTTTTGTTGATTTGGGCTGGGTGACTAGGATAGAATCCATATCGTGACCATTCCAAAGATGCCTATGTGGCCAGTTTCCTCACTTGACACCTGTAACCTATTCAACCATGGAAGTAGCTACGAAACACTCGATTAGCTGCAGAATGGGCTACGTTCCGTAGCTAAATTGCAAAAACTTATTTCAAATAGAAAAAACATAAAAGTATAATATGTCAATCATTTAATGTCTTCCTTGAGACAACATCTATCATTTATCAGTGATGGGGATCCATTTTTTATGGAAAATCAAGAGAAAGAAGTGAGAAAAGTTGTAAACGAGAGAGTAATTCTAAGAGCCAACGTACCCCCACTGCAAAATCATTGCATGTCCCCATGTAATTTTTCCAAAATTGTGAACTCTTCTTTCCTATTTCATCTGCTCAGATACCTCTGCCAATACATCTAACTTTCTTTTCTTGCTCCTTTTTGAAGTGACTGCCATCCTAGGTTTCTTCATGAGAAGTCTGTATTTAAGGTTGATCACTGTTTTGTTCAAGTTTCTATTCTTCCTCTTCAACTTCCTATTCTTCTTGTATCATATCCCTAGGTGCAGTATTGTATTGCCATGAATGGCTTTATCTAGTTTTCTTTGTTCCTTCAGGGTTTCATTTTCTTTCTTAATATGCCTGTCCAATATCTCCAACTCATAGATTTCTTGTTTGAGGGAGTCAGTAAGAGGTTCTTGTGGATTGACAAGTTGTTCTGGATTGGCTGAGGATCCTGGATCCATTGAGGAACTTTTCTTTTCCAGAGATTCTATGTAATCATAAATTTGTTGTTGTACTGGATCTATTCCTGGGGATCCTTTGCTAGGGCTGCCTTTAAAATACTGTCTGGGAGAGTTTTGAGGACTATATGTAAATGGAACATTTTCAGGAGATGATACTGGAGTCTCTTCTTCTAGATTTATGAACTCTATTTCCTTTGATGATACCTTCTTCACCATACCTCGGAGTCTAGAGATCCTTCTAAGTTGTAGGGGTTTTATGTTCTCCTCCTTTGTACCCTTCTTCTCTTTTCCTATCTTTTCCTTCCTCTTGATTTGTTTCCTAATCTCTGTCAATTTTTTAGAGATTGGTTGTTCATCATCTTGTTGTAATGGAGATTCAGGTATGTTCTCAGTAATTCCACCAGCTTTCTTTTGCATCTTCTTCTTCTGCTTGATTTTCTCTCTGTTCTCTGTTAATTTTCTGGAGATTGGTTCTTCATCATTTTTTTGTGTTGAAGGCTCAGGGTTGCTTTGAATGGTTAGATTAGTATTCTTTCTCCTACTCTTTCTGATACTATATTTTTTAGGAGATTCTGGTGTCTCTTGGAAATGGTTTCTTTTAAGAAAGTTTTCCCAGGTGTCTCCTATTCTTTTCAGATGATACTCAACTAGTATTTTGACTAACCCATGATGGTACATGGTTGTCTCCAGGGATTCTATTTTCTTCTGTACATTTGAAGCCATTCTCCTTAGACTGTTTAGAAGGAAGAAAGGGAGGTTGATGTTTCCATTTTCTAGAAAGTTCATCAATAAACGTATATGATAAACATACATACACCCGAATCTTCCCTCACAGGTAATAAATTTTTGTAATATAAAAAGCATGCTTCTCCATTTATTTTTGAGTGCTGAAATAACAATTCCTTTTCTAAATGCAATGACATCCATACCTGGGTTCTTGAGGATTATCTTCCAAGATTCACTATGAAATTTTTTGTTTTTGAACCATCTCTCACCAAGTCTTGGTAGTTTTGTAGCCTCTACTATGTAAGATTCTGTTACTGCAAACTTAATGTCTCCAATCTCTACTTCTGTACCATCGAATGATCTAGAAAAATATTTTGTGATCTCCTTGTAATATCCATCAATTTTTTCAATGAATTTGAGCCATCCTATCTTCTGTAGCATCTCCTTAAGTTGTGGGTACCCTTCCATAAACTTTTCCCCTACGGGCTCTGCCCTGACAATGAGTCCCATGGTCTCTGTTTCGTAGAATTTTCTAACCTTCAGAATTACTCTCCCGGTCTATGAAATGGACTGTCTGCGGGTATGGTGAAAAAGAACGATGGGTTTGTATGGAAATAAGTAGACGATGAGGGTTTGGAGAGACGTGAATACTTTGGTCATATCATGGTTGTGACCGTTAGCAAATGGAGTTATTAAAGACCGTTTTAAGTATAGAGTATGGAGACCATAGTGGAGGTGTGGTATGATGAAAGCATTAGTACCGTTGGGTATCGAATATGGAAGATGTGGTGGAGATGTGGTAGTCAAATCAAATGATGAGTTGTTAAGGAGACATATGATCATTCATATTATACATAACTTATGTTTATGACTTGCTGTTTGAAATAAATTTGCATTTCACCTTAGAACTTAACCTTTTCCTTGATAATTCTTTTGGTGTTGATCCATAGGTACTTTGAGCATGGTTGATCTCCAGAACTTGAATCTTCAATTTCCTTTCATTCATGGTTTATTTGTGAGCTGTACAATTGTGCTAGAGCTGATAAGTAGTTGTAGCTGCAGAATGGAACCAGCTGCAGAATGTGAAAAAGAAGAAAAAGTGAAATATGGCTTATGAAATATGGATGTAAAAATGAAATGGAGATGAGTTATGACAGTGAGATGGAATGAGGTGTAAGATAAAATGAAAAATAGGGTGAAATGGAGTAAAACTATAAAAATAACATGTAAATGAAAAATGGCAGTGAGATGAAGTGGAACTGTAAAACAGAATGGAAAACTGAATGAGATGGAATGAGACTATGAAATTGCAGACTCTATATTGCAAATAAATGTAGCTTTTTGTCACTACTTATTACAGAAAGAAAATGGAAAATATAGGATGTCAGAAATCTCTGATTTTCACCCTGTATTTTCTGTATAAGTATGACAATCAATGATTGGTTTTCAACCTTATACAATTTTATTATTATTATTATTATTTTTTATCAATCATTTCTTGGGAAAAATAAAGACTAAGTTAGTGGAGAAGAATGATTCTTATTCACTAGCTTCTTTTTAGAGTTATCCTGGAAAATCCTAATGAACTCCTCTCTTGAAACTGGTTTTTGATATATCTTCAATCGGTGACCATTCACAAGAAGAGGTACCTTTTCCTCATCTATTGTTCTTATTCTCACTGCTCCATTGTTAAAGACTTCTTCAATCTCATATGGCCCAAGCCAATGAGTTTGAAACTTCCCTTGAAAAGTTTTGAACTTTGAATCAAACAATAGTGCCCAATCTCCTGCCTGAAATTTCTTCTCCTTGATATATTTATCATTCCATTTAGCCCTCTGTTGTTGGACTATACTGGTTCTTTGGATTACATCTTGTCTGATTTCATCAAGTTCATTGAGGTGCTCCAATCTATGTTTCTGTGCCTCTGATAAATCCAATCCCAACTGGACTGCCATCTTAAAGGTTTTGATTTGAAACTCTATAGGGAGCAGGACTTATTTCCCATAAACAAGTTCAAGGGTGTATGTCCCATTGTGTCCCTCCATGTAGTTCTATAGGCCCATAAGGCTTCAAGGAGCCTTTCTGCCCAATCTTTTCTATGTAGATGCACAGTCTTAGTGAGAATTCCTTCAATCACCTTATTTGTAGATTCAACCTGACCATTTTCTTGTGGATGATAGGGAGTAGATTTCCTATGTTTGATATTGTAATTTTCCACAAGACCCTTCACTATTTTAGATGTAAATTGAGATCCCTGATCTGTCACAATTTCTCTTGGAACACCAAAACGAGTGAAGATGGCCTCAAAAAGAAAATTAACTATAGATTTTTCATTAGCAAAAGGTAATGCTTTGGCCTCTACCCATTTAGTGACATAATCAATGCATACCAATATATACTTCTTTTGCTTAGATGGAGGATTAATTGGCCCAACAAAATCTAAGGCCCATTTTTCAAAAGGTTCAATGAGTACATGAATTTGTAGTGGCATTTCATTTGAAGGAGCAGGTTTCCCTACCCTATGGCATCTATCACACCTCCGGACATATTCTTTGGCATATTTGAAGATGGATAGCCAATAATATCATAAAGAAAGGATTTTATAGGCTGTCCTCTTATCAACAAAGTGTCCACCACACGACTCATCATGACATGCCTTAAGAATCTCAGGCATTTCATCTTCCCTAACACATCTTCTGATCATAAGATCTGGGCCTGTTTTATACAATTCATTAGTGATCTATGAGTATCTTGCGCTTATCTAAATAATTTTCTTTCTTTTTTTTTTTCTCTAAGAAACAAATGTGAAGGCAATTTCCCTATGACTAAGTAATTAGTAGTATCTACAAACCAAGGAGTTTGAGTAGTCACTGCAAAAAGATATTTATCAGGAGACTTATCTTCAACTGGAGTGTCATCTCTGATATTCTGAATTCTGGACAAGAAATCAGCAACTGTGTTTTGTTTTCTCGGTCTATCTAGCACATTAATATTGAATTCTTGCAAGAGTAAAAGCCATCTTGTAACTCTGCCATTAGTAATAGGTTTATTCATTAAATATCTAATTGCAGAGTGATCTGTATGAACAAAGGTTTCATAGCCTATTATATAATGTCTGAACTTGTTGATTGCATGAACAACAACTAAAAATTCCTTTTCAGTTACAATATAGTTCAACTCAGTGGGAGTCAAATTCTTACTTGTATAGTATATGGCATAGGGAATCAAGTCTTTTGTCCTAATACAACTCCCAGAGTTGTTTCTGAAGCATTTGTTGAAATGTGAAAAGGTAGTTTCCAGTTTGGACCTCTTAAGATGGGTGCTTCAGAAATTTTTGTTTTTAAAGTCTTAAATGCTAATTGGCAGTCAGGATTCCAATTGAATTCACAATCCTTGGTGAGTAATTTGAAGAGTGGGGATGCTATTTTAGTGAAGTTTTCTATAAACTGTCTATAGTATCCTATGAATCCCATAAAACTTTGAACATCCTTTTGGAAATTTGGAATTGATAATTTAGAGATGACTTCTACTTTAGATTTATCAACTTTAATCCCATCTCCTGAAATGTGATGCCCTAAGACAATACCTTTTGTAAACATCATGAAACATTTTTCATGGCTTAGTGAAAGGTTTGCTTCCTTACATCTTTTTAGAACTTTTTCCAAATTTTCCAAAGCTTCTTCAAGTGTATTCCCATAGACTGCAAAATCATCCATATATACCTCTCACAATCATGTATTAGATCAGAAAAAATTCCTAGTACTGCTCTTTGGAATGTTGCAGGTGCATTACATAACCCAAAAGGAAGTACTCGGTAGGCATAAGTTTCCCATGGACAAGTAAATGTGGTTTTATCTTGATCTTCAGGTGCCACTTGAATCTGATTATAACCACTAAAACCATCCAAGAATGAGGAATACTTCTTACCTGCTAATGTATCTAACACTTTATCTATAAAGGGCAAAGGAAAACGATATTTAAGGGTAGCTTTATTCAATTCTCGGTAATCAATGCACACCCTCCATGTACCATTCTTTTTAGGCACAATCACTAAAGGGGAAACCCATTGGCTGTCTGAAATTAGGTAAATGAAGTTTACATTTAGTAGTTTTTGCAGCTCTTCTTTCACAATTTCCCTAAGATTTGGATTCATTCTTCTCTGAGGTTGTCTGGTAGGTCTGCAATTTTCCTCAATGTAGATGTGATGGATACAAGTCTTAGGATCAATGCCTTTCATGTTGGTGTATTCCCATGCATATGCAGCAGAATGTTGTTGTAATGTCTTGATTAGCTTTTCCTTTTGTAATTTCTCCAAGTTTTTGTTTATGTTCAATGTCCTATCTGGAAAAATTTCAATTGTAGAGCTACCGAACTCCTCCATAGAATAGAGAGACATCTGCCTAGATGAAAAATATTTAACATTATATTTTTCTTGAAATTGTTCATGGTCATATTCTAAAGATGATTCAAAATTTTCCAATGTATTTAAAATTTGACTATCTTCACTAATATCTGAAATAGTAAAGAGAGGCTGAATGTCATTTTCATCACCAATCCATTCTTTGTCATCTACTTCTGTAATTGTTCTTGCTGGAGGATATAGAGTGAATTTATTTATTGAATTCCCATAAAAAATATACATATAACCAAATCTATAGCTAATAAAAGCATCAGCTGTGGCCAGCCAAGGTCTTCCTAATATGAGTGGATGTCCTCCTAGATTGTTCTTGGGGGTCAAAATCATAAAATAAACAGGATATTCCCAAGAATCTAAGGATACTGAAATATCTTCAAACACTCCATCTGGTTTGATTACAGATCTGTCTGCTAATTGCAGTAATGTAGGTGTGTAAAGAAGATTAGGAAGCTTGAGCTGTTCCATGGTTTGTTTGTTCATGATGTTTATTGCTGCCCCTAAATCAATCAATGTATTTGGAATTTCAACTCCATTAATATGTGTTTTCACAATTGGACTTCCTGGATCTACATATTTTTGTATGGAAATTTTTCCCATCATTATATCTGCTATTTTTCCTACCAGGTGAATTCTTTTTGTTTCTTTTTCTTTTCTTCCTGGTTTATTTATGCTCAACTCCTTTGTTGTTTTAGCTAGAATTGGAATCTCCTTAATGGCTTTGATACAGACATTTTTCAATTCATCTAGAAAATCATAATTGGGCAACATGATATGCTTTTCTACTCCTCTATCAACTTGTAGTCTTTCAGGAAAAGGAGGTGAAAAAGTAGATACTGGCTGCTCAATGATAGGAGTTGTGTTCACTGATTCTTTTTGTTTTTCTTTTTCAATGTTTTGGTTTTGAAGAGATGTTTCCTCAAAACTTTTATTGACCTTTAGAGAATCTTCCTCAGAACTGTCTTGTTCTTGAATAACTACAGAAGGCCTTTCCTTTTCTAATATCCTACCAGATCTCAGTTGAACATCATTAAGATATAGAGGAGTGATCATATAAGTTGGAAATTGTTGTCCTTCTACCATGTAAGCATTCTGAGGATTTTTATTGTTGGGGTTTGGTAATGGTTGGGTAGGTAGCTGATTTGGTTTCTGCTGAAATGGCAGTAAGAGTTGAGGACTTTGGTTTTGTTGTGGAAATGGTAATGAAAGTTGAGGGTTCTAATTTTGAAGTTGTGGCTGCTGATTTTGTTGTGGAATGTCTGGGGGAGGATAATTCTGATATGATGGAGGATATTGATAATATTGAGAAAATCTCCCATAAGGATTTTGTACTCCTTGTGCCCACAATTGAGATTGAGATTGAGATTGAGGCCAAGTTTGAGATTGAGATTGAGGTTGAGGCCAAGGTTGCTGCCAAGAATTCCAATTTGGTGGGGGCTGAAGATACATTTGATTGTTAAATCCCTGATTTTGTGGCCCCTGCCAAGGTCTTCTAGCAACAAAACAAAGAAGTTCTGCAGAACTTGGGATTGTTTCTTCTTGAAAGACAACCTTAAGACCTAGAATTGAAGGACAACCCTTGGTTTCATGGCTTTCTGAGCAAATCATACAAGTTTCTACAACTTTTGCATACAAAGGACATTCTCTTAGAGCATGTTTTTTTTCTAGTGTTTTGGACCAAAAATGGCTAAAGCATCAGCCTCAGTTTTCTGCTTGTTTTGCAACTTAAGGGTGTCTAATTGCTCACTAAGACTCCCTAAGATGTCAGTTTTAAATTCATCAAGCATATTACCAATTTCTGCCCTACTTACAGATCCAATTGCAGATTTGCTTACTCTAACAAGAGAAGGATCTCTTGGACCTTTCCCAGTTTTGGATTTACCTCTTGAGAGATGAGCATATAATTCTCCTATATCATTTAATGGAAGTTGAGAGATATCTCCCTTCCCCACCATGTTAAGGATATCTATCTATTCATCTCTAATGGCTTTTAATAAAAGAGCTTTCAAGGTATCTTCATCTAAATTGTTCATTTTTTCTCTTTCAAATTATAGTTGAATCTCTCAATCAAACCCTCTAAGTTTTCATCCTCTCTCTGCATCATTTTGAACACTTCATCTTTGTGATTGTTAGGCATGAAATAATCTAAATTCCTATCCAAAAATGTTTTTTTTTCATGTCATTCCATGTTCTAATGGATTGAGTGACTAACCCCATGAACCATTTCAAAGCAGCTCCTTTCAATGTTGAAGGGAACAACTTAAGTTTTTGAGAGTCTTCTAGATAGTCATAGGTTCTGCACAAGACTTCAAACTCAAATAAGAATGTTTCAAGATCCTCACTTTTTAACCCATAGAAGTTTGGGAGGCCAGAAGGTGAGATATTTTTCACTGTGGCATTTGTTTCCTCATCCACCATAGGGAATCCAAAAGAATTATCTATTTCCCTATTTCCTCTTCCTCCTCCATTATTTCCTCTACCTTCTCCATTATTTCCTCTACCTCCTCCATTATTTCCTCTAACTCTCCCTCTACCCCCTCCTCCAAATAGTGAGAATTCTCCCTCTTGTTCTTCTTCTGCCATTATAGTTTCTTCAGAGTCAGTATAGGGTTTAACCTGCAAAGTTACTTCCTCTTGCTCTGGTTCTTCTATTAATGGATTATGGGAGAGAGGTTCTACTTCTTCTTCCTCACCAGATATTCCTAATTCTTCAACTACAATGTGTTCTCCCGTGGAGGTGAAAAAGGCTATTCCTGTTGTTGGAGATTCAAAATTTTCCCCCCTAGGATTGACTTGGTAGATGAAGTAGGAGATTCTTTTGATTGGATCTCTGCCCCTGAAATTCTAGGAGTCCTATGGTTGGGAGTATGAGTTTGGGATGGAGGTGTATCTTTTCTTGTTCTTGATGGAGTAGGCAGTGTTGTAGGAATTGAACTTCTGCCCCTGGCCATAAATCTACCCCTAGAGTATCTTTCTCTATGCATGTCATTTTTTTTTTAATGTAAGAGATAAGGCTACCTAGTTACACTTCCTTGGAAACGGCACCAAAATGTTTAGTCAATTTAGTTTCCTAAATTGCTTCGCATAAATTATCAGCCGAGGCTCATAAGCTGATGAAGTGTAGTGCATTGTATGTGCTAGTTAACCCTTCTTACTTCGTTGTTTTGTGTTTTTATTTTGTTTTGTTTTGGGGGTTTCCTTAATTCCTAATGATGTACAATCTAAATTATGAGAAATTGGGTCTAAATTTCCTAAAGGTGAACTAATCAGATTCTAAGTGAAAGGAAGGAAAAACAGAGTATCTATCCTAACCTATCATTTAATCCTAAGTCAAAATTAAAAGGTGAAGCTGTAAGGCAGATTGAAATAATTACAAAGAATGAAAATTGACTAAAGCACTTTTAGTTGTCTAAGCCTCCAATTTTGAAAGATAACTTCCTTGAGATGGAAAACAGGAAACTTACTGTACTTTATAGTTTTAGAGAACTAAATCAAATATGCAGAGAGTAACTAATTGATTTCAATCCTTGTGTGAAGTGAGTGTTCAACCATTTAGATGACAAAAACATTTATCCACACAGTGCATTGGAAATCTGAGCTAAGAAATAAATAACAGAGGAAACAAAACAATAAGCAAGCTAATCAACAATGCATCCTTGTTACTTTTCCACCTTACCCTATTAAAACAAAACAAGTTTCATTTATGAAATAGATAGGAGAAATAATATTGCACCATTGAATTCTAACATTATGTTACTGAACAAAATTGAAAGAGAACAAGCTACAGGAAATCAATCTAAACTACAAACACTGCTTAAAAGTAAATAATGAAACTAAGCTGAACAGTAAACAAAATAACAAAAAAAAAACCTCCTTCAGTGCAGGGGCCCTCTGCAACTGACTGAGTTGAGCTGCTAACTAGCTGAAGATACTCTTGCAAATGATCACTTAGTCAAACACGGCTTCATATTATTAATAGGAAAATAAGTTCCAAAATTACAGAGATGTAAGTCTGAGCTTAATACATATAGAAATTCAAACTCTTCTCAGTTCTGTACAATTGATATTTAAAGAAATATTCCTATTGTATTTTGAGAGAGTTAAGCTACAGGTGGTCTCCACATATTAAAACACATCTGTGTAAAGGGTTGATAAGCTACAAGTGACTTTAAGTTAGCAATATGGTTACGTGAAACTATTGTCACCTGTGGTTGGTTCAAGTTAATGCTATAACAAAACTGTCGGATTATTAATTAGCCACGAAGAGTGGACACAGAGTCCTACTGCTCCTGGGTTTCTTCATTTGACTCCACCTTTGACTGTGGTCTTGAGTTGGCTTTTTTGTCGATCTGGGCTTGGTGACTAGGATAGGATCCATGTTGTGACCATTCCAGAGATTCCCATGTGGCCAGTTTCCTCGCTTGACACCTGTAACCTGTTCAACCATGGAAGTAGCTACAGAACACACGATTAGCTGTAGAATGGGCTACATTCCGTAGCTAAATTGCAAAAACTTATTTCAAATAGAAAAAACATAAAAGTATAATATGTCAATCATTTAATGTCTTCCTTGAGACAACATCTATCATTTATCAATGATGGGGATCCGTTTTTTATGGAAAAACAAGAGAAATAAGTGAGAAAAGTTGTAAAGGAGAGAGTAATTAGGAGAGCCAACACTACCCATGACATATCCTTATGAAATGTATTTAATATGGTAATAAAAAAGGAAAAAGGGGTTGGTTGATTGATGGAATGAGCCTTGTATATGTGATCCTATTTTATGAATATACTCAGTGCAAAGTTTTACCAATAACTGTTAGAGATTCTTGTGGTATTGTCCTTTAAATATGTGTTTCTCTTTTGCAACTGTTATTTCATTTCTTTTATCTCAATTCTGTTTAAAGGTGTATTGAAAACAGTCTTTCTAGAATTCATCATATATGCTCTAGAATCAATGTATACTTTTGTTTCATATGGGGTTCATTATGCCTTTCTCTGCCTTCATTTCCTAAATACTCAGTCATAAGGTTTAATAACAAAATTCTAATGTGCTCTGTTGCATTTGAATGGGTATTGTCATGTGTTTTTCTCTCTTTCGCTATACTATAATCGATATAAATTTGGAGTATGTACTTGTCCTATCTTTGTCCTTGTAGTTGGTTGATATGTGCATTGATATATTAAATTGGCGATATTTTGGTCTCATACTCTAATGTTCTCTTTTTTAACCTCCCAACAATTTTTTATTAGATTTGGTCTCTGTAAATTCACTGAGCCTTGATATCCTTTATCTTTATATTTTGGCGAGGGAGCCCCCTTAGGTTAGAAAGGACAAGTTTCTAGCCAAAATATGCTTTTGGTTACCTCTATGGCCCTTTCCTCAACCTAAAGGGATTTATACAGTGATAACAGTAATATCGACTGTTACAATATGTTGCTTTTCTAAATATCCTTGAATTAAGTTTTCTTCTCCTGATGAATTTTCTTCCTCATTGTCTATGATGACAGGAGAAATAATGGGATTTAATATCCTTGATCGTAATTATATTTCATTACATTCCACAAGTGATATACAATAGGTAGGGATAATTAGTGTTTCAACTTGTTGCAATGCCTTATTATTGGTGTTAGGTTTAGGTGGTGTTAGGGTCCTATATTTTAGGGATCTTAGTCATTTCAGTATTTCTATTCATTTGAGGTCAATTTGAAAGTGTTAATCTTCATCTCATGACTATTGTGTGTTAGCATAGTTCTAGGCTAAGTCATGAGTAGGTTTTGAAATTTTTATTTTTAGGATTAATTTTGTAAATTAAAAAAAAAATTAAAACGTTACCAGAATTTCCAGTAGTGCTCGATTTTATCGTTCAGACAGTCTCCCCTATTTTTCGGACACTTTCAGTTATTGTTTTATTTCCCGTTTTATTTAAAAAATTTCCAATACTGTCGGAATTTCTGGTAGCGTTTCCCGTTTTTTAAAATAAATTCAAAAACACATCTGTTTCTGATTGTCCACCTGTCATGACAGCGGAATATCAAATCCAAATCATGAGATTTCATGATTGGATAGGTCACAAATCCCAAGTCAAGTCAAGTGGTAGTCATTAATCGTTTTGGCTAATCTTGTTTGCTAGGTGTTAGCCATATCCATTGCCAGCCATTTTCTACCCCACCCATCTTAAATAACTCGGGTTTCCCAAAATCTATAGTGTGTCTGCAGTGTCAGTCTCAGTCAAATATTTAAATTCCGATGACCATTCTTTTCGTTTTGCGTAATACGCTACCGGAATTTCTAGCCAGTCCAAATTAATGTAGGAAAATTCCCAAATTTGCAAGATTCTTGTACAACCACCTGTAGCAGATCAGCTAGACTCTCGAAGGCAACTCGAATTCATCATTACAATAACATGTTGTCTATCATGACATGAAATCTTGTGTAATCAGGAAGGATTATATGCATGGGAGATTGAACCATGGCTTCATCTCAAATATTCGAAAGTGAAAGAAATGTCACCATTTCGAATTTCTGAAGAGCAGCTAAGGATACACTGATGAAGGAGTTAAAGAACATATCCTAGATTTCCAGGCAGCCTAACTCAAGATAGTTGAAACAGTTTTTGGGTAAGGATTCAAACACTTTGACACCTATTCTTCATAATCAACAAGCAGATATTCTATGGCACCAAAGTCTAGGAAAGGTGGAAAGCTTAAGAGAATTGAACCCCAAGGAGCTGAGTTAGTCGATGCTAATCCGAAGGTAAGAAGGTTGTTCATTCAGGCAGGCTGGTATCCACTCTACACGAGGTTAGGAGACTCACATCAAGGAGTAGCCCGTGAATTTTCTCAGACTTTCAATGGACAGGAAGCTACCATTTTTGGTTTTCAGTTGCAGGTTTCAGAACAATCTATTGCAGAGGCTTTTAACCTTCCCCAGGAAGGAGAAAAGTGGTTCAAAGGACAACTTATCACAGGAGGAGATCTCAATGCTTTTATCAGAGATGAATACCGAGATCCCAATTGGGCCAAAGGAATTCCCAGCAGTTATCTAAAGAAAGAATGGGAAGAAACAGTCAAGCTAGTTAAGATCTTCCTCACTTGTGAGAGAAGATATACAGTAGTTTTTCTGTACCATATGAGGTTTCTGTTTCATTTTGCAGGTATGAGGGCTCTTAATCTACCTTATTTTATATTGAAGAGCCTAACCAAAATGGCAGCCAGGATTCAAACACATCAAGAAGCATCATAGTACACCCTGTATCATCAAGCAATTATCAAGGTTCTGGTTGAAGAAGAATTGAAAAAGAGGAACCAGACTTGGGACCATTTCTTGTTTTATAGAGCAGGCCAACTTGCACCAAAACCCCAAGAAATTGATAAGCCTTATTCAACACGAGTTCAAACAAAGAGGACAACAACTGCATCAGCTAAGGGAAACTCTAGAAGAAATACAAGAAGGGAAGGTGTGAGCAGAGGTGCCAAAAGCAACAAAAAGAAGCCTTCATCTACTAAAACTGAAAAGAAAAAGGAGCAAGGAGAAAGCTCTTCTACCTAGAAAATTGAAAGCTAAAAAATGGTTCCTCTTGTTAGACCTTTTCCTAAGGTTTACATAAGAACTAGGAGAAGAAAACTTGTAGCTGAAGAGAAATCTAAAGCACAGGTGTTTCCTGAAATTCCGAAAGCACATGAACAACAACAAGAAGACCAACCTCTTGAGTCTGATGAGGAAATATTAAAGGAAGCATGGTATACAAGAACCAGTAAAAACAAGAAGGAAGAGTGAAAACTAGTTGTTGGAACTAGGAGGAGGCATACTAGTGAAAAGAAAAAATACAGGCTGAAATCAAAGGCCCTAAATAACCCTAGTTTGCTAACTGAAGTAATATTTATAGAAGAACAACCTATAGAACTACAAACTGAGGATCCTGTTGGCATTATGATGCATGTGTTGTACTTGATGGCAACCAACTCGTAGAAGATCAACTCACTATATATATATATATATATATATATATATATATATATATATATATATATATATATATATATATATATATATCTAGATGAATCTACGGAAGAGATATCAGATGTGACAGAATGCATGGGATGCTGGACAACTCAAAGGAATCAGATGGTAGTTCTCAGTATGAAAAGTTAGCTTTGCCATCAAGTCCAAAGGGGGAGATTGTTGGCAGTATGAGACAAGTGTTGTCCTTGATGTCAAATCACACAGATGATAAATTATAGTGCAACAAAGTTATTTTCAATTTCACGCACTTTCATGCAGAGAAAAGTTCACACATTTTCATGCAGAGAAAAGTTTCTTTCATGTAGAGAAAAGTTCATGCACTTTCATGCAGAGAAAAGTTTCTTTCATGTAGAGAAAAGTTCACGCACTTTCATGCAGAGAAAAGTTCCTTCCATGAAGAGAAAAGTTCACATACTTTCATGCAGAGAAAAGTTCACGCACTTTCATGGTTGGTTCATGGTATTAGTCCGACAGTTTTTGATCCTATGGTTTTGGTCTGTGGTATTGCATCCAAAAATGTTGATCCCAAGTATTGGGTCCATGGTATTGAATTGTTATGGTTTTTGGTCCGTGGTATTGTGAAAGGCCTATGGCTATAAAAGAGGAAGGAGATCATTTGGCAAGGCATCTTCTGATTAATTGAATATCTGATAAAGTGCTAGATCTGGAATACGGTGATTGGGTTATGGTGCAGATCTAGATCTGAATAAAGAAGGAACCTGAGCTTTATAAGGCGGATCTACTGATGGGTCGAGATCTCCTTGGTGCATGATCAGATCTGTAGATCTGATAGTCTGGGGTATGAGTAAAGTCTGAAAAATTGATCTATACCTGCAGGACCGTAGGTGCAACACGACTGCAGGTGCAGAGGACCGCAGTCCAGGCACAGATCAGGTGCGGAGGTCCGCAGGCGGTTTGTAGCAGCAGGTGCGGAGGTTCGCAGGCCCAGAAGCACCACAGGTGCGGAGGTTCACAGGCCCAGAAGCGCTGCAGGTGCGGAGGTGCGTAGGCAAGCCGTAGACTCAGGTGCGGAGGTGCACATGCAAGTAGCAGGAGAAGGTGCGGATTTACGCAGGTTTTCTATTGGTGAAGTTGCGGATTTTTCATGAAATCTATTTAGCTGCTCCTATTTATGATTGCAGTATTCTGGGATCTGAAGTGATGTCTGGGTACTGGTACTGTGTTCTGATAACAACATTCTGAGAAGTGATTGATTGATTGATTATGTTCATAATGACTTATCCTTATATGATCTGATGGATTAGATATGATTGCTAACACACATATTATCCTTGTATATGTATTGATCTGGTGATTGGGTGATTCAGAAGATTGATTGATTATGTGCTTCAATGATATTTATGGGTCCAGTATGAAATTTGGATGAAACGTGGCCTTTCAGGTTATGTGTTGTGCTTCAGTTGTATCCAGTCTGAAAATGTATGAAACGTGGTACCCGGAGGAGAGAAGATTGTAGGCCGACACCTACGTACTAGTATCTTAGCTAGTACAAGAGCTAAGGGGGTGGCAGCTCCCTTTGAGTAGCAGTTGAAAACATTGGAGCATTGTAGCAGGTAGCAGCCTACGTACTAGTAAATGGATCGGCTAGTACAAGAACTATGGGGGTCGTAGCTCCCTTCCAGGAGAGACTGGAAAATGAGAGAGGGTTGTAGCTCTCTGCAGGTAGAAGCCTGTGTACTGGTACAAGACTGCACCAATACAAAAATATTGTAAAAGGATTTTCTTATTAAGAAGAAGATTGAGATGACTTGCAGCAGGTGGTTTTCTCCCACATTGGGTTTCCACCTTATATCATGGTGTTCATGTGTGTGGCTTATGTGTGATGATCTGTTCTATTTTACTGCACCTGTTTACTGTTAATATGGTTAATAATGTTCTAATGCACTCATTGAAGATCAATTAACTGAATCATAAGTTTACTGAATATACGTGGGTATTCTTAACTGAAGCAGCATATATGACTCAGACTATGGAAATGAAAAAGTTATATTGATTTGATAATACTGATTCACCCCCCCTCAGTATTATTTCCAACAATTGGTATCAGAGCAGGTCCTTTGGTAGAAGCTTGATCGCTTGAAGGAGATCCGTGGAACAATGGGAAAGAAGCTTAAGAAGAAAGCGCCTAAGCAGAAGAAGACATCTCAGAAGAACTATGACAGTGGGAGAATCGATTGGGGATTATGTGGAAGAAGCACTTCAAATTCAAAATCATTTCAGAATGAAGATGATCTATCATGTATGAATTTGTTATCCTCTGATGTTCCAGCTATCTATCCATTTGAAGATGATGTAAGTGATAACGAAACAACTGAATGTGCTCTTATGGGTGAGCAAGAAGGATATCAAATAGAGGCAGAATTTAAGAGGCTGTCGGACAAAATTAGAAATCAAGAAGATCTATTGAACATAAAGGATGGTGCCTTCAAAGAAGTAGCTACCAGACTAAAGGCTCAACAAGAGGAAGGAAGCAAGGTAAGGAAGTTATTCAAGTATAAATATCAAAAGTTGCAGGATGAAGTAACATCTCTAAGAAATGAATTCAATGAAAAGAGCACAACAATCAAGAAACTCAGAGATAGATCCAGTTATTATGAAAGGCTTGAAGCTACGATCCTCTCACTAAAAGAAGATCTTGAAGAATCAAAGAAGCAGAATAAAGATCTACTACAAGCTATTGAAAAACAGGAAAACAAATTTATCAGCTTAAAATCTCAGCTGGAATGTGCCTTCAGAATTTGTCAAATGCAGTAGGATCTGAATGAAGAACAAGAAAAGGAGATTCTCAAACTAAGGCAACAAATGGAAGAAGGAAGAAAGTCTGAAGAAATTTTAAAGAAGCAATGTCTGGAAAAGGAAGAACAACTTCAGATTGAGGTAAATATCTTAAAAGAAGAAAAGGATAAACTGTTACGATTTCAAGATAGTACTAAAGTCTTGGATGACATTCTTAGTAGTCAAAGGTCTCCTGATATCAAAGCTGGTCTTGGTTTTCATGAATCTGTTGAAGGTGAATCTAGTTCACAAGGTGAGGCAAGGGACTCTAAAGAGAAATCTAAAATGATCAACAAAGAGAGGAGAGGTCAACCCCATCAACAATCAAGGAAAGAGATTCTTCAAAGAAAATATTTTACTCCTATGGAAGTAATAGTTGTCCATTTACTCAGATGAATAATATTGAATGTTATGAATGTCATAATCTTGGACATGTTGCAGCTAGATGCAGAAGAAGAATGGTTCAATATCATCACACAGAAAGATCATCACATTCCAGGTACTTCAATGGATATTGCTTTGCTTGCAATATGTTTGGTCACAAAGTTACTGATTGCTACAGAAGGAATATGAAACATGTAAGATGTTATGCATGCAACAAGCTTAGACATATAGCCAAGGAATGCAGGAACAAGGTATGGGCACCACACCAAAAGGAGAAAACATCATCACAATTAAAGATATGGAAGAAAAAGGAAGTACGGTCAATAAAATGTGGCACAACACAATGTACAGGCACAACAGACTCAGAAGGAGCTGAAAGTGTGAAACTTCAGTATCCTGAATTTCATATGCAAGTTTCATAAAGGAAAGTCGCGTATATATGCGAGTTGGTCACTGCACAGTCGCATAAATGATTGTTTTAGGAAAAGCAGTAGGGACAGGCTTAGGAAAGAGGGTCTGATATGATTCGGTCCATTATTTAACATGTTTGATAATGGTTACAATCTGTTAATGATGCGTGGAAATGTCTTGATCCTAACTTGATGATGATGATGTCTTGATACTTCTTGTTGATATATGCGTGATCAGATTTGACAGTAAACAGATGGCACAGGTTCAGGGGGAGCAAATACTTTTAATAATGCATTGATGGCATTATGGTTAGTGGTCCTTGGTGATGATGCTTAGGATACATCTTGCTATGATATGATTATGAGTTGTCCATGACAAAATCTCATATGATGTTTGGGGTTACATAGTTTATGATCAGATCAGATTTGTGGTTGATTCTCTGATATAGTGCTTACATGGTGATATTTATAAGGATAAAGAAAAGTACAAAGCTTGTATACACATCTTCATTACTTGATGATGAGTCTATCATATGCTGCTATCGTCATATGCATAAAGATCATATAATATAGTTGATGCAAGTCTCCTATAATTCTTGGCTCTCATGTGGATGAGGATTGTTGCGGTTGATGATCTTGAGCTAAAGATACATAGTACTATATACAGTATGCTGGATACATGAATGATTACTCAAAATTGCATTGTTGGAGACATGATGATACTTACATATGTTGATTGATATAGATGTCCCCGATTGATGATACATGGATGATATATAAGATCATGCAGATCTTGATGTTGATGAGATGGCTATGATGTCTTTCAAGAGGATGAGTTAATATCTATAGGCAGACATACCTTGCTACAAGACATTTACAGGTTGCTGATCTGAATAGTGATTGACAGATGCCGCTGATATTAGTTATTGATAACTTTCATAGTGTCACACGGAATCTGTCAAGGGTGCGGACACGACTGACCTTCCTAGAAGTCTAAGACATTCTAATGACAAACAAGACAAAATGGAGTGATCTTTCTCTAAATACACCTTTTACAACATGAAAACTACAAGTGTTTAGGCTTACCTTATTCCAAAACGCTGTTGTTGAAGTCCGTTCTTGACGATCCGGATGAGCTCCTCCTTCAAGTCAATTCCTGCAACCACAAACAATCAAACAATTACCAAGCACTTGCATTTCATATAATAAAACATATATTCAACATGCAGACCAAGGAACACATGAAATAACTCATTAACACAAGCTATTGAGAAAAATAAACCAGTTTGTATTAATAACGAAACAGAGAAACTCTTACAACCTGGCCTTGGTGTTGTGCAAGTTCCTCCCAGGGTCCATCAAGGGTTTTCCTCTACTTTGACAAAGCTCACCCTCTCCCAAGTAGAATCAAGTGAAGACAATCTCTCCTCACAAAGGCTCTAATGGAAGACCTAAATCCTGCAGCATTTACCCAAAGAAAATGTATAGCTCCAACCTCCTCTCCTTCTGGCTCAATGCCTTTATTTATAGTGCTGTAAAGAGGTTATTCAGGTCCACTATCAATGGGATCATCCCCCTCTATGGGTGGGATAGCTCCCTTATTGATGGGATAAGTTCCCCCTTAATAGAGATACATGAACCAACTGGAGGCGCATCCATTTCATCAAACCGACCTCTAGAATGTTCTAGAAGTAACCACAAGTAACTTTTTCAAGATAAAACTCGCGCATTTTGCCTTTTACAGAGGGACGCACCTGTCCCTTAACATACAGAGCGTCCATGGACGCATATTTTGTGAACAAGATCAGCGTCCCCGCAGGTAAGGCTAGAGAGAACCTGCGACCCCAGAGATAAACATAGTTTTTACAAGACTTTCTCTCTTCTTTGAGTTTGAGATGGATAACAGAGGCATGAGACTTGCCTAAGAGGGTAGCATGACTGTTGATTTGAGCCATACTAACTGTAAGTAGTCAAGGTGACATTTTTTAGTGTAACACATAGTCTTGCTCTAGATATTTCATCTCTATGTCATATATGTCTTTTGTTATCAAGGTCATGTAACGGCCTATTTTGGTTTCCCCACTATGCTTGGGATGAATGATGTAATGTAATTGTTTATCATGAGTAAAACTTCTAGTGTAAGCCCACTTGGATGGGTGGATGAGTCAATATTTGTATATCTTCACTTGGTTGAGAGATGGATGTATGTATGAGTCTTTGGTGATAGGAAGGTCATTTAAGATAGAGTCATGTTCTTCTTGTAGAACATCTTTTTGCAGATATTGCCTACAGTCAGGGGGAGCATGAACATCACACTTCAGTAGTGCAGAGACTCAGCATGTACTCAGGGGGAGCACAGACAGATTGGTACACCTTGGCATATACAAAGGGGGATCTCATTCAGAAATTTTAGCAGGCACTCAGGGGGAGTATGGACAGCAAAGGAAGAGAATATCTTGGTCCGCCCTTTGCCATTGATGTCAAAGGGGGAGAGTGATTTGGTATTGTTTCCATCAAGTCCAAAGGGGGAGATTGTTGGCATTATGATGCATGTGTTGTACTTGATGGCAACCAACTCGTAGAAGATCAACTCACTTATATATATATCTAGATGAATCTACTGAAGAGATATCAGATGTGACAAAATGCATGGGATGCTGGACAACTCAAAGGAATCAGATGACAGTTCTCAATATGACAAGTTAGCTTTGCCATCAAGTCCAAAGGGGGAGATTGTTGGCATTATGAGACAAGTGTTGTCCTTGATGGAAAATCACACAGATGATAAATTATAGTGCATCAAATTTATTTTCAAGTTCACGCACTTTCATGCAGAGAAAATTTTCTTTCATGTAGAGAAAAGTTCACACACTTTCATGCAGAGAAAAGTTTCTTTCATGTAGAGAAAATTTCACGCACTTTCATGCAGAGAAAAGTTTCTTTCATGTAGAGAAAAGTTCACGACTTTCATGGTTGGTTCATGGTATTAGTCCGACAGTTTTTGATCCTATGGTTTTGGTCCGTGGTATTGCATCCAAAAGTGTTGATCCCAAGTATTGGGTCCATGGTATTGAATTGTTATGGTTTTTGGTCCATGGTATTGTGAAAGGCCTATGGCTATAAAAGAGGAAGGAGATCATTTGGCAAGGCATCTTCTGATTAATTGAATATCTGATAAAGTGCTAGGTCTGGAATACGGTGATTGGGTTATGGTGCAGATCTAGATCTGAATAAAGAAGGAACCTGAGCTTTATAAGGTGGATCTACTGATGGGTCGAGATCTCCGTGGTGCATCATCAGATCTGTAGATCTGATAGTCAAGGGTATGAGTAAAGTCTGAAAAATTGATCTATACCTGCAATACTGCAGGTGTGACACGGCTGCGGGTGCGGAGGACTGCATTCCAGGAAAAGTTCAGGTGCGGAGGTCCGCAGGCGGTTTGTAGCAGTAGGTGCGGAGGTTCACAGGCCCAGAAGCACCACAGGTGCGGAGGTTCGCAGGCCCAGAAGCGCTGCAAGTGCGGAGGTGCACATGCAAGCCATAGACTCAGGTGCGGAGGTGCGCAGGCAAGCAGCAGGAGAAGGTGCGGATGTACGCAGGTTTTATATTGGTGAAGTTGTAGATTTTTCATGAAATCTATTTAGCTGCTCCTATTTATTATTGCAGTATTCTGGGATCTGAAGTGATGTCTAGGTACTGGTACTGTGTTCTGATAACAACATTCTGAGAAGTGATTGATTGATTGATTATGTTCATAATGACTTATCCTTATATGATCTAATGGACTAGATATGATTGCTAACACACATATTATCCTTGTATATGTATTGATCTAGTGATTGGGTGATTCAGAAGATTGATTGATTATGTGCTTCAATGATATTTATGGGTCCAGTATGAAAATTGGATGAAACGTGGCCTTTCAGATTATGTGTTCTGCTTTAGTTGTATCCAGTATGAAAATGTATGAAACGTGGTACCCAGAGGAGAGAAGATTGTAGGCCGACACCTACGTACTAGTATCTTAGCTAGTACAAGAGCTAAGGGGGTGGCAACTCCCTTTGAGTAGCAGTTGAAAACATTGGAGCATTGTAGCAGGTAGCAGCCTGCGTACTAGTAAATGGATCGGCTAGTACAAGAACTATGGGGGTTGTAGCTCCCTTCCAGGAGAGACTAGAAAACGAGAGAGGGTTGTAGCTCTCTGCAGGTAGAGGCCTGCGTACTGGTACAAGACTACACCAGTACAGAAATATTGTAAAAGGATTTTCTTATTAAGAAGAAGATTGAGATGACTTGTAGCAGGTGGTTTTCTCCCACATTAGGTTTCCACCTTATATCATGGTGTTCATGTGTGTGGCTTATGTGTGATGATCTGTTCTATTTTACCGCACCTGTTTACTGTTAATATGGTTGATAATGTTCTAATGCACTCATTGAAGATCAATTAACTGAATCATAAGTTTACTGAATATACGTGGGTATTCTTAACTGAAGCAACATATATGACTCAGACTATGGAAATGAAAAAGTTATATTGATTTGATAATACTGATTCACCCCCCCCTCTCAGTATTATTTCCAACAGATCCCTCAATTGCAGAAATCAGAAGATCCTTCAAGAAACAAAGAGACAAAGCTCCCGTGGACCAGCCACCAGAGTCTTCCAAAAGAAAAAAGATCCAAAAAGAAGTAGAAAAGAGAGAGGCCATCATCAAAGAAGACATAACAAAAATCACAAGGTCTAAATTTGCTAGAATTAAAACCAACTTGGATAAGCTTGCAGAGGTTGCAACTCACATAGGATGAAAGGGTATTTTGAAGCATTTTCATTGAAATTTTGAAGTGGAAACATTATCCTACCAAAAGTTTCGAAGTGTTTCTAGTTTTTTCGCCACTACAGGTATTATCGGAATTTTCGGTAGCACCTATCATAACATAAATATACATCTGTCAGCAGCAAATCTCCAGGCCAGTTTTGGAAGACAACAACTCATAACGGTAGGGATAAGAAAGATGATGGATATGAGATAGTTATGAGGTTGTTGAAGGTTATTTTAAATGAAGACATATGGTCATTCAATAGGCAAGACCATAAAGAGAAAATTCAACAGCAAAAGGGGCAACCAGTTAGTTTTCTAGAAACAAAGTGTCATTCTTCCCCTTCTTCTCATCTACACCTGTACTTTCTATTATAATTCGATGGGAGATGATCTTAATGTCTAAAAGACATTCATGTAACAAGAATATAGTGGAACTACCAATTTAGGAGAGTTGGAGTTGGTGCCTCTCTCCCTATATATACCTTTTGTAAATATCACTTCAAGTTGGATTTTGGTTCACCTGAAGACTCAGCTTAATAAAATAGCTTTTTCTACACTTCATGCTAGAGGATTTTGTGATTCAAGTCATATCTAATGTATGGTTTGTTTATCTCCTGTTTTCAACTTTCTGAATTATAAATTTGCAATAGCTAGTATAGTATGAGCGAGAATCATTAAGAGAATCTAATGATGACTTATCTACTGTCCAGTTTTCTGTGAATTATAATATGTGTTCAAGTAGAACTTGCTAGTGAAGGTTTCACAAAGGATTTGTGAGATACTTTATACTTGTTTTTACTTCCTAATTGTTGTTTTCCTTGTCAAGCATGTTTTAATCTTTTAAATGATAAACTACAACAGCTAGTATAGTATGAGTGAGAATCACTAAGAGGATCTAATGATGACTTATCTACTATCTAGTTTCTTGTAAATCATAATATTAGTTTAATTAGAAATTGTTAGTGAAGGTTTCACAAAGGATTTGTGAAATACTTTATACTTTTTCCTACTTTCTATCTGTTATTATCCTTATCAAAAAATAGAGTTTACTATAAGGCTTTATGTAGTTGAGGTGACTGTCTTAAGATACTCAGTTTTCTTAGGATAAGTATCAGCTACCTGTTCTCCTTCCTCTGCTCCTCTATACTACTCACTTAACCAAACAATTTATGCTCGCCACAACTTTCCAAATGCATGAAAGTTAAAGAGGAACTCAATCATTTCAAAACCCCTTCAGAAGTCATTCCACCACTCAAAAAACCCTTTGAAATTTTGAAATGAAATCATGATGTGTAAGGCTTACTCCTTTTGTAGTATAGGAGTAACTCCTTGCGCTAACATCTTTGGCGCCGTTGCCGAGGAGGCGAATTGAATTTTATCCCAGGGTAAATGACAAAGTTATAAGTCTGGTTCTAAGGTGTACAATTCCAACTGTCTTTTTAGACTGCTTTACACCTAGCAACTCCATTGTAGAAGTTTTGGCTCCAAGTAAGGCTAGAACCAGGGCCAACCCACATTCTCCTTTGAAAAACCAAGTCCCTGATCTTGAGAAGCTAATCAAGAAAAAGAGTAAGCGAAAGATTGTTTCTTTTGTTTCTGGTTTTTCAAAATCTATTCCTAAAAAAGTACAACAAATTCTGTCTCCTGACTTACGCAAATTTATGTACCTCTCTCGTTTTCCAGTCAACAAACAACCTCTACATCGAGTGTTGGTGCTTCCTCATCTACTGTTCAAAATCCTCAAATTGTTATTCCACAAATCCCAGTAACTCCAATTGTTATTCCACAAACCCCAGTAACTCACACCATGGCAGGTCCTAATCCACCCCCTAACCGAATGGATGCAATTGTTGCTACTAGGTATGCTCCTTTAGTTTTACCTCAACCTATGAATGCATTACCTGCAGGAGATTATCTCAAGTATATGCCTAAATTTAATGGTGAAGGGGAGGTAACAACTGAAGAACATCTTGTTGATTTTTATGCTTATGCTGATAATCTGAACATTGAGCATGAAGATGTTTGAATGAGAGTTTTTGTCCAGAGCCTTGAGGGTGATGTAAGGAAATGGTTTAGATCTTTGACAGCTAGTAGCATCACTAGAATTGAAGTCCTAGATGATACATTTTTAAGAAAATGGGGTGACAAGAAAGATTTTTTGTATTATATTACAGAATTTCGTGCAGTCAAAAGAAATGAAGGATAATCAGTTTCTGTTTTTTCTAAAAGATTGAATAAAATGTATAGCAAGATACCTACTGAAATCAAGCCTACTGAGGCCTCTAATAAAATCACTTATGCTGGTGCTTTTGATTCTGAATTTTGTTTATTGTTTAGAGAAAGAAGATCTGCTACACTATAAAAAATGTAGGACAATGCACTGGAGGTAGAATCAAATATATTAGCAGCTAATAGACTCAGAGGAGGGATTGACAGAGAAAAAAGAAAGCAAGAAGCTAAAGTTTCTACTTCAGGAACTTCTGACATAGATCCTAAGCTAGATGAGCTTACCAAGATGGTCAAATCATTGACTACTGATATGTCTAAGTTGAAGATGGAATCAAGACCATCTACTACCAAAAATGTTTCATTTGATTTAACAAATAGACAGCAGTTTAGAAGACCTAATGCTCCTCAAATTATGAAGAGAGAAAGAAGAGATGCTGATGACCAAAAGGTACAACCTCCTTTGCAGAATGTTATATTTGAAGATGAAGAAGAAGTTGAAGGGTTGGAAAGAGGTGCTGATATAAATTGTATTAGAGACAAAGAAGGGATGATTTATCTTAGACAAGCACAATATGAAGGCTTCATGTCATATACTCAGAATAATGAAGTGAGTCCTAATCATTCCATGATTGCAACTGATCATCAAAGTAGATACAATCTCAGATCAAAGAAAAATGATGATACTTATAAGCATGTTGCACAACCAAAGAAGAATAAATATGCAGTTAAAGTTTCAGCGGAAAAATCTCACAGACCGGAAATTCCGGTAGCATTCGATATTCCAGCAGAGAAACAAGTGACCGAACCTGACAAACTAGAAATTCCAATAGCGTCTGATTTCCCTTCACTTGAGGTAAAATTTTCTCACAAACCACACTCTTCTTTAATTTTTAAAATCAGATTCAGAAGATCAAGATTCATGTTCCCCTTGTTGAACTCATGAAAAATCAAGATTTCAAAAATTCTTTTATGAAAGCTTTGCAGCCTTCACCTACTGAAGTAGTCTATGATTTTGTTAACCTTCAAGATGATAAGCACACTGTTATTTTAGGTCCATCGATAGAAGAAAAAGATGACCCTACCCCTCCCTTCTATCTATCTCTGAATATTCATGAAAAGACCCTGCATAATTGTCTTATGGACTTTGGAGCTTCACATAATCTAATGCCCAAGGTAGTTATGGATGAACCAGGTCTTGAGATAACTAGAGAGTACCAATATCTCTATTCTTTTGATTCTTGGAAAGTCCAATTCCTTGGTGTCATCAAAGACCTTGCAGTAAGTCTTTTTTAGTTACCTATGAGAGGGATGGTAATGGATATTGTTGTAGCTGATATCCCTCCCAGATTTGGTATGTTACTTTCTAGGTCATGGATTAAAAGGTTGGGAGGAACCTTGCAAATGGATTTAACTTATGCTACTGTTCCTATTTTTGGAGGAGAACAAAGAAGAGTTTACAGAGAAGCTCAGCTGGCATATATCATTAGTGACAATAAAGACCTTACTAATCATCCGATATATGCTAGAACAACTGGAGTTGGTTCAAGCATTCTACATATGGTTGACTCCGCCTTGCTTACAGAAAATTTTCAGATTTTAAAGCCCACTAAAAATAAAATTAGTCATGAAGGATTGGAGGTATGACAAAAGTTTTTTGATGGCTCATGTTCCAAAGAAGGTGTGGGTGCAGGGATTGTTCTTATTTCTCCTTTGAAGGAAAGTTTCACTTTTTCTTTCAAACTTGAATTTGAGACAACTAATTTTGTGGTTGAATATGAAGCTCCGTTAATTGGCTTAAAAAAGGCAAAAGATATGAATATATCAGCAATTTCTATTTTTGGAGATGCTGAACTTATTATTTAGCAAATCATAAATGTTATCAAACTAAGCATCGTAGACTCAAAGATTACAGGAATGCAATATGGGACATTGTAGAAGACTCCTTCCTGGCCTTTAACATTTCTTTTGTTCCAAGAGAAAGAAATATTCTAGCAGATTCACTCTTTATTTCAGATAGCTCATTCAAAATTCCAATTCTTGTGAAGTTTAAATATGAAGTGGAAGTTAGGTTCAGACCTAGAATTCTTGATAATGTTAAGCATTGGAAAATTTTTGAAGATGGCCAGGAGATCATAAAATTCATTGAAGTTGCTGAAGAGTTTGCTATTCTAAATATTGATAAAGAAGAAGACCTACCACAAGTTGATGTTGATCATCAAGATTCCAGAAATCTAAAAAAATAGATCGCTGATCAGGCTATCATACAACTGCCTACCAATCATATTCCCAAGGGGTTAATTCCACTTGAGAAACTTTTTTATCAAAATGATGTTGTAGTCAGGTCACATTTATCAGAAGCAGATGTTGAATTAGAATATTTCAACTTGGGTACAACACAAGAACCAAGGTATGTGAAGTTGTCAAAATATTTACTAGATGAAAGAAAGATGGAATATCCCAAGCTGTTTTGTGAATTTGTTGATGTTTTTGCCTGGAAATACGAAGATGTTAATACATGTGATACAGCTATCATTGAGCATAGAATACCATTGAAAGATGGTACTAAAAATTTTTGGCAGAAGTTAAGGCAAATCAATCCACTATTGCTACCAGTGATGGAAAAGGAAGTGAAGAAACTGTTGGATGCTAAAATAATTATTCCATTGAGATACTCAGATTGGGTTGCCAATCTAGTGCCAGTAAGAAAGAAAAGTGGTGAAATTAGATTGTGTGTGGATTTCAGAAATCTTAACAAAAGCTCCAAGAAAGATAACTATCCATTGCCAAAGATGGAGCATATTCTTCAAAAGGTGACCGCATTAGACAAAATTTCCATGTGTGATGGTTTTTATGGGTATAATCAAATATCTGTTTGGCTAGAAGATCAAGAAAAGATAGAATTCACTACTCCTTAGGGTATATTCATGTATGTAAATATGTCATTTTGGCTCATGAATGCTGGAGCTACTTTCCAACGTGCTATGGACTTTGCATTCATTAGAGAAAAGGACAAGTTCTTGGTCATCTATTTGGATGACATTATTGTTTTTTCAGCTTCAGATCAAGAACACCTTCAACACTTGAGACAAGTATTTGTTAAATGCAGAAAATATGGTATATCCTTGAACCCGAAGAAGTCTCATTTTTCTCTCAAAGAAGGTAAGATGCTGGGTCACATAGTTTCTAAAAATGGAGTGAGGATTGATCCAAAAAGAGTGATTGCAATTCAAGATTTAACACTTCCAAGATCCAAGAAAGAGATTCAATATTTCCTTGGTAAGATCAATTTTCTCAGAAGATTCATCCCAAATTTCGTTGAAGTGGTGAAACATATTACTTGTATGCTAAGGAAGGACAAAGAATTCAAGTGGACAGTTGAATCTAGAAATTCATTTGAGCTGATAAAAAAGGCTATCATTGAAGCACCTCAATTGGTAAGTCCTGAATATTCAAAACCTTTCTTAATCTTCTCATTTGCTTCTCAAGACACCATTGTTGTTGTTTTGTTTCAAAAATATTTAGAAAATAAAGAAGCGCCCGTTTCCTTTTCTAGTAGAGCTCTTAGAGATGGAGAATTAAAGTATGAAATGTTGGAAAAGCATGCTTATGCATTAGTTAAAGCTCTGAAAGCTTTTAGAGTTTATATTCTGCATGATCAAGTGATAACTTATGTCCCTTGATCTGTTGTTAGAGAGATACTCATTCAGCTTGATATTGATGGAAAGAGAAGTAAATGGGTGACTAAAGTTCTTGAATTTGATTTAGAGATAAAGCCTACTAGACTAATCAAAGGTCAAGGATTAGCTAAACTACTTGCTGAAGAAAATTGTAAAGTGTTGGGTTTGAATTTCATGGATGATAATCTAGAAGGGGAAATTTCAGAACCTCTTGATGATATGACAGTAAATTCAAAGCTTGCTGAGTGTAGTTGGTACAAAGATGTTGTTTATTTTTCAGAAATATTTTAAACCCCCTCTAGAGTATGATAAAAGCAGAGTCAGATCTTTGAAGTTGAAAAACACTAAGTATTGCATCAAAGATAACTATTTGTATTGGAAAGATCCTACAGGAGTTCTATTGAGATGCATTGATCCAGAGGAATCTAAAAAGGTCATATTTGAAATGCATAGTAGTGTTTGTGGAGGTCATCATTATTGGAGAACTACTGCATAAAAAATAATGAGAGTTGGCTATTTTTGGCCTAGCTTATTTTATGATGTATATGTTGAGGTGAGAACATGTGAAAAATGTCAAAGTTTCACTGGTAAAAAGCATCTGAAGTCATTACCTCTCAAGCCCATAATTGTTTCTGCACCTTTCCAACAGTGGGGATTAGAATTCATTGGTGAAATTCATCCACCTTCAAGTGGGCAGCATCGTTGGATTCTTGTTGCTACTGATTACTTCATCAAATGGATCGAAGAAATACCTACCAGGAATACCACTCATAAAGTTATTATTAACTTTCTAGAAGGAATCATAACCAGATTTGGATGTCCATCAAAACTAGTAGCAGATAATGTAGTTGCTTTTAAAGCCACACCATTGGTAAATTTATGTGAAGAATATGGTATCCAACTTACTCATTCTACAACTTACTATCCACAAGGGAATGGTTTAGCTGAATCATCTAATAAGAATTTGGTAAGAATCATCACCAAGTTGCTGGAGAAAAACAAGAAATCTTGGGACTCAAAACTCAAGTTTGCTTTATGCGATGATAGGGTGACAATAAAAAAGTATATTAATACATCACCTTTTTAGATGGTTTATGGGATTGATGTTGTTTTTCCAATCCAATTAGCTATTCCTCTAGCCAAACTACTGCAAGATATGAAGCTCAACCAAATAACATGACCAGAAGAATGTATCAGATCACAGAAGTGCAGCAAAAGAGAGAACATCAATATGATTTGGTAAGAAAATATTAGCAAACTGTGAAGGAAGTCTTTGATAAAGGGACTAAAAAAAAATATTTTCAGATTGGAGATCTAGTGTTGAAGTGGGATGCACAACACCAACATCTAGTTAAGCATTCAAAATTTTATGCTTTATGTCTTGGTCCTTTCAAAATCTCAAATGTCTTGCAGAACAATACTTTTGAGTTGTAGAATCTTGATGGGACAGAACTATATGGAGGCCCATTTAATGGGCGTTTTCTCAAAAAATTCTTTTACTAAGGCTGTTGGTAGCCTGAGTTCACTGTAAATACTGGTGTGATTTCATAATAAGACTCCATAGCACAATGAAAAGGCACTGAAACTGCAAAAAATTCTTAGAGCCTCGCAGGGAGAGCTCTATCCCCTGTGGAGCCAATGTTAGCACAGTTCTAGGCTAAGTCATGAGTAGGTTTTGAATTTTTTTATTTTTAGGATTAATTTTGTAAATTTCAAAAAAATTTAAAACGCTACTGGAATTTTCGGTAGTGCCCTATTTTCTCATTCAGATAGTCTCCCTTGTTTTCCAGACAGTCTTTCAATCATTGTTTTATTTCCTGTTTTCTTTAAAAAAATTCCGATACTGCCGGAATTTCAGGTAGTGTTTCGCATTTTTTAAAATAAATCCAAAAACACAACCATTTCTAATTGTCCACGTGTCATGACAGCAGAATATCAAATCCAAATCATGAGATTTCATGATTGGATAGGTCACAAACCCAAAGTCAAGTGGTAGTCATTAATCGTTTTGGTTGATCATGTTTGCTAGGTGTCAGCCATAGCCATAGCCAACCGTCTTCTACCCCACCTATCTTAAATAACTCGGGTTTCCCAAAATCTATAGCGTGTTTGCAGTGTCAGTCTCAGCGAGATATTTAAATTCCAACGGTCGTTCTTTTCGTTCCGCGTAATACACTACTGGAATTTTCAGCCAGTCCGAATTAATGCAGGAAAATTCCAAGATTTTCAAGATTCTCGTACAACCACCTGTAGCAGATCAACTGGACTCTCGAAGGCAACTCGACTTCATGATTACAACAACATGTTGTCTATCATGACATGAAATCTTATGTAATCAGGAAGGATTATATGCATGGGAGACATAACCATGGCTTCATCTCAAATATTTGAAAGTGAAAGAAATGTCACCATTTCGAATTTTTGAAGAGCAGCGAAGGAGACATTGATCAAGGAGTTAAAGAAAATATCCCAGATTTATAGGCAGCGTAACTCAAGATAGTTGCAACAGTTGTTGGGTAAGGATTCAAACACTTTGACACCTATTATTCATAATTAGCAAGCAGATATTCTATGGCAACAAAGTCTAGGAAAGGTGGAAAGCTCAAGAGAATTGAAACCCAAGGAGCTGAATTAGTCGATGCTAATCCGATGGTAAGAAGGTTGTTCATTCAGGCAGGCTGGCATCCAATCTGCACGAGGTTAGGAGACTCACATCAAGGAGTAGCCCGTGAATTTTCTCAGACTTTTAATAAACAAGAAGCTATCATTTTTTGTTTTCAGTTGCAGGTTTCAGAGCAATCTATTGCAGAGGCTCTTAACCTTCCCCAGGAAGGAGAAAAGTGGTTCAAAGGACAACTTATCAGAGGAGGAGATCTCAATGCTTTTATCAGAGTTGAATACCAAGATCCCAACTGGGCCAAAGGAATTCCCAGTAGTTATCTGAAGAAAGAATGGGAAGAAAGAGTCAAGCTAGTTAAGATCTTCCTCAATTGTGAGAGAAGATATACAATAGTTTTTTTGTACCATATGAGCTTTTTATTTCATTTTGCAGGTATGAGGGCTCTTAATCTACCTTATTTTATATTGAAGAGCCTAACCAAAATGGTAGCGAGGATTCAAACACATTAAGAAGCATCAGAGTACACCCTATATCATCAGGCAATTATCAAGGTTTTGGTTGAATAAGAATTGAAAAAGAGGAACCAGACTTGGGACCATTTCTTGTTTTATAGAGCAGGCCAACTTGCACCAAAACCCCAAGAAACTGATAAGCCTTCTTTAACATGGGTTTAGACAAAGAGGACAACAATTGCATCAGCTGAGGGAAACTCCAAAAGAAAGACAAGAAGGGAAGGTGTGAGCAGAGGTGCCAAAAACAACAAAAATAAGCCTTCAGCTACTAAAACTGAAAATAAAAGGAGCAAGGAGAAAGCTCTTGTGACTAAAAGGGTAATCATAATGGGTCATTGGTCACCATGAGTTAGGTCATAATCATTAAAGAGTCATGTCATCTAATATTTTGGTCATCATGAGTTAGTTAGCTGAGTCATCTCAGTTATGGGAATCAGTTATGGTTAGTCATGTCATGTAGTCATTATTTCACATTTAGAAAGTGGGTCATCATTACTTCAAAAGAATATTTTTGAAATGCATGAAAGCTACAAATTTCCCTTTAATTTTTTTTTTCCTCAAAGCTATCATTCGCTCTAAAATAATTTGGAGGACGAGAAAGGAACACTCTTGTCCGCCATTGGAACCTGCCGTGAAAATTGGGAGTTGTTGCGTAACTGAGGATTGTTGCACATTTCAAAGAATCGATGATCCAGTCACGAGTAAAGGTGTCTCTCATTTCCCTGATATTTTTTTACGTTGTATTTGCCCTGTTTCATCTTGTAAAATTGATCAAAGACCTTCAGTTTTCCTCCAACTATCTTAAGCTATGATTGCTGTAGTGCTGCACACATTTGTTGTGAATCTGATAGCAAAGGGAGATGGTGGTTTGAAACCAGGTTTTTAGTTTTGGGGTTGTTTCATAGGTTTATAACCTTCAGAGGGGAATTCCAAGATGACCCATTAGTTTCATTTTTTCAGAGATAAACCAGAAGTATGAAGAACTTGAAATGTTGTGAAATTGGAAGATCCGCAATAGACGTCGTGTTTCTGACATAATGCCCATTTTGACTTGTAAATTCGATTTTTTGGGTTGCAAAATTTGTTTTTATCATGATGTTAGGTGTCATAGATCCTTAGGATGGTATGGTTAATGGTTTTTTATGAATATTTCAACTAAGATGATGTATCAAGCTAAAAACCGGAGTAGGTAATTAGTTCGTATTTTTCAACAAGGTAGGTGATAGTTTGATGTATCTAGATGATGAAAGGTTTTCCTCTGAGGAATTCGACCCTGTTAGGTGATGTATATAATATGTAAATGACATAGTAAAGGGTTGTTGGTCAGATTGGAGAAGAAGAGACTTGTATATGATGTACTTTTTTCTTTTGAATATTTATGAGTGAATGAAAGACAAAGGTGATTTGTAGGGATTCATGTGTCATATCTTGATGGTGTTGTGCTTATTTCATGTTGTAAGTTTTCCTTATGTTATTTTCATATCTTAGTTGTATGTCTTCATGCTTGGTTGAAATTGAACTTATCTTAGAATTCATCTAAAAGGTGCTTTGTTTTAGTTTACCAAGTGATCTATGTTTTCTTCTGAAAACAACATTTAGAATTTATCTACATTTTGACATTTAATGCATTGTTTCACCTTTTCTCACACTCACCCTCCTACAGTGAATTAATTTGATTCCATCACCAAGACTGCCTACCTTGCCCCTATAGAAGATCCTTTCTCTCTTCATCTTATCACTGGACAAATAATCAACTTAACATGACTCCATGCTCAATGGACTTGTCTCCTTTTATACCAACAAATCTTTGATAATTATACCCTATTGAGTACTATAACTAGTCTAAGATCATAAAATAATTCAGTCATCTATTTTACTTGGAAAACCTTACTGAGAGAGCCCTCTCGAAGGCTAGAAGGGCTAGATTCTAGCCTAAAAGTGGTGTGTGGTTACCTTTGTAATACTTTTTTAGCCTAAAGGTGTTGGCTTGTATGGGCCTAACCAAGGTTCAGAGGTGATTTAGCCAAGCAAATCTTGGTACTACTGGCCCTTTCGTCAACAGTCTACACATCGCAAACTGAGGTCTCACCTGAAGTAGTATGGGAGGGTGCTAGAACCAGGTTTCCACACCCTGGTGATGTCTGATGAGCTTCTGGCGGTCCGCGATTTGACCCTACTCACACGTCGCTACGCGCACCTATTAGCCCCTCGCAGTCTGTGATGCTGCCTCCGTGCAGCCTTACTTGGGGTGCGACCTGTATTCTACCCAAGTTCCTTACTATTTAACATGTTATTACCCGATTCCTTAACTTATCTGTGTAAGACTAGTGATAATTAACAGTCTATCCAAAAATCATGTAAGTGTACGCAATAAAAAAAAATAGTATAAATGTAAAGAAGGCAATACACAAGAAGATGCACTGAATTTGGAATCAACTTCTCTTTATTTATTCTTTGTTCAAGATTACAGACTTGACACCACCCTGCGCACTCAGTTGTAGAGCCTCTTCTTACTACTATGACCCAATACACTTAGACTCTTATTCTATGCTCGAACCATTCATATTCATCTATCTCTCTACTTCACTCTTTTTACAACTTAGAGCCTCGCTCTACTTATACAATCCCATGGTCTGCGGACCATGGGTAGGCTGACATGACATTGCTTTACTTTACAATACTTAGGGCAGGCAACCCTTATGACTCAACCTATACTTCATGCTCCGCGCCCGCAATTCGTGGAGTCTTACAATACATTTGACCAAAACTTTGGCTTTGAGCCCCAAAACATGTTGTGGGGGGATTCCATGCCCAACAGCCCCCCAACAAAATCATCATCACTCGTCCTGAGTCACTCTGTTGGCATGACGATCTTGGTGCAGAGCCCTTCCAACTAGTCCCGTACTGCTCAGAGGTCCGCGACGCACTGTTCTGTCGTTTACTCGACCTTCTGCATGCGCTCTTCCAATGCTTATTTGTGAGGATCAAATCCCTGCCTTAACGTGTAGAGCCCCTGCATCTGTGTGAGCTTGCCCTCGATATCTGCCGTAATGGTGAAGGCCTCATCAATCCATGGCTGGATGCATGCTTTGAGAAGTGCCTCTTTCTGTCTTGTGCATCCACCTGCTCTTTTAGTGCCATTTCTTGCTGCATCTTTGCAAGCTTTTGGGTAAGGACGATTGTCTGTGCAGTTCCCCTTACATTGTCGTACTACTCCTAAAGCTCACATGCCTCTGTTTCTAGGTGTTGTATGTTGGGGTCCTCCTTCAAGGATGAGAGGACTCCAAAGGCTTGGTCCAACATACCAGTACAGTCTTGTACTGCCTATCCAATTTCTTCCAGCCCTATTTGGATAGTGCTAACGCGCTGCTCTCTAACTTCCTGGGGAGTGGAAGGTTGTGCCTTTAGCCATAGCTTGACAATCTGGAGATTCAGCTCCAGCTACAAACTCATTGTTTCCTTGCACACGTTTCAGACTCCACTTGCTAGAAAGTGGATCCACATTTCTGTTGGTAGGTCGACGGCGATGGAAAACTCTAGGACTCGCTAGCACGTTTCATCAACTGTTTGCACTATTTGCTGGTTCTATGACACCAGTTCGTCGTGCTACAGGTTGAGCTGTTTAATGTTGATCTTTTGCTCACTCATCACTTGAATCACATGACCCTCCCTGGCGCGAAGCTCAACTGTTAGGTCATCCTGTAATTGGTACAATGTGTGTCATGAAAGGGCAGCCAAATAAAGGCCAAGTCCCTTGATCCTACCCACCACGGCTCTGTTGATCTCATTCTCTGCTATTAGTGCCCCTTCCAGTAGCACTATGGTGTTGGCCATCTTTGCGCGTAGCAGCTACTCTGCTGTTGATGTGCTTATTGTGTCATAGGTGGCTACGGTTCCTTCCTGTGGGGGCCGTGCCTGTAGTTCCTGTAGCTGCGCCCTTAGGGCCCCCAACACAATCTGCTACTCTGACATGGCTTCTTGGAGCGCTTCCTTGGTGACCTCGTGAACCATGTCGCTGATGTCATAGAGGTCACCTTCTGTTAATGTGATCAGGTCGATGGCCAATTTGGAGGCCTTGACCTTTTTTCGTGGACCCGATCTCTTTGTGATGCGCAGCCTTTTCAGTTGGGTGGAAGTTGTGCTTGGGTCCGTGCCTTCTTCTGCCAGGTCTGTGTCCTTTGCCTCTTATCCTGTAGACAATTCCTAGCCCTCCTCTTCTTGCGTTATTATGGCCCCTGTAGTCTGCACTGCTGTTGCTACTTCGGCGGCCTTTTCCTACTCCGCAGCTGCCTTTGCTGCCTCGCGGACTGCCCTTACCTCTGTTGTCGCTTTTTCGTTGCACCTCTTCTTGGCCAACTTTGTGATGCACAAATTGGCCTCATCCTTTTGTTTCTGTCCTGCTATCATATCTAGCTCTGCCAAATCGGGGGCGCGCCACTCGGGAGGCCATGATTCTAGCACTGTAAAAATTGCATCATTAGTGACGATGAAGGGGAGCTTGGTCCACTGCTACGTAGGATCCTTTCACACCTTGATGTAAATGTTGTGCATGTCCGCCTTGAAGTCAGCGAAGCTCCACAGACTGTTGTGCACTGTGGGGGATAGGCGTGGCCACCTATTAATCTACATCCGAATGCTCGCCTCCATGAGCACCCAGAAGATCTTTGTCTCGCGAATCCGCTTTGCGTCCTTGGTAGCCTATAGCAACGTGTACTTTATGGCCTATGGTAAGTCCTGCTCAATGCTCAGGAACTGACTGTCCTCTGATAGTTCTCTCGCTACCAGCAAAATGGACAAGAGCAACCACACGTAGTGGAATGTCTTGCCTTGCTCCTGGGCTTCCTTGTAGGTAGTCAAAAATTCCTCGCAGAGGAACTTGACCTAGTTGAATTGGACCCCCCTCTACACATTGTTCGTCCAACGCAAGTACCGGTGCTGGTACCTCATTGCAGCGATATTTTCTCATTACCTTCCTAGCCAAGAGTTGGGTGGCTACGCGCACCCCTTTATCTTTGATGTTGTTGATTGCGTAACCTCTCTTTTTCTTCTCAAGATTATATTTTTTCTTCATGGCCTCCATGAGAGCCAAATCGCTACTTTTTCCTGCTATTTCCGCGGGGTCCTTTCCCTTATGGGGAAGTCGAGAAATTCTATGGATGAGATACACTGTGATGGGAATAGGCTACTCCAGCCATAAGTACCCATCGTGCACCAGGTAAAGTAGTTTCCTGATGATGAAAATAGTGATGGGTGTGCGGTGAAAGTGTGGAATCCATAGCAGATGAAGTAATTTGGCCTTCTCCACACTGCAGCCATTTTCGCGGCTCTAATGTTGTGAATGGCCCCTCCATGCTTTGCTTCATGTGGCTCTCCGTCTCTAAGTGTGGGAACTTTTCGTTGTCTGCGAGATCCCTATCTTCAAACTTCATTGTGGGCATGTGGCCCAGGTGCGAGCCCTCAAACACAATTCCATCAGGGAGGAAGAGGGTCTAGAGTGCGCTCTTGGTGGCATGTAGATCCTTTGGTATCTTATATTTCTCTTTCTGTGGAGGGACGAACTCGAGCAATTTCTCTATAAAGCGCATTGGCTGGATGTCCTCTTCCATGTATTTTTCTTCCTCTATCTCATCGACGAGAGCTTGTAGGTCCTCCTCCTCGTCATTTGTCTCAATGGTGACAACCTTGCCCTTTTCTTCCATTGAGAGCTTACCGAACCGCGGATTCCGCGAGGACATGCGGACTGGTCCTGCTGCCTGCTTATCTTTTTCGGCCTCGGCGTCCGAGGTGATTTTGGGATTTCTGGCGCGACTCCAGTATCTTTGGGAACATCATGTATCATGGGGTTTTGTGTGGCCTCGTCGGCGGTTCCTTCTACAAATCCCAAACCTCTCCTGGTAGTCGCCATCTTGTTTGAATTGTCTACGTTCATTCGTGAACTTTAGGGCTTGAATATTGCTCGGCGCTCAACACTTTGTGCTCTAATCAACTGCTCAAATCTTAAGTGAACAAGTGTTGTCTCGTGGCTAGCCGCTAGAGTTTTATAGTACCTTTTGAATTCAAATTCGACTGTTCCCCCCAATTATAGGCCATCAATGCTTTCTTGGCGGCAAATTGTCCCAAATCTTGTGCTTAATTCATGTCTTAAATGCCAGCCGCTCGCTCCCTTTCACCTTAAATCAGACATCCCGTCATGAACAATGACACCAATGGTCACTTCCCAGCCTACCCACGTGGCAATGCAGCCCTCTGTGTGCGGGTGCGAACCTTGTGACATGTTGATTCTGCACACCCCTCTCTAATCGCGCAGCTCCCAAATAGACTCTTTTATAGTCCCACACTCTCTTTCAATTACTTGGAGCACTGAGACTATGCTCCCTACGGTTAGCCAGGTGGTCGCACCACCTATGAGAGACTTCAACTCGCCTTCCACTATAGTCCACAGAAACTCCTCAATTTCCCTCGTGACAGCAGGCACCGCGCGTTCGTCCATATCTAGTGCGCTCCCCTGGTTACTGCATTTGATGAGAAGCGATCGTAGCCATGGCAGTAGAGTCATAAATTCTCGGCGACAATATTCTAATCAAGTGGTATGATCATCCGCACCTTGTCTTATCATCCTTGGTTTATCGACGAGACATGCTTGCTTGATCTTGTTTTCCAGCCTCTTGATCTCGGCGCCCATCAAAATACTTTTCTTCCTCAACTGTACCCAGTCTTTTTCGAGTTCGCGAAGCCGAAGGTTCCTTCATCGAATGGATTCCTGAATCTTTATTTGTTCAACCTCATGTAGCTATGTGATTTCTTCGTCCTGGTCTTCGCGTAATATCACAACGGCGGGAGCTCTTACGGGTGGACTCCTCTTTGCATTCTCTTCAGAAATTACAATCTCTACTTTGTTCCGCACCTCTGGAATTGTTTCTGTGGTTAGGGTCTTGCACATGGTCCTAATCAGTGCATCTCACCTGGTGAACCCTGTTCAGTACTTCGCACACCCTATTGAATTCTTCTCCGTGGATAATTGGTAGCACGCGTCTCCTTTCCTGCTGTTGTGGTTTGTTCCGATTCTCTATTCTGTGAGTGGTGTGCTCTTGTGTCAGTTGTACATCATATGTCCGTACCCATCGAGAAAGGTGGGCGCGCAAGTTGTTCTGCCCTTGCTGACTGGCTCTTGTTTTGAGATGGGGTTTTCCAAAGCATAGGTGCATCATCCTTCTGCATCCACGCCAGTCCTCAAAATTTCCTTGATGCATGCCCCACCATCGTGCGGGTGTTGCACACAGTGCCCACTTCAGCACATCGAACCGCTGCTATTCTGGTACTGTGCTTTCAAATTTTCTTAGAAATTCATCCACCGTTGTTAGCCCATCATATGTCGGCAGATCCCTTGCTTCTGTTGTCACGCAACGCAGTGACCTAACCATCATGTTGCAATCAAGCATTGTTACGTTGTGCAGCCGATTCTGCCATCACTCTATCTCTTCATCTAAATCCGAAGTGCAGGAGATTTCGCACTCCCATAAAATCCTTCCACCTATAGTCAGATTCACCCAATCCTCCTCTCACGTGGTTATCTTGTAAATACAATCAAGATCGTCCTCACTATCATTGTTGTGCACTGGTTCAATGTATCATGCTCCTTCAGCTAGATCTAGCGATACTACTACACGTAGTGACTTTTTTCAAAGATCATTTTGCGCTTCTTCATATTTATGACTATGTTCATATCGGTGGCCCAGTCTATTACTAGTAGCGCAAGATAGGGATTATTGTCATCGATAATCTCTATCACTTCAAAAACCACCTGTGCGCTCGCACCTTCATTATCTACTGTTACCCCTTGCAATCTTCCCATGGGAAAAATATTATGTTGGTTCACCATTCGTAACTGAATAGGAGACCACTGTAGTGTGGGTCTACCCATGCGTTCTCGTGTTTGTTTTGGCAGTACATTTGCATTCGATCCGAGATCCAGGATTACCTGATCCATTTCATATTCGCCGATTTGCGCAGTCAACCTCATTTCCATTCTTGTGTGCAATGCATGCTTACCAAGTTTCCGGACCACGCGCAACTCTCTTGACCCCATGCACCTAGTAATAAGTTCCTTTAGTCCTTTTACTGCCTTGCTGTCGCATAGCAGTTTCATGCATGTCTTCAGAAAGGTAGTGAGCATTGAAGGATCCATCCCTGGTTCTAGTTGATCCTTACTACCTGAAGTGGAGGCCTCCGTGAAGCTCTTCTTAGCTTCCATGAATGTCTCCTTCGCGCGTTCTAAATCAAATTCGGGTTCCTTTGTAGGAGCCTTGCAAACCCACGCACTTTCTTCTGACTACTTAAGTTTATCATTTCCAGTGGTCATACTGCTCTTGAGCATCATGTTTACATTCGGGTCTTCTTCACGCGGTTTAGACCTCATCATTTGTAGATTCTGAGTCAGACAGGGCTGAAGTACCCCTTTCTCACATAGTCTCGCTATCAATGTAGGGCAATCTTCTACCTCATGATCAAACTGAGTACATTACAAACATGATGTTCTTCTCAAGTTTGTACAATCGTGGGCATAGTGCCCTGTCCCTCCGCAATTATAACAAATTAACTGTCTGCGACCCCTTCCTGGTCCCATTCCACCTTGTCCTTGACCGTGCCCCTGAAATCCAGCGCATGCCATCTTTTCATTCAGGTCAAGGGCTCACATTTCAGTCTGCACCCTATAGGTAGGAGTTTGATCCATCATTAGTTCATAGCTTCTGTAGGTGCACTCATCGTGGCCCACCGATCTACAGAAGTTACAAAATAATTGTTGGGACATCTGCATATACTTCTGCAATAGATGACAATTATCCGTCGTGTGTTTTCCTCCTATTTGATAGATCACACACCATAATTCAGGCGCCACTCTCGGTCCTTCCTGTGCCTCAGGTCTTAAAGGAATCAACCCTCCTCCTGCCAAGTAATTTGCGAACACTGGACAGTGGTCCTTGTCATGTCCCTGGCCTTTGCATTTTATGCACCATACCTCCTCGCCACCTCTGGCCGAGGTGTCCTGTCTTGTTTCAAACTTTGCATTTCTAGACACGGATTTTGTAGTTGCGCGTGGATTTGTTGGACTCCCAGACCAAGGTCTTGTATAGGGGTCTCATGCAATCTCAATGCCATCGCCAAAGCTTTGGCCTGGGTGGAATGTTTTTGCTATGACAGCGCCATCTGCAAGTGTGGTATCAGTGACGCTACAAACCATGCATGGTGCTGTCCATCCATCATGTTGGCTTCACGAATCATACCCTTCATTCTTTGGTCTAGATCCAAGGGGGTCTCACCCGGGAGCATCGTGATCTCCTTAAACCCGATGATTGATTGTGTTTCCGACTTTGGCCTGCTAAATTCCCTATTCAACACGATATGGATTTCTACGATTCCTGCATTTGGATGTTCATTAAAATGCTTGATGTACCATGTTAATGTGCGATCCTACAACGTGATCACCAGCATAGCCTTCTTGATATTGTCATACATAACGCCCTGTGCTTCCCATACTGCTCTTACCATGAACCAGAATTGGTCTGGATCCTCATTCCCCACTCCTCTGAATACCAGTAGTTTTATCATACTCCCCATACTGAATTGTGGTGGTGGAAGGGGTGGGGTGGGTGGAGATGGAGGTGAGGAGGGTGAGACGGGTGGTGGTGTGGGTGGAGGTGGTAAACACGGAATGCACTACCTTATCAAACTAACCGCACTTCTTAGAGAGACTTTCGCGAGCTCTTCCTCTCTTTCCCGCGAGGGGAAATTAAGGGACTGGTTTCCAATTCTTCACTACTTCCGCTTCTGTAGATCTTCCCACTTCGCGTAGTCCCAAACATTAATTTATTTGCATAACCCACTTTTCACACAATAACATCTTAATCCAAGTGTTCAAAGATTTGATATACTTACCTCGCGGTCCCTTGAGGAAACGTAGCTCTGTCTTACTATAGTTGACGGTCATGTTTACTGTGAACTCAGTGATAAATCCTCCTATAATTCGGACGAGCCAATGGTCCATAGCTCGCGCGATATTATCTTATGATGCTTCTAGTTTGCGCATTAATTCTGGATTCCACACTATTGGTTTGTCGAGCCTACACCTTCCCTGACTGTCTACTAGCTTCGCGATCCACTCATATAGCTCAGAAGGAAAGGATGCATAGAAAATTTCATGGATTTCCATATAGAAGTAGCGCTCCAACCACTATTCATTAGATACTCGCGAATTTCTATTTTCCTACGCCGCGAACTCGTGAATCTTCTTGTCCAACCACTCTTCAATTTCTTTCTTTGTTGGATTCCAGTGGCATGACATCAGACATCCCTTATGCAAATCCCAGTCCAGGCAACAGAACCATTTTTTGGCTTGTATGGGCCTGACCCAAGTTTAGAGGTGATTTAGCCAAGCAAATCCCGATACTACTGGCCCTTTCGACAATAGTCCACGGAGTGCAGACTGAGGTCTCACCCGAAGTAGTATGGGAGGGTGCTAGAACCAGGTTTCCGCACCCTGGGGATGTCTAATGAGCTTCTGGCGGTCCGTGATTTGACCCTATGCACACGTCACTACGTGCATCTATTAGCCCCTCGCAGTCTGTGACGCTGCCTCCGCGCAGCCTTACATGGGGCGCGACCCATATTATACCCAATTTCCTTACTATTTAACATGTTATTACCCGATTCCTTAACTTATCTATGTAAGACTAGTGATAATTAACAGTATATCCAACAATCATATAAGTGTGTGCAATAAAAAAGTAGTATAAATGTAAAGAAGGCAATACACAAGCAGATGCACCGAATTTGGAATCAACTTCTCTTATTTATTCTTTGTTCAAGATTACAGACTCAACACCACCCTGCGCACTCAGCTGCAGAGCCTCTTCCTACTACTACGACCCAATACACTTAGACTCTTACTCTATGCTCGAACCATTCATATTCATCTATCTCTCTACTTCGCTCTTTTTACAACTTAGAACCTCGCTCTACATATACAATCCCATGGTCCGCAGACCATGGGTAGGCTGACATGACATTGCATTACTTTACAATACTTAGGTTGGGCAACCCTTATGACTCAACCTATACTTCGCACTCCGCACCCGCAATTCATGGAGTCTTACAATACATTTGACCAAAACTTGGGCTTTGAGCCCCAAAACATGCTGTGGGGGGATTCCATGCCCAACAAAAGGAATTTACAAAGTGATAACATTTTGGCACTGTTTCTAGAGACATGAAGAATAAATTTCCTTGGATAAACCTTTGTTTTTAAAGCTTAATTCTAGCTTCTGTGCATGATTGTGAGTTAGTTATCAATCATGTTGAATCTTCACCGAAAAGTTATGTTTAGAGCTAGATGTAATCAATTTTCTTGGAAAATATGGCTTCTAGAAAGATCCATACAAGATCACATCTGGATCCTAATCCCCCTGAAGTAAGTAAAAACACTCTAGAAAAATCTTACACCCTTCCTGAGAGTGTTGTAACAGTTGAAGACATTGATTATGACCTGCCATTTGAGTGAAGTCTTTTCAGATCCAAATCTGAATATTTTGTGTCTGAGATAGTCATTGATGGGTCTAAAAGAAAACCATATATCCCATCTCAGAAAATTAGTGTTTCAAAATATGATAGAGACATTTTGCAGCCATTTTATAAGCTTGAACACTTGGTTAATCAACTGCATAAGGTTGCTGAGAAGTCACCTATATTTTAGCAGACTATCCCAACATATTTTTCTCCTCCATTTACCTTGCCTTTGAGTCCTCCATACTGTTATGATCCAATTGTATCTGTTGTCTATACTCCTCCCATCACAACAACCCAGGAGATCACATTTCCACCACCTTTTTCATATTCATCATCAAGTACAACTACATCTTAGACTACAGTCATGGCTTCCCACTATGCCTCATTGGATTTACAAGGCCAACTACATGATATGCCACAAAACTATGCCCAACAGTTGCCTTTGTTTGATAGTACATGGGATTTTACAACACAACAAAATCTTGATAAGATGAGTGATTTTATAGATCTTGAAGAGGTTGATCATGATGATGTTAAAATGTGACTGTTAGCTCATATTTTTTCCAGAGAAGTCAAGAAGTGGTTTAAATGTTTTCCATCTGCAAGTATTACTTGTTTCCAATAGTTTGAAAGAATTTTTCTCGCCATGTGGGAAGTAAAAAATAACCCTCTTCAAATACTAGTTGAGTATGAAAACTTGAAGAGAGCTCCGGGAGAAACAATCCAAGATTTCTCAACCAATTCAATAAGGTTTACAATTCCATCCCTGTAGACATAAAACCTCCACCAAAATTTTCCCTACTTCACTATCTAGATGGATTTGATGCTGAGATGGCCTACCAACTAAGGGAAATAAACCCAGCTACCTTGGAATACATGCAGAAGAATGTTGTCAGTGTAGAAGCTAACTTGTTGGCCAAGAAATCCAAGATGAAGATTGAAAAGAGGGTAGCTATCAAGGAGGAACCTTCTACATCATTAGATGCTAAGTTGGACACTTTGGTGAAGACCATGGAGAAGATGATGGAGAGAATGACTATTGTTATAGACATTTTTGTGCCTTACAGCATGAAGCATGAAATGTCCATAATCTGAGGGATCCAAAGTCCCTAAACATGTTGTTCCTACCCCTAGAGGAACAAGGTCAGAAAACCACAGCACTAAATATCAGTTCTCCACCTGAAAACACTCAAAAACAAGCTAATTCTGGATCATGTCAACTGCTCCACTGAGCATCTGCGCTGAATGTCAACTGCTCCACTGTGTACCTGCGCTGAATGTCAACTGCAAAGAAGGCTACCTGCGCGCGAGTTTGGCCAAGTGGCACAGTCATTCCTCAAGGTGTCAATGCCCAGGAAGCTTCCAAAATGACACTTGGATCAGGGAATTCGACTGGTGATGAGTAAGAGGGTCTAGATCTCCAAGTGGAAGCAAGAACCTCCAAGTGGACTCAAGAACTGAAGAATAACTGAAGTGGGAGAGGACACTAGTCAGCTTCATGCCAGCTACAAGCTGACTCATCCTTTCTCCAAAACTCCTATATATAGAGCTCTCTCATGAGGTCTAGGGAGGTTGGAATCTTGTGAATGTAAGGAAGTGCTGTTGGTTTGAGTATAGAACTATTGGGTGATTTGCTTTGAGGGAGGTGAAGAGGAGATTTCTTTCTGCTGGGAGGTGATGCTGGATTGGGCCTTTTATGGTTGTATTACTTCCTGAACTTTACTTCTTCCATTAATAAAGCATTTGAGGTTCTTCTATATGCATGTGTCTCAATGATGTGTTGTTATACTTGTGTATTTGATTTATTCTAATCCTTGAATCAATTATGAATGTATGCTTCTTGTAGTTTCCCTCTCTTGTTATTTTGCAGGATCTTGGTGTAGCTGGGCCAGTGAAAGAGCAAGGAGCTGGGAGCAAGCAGCAAGGAGAGAAGATTGGATCAATCATTAGCGGAAGACATCGGTTAGTGGATCTCTTCCTCCTCTCTCTTACATCTCATAAAGAAGTAATCTCAAATAACTTTGCTTTGATTGTTGCTGAGGTACTATCACCCTTAGAGTGGGATAGGGTCATTCCGTATTGGATACTTTTCCCAACAACAAATTGGCGACTCCGCTGGGGATCGTATCTTGTTGGTTGTTTGTGTTTTTGCTATTCATTTCATAAACACAGGGAGTACCGAATCGAACTGCATTTGGATCTTTCAAATGCAAAGTAGAGGGCAGCTACTCTAGCTCAGTTTCTGGGCATGTTTATGATTTGAAGAGCTGATCCACAAGGACTCTGAACAGCTCTTAGTGATAGCTTTTCATCCTCCTTTTCATCCCTTAGTGTGTACTTGACTGATGGCTTCTGATTTGGCCAAAAACTGTGAATTTTTTAGCAATCTGTGACCCGGAAATTGAGAAAAACGAAAGTTTATCTCTTCATTGCAGGCACTGTGAAGGCAGTCTGCATTTCAGCGCAGTTCCCGAAGGGGCTACCTGCGCTGAAGGTCAAACTGCCAGTGTACTACCTGCGCTGAACCAGTTTTGCCTAGTGCTACTGGGGTTCCCTCCTCTTTATTGCCCTGTTTTCATCCTTGTTTTGCAGCCAGTTACCAGTCAATGTACCTATCTGAAACCAACTTTCCTTGCCACTATTCCGCCTCGGTTGTATAAAGAAACTGTGTTTGTTCTTTGTGTATTTCTTATATCATTTGCAGTTTCCCATAACGAAAGTGAACTAGTCTTGCTGTGGCCTCTTAGATCTAGACCTGTGATAAAGTGTCGTTTTGATCTTAAGAGTTAGTTTGTTTGTTGTTCATAGCTGATTGAGCTTTTGCTTTCATCATATGGTTTGAATTTATATTTCTAGTGTTGAAACAAGTAAATCTTAAGGTGTCTTTTGATTTTGGACAAGCTTGTTTGCTTTCACTTGAAATTGAGTTCAAAGTTATACAACAGCTTTCTTTTTGTATTGCACCAAAATTAAGAAAGTGAAAAGAAATACCTGCATTGTGCATTTTGACAGTTTGCATGTTGATTTAGGAAAAAGTGCATTAGTGTGTGCTCTATGATCTGTGTGAAAAGATGATGTCTTTCTTTTCCCTCAGTAGTTAAGATTTTCAAAGTTGAAAGATTGAAAAGCTTGCTTATCATCTTAGACTGCATTTAGGAGTGTTACTATACATCTCGTGGTGATCCATAAAGGCAAACTGCTAAACAAGATCAACCTTAAAATAAATTGAATTTACATAACAACGCATTGAAACATAACGCAAACACATAGAGGTCTAAGCTAGAGACGTGTTCTGGCGTCGTTAAACGTGATATCTTAGCGTTGAGTGGTTGGGTGATTCCTCCACGGTGAAGCGATAAGTATCAATACGGACTTGTGCTCCCACGTACCGTCGCGTATATATTGGGAGACCCCTATAGGAACAAAGCCTTTATCCATAGGAAGCCGTGTCGGCCGCCCTACTGATCGCAATGCAGTGAACACAGCATTCACGAAGATCGACCACCCGTACCGTAAAACGTATTCTGTGGTTTTGCGAAAAGTTTGGCACACCCTCTGCCTAGATCTCCAGAGTAGTTTCTTTTGGCCTTTTTCAAACTCTATAACTGAAAAAGTCCATCCGAGCATTTGTCACTTCGGGCTCGTTAAAACATCGAAGGAGACTAGAGTCATCTTTAGCTTTTTCTCGACTCTTAAAAAGTGAAAAAGCAAGTTGTGTCTAAAGCGTCGTTATAAAATTTATTTTAAACGGAACATAATCACCTCCTATTCTTGCGTTGATCTATAGGTTGAGAACATGGAACGCCCCAACCAAGGAATTCCACATGATGGAAATCCTAGTCCTTTCTCCTCTTGGGGAGAAGTTGGTGCGCCCCACATGGCCACATTGTCACTTCCAGGACTGACAATTGGCCTGCCTATTTGGCTATTCTCAACCAATGTAGTTCAGAACACCATGGTTCCTAAACAGTCGAGTCAACAGTTAGATCAGTCTAGAGGTGCCCACCAGCCTTCAACTTCCTATAACTCTTCCTCCAATCCTTCATCTTCGCAAGGTAGAGCCGGCAAAAGCCAAGCTCCCATGGAGAAGAAGGAGAAGAAGAAGAGAGAGAAGAAGAAGAAGGAGCCTAAGGCGACTGGGGGCAAGCAAAAGACATCTGACAAAAATCCACACACAGCACAGACCGGGCCTAAATCACCATGTGTCATATGTAGAGGAGACCACTTCCATAGAGATTGTCCCTGTATTCCCCGGATACTAAGGGACTGGTCCCTTCGTTTGCACAGTTTGGGAGCATCAACCTCTGATAGCCATGTTGAATGCTTACCGTCAACCAGCGAAAGTGAAGGTTCAAGACAAAGAGGGGGAGCAAGGTCCCCCTGCAGACTGTGTGAAGGCGATCACGCCATCCACCGTTGTCCCTTCTTAGACGAAGCGAAGAGAGTTTTGGAAGATCGCCCAGTTTCACCGTTGAGACTTCCTCCTGGATACAAAAAACTCGTGCCAAGTCCTTCGTTGGTTGAAAATACAGCTGGCCCGCTCAAGTGGTCAGCTGAAGCGTCAGTCATTGAGAATGAACCTACTGAATCCAGACCGGACGAAAGTCCAAAGGTCGAAACGGCAGTTGACCCGGTTCTTCCTTCAGAGGTTTCACCCTCAAATGACACCGTCACTGAAGATTCATCTTCAAACGACACCCTCACTGAAGAGAATAAGGATGACACCATCCAGATTCTTTTCATCAACACCGACTCTGATGAGCATCAGGGCAATGCGCCCATTCCTTTATTGCAGGAAGGAACATCGTCAGGGTCATATCCGGCCGTGTATTCGGTCCCATCGCCAAGCAACCTGGTTGTGTCCTTTGATTGGAACCAACTAGGCAGACCCCAGTTGCCAGCCAGTGTACCATTCAGAATCATAGTCCAAATTTATAGAATGGTAATGGCTGGAACTATCATTGATGAAGGGGCATCTATGAGTATCCTTTCCTCTATTGCTTGGAAAGCAATGGGTTCCCCGGAGCTTTTGCCTGAGATAAGAAATCTCTCGGGTTTTGATAAAGGAACCAGTGGACCATTAGGGATCCTCCCCAATGTGCCTGTTACATTGAAAGGGAAGATCGTTCAAATGAATGTGATGGTCGTTCAAGGACCCTTGGATTATAACCTACTCCTTGGACGAGACTATATATATTGCATGGAGGCAATAGTCTCCTCACTCTTTAGAGTAATGTGTTTTCCACACGAAGGAAGAATGGTCAAGCTCGTAGACCAACTTTCATTTCCGGGATCACGCATCGCAAATAGTCACATACCAACCCTCAATGGTCTATTCACTTAAGAAATGTCTCCACCCCCAGTCCTCCTTCCCGATGAGTGCGAGTGATTCGGAAAGATGGGACTGGAACCCAGGGGGCATGCATCCTGGTCTGCTTCGGGCAGAGGAAACCTTGGGTATAAGGCAGAATTTCCGCGAAAGAATATGACTAGTCCGTACCCCGTCCGTGGATGGAAGAGGGGTTGTTCTAGAATAGGATTCTTTTGATAAGGTTACTTGTTTGACAAAGGTCATTCACCATTGTCTACTTCGGTAGACAGTGCCGAGGAGATGTTTTCGTTTGATGGTGTTAACAAAACAATCTTTGGGTAACCAGAAAGAGGCAAGCCTCACCCTTTAAAAAAAATGTTTTGACGGATAAGTAGGGGCAGCCTTGAAATTTTACTTTATACCTGGGGGCATGCAAACCTTTTGGAGTGCAAGCAAGGGACGACTATTTATTTTTAAAATTTTTAGGTCCTCCCTTTAAACCTGTAGGTCTAACCCTTTAAACTCGTAGGATTAGCCGTTTCCAAACTTGCATAAAGAAAGGATGAGAAGGAGCATAGCTTCGTGGGATAAAGCTCCATAAAAAATAGCTATCTCACAGGAGACATTCTTATCTTATGACTGGTATATCGAGCAGTTTTACCGCAGAATTTATGCTCGTTAAAAAATAGAAAAGCGAGATCCGAGCAGTTTTAGCACATAGTTCATGCTCGTTAAAAAAATAAACATAAGATTGAGCATTCAAGCTCATTAAAAAATGAACATACCCCGATAAATAATCTCTGTGATCGTAAATTTATTAGCCATAAAAAGCCTTGGTCGTGTTTGCACCTGCCACCTCCATTCCATTTGTCCAATCGCTCACCTCCATATGATTGTTTACCTATTTTGAGGAACAGTTGCGAAGAGTGATTTCACTTAGCCATCCTTGTGACACTGCCGTGATTGGAAAATTCCAACCTGTACCTGGAATCTGCTGCTATCCCTGTTTATCACTCGTTCCTCAAAAGACGAGTCTTCTTTGAGATCTTTTCATCTGACTCGTAAAATATGAAAAGTTTGCCGAGTTTTGGCCTTCCAGCTCATTAAAAGGACCGGAAGAGCTATCCCTCCTTTAGATTTTAATCTTTTTGGACCTGAGGGATTATTGCACAAAAAGGTCGAGCGCTTGTTTTATTCGGCTCGTTAAAGTTATCGAAAACTCATCCCTTCTGTATTGTTTTATACTTTTTCGGACTTAAGGGATTAGATGACGAAAAAGGAATTTTGGAGTTAACTTTCTGTACCTTTTCAGACTCTCTAAAAATGAAAAGGACCGAGTTTTCCTTGTCGTTAGACTCGTTAAAATGATTAAATAGTGACAAACTTGTCTTTAGACGAGAACGAGTTTCCCTATCGCTAGGCTCGTTAAAACATAGCGATGGGCTTGCCCGAAGGGCAGGTTATAGAACAAGCATATGTTATCCTCCTCAAGCTTGACAAAAATAAAGAGGTACTGGTCAGAAATGACTGGGGAAAAATTGGGAGAACCTCAAAGCTTTAATGGTAGCAAGTCACTCTTGAACATGACACTTTTCCTTCGTATCACATCGGGTTGGGTTGTTTCATTCACCGGTCTCATCACCATGGTCTTCGGCAAACCATCCACATTTGGGGTAATGCTACCGATCCATCGCATCAGTGTCGTTATATATTCAAGAGATGTTGTTCAGAAAGAGTCAACCGTGTCCCATCCACTGCCATACATTGTCCTTCATCCACCCATGATTGCCACCCTGAATCATATGTCACAGATTGTTTTCACCTCCACTAAAATCATTAGCTCCGTTCCGTGTCACTGATGTGGGATTCATTAAGGCCCTCCTTTGACGGATCGCTTCTTGTCGACTTCAGCTCATTATCCAAGAAGTTGATCTAGGAACAACCCCTTCAGTACTTTGAAGCTTGCATGCCTCAATGGCAAGTTTCTCACTTCCGGCGACAGGTATACATCAATGACCTTCGACCAGAAGATTTTGCGTGGTGTTTGATGCCAAGTCCTTTATTCACACCACGTGAATTGTACTGCAGTACCTTGAGGGTCATTATCATTATCGGTGATTCCTCTCGTGCTTGTTAACGGTTTACATCATTGACCGGTAATCAAGCGATGTCTTTCCATGTTCGACTTCAGCGCAATTCTCACATGGATCGACTTGTACTTAGAGTGAAGATCGAACGAGTTTGAAGACCCCGGATCTAGTTTCATCCATCCGGGCTGCGATATATATTCAGGAAATATAAAGACATTTGACATGTACATCATTGCAGCAGATGATCATCCTGCTCAAAGGATGATAATTTCAGCAGAGAATTATCAGTCTACCATCAGACGATCGTCTGTTCTATGTACCAAAATGAATTTATAAAGATGAGCATGGGAATGCCCGCCTAAGCTAGATCATGAAAGCATAATGAAAAATAATGTATTATATTGTATTTTATTACAGGTCACCTCTCAGCGATTGAATGAACTTCAGATCCTCCTGATAAAGCATTTCACCCGATAAACGACCTCATACTTTAGGGGGCAACTGTTATAGACATTTTTGTGCCTTACAGCATGAAGCATGAAATGTCCATAATCTGAGGGATCCAAAGTCCCTAAACATGTTGTTCCTACCCCTAGAGGAACAAGGTCAGCAAACCATAGCACTAAATATCATTTCTCCACCTGAAAACACTCAAAAACAAGCTAATTGTGGATCATGTCAACTGCTCCACTGAGCATCTGCGCTGAATTTCAACTGCTCCACTGTGTACCTGCGCTGAATGTCAACTGCAAAGAAGGCTACCTGCGCTGGGCGAGTTTGGCCAAGTGGCACAGTCATTCCTCAAGGTGTCAATGCCCAGGAAGCTTCCAAAATGACACTTGGATCAGGGAATTCGACTGGTGATGAGTAAGAGGGTCTAGATCTCCAAGTGGAAGCAAGAACCTCCAAGTGGACTCAAGAACTGAAGAATAACTGAAGTGGGAGAGGACACTAGTCAGCTTCATGCCAGCTACAAGCTGACTCATCCTTTCTCCAAAACTCCTATATATAGAGCTCTCTCATGAGGTCTAGGGAGGTTGGAATCTTGTGAATGTAAGGAAGTGTTGTTGGTTTGAGTATAGAACTATTGGGTGATTTGCTTTGAGGGAGGTGAAGAGGAGATTTCTTTCTGCTGGGAGGTGATGCTGGATTGGGCCTTTTATGGTTGTATTACTTCTTGAACTTTACTTCTTCCATTAATAAAGCATTTGAGGTTCTTCTATATGCATGTGTCTCAATGATGTGTTGTTATACTTGTGTATTTGATTTATTCTAATCCTTGAATCAATTATGAATGTATGCTTCTTGTAGTTTCCCTCTCTTGTTATTTTGCAGGATCTTGGTGTAGCTGGGCCAGTGAAAGAGCAAGGAGCTGGGAGCAAGCAGCAAGGAGAGAAGATTGGATCAATCATTAGCGGAAGACATCGGTTAGTGGATCTCTTCCTCCTCTCTCTTACATCTCATAAAGAAGTAATCTCAAATAACTTTGCTTTGATTGTTGCTGAGGTACTATCACCCTTAGAGTGGGATAGGGTCATTCCGTATTGGATACTTTTCCCAACAACAACTATGGGAGACAAAGATGTTGCAAGAGAACCACAGGGAGGTCTCCAAATCAGAAATCCTAATTTCAAAAGGGAACAAATTCAAACTAATTAAAGAGAGCAGAGAAATCCAACAGATCAGTAGCAAATCATACCACCTTTTCAAGAGGATTATGTAGAAGAGGAGGAAGTGACAACAGAAGACTGGGATGAGGTTCAAGATCACATTGATTATTTTGGTGAAGCATAGGACACCATATTTTTAACAGAAGAAGAGAAAGATTTTTTCTCACAATCATGGAAAGATGTCATGTCTACAAAATCAAAAGAGTACAAGAAGGGGTATCAAAATGTAGTTTTGAAGGTACAAAAACATTATAATTTAAGAAATAGAAAGGATCCAGTTAATCCTTTGAAGAAAGCCCAAGCTGATGCACTTTCTACAAGCCAGAAGAAAGTTGATCCTCCAAAGGAGATTCCTGAAAAGAAAGATGCAGCCACCAAAGAGGTAGAAAAGGGTCAATCATCTTTTAGTTTGGAAAATGAGATATCAAAAATCAAAATTTCTATCCTATTTACTAAACTGATCAAGAATGGAGTATACAAAAATCATATTACCAAAGCATTAAAAGTTGGAGATCTTTCAGATACTATGAATTTGAATGATGATTATCCTAAGCTACTGTTTGGTCCATAAGTTGAAGAAGGTTCTCAAGATGGAAATGTGCCACCATTCTACATGAGCCCGAATATACATAATTTTATCCTTCACAATTCCAGGTTAGATTCAGGTGCTTCATAGAATTTAATGTCAAAGGTTGTCATGGAAAAGTTGGGTTTAGATATTACAAAAGCTAGATTTTTGTGTCACTCTTACTCAAATTACAACTAAGAGTATAGTTATGGATGTAGATGTAGCTGACATTCCTCCAAAATATGGTATGATTTTATCGAGATCTTGGGGTGCAAAATTGAAGAGTTCTCTACAGATGGACATGTCATATGCTACTATCTCAGTATTCAGACAACCAAGGAAGTTGTACAAGGAAACTCTAATGAAATACATGGTAAGCAATCAAGATAAACCAAATAATTATCCTATCTATTATGTGCATTCTGATATAGATTCCTTCATATTGTACAATGACTCATGTTTGGAGGAAAATAGTCAAAATGGGGTTAGCTTATTAGAAGAAAAGGGAAGTGAGTTGCAGAAGAAATAATTGGAAACAAAATCATAACACATTGATGATGAAGAGGGCCTTTGGAACATGAAATTTGATGGAGCAGTCAATAAGGAAGGGGTTGGAGTTGGTGTATGGATTATGAGCCTGAAAGTAGACAAGTCAAAGCTCTATTCTTATAAGCTTGGTTTTGAATGCACAAACAATGTTGCTGAATACAAGGCACTAATTTTGGGACTACAAGTGTTGAAGAGGTTAGGATCCAAGAGGATTTTAGTCCATGGGGAATCATAATTGATCATTAAGCAAATTAAAGGTGAGTATCAAACCAAGCACCCTAGAATGAGGGCTTATCGAAATGTTGTCTTGGATTTTTTGAAATGTTTTCCATAATACAATTTGTCTGTGATTCCTAGAGAACATAATGCAATTGTTGATGTGTTGGCCACCTTAGCCAATACATTTCAGATTCCCATTCATCCTAATAAGAAGTATGAAATTGAAGTTAAACACATTCCAACTATCCCAGACAATATAAGGCATTGGAAAGTCTTCGATAATGATAAACAACTGGAAAATTTTATGCAAATGAAAGGAGAATTTTCAAATATGCACATTGATGAAGAAAATGGTTTTGAAAAAGATGAATGGGAAGCTTACATAAATCAAATCAAAGAAGATCTTGACAAGCATATAACAGACCTTGAAGTTTTGCAGCTGAAAGATAATGCGATCTCGAGAGGTTTAGTCCCACTAGAGGAGTTGTTTCATCACAATGATGTGGCTCATAAGCCTAAAATACTTCCTACTGAGGCTGGGGTGGAAGATTGCAAGGACAAACCTAAAATTGTGAAGCTCTCTAAATCCTTAGGTCTTGAAGAAAAGCATAAATATATTGATCTTATGAGAGAGTATTATGATGTCTTTGCATGGGGATATGAGGACTTAAAAGTTTATGACAGGAGCATTATCCAGCACACCATTCCTATCAAGGAAGGTCATAAACCTTTTAAGAAGAAGATAAGGAGAATCAACCCTGTTTTGTTGCCCCTCATTGAGAAGGAGGTAAGAAAATTATTTGATGCAAAGATTATTGTCCCTTTAAGGTTTTCCAAGTGGCTGTCAAATTTAGTCCCAGTAAGGAAAAATACAAGAGAGATAAGATTGTGTGTTGACTTCAGAAACCTTAATAAGGTGTCTCTTAAAGACAATTACCCCTTGCCAAAAATGGATCACATATTGTAGCGGGTAGTTGGTTCCAAGAGGATTTCATTACTTGATGGATTCTCCAGGTACAATTAGATTTTAGTACATCCGGATGATCAGGATAAAACAACTTTCACTACGCCATGGGGGACATTCATGTATGTAAAAATGCCCTTTGGATTAATAAATGTAGGGAAAACCTTCTAGAGGGCCATGGACATCGCTTTTGCTGATGAGAAAGACATGTTTATTGTTATTTATCTTGATGATATTACTATGTAATCTAAATTTGATGATGATCATTTGCAACATTTGAATATTGTTTTTGGGAAGTGTAGCAGGTATTGTATCTCTTTGCACCCAAAGAAGTCCCTCTTTGGAATGGAATAAGGAAAATTGCTTGGGCACATAATTTCAAAAGATGGCATCAAGATTGATCCAAGCAGAATTGATGCAATCTAGAAGATTGATACCCCAAGGAATAAAAAGGAGGTGCAGTCTTTTCTTGGAAGGATTAATTTTCTGAGGCGGTTCATTCTAAATCTTGCTAAAATCATAAGGTCCATGACAAATATGTTAAGAAAGGATAGCGAAATAAAATGGATTGTTGAAGCAAAGAAGTCATTTAATGAGGTAAAGTTAGCCTTAACTCATGCTCCTATTTTGGCTAGCCCTAATTACACAAAAGATTTCATCATTTTCCCCTTTGCCTCAGAGCACACCATTATAGTAGTATTGATGTAGAAAAACCAACAAGACCATGAGAAGCCTATAGCATTTTTTAGCAAGAGTTTAAGGGATGCTGCCCTGAAATATAACATAATGGAGAAGCAATATTTTGCATTGGTGAAGGCTTTGAATGATTTCAGGGTTTACATATTGCATTCTCACATAATTTCCTTTATTCCTAATGTTGTAGTGAAGGAGATTCTTACCCAAAATGACCCAGAAGGAAGAAGAGGTAAGTGGATAGAAGTCATTTTGGAATATGATGTTGAAATTAAGCCCACTATATTGATAAAGGGCCAAGGATTGGCTAAAATGATGGTTGAGTCAAATCTACATGCATTGGATATTAATTTCATTGTTGCCCTGTTAGAAGACAATGATGAGGAAGTTTCTCAAGAAGTGTCAGAAAAGTTCCTCTCTTCTCCCTGGTACATTGATATCATCTATGTTTTGCAACACCTACAAGATCCACCTAGATTTAAAAAACAAAAGCAAGGTTTATTAAGTTGAAAGCTATTAAATTTTTCATTTTAGATCAGTCTTTATATTGGAAGGATTTAGGCGGTATATTGTTGAACTGTTTTTTGGAAGATGAGGCACATAAGATAATGGAATAATTCCACAAAGGAGACTGTGGAGGGCATCTTTTCTGGAAGACCACAACTAATAAAATCTTGAGGGCTGGTTTCTACTAGCCTACACTATTTTATGATGTCTATAAGAAGGTTTCTAGCTATCACAAATGTCAGATATTTGAAGGGAAGAAGAAACTTTTACCATTTCCCTTGAAACCTATTTCAGTAAAGGCTCAATTTTAGTAGTGGGGGTTAGACTTCATTGGAGAAATTCCCCCATCTTCACCATCTTAGCACAAATGGATCTTAACAACCACGGATTATTTCACTAAGTGGATAGAAGCGACTTTGACCAGGGAGGCCACATATTGAGTTATTATTAAATTCTTGGAAGGTAACATTATTTGAATATTTATCTATCCTCATAAAATTATTATTGATAACTTTGTTGCATTTAAATCTAAGAAGTTAGTTGATTTATGCAATAGATATAACATAGTACTTGGTCACTCTACTGCCTATTACCCACAAGGTAATGGCTTGGCTGAGTTCTCTAATAAGAGCCTAGTGAATATCATAAAGTTGTTGCAGGAGAACAAAAAGACTTTGCATAAGAAGTTAATTAAGGCATTATCGATTGCTAGGGTAAGTACCAATAAATCAATTGGATGTCTCCCTTCCTATTGGTTTATGGAGTTGACGTTGTTTTTCCTACTTCCCTAGTGGTTCTAGTAATGAAATTATTGTAGTAAGCAGAGGTAAAACCTAATGATATGCAGAGGAGGATTAATCAGATGATATAGTTGCAACATACTAGAGAGGAGGTCTATAATAACACTTAGCTGATCTTGGACAAGATCAAGAAGATTCATGATCAAAGGGTAAAGGCTGTTGATTTTCAGATTGATGATCTCGTGTTGAAATGGGATGCTAGAAATGAAGAAAAGAGTAAGTATGAAAAAATTGAGAATTTTTGGAAGGGATCTTTTAAAATTTCAACTTTCCATGGAAACAATGCCTATTTTTTGAAAGAATTGACAGGGGAGCTACTTGGTGGAGCGCATGATTATGGCAGGCTTATCAAGCAATATCTTACTTGAATTCAGCTAGCTTGACCACATAATTGTACATACCATTTTTATTTTTTTTAATACTATAGGTATGGGTGGTTTTCATCAGAATCTGAAGCTCGAAGTGAAGGCCCTAAGGTTCCGATGAGTTGCTACCATATGTAATGAAAAAGTCATAGTTAGTCAAGTTAGTCAAGTTAGTCTTAGTCAGTGAAGAGTCAAATTGTAGAGTCAATAAAGTGCCTAATGGATAAGGCACATGGTCTATGGTGTTCTTGGCATCTCGCAAGGAGGCTTCCATCCCCATTGGAGCCTTGTTGCGGTCTTAGAATTCTGCTGCCGAAACATGGGGGATAACCACCCAGTCCAGACCTTAATACAACTCCTTTTCCATTTAAAGTGGTGGCTCTGACTGGGGATAATGGGACCAATTTTCCAATGTGGGTTTTAAGATGAGAGTGGGTGGTTCTTGAGTGTTTTGCAATAGAATAATGATAATCTAAGTGACTTATTATGGTGCAATTTCCCTAACTTAACTTATTCTAATATAAACCCGGGTGTTCTTGTATGGTATGCGATTTGCAAAGATATCCGTTTAACATGTGATAATAAATATTGAACACAATTAAATGGAGATGATAACATAAAAGAAAACTCCTTTGACTAAATAGTTAGTCAAGGAAATTTATAAAATATATCGCATGTCTAATGAGTCTTATATGAAAATCAAAACTTCAGTTATGGCATCATACAAAAGTGCAATTAATGCTTCACAGAAACAATAAATCTCACATATAATTCATGAAAATATAGTTTTTCCATTAATTAAATGTAGACAAAATTATGCATACATGATAATAGTACCAGATGTATGATGTCTAGCCCATTTGACAACTGACACAGACCAACTTCTTCCTTCAAATCAAATTGTCTCCCAAGAATACAGAAGTGCATCAACAAAGGAAAGTAATATGATATCTAAAGGAAAAGATCATGTTCCATCATTTCACCAAAGCATTCACAAACTTACAATAGTGCATTCTTTGCAAATGTTTTTGATAAAATTTTGGGCCCTTCTCTAAATGCATGAGAAAGGTATAAATACTATTTTAGCTAAGTGTGCAAAAATAAATTATACAAAATTTGAGGAGGTTTCAAACAACCTTCCTCCTACATAGGTAACTAACTATAAAAATAAACAAAGATAAACGAAAGGATGACTTGTTGTCTGCCATCTTGTCCTTTAAATTGCAAATATTGATCATCGACTGAATTTGAGGAGGTGGCCCAAAATGAGATTTGAGTTTTCCTGTAAAGATTGCATCAACAACAGGTGGCAGCATCCTTTGAGTCGCATGAAGGGAATAGTTGAGGGTCATAATCTGGCTATGAGGCTTAACCAGATACTGCCAATACAACTCCTATTTGGTCGTAGTCAGTTTTGTAATTGTGTCTCTTTGATTCCCCCTTTTTTTCTCTCCAACCTTTATTCATAGCAGTTAAGTCAGGCATTTCTTCCATATTACCCTCCTTCATGAGATTGGTAGCGAACAAGGTATGATTTACTGTCTTAATGATGTTCTTCAATACTCCAGTTGCCCTCACAACTGCCAACTTGGCATGTTTTATCCAAGCATCCCAATCAGTGAAGAGGATCTCTTTGTGATTTTCCTCAATATCGGGTAGATTGGCCTTCTTTCCCTCTTTTGATTCCTACCATTCAATGAAATAAGAGATTTTGGTGTTCAAATCATTAAACTCCGTTCTCCGATCAATGGCTTTGTTTGTGAGCTAGTCGCTAGTAATTAGGTAGGGAGTGATGTGTGACAACTTTTGGCAGAAATACTCTTGCTGCTTGACTAGAAGAGAATTTGGTTCTAGAGCCTCTTAATGAATTCCTCAGTAGTGGGAACATTCTTGTACCTATCCATAGATTGTTTTAATTTTTAGAGTTGCATGTTTTTGGCCGATAAGTCGGCTTCATGGCTTATTTTTAAGACTTCAATGTCCTACTACAATTACGCGAGCTACACAGTTGCCTGCTTGTTTGCGCTTGATTTTTTTCTCTCAAGCTCTTGTTCGAGTTGCATGATTCTTTCCTCCTTTTCCTTTAGTAGAGTATGTTAGTTACAGTCTTCGCAGCTTGTCACCAGGGATCAACATGAGCTCTTACTATGTCTGGTTTTGTTAGAGGTTTTTCACATGATGTTTAGTAAAAAACATGTCACAAGTGTGTCCATCAAAATAAGCTTGGAAAAATCTTTCCAACAATATATCACACTCCCATAACCGGTTCCTGGATTAGAAGAAATGAATGAGTGATTCTTGGTTATGCATGTTTTGAGGTCAGTTGCTGCACACAATGACAAGTTTAGTACAAAATCATTTTATGAAATAATGGTAAGGATTTTTTCAAAAGTGAAAGAGGTTTTTGTTCATCACATACTAAATAACAAAAACCTTCTTCAGTTTATGCACAGGTGCTACTATGTGGGAGATATACCGTGATATTTGGAGCCTACATTAAAACAAAGCAAATTTTTCATATTTTTTACTATTTTAGTCATTTTAGTACGGGGCCATTTTACAACATATGGAAAGTAATTTTGAAAAGCCAAGGAGGTTTTTTTTAAGAACGAGCCATATAAAAAAACCTCTTTCATTTTATCCACAGGTGTCATGGATTGGGATATGTGACTATATCTTTACAGCTCATTTTCACAGATTTAAATTTTTAATGATTTTCTGTTTTAGAGATGATTTTGTGGAACAGATTTCGAACTACTGGAAACGAATTTCCAAAATTTGAGAGAGGTTTTTCTCCAAAATGAACTTATCTATAAAAACCTCTTTCATTTTTGTAACAGGTGCTATGGTTTAGGAGATACGATTTCATCTTCAACACCTATTTTCATAAATTCGACCCAAGTTTAATGTAACTAATTCTATTTTGAAGAAAATGGTTGAGCTCAATCCCTTAGTACAAGGATGAGAAAATGTATATATTTTATGAATTTCATAGTGTAGGGGTTGGATTTTGGCAGAAGGTTGGACTATGGAGAAAGCATTGAGCTTCATTGTACACTCATAATTCCATTTTGGCTAAGGAATTGAGACTAGGATTTGCAACACTCTTTGGGATCCATGTGGAAATTTGTCTTGGTACAGTGCTTTTCTTTGTAATTGTGAATTTTCTTATATGTCATGTATGCCATTCTCTATCTTTTTTCTTCTTAACTAAACAAACAAGAGTGTAAGTAGAATCCATTGAAATTGCAATGCTCTACTTGAGGTTTGCTTTAGTTTCTTGATGTTTTCAGCTGTTTGGAGAGGATCCATGACTTTCCTTGCCCTCTTCAGCTCCTCACCTATCTAATCCTTCAATATCACTCAAATTGAAGTGCCAAAAAAAATTCCCTACCTTGCCCCATTGAGATCTCTGCAAGACTGAGCCTCAATCCCCGCACCCAAAATCTGCTTTTCCATTTGAGCCAACAAAAACATTATTTTATTCAATCAAACTTTTTCACACATATACCTAGCCTAAGATCAGTATTTCTATCAGTCATCTTAAGTCCTCATCGATCATAATTTGCTGAGATTGACCCGGAGAGAGCCCTCTCCTGACCTGGTAGGGCTAGCTACCAGGCTGAGCGTGGTTTGATGTTGGCCTTGGATCCTACCTTTTTAGCCTGAGGTAAATCTAGGCACTAACAGAGTAGACACCTTAGTAGGCGTATCCACAGTGGCTGATGTGTATGCTCTTGTGAACTGTGACAGTCTAGTCAAGTTCTTGACTGGATTGAAAGGTATGTCCTTCCAAACAATGTCCATTGTCTCATCTCTAGGTTAGAATTCGGGTGCATCTACCCTTCTCCTTTTCCTTTTCCTTTTAACTTCAGCCTTGTGGAGAGGGCTATATAATACATCAAGTGGAGGTATATTCGTCGCTTTCAGAACAATTTCTGATGTGGGCAGAGCAGGGCTAATTTCAGCATGTTGGGATGTTGTTGTTTCTTGATCCATAGGTGTAGACTATTCGCAAACAGACTTGGGCTCTATATCTTGATGAATTTTCAGGGGAGTCTGGAATTCCTCTGTTTCTGGAGTATTTGGAGCTTTGGGAGTGTCTTGCAATTTCTGATTGAATTGATCCCATTCCTGCTCCAAACTAGTGCCTTGGGCCTCTAAACTTGTCTCTGTGGTCAAAGTGTCCATTACTTGTTTTTTGGCTGGCTTCCTGCTGCACTTAGCCATGTTATCTCTATCTTGGATTTTACCTATGTCTGGTGTATTCTCAGGGTTTACCTGAGAGTCATTTTGAGAACTAGGGGTTGCACTATCGACAATGTTACCTGGGGTAGGCTTATTCTCAGGCTTTAATAGATGCATTGGAATGACTCAGAGCCTCTCATTCCTGAATTCTTGAAATATTTGAAAATCTTCGGGTTTCAGGTTCACCTTTGCCCATTCAAGTGCTTTCTCGAAAGAAACTGCTGACTGTAACAAATCCTCAAAGTAATTATCTCCATGATTGTATGCCTTGAGCTTTAGTCCTGTAGTGACATTGTATGCCACTTTGTTTGGGTCAAATTGCCTTGTAGGCAATGTATGAAGCCTGAGGGATTCCATTTGTGCTGATTCCTTAGTAGCATGAACAAAATTAGCTAAAGTAAAAGAGCCACATTTGATGGGGAAAGTAGGCCATAATTACTTCTTGCCATCTTTAAGAAATTTTTCCTACAGTTTGGTAGGCAATATCCCTTGCTAATAGCTTATCAGAAACATATAAAGGAATGATGTGTGGATCAACAGTGCTACCAAAAACCCTAATGTTGGTGAACCATTCCTCAATGAAATACTTGCCTACAACAAGCAGGTCTGTTGAGCTTCTTGGGAAAACCTAGGAGCTTTCTCATTGAAAATCATTTGGTGTAAGGGCAACACGATAGAATGAAATATCTTATAGAAGTGAGGTATGTAATGTGATTCCCATATTTGTTTATGACCAAGATGGATTGGGTAAGGATCTTGTATGGTCCATTTCCAACCCATGGTTAGAAATGTCATGCAAAAATAGATAGCATCCATAATATAAGCACATAAATAGACTGGAGGGAGGTTATCTGAAGAGGAGGCTTTCTTTTGTCGATATTCAATATTGAAGGTGGCTAAGTTGTCAGATAGGATAGAAGGCCAATTCATGATATAGGAATTAACAAAAGCATCGACCAAGGGAATCCATTCTATTGAAAACTTAGTGTTATTTGGTAGTCCATACAGTCTACATAACATTGCTGCTGCATAATTGTAGGGGTTTGCCAAAGAGGCTATTGCATACATACTCGATTTGTCATACTTGAATTTTTTGTCTAACGTTCTCCAAGTTTGAATTAACTTGAAGGGGTGTGGATTATTCTTTGCAAAGTTAGCCACAAATGTGCTATCGTAGATTCCCTGCGGGTCAATTATGTGATATATTGCCTTCAAGTCTTCTGCCGTGAACGATCCTATGAGCTTCATCCTTGAATTCTTGAACTGCCTATCTTCAATTATAAGGTTTCCGATGACCTATCTGATCACATCTGTGTAGGGGGGGATTTTGGATCTTGCTCCTATCCTATGGAGGAAACAAAAGGAGGCATCCTTGCATTGAGGTCCTAAAGGCTTTGTTGACCCATCTGTTGCTCTCGTAATAGTGATTTTAGGATGCTCGTCCTCCAGTCTATTGTAAATTACTTCCCAAGCTGTTGTGCCTCTAGCTGCATCATAGACTGTATCAGCAAAGATAGGATCCATCTTGGTATCCTTTGTCTCAACAACGGTCTTCTTAGTTTGCTTCTGCATCACCTTTCTTAAGGACATGTCTTTTGTCGCTTGCCTGAAACATACAAGATATATCAGTGCAGATGATATCAAGTAATTAAGACTGAAATACTCTGTGAAATGACGTTGGATCGTGAGAAAGGTTTTAATGAGATATTCGATTATAAGTACCCATAACTTGGAAAATGATTATCCTCCCTCGGGCCGCTAAACATTAAATAACATGTCAACTCGTTTGTTGATATTATTTAAAATGTAATTATTCCACACACTTTACCTCCTTAATCGTAGATCGTGGTCTTTAAAGGGGTATCATATAACGCTTATCAGATATACCGAGCGAAATGCAATTGCGAAAATCACAATATCGCATTTCGCAAATCGCTAACGTTTGTCCTAAGGCATGTTCAAGTTTTTTGCGAATTGTGAAACGCGATTGCGTAATGAAAAGATGAGGTTATCGCAATGGGAGACCTTTTCACATATCGCAATTTCATAAAGGTATTATAAAATAGTGACGTGGGAAAGTGCGATATGTGATTTGCGATATAAGTTTCCTCCTTAGCTTATTTTGCAAGTTTTTACTAAGTTTTTCTTTAGAGTTAGGCATTATTATCCTAGGCTTAAAAATTTAAAAAGGGTCCCCATTTATAACTCCAATGCTAGCTATTTTTAGTTAAAAATGGGGGGGTTGTTTCGTAGTACAACAATTGGCGATTCACTTGGGAGAACTAGTTATCTTTGAGTAATTTTCTGAAATTTCTAAAAAAATTTCAAAGTAATTGGAGTTATAAGAATAATGATTTCATGAGTTATAAGGTAAACAACATTTCTCTTGAACCACCTTTACTTTCTCATGCCCATTTTCTTAATTACTTCACCCCTGTAATGATAGAAATATAAATGTTAGCATCAACCAATAATAAGGTTTAAAGTAATATAGTAGGTACCTCCTGCAGATTAGTTTTTTTTTTGTTTTTTACCCATTTATCACAGATAGAGACTATGCAGCCAGCAGGCGTTCATAGCCTCGATAGGGTTACCTTTTAACCAGCAATGATCCATTATCCCATCTGTATGAATTTTTAGATTTCAAAATGATATTCATTTGAATTGAATGTCACTTGGACTTTGTCCTTTTTTAACCTTTTGAGTGTAATATTTTTTCTTAAAAGACATTGTTTAGGTGTGGTAACCTACTAATGACAATGCCATTCACCGGTTGTAAATAAAATGAACAAGATGGATCTTGATGAGACCCCTTATCTTCTGATCAAGAAGATTGTTAGCTATTACCCTGTTTTGATATGCAGTTTTGGTAATAACAGTTTTAATTACTTCCCTATGAACATGGTAAACAAGCTCGTAATGAGACTCTTTATCTTTTAAGTTTTTATATTTTAGAATTACACTCTGAAAAGGAAAATTTTAACAGATGGGGTGGGCCATTTGCCTTTTTAATGGTTTTGGGTGATAATGATAGAGTTTTTAAGATACTGATCTGCAGGAAGTCCTTGCTAGGTTAAAGATTCTTTTCTTTATTGATAACAAAACCTTCATATCCTATAAAGATAAGAGTTTTTTCGTAAAATATTTTTTTATAAAGAAAGATCAAGTTTTTCCAAAGGGATGAAGTTTATTTTAGTACTCAAATGTCCTAATTGTTCCTTTTAACTCCTTTTTTCTTATAAAAGCGAAAAATCAGAAATGTTATCAAAGACTTATTTTGAAAAGCCACGAGTAAATACTAGTTAACCGTTATTTTCCTAAAAAGAAATATATTACAAAATTGGAAGAGGTTATCTCCTAAGAAAAGTACCTTTTCAATATTTTCCCATTAACAGGAAAAGAATCTTTCCTATGGACAAGTCTTGTAAAAGAAACGTTGATTGTCCAATTTTTTCAATAATTTGAAAAGGGCCAAGCCATAGTCTTTGGAATTTGGTATGTCTACCTTTTTCCTCATGTGCCTTGTCCCATTTCAGAACTAAGTCACCTACTTCAAGGGATTTTTGATTGGCGGAAGTTATACAGTCATTGAATAAATGGAGGCATTATCTAATGTCAAAGGAATTTATCCTTTATTCAGATAACCATGCACTACAGTTTATAATGCAGCAGCCAAAGCTCAGCCAGAAACATGCTAAATGGGTAGAGTATCTTCAAGGTTTCCATTTTGTTTTGAAACATATAAATGGCCAATCAAATAAAGTTGCAGATGCCTTAAGTAGGAGAAATGTATTGCTTCAAGAGAGTCAAATCCAAGTGTTGGGTTTTGATTTTCTTAAATAATTGTATGAGACTGATTCAGATTTTAAAGAGGCATTTGAGGCTTGTAAAAATCATGTTTTGATGGATAGAAGTAGATGGTTGGATTACTTCTTACAAGATGGACTGTTATTTAAAAAAAATCAGTTGTGCATACCAAATTTTTCAATGAGGGAGAATTTAATCAAAGAGAAACATAGTGGAGGACTTGCAGGACATTTTGGCATAGAGAAGACTTTGAACAGCTAAACAGATTTTATTTCTGGCCAAAAATGAAATCTGAAGTGGAGAAGTATGTGAAAACTTGCAAAATATATCAATATGCAAAAGGAAGGAGCCAAAACACAGGTTTGTATATCCCATTACCAATTCCAGATAGGCCTTGGGATATGGTAAGTATGGATTTTGTGTTGGGCTTACCAAAGACTCAAAGAGGTAATGATTCAATTTTTGTTGTAGTGGACGGATTTTCAAAGATGGCACACTTTATTCCATGTTATAAAACTAGTGATTCTTCTCACATTACTAATTTGTTTTTAAAGATATTGTAAGATTGCATGGGTCGCCCAAAAGTATTGTCTCAGATAGGGATTCCAAATTTGTTGGAAATTTCTGGAGGACACTGTGGAAGAAGCTGGGAACTAAATTAAGTTTTAGTTCTTCCTATCATCCACAAACTGATGGACATAATGAAGTGGTGAACAGGAGTTTAGGAAATATTTTAAGGAGCCTTACTGCAGAACATCTAAAGCAATGGGATTAAGTGTTAGCACAAGCTGAGTGTGCATATAATGACTCACCTAACAGGAGTACAGGACAAAGTATATTCCATATTGTTTATGGAATGCATCCAAGAGGAATAGCTGAGTTAAGAAATTTGGGAAAAGAAGAGATCATAAGAGCAGAGGGTGAAAAGTTTGCTTTAGAAATGCAAGCAATACATGAACAAGTGAAGCAGCAGTTGCAGGATAGCAACATAAAATATAAAACCAGAGCAGATATGAGGATAAGAGAGGTGAATTTTGAAGTTCGGGATTTGGTTTTAGCAACCTCAGAAAGGAGAGGTTTCCAAAGAGGGAGTATAATAAATTGAAGTTCAAAAAAATTGGACCGTGCAGAGTGTTGAGAAAATTTTCTGCAAATGCCTATGAAATTGAGTTACCCCCTGATGTTGGAATATCACCAATTTTTAATGTTGCAGACCTGTACAAGTATGAAGGTGAAAATGCAGATGATACAACACAAGATCAAGAGACCCAAGAGATTGAATGGGTAAAACAGTTACCCACAGCAAAGAATTTGTAGCCAGAAAGAATTCTAGACAAGAAGGTGTTTAAGAAGACAAGGGGATGAGAGTACTTCCAATATTTGGTAAAATGGAAGGGATAACCAACCACTAAAGCTACTTGGGTTACAAAATACATGCTATAGAAACTGGGAAATTCTATAGTTGAACTCATGGACAGAAGCCCATGAAGAATTTTGTCCTCAGGAGTCTGATGCAAGAGCATGTGACTTAGAGAGAAAAATCTTCAAACATATTCCAAAAATCCAAAAAAAAATCTATAGGAAAGGGAGTAGGGTCCTTTAGCCAGCAACTTTTCATCCTTTTCTAGCTTAGGATAATGATAAAATTAAGAATAAAGATCAAGTTGTAATAAGTCGCTTTATGATAAGATGTAGTAGCTTTATTGTTTTAAATCACTTATGTAAAAGCCATGCTTTTGTAAAGGATAATGGCCGAGAAGGCTTTATCTATTATTTATAAATAAGAAACAATGGGACTCTTAAAGCAGGTCGAGCCCGGAAGCATTATCAATTGCAAAAACCTCTCTCTGTTCATCTAGTTTTATGGTTCCATGTGAATTGGCATTTTATGCATATATCAGGGCGGTTCTGTTATTTTTTGAGTATATAAATGGTGATTCAGTCTTTCTTTTTCAATTAATATTTAAGCATAGGCCTGTTGGATTGTTTTTCATTCATATCGGCAAATGCAGGCTTCATTAAGTGCTTTGCAGAGTTCCATAGCCAAAATCCTGTTTTACACAGGAAATCGTAAGAATTACTTAGCCGGAGCAGAGTTTCTAGACCTGAAATTGTATTATATTTGGTTCATACTTGTGTCGTTCCGAACCGATATTGCATTGCATAATCGCAAGAGGAGAGGAAAGGGTTGTGGAACTGCCGAAGTCCGAAACCTCGATAAGCTTGGACCCGAAACATTATAGAGAAGAGCGGAAAGGGTTGTCGGGTCTGCAAGGATGATCGCATCGCAAACCCGGAGTGGAAGGAACTAAGTATAGGTGCATTGGAGGTTGTGATAGCGATTTCTGAGAGCACGTGTTATTGTATCGAAGGAAGGATTGTTTGAAAGCTATAAACTGTCGATAGTGTTATTTGCAGTTAACACAAAGTCTTTAGAAAAGAGCACCGATAGTGTAATTCCTTTGGAAATTACACCAAGACTATTTGAGAGCTGCGACAGTGTTTTTATAAAGTGTCGTTAGTGTATTGTATAAATTCCTTTCTCAAATCTCGCTGATGGTGTTTTGTGTAAATCCTATGGATTTACAGTTCCAACAGGAATAGAGGTTAGTTTGTGAATGATAACCAAGGTAAGGGTGATTGGAAGAAAACCCATGAGACTGTCAATTTTACTGTTAGATGACTGATACGCAACCAGAAGTAGAAAAGGATATTCAGCCTAAAATTGAAGAATTTATAGCCAAATTTGAGAGGTTTTCCATATCGTCTGCACCCAGGCCACCACTTCCCAAGGAGGGAATGGAGTGTTGAGGGATCCTGGGGTTGAGGGAACTCTAGACAATAGGGTGTGGGATCCCTACTCTTACAGTAGGTTAAGTATCTACCCTATTGTTACCCATAGGGTATGTGTGATCCTTATCCATTTTGAAAATTCAGGTATCTCCCCCTATCTTATTCTATGTAAATTATACCTCAACTGGCATCATACCCACATGTCGGGCTTGTTGGGATTGCCCCTCCCCATTTGGCCAACAAGTTGAGGAGGATTGGGGATGTGTGAGCATTACCTTTGGTAAGTCAGTTATCTCACCCAAGCTTGAATTATGATGCAGGTGTTCTATCACATGACTCTTGAGGGTCATTGCTGGGAATATCAATGGGCAAATAAGATGGTTGTGATCCTTACTTCATATAACAAGTGGTATCTCTCCCACTGATTACACAATGGGATGGTTTTGATCCTTGCTTGGTAAGTGGTATATTTCCTATTGCTTGATATAGGGTGGTAGCTAGATGCTCCCATATATGATATGACTTGGGGTGACAGTGTCCCATAAGACCTTCTCCATTACAGCAAACATGAGGTGAGAGTGTCCCATAAGACCTTCCTTATTGTCATTAGATCTTGGGTGGTAGCATTGGCCCCCTAGTGACAATGTTCTTAGGTACTAGCATTAGGCTCCCCATTGACAGAAGTTTTGGGTTGAGCTGGTCTCCCCCATGTGGTTCCAAGTTGAGCAAGGCTCCCTGATGTTGTTCCAGATTGAGCTAAGCTTTTTGATGTTGTTAAGGGTTGAGCTAGGCTCCCTGACTATGATGTGGGTTGAATTGGAACTCCCCGATGAATAGAGGGTGGTAGCGTGGGCTCCACTTTGATGTCAAATTATTATGATATATTTGAGAGTGTTTGGCATATGAGAAGAGATGAGTCGAGAATAGAAGACACGACATTTGATGATGATGAGATATTTGTGATAGGACATATGTTGTAGTTAGTAATGTCTCCCTAACTAAGATAGAGCGTTGATTTAGAATCTCCGAAACAAATTCCCTCCTTTGGATAACCTTCCTCATCAAAGAAGATCCCTCCTAGCCCTTGGAATAATTTTATTTGGTTAAGGGAAAATATATTTTTAATATGGAAACTCACATGTGCAAAAAAGGACAGTTTGACCCAAAAATAAATTGGACACCCTTGGATAACTATAAATGAAATTCAAGTGAACATCATTTGGATATCACCATTAAGCATTCTTATTTTTATCTTCCTTGGTTTTGACTCACACAATCCTGAAATTGGTTCATATAGGTTTGAAATTGCAGGCTCTGAACTTGCACTTGTAAACTAGGGCTTCTAGTTTGTATTAGAAAGGTTGTAATAGGGTATTTTCTGTTGCAGCCACATGCATGACAAGAATATCCCTGTGGATGGAATGCTTCAACTGCATGCATGACCATTAGCTCTATGTAATTGAGACTTAACGTTTTTCTAACATTTGATCTAGATTCCAATAGTTGGCCACAAATGTTGACAATTGATCACAGGTTTCTGAATCATGATTTTTATTAGTCTTATTGTTGGGTTCATATTTGGATATTTCTTGATTAGTTCTGTTGGATAGTCCTGTGAAGGAAGAATTGGATTATTATACTCTCTCTTTGTTGAATAGTTTATGACAATGTAATAAGAAGAATAATTTGAAATGGTTTCCCCCCTTGTGGGATTTTTCTCTAGTCTCCAGCCTATCCTGGTGTCTCTATGTGTGAATTTTTTTCTTCTAGTGTTCTGCTACATACATGATGATATTGTTATTTCTATATAATTTCATATGTTTCTAATGATGTTATGATGTTGCCGGGTGAATTCAATATGCTAATAATGAAATGCAAGTATCAAATAAAAGAACAATATAGCCCTAAGAAAAATACATAGTATTCCTTATTGTTGATCTAACCACAATTCTCCATAACTCTAGATTTTAATGCCTTCCACTCCTCTCCAGATACAGTCTTCAATTTCATGGAAAATTACATTCTTTTTGCAAGATCATAGATCTCGGTAGATCCAAAATTCATGTCTTTCCACAGGTGTCGCCTCCATAGATTTGTTGATATATATATATATATATATATATATATATATATATATATATATATATATGCAAGGTTTCTATGGGAATATCTCATATTTTTCTTCTGCCTACAGCTTTCATTATGGATGTGTAGGTTGAGTATGGAAAGTGTTATACACTTAATCTATGAAGAATATCAGAATGTCAGAAATGCGAGAACAATATTATTAGAAACATACCAATATCACATGAATTAAGTGATCCAGATTTAAGCAGGAACGCAACAAATTACAGAGATAACCATATACACAAAGATGCAGCGGAAATAATACTTCATTTCATTAATGGAAAATACTGACATATGCTTACAAACAGAAATGGCAATAAACTAGCTAGGGCGATGGTAGCTTATCTCTGAGAAGAGATGTGATGGCTACATGCCTCTGAACTGTTCTGAACTATATTACAATGAGGCTCGAAGGCCTATTTATTGTTGAGAAACAATGGAAAACCCTTCACATACCGAAACCTAACCCTAGAAGATGAAACGCCAAATTGTGGGCCCCGTTTGGGTAAATTGGTACATCAATTTCCCGGGGTCGTAACTTTGGCATACGATCTCTGTTTGATGTGTGCGATAGCTCGTTAGAAAGATCTATCCGAGTACTACCACTTTGGGAGGCAACAATAGGGCTTGGTCGCCCCAGAATTCCAAAAAAACGTCGTTTAGGGCCTCAAAACGGCTCCGGAAGTTCAGGACCCAAAAAACTGCTAAAAATAGTAAACTGTGCTACAATTAAGGAAACTGAAAATGCTGAGAAAGACAATGGTGGGGGTCCAGGTGGACCTGGCAGGTGGCCACCAATATCCACCTGGATCATTAAGACAAGTTGCAAAGATATTATATTATTCAAAAGAATAATGTGATGTTCACTTAGCTCTTCGAGGGGGATACCTCCAATAGAGAAAGGGCTTGATGATATTTTCGTTGCTATCTAAGACTATATATAGCTTCTTGACATCCAAAACCCTAACTACTCATGGTCCCTTGCATAATATAGGTTAACCACCTTATTTATTAACTATGGTCCATTAATAACTATGGTCCATTAATAACTAATGGTGGTCCCTTTTCCATAATGTGGGTCAACAACTTACCATGATTATTAATGCAAATAACTGCTTATGGGATTTATTGACTCAAATAGCTAATTATGATTTTGACGAGGCCCCTTGGGCATATTACATAAATAAAGGGGTTAGGGTTGGACCCTAACATGCCCTCCCCCATCAAAAGTATCCTTGTCTTTAAGGTTGAAGTTGTGGAAACTGTTGAATAATAGTGGCTAACCCCATGTCACATCTTTTAAAGAGGTGTCTTTCCACTTGATGAGGACTTCCTTGATCGTGTAGCCATGTAGATGCCTTTCTCAAGTATCAAGGACTTGTTTGGGTCTATGCCAAAGTGAACCTTCCTCATCCAATTCTAGCAGAATTATCTGAACCCTACAATTATTCTTTGTAACTTTATTGAGGTAGGATAGATGGAGTACTGGATGGATTTTTGAAGTGGTCAACAGTACCGGTTTGCAAGTTATTTCACTGATAATTTGAATTACCTGATAAGGCCCATAGAATTTTGGGTCCAATTTCTTGCAGCCCTTTTCTTTGAGATAGGTCTCCTTATAAGGCTGGAGTTGTAGAAACACCTATTCACCCACTTGAAATGACCTCTTTGAATGGTGTTGGTAAACTTGTTTCTTCAACCAGTTCTAAGCTTAATGGAGATTATCTTTGGGATATGCGAACATGGTGGCACGATTCTAAAGGAGCTTATCAACTGCATGTACTTTGGAAGATTCTAAGATATAAGAATCTAGTGAAGGTGGGAGTTGGCCATACACTACCTCATATGGAGTCATCTTGGTATCTTCATGATAGGTTGTATTATACCACCATTCAGCTAAAGGCAGCCACTGTACCCATTGATGTTGCTTGTCTGAAGTGAAGCACCGCAGATAGGTCTCCAAAAATTTCTTGATTGCTTTTGTTTGGCAATCTATTGTGTGCCCTATAGCTTAAATAGTCCCTGCCAAAAAAAATTGGTGAAAGTGGGGTCTCTATTAGACACAATGGAAGTCAGCATGCCATGCAATTTGAATATTTGATCCATGAAAACTTGAGCCACCAATGTTGGGGTAAATGGGTGTAGTAAAGCACAAAAATGAGTATATTTGGAAAGTCTATTAACAACCACCATGATGACTAATTTGTTTCCTAACTTTGGGAGACCTATAATGAAATCCATGGAGACATTTGTCCAGACAAAATCAGGGAGTGGAAATGGTTGTAAGGTGCTCAGTAGCTTGATCGTTTATCCTTTGTTGTGTTGGAAGACTTCACATTCAACTACAAAAATGAGAATGTTGTGTTTCATTTTGTTCCAAAAGAAATAATAGTGTGCTCGTGCATAAGTCTTCTGAAAGCATGAATGTCCTGCAACGAGAGAGGAGTGAATTGCTTCCAAGATGCGGGTTTTGAGGGTGGAGTTCGGGGAGAGAACTACATGAACCTTATAGTGAAGAAAATGATCCTTCCAAGTGTAATCCTCTGAAGAATTAGGGTCCACTCGTAACCTGTTGATGAGATGGGACAGAGAGTGGTCGGAGAACAATTCATGATGGGCTTCTTCAATATAATCTGGTATGGGAAAAGAGAGGGATAAAAGGGTGCCATCTTCCTCAAATTGGTGAGATAAGGCATCGATCATGACATTGTCATGTCCCTTCTTGTATACTATCTCATAATCATATCCTAACATTTTTGTGAGCCATTTATTTTGTTGTGGCAATGATAAACACTACTCCAATAACTACTTTAGGCTATGATGGTCATAGTGGATTTGGAAACATCACCCAATAAGTATGGTCACAAAGTGTCTATTGCATGTAAGATGGCCATCATTTCTTTCTCATATGTAGATTGACCCAAATGATATCCACTGAGTTGTTGGCTGGTGAAAGCTAATGGTTGACGTTATTACATTAATAATACTCTAATTCCCATACCTGAAGAATCACATTCAATCACAAAAGGTTTTGTGAAGTATGGTAGAACCAATACTGGAGTGGAGAACATGGCTTGTTTGAGAGCCAAGCATGCCTGTTGAGCTAGTCAATCCAAAGAAATGACTTTTTCTTGAGAATATTAGTGAGGGGTCTGGTCATACATCCATAATTGCTGAAAAAATTGTGATAGTAACCTAAGAGACCCTAGAATCCCCTCAAGCTCTTCAATGTTTTTGGTTGGGGCCATGTTGGCTTATAGGGGCCTGACCCAGGTTCGGAAGAGTTATTTAGCCAAACAAATTCCGTAACTACCGGCCCTTTCGGCAACATCCCGCGGAGCGTGGACTAAGGTCTCAACCGAGTTAGCAGGGGAGGGTGTTGGAACCAGGTTTCCGCACCCTTGGGATGTCTAGATGTGATCTGTGGATTTCACGCACCGTTCTGTAACCTCTCGCTGCTCTGCTTCCACGCAGGTTCGGACTAGGGCTATTTCTTCATACTAATTACTTAATGAGTTATTATAGATTAGATCTACTTATGGAAATCTTTAAGCAAACATTTAATCAAGATAACCAGTGCGCACATTCAAAAGAGATACAGATTTACATTAACCCAGAACATAAGCATACGCATATAGATTCAACTGAAATATTGACCATAAATCAATCAAATCCACAACAGTTCAGCTTTGACACATTAATTTGGAATCAACTTATCTTTATTCAACTTCTTCCGTTAATACAACTAGCTCTATCTTGCGCACTCAACTGCAAAGGTCCGCGCACACAGCTATGGACTCTACCATGCCTATGTGCACACAGCTGCAGAGCTTCTATCTACCACTCAATACCCTCGACTCAGACTTACAGACACGCATATAACCTTCACAGAGCCATAGCACTACATATCATTCTCTTCCAAAAAAAATGCCTTCTACCCTTAGAGCCCCTCTCTATTTATACATTCCTATGGTCCACGGACCATGGGCAAGCCGACTTACTTCCTATTACTCTATATTATTTCTTGGGTGGACAACCCTTTGACTCAACCTTTTACATTTCGCGCTTTGCATATTTCAAAGTTTTACAATATTTTTATTTAACTTATAGGCTCTCAACCCCAAAACTGTTACATAGGACCTCTGCTACCCAACAGTCCCCCAACACAATCATTGTGACTCGTCTCGAGTCACTCATCGGTGCAGCAAGATGCACTACCTTGGCTTCGCAGTTCACCTCCCTTTGAGTGACGTTCTTCATCCTACTACTCCTTCATTATCTCCTGCAACACTTCGTCTAGCTCCTGCTTCATTATTTCTACCAATTATCGCAACCGAAAATGCTCATTTTGCTCTGCTCAATTAACACAAAACACCCCCTCATAGGATTTTAGCTCTAGCGGGGGAGTCGCATACGGGACCTCCTCGTACCACTGCAGCCACTTCCGACCTTCGTATCTTCTCTTTGCACTGTCTGTTACAGCTTGTGTTGCAATTTTGCAAGACCATGGTTGTTGTCCACGAGATCCCAATCCTCAAGGTACATCATAGACGACTTATTAGCTGCACTTCTACCAGTGGTCTCCGTCTTTCCATCCTTTCGCTTTTCTGTTGTGATTTTCCAGCCTGCCCATGGGCGAGGCTGTGGCATCCAGACCAATTCTGCTTCGTGTCTACCATTTTCCGGTACATCCCCTACTATCGATGTTGAACTCTGCGTGGTGCCCGCAGCTGTCAACACCATGTTCTTCAGAGAGCCCTGCATCTCCATTGGCCATATCACCACCCTTGGGCTTACTCCTTGTGCATAGATAATGAAGAGTTCCATAGCAATAGGAACGCACAATAGCTTTCGGTTCTTAGAAGTGTAGCTTGCTTGGTGGATGCCCCCCCGTGATTTATAAGCGATTCGAATTTCAAATTCACTGGCTCCCGCCTATTCTGGCGCCCTCACATTAAACTGGTTGCATATCGTTCCATATCTGGCTCGTACCCCTTATCTTAATTGCTCGTCATCCGCTCCCTTTTGCCATGATGCAGACATCTTGTCATGAATAGTGATAGCAACAGACATCTCTTTTCTTATCAACGTATCAGCGCCACCCTTTCCACGCAACCGCGACCCTTGTGATAGGCCAAATCTACGCACATCCTAGTAGTCACGCCTCTTTCCCCCATACTGCTTTATCGTCCCACGCTCTCTTTCAACTGGTTGGAGCAGTGAGACTGTCCTTCGGGCGGTTAGTCAGGTGGTCAGCCCACCCGTGTAGAGCTTCAGGCGACTGCCATTCACTCTTCCCGAGAAGGGGTCTCCATTAAGCATGGCAAGCTAAACTGCGCCCCCATCGGTAACTTCTTTGATGACATAGGGTCCCAACCAATGCATTCGGAGTTTGCCAGGGATTTTCTTGAACTTGCTATCATATAGTAATACTAGATCATTTTCCTTGAAAGTGTGCACCTTGATATGGCGATCATGCCACGCTTTCTCTCATTGTTTTTGTACTTGCTGATGGAATCCAGCCAAAAATCAGTCCTCCTCTAGTTCCTCTAGTTGCACGAGCCATTCCTCCAAAGCCCCGCAGTCAGCCATACCTATTATTGCCGCTATTCACAGACTAGCGACAATGTATTCCATAGGCACGACGACCTCCTTTCCATAGACTAACTAGAAAGGTGTCTGGCCCGTCAACTTCTTTCACATAGTTCGGTATGCCCATAATACAGTAGGGATGTGCAAGTCCCAATCATTTTGCTGCGCATTACAGACCTTGGTCAACACAGTCTCCAAAATTTTGTTGAATGCTTCCACGGTCCCATTCGCTTGCAGGTGGTATGGCGTACTCTTTTGATGATATATCTGGAATTCCTCAGTGAGTGCGTTGATCGTTTCATTTAGAAAGTGCGTGCCCCGGTCGCTCATGAGAATTTTGGGACATCCAAACCTTGTCAACACGTTCTCGAAAAAAAACTTCGCAGCTGTAGCAGTCGTGCAGTCCTTAACTGACTATGCCTCTACCCACCTAGTCAAATATTATGTCACGGTGATGATATAGCACATGCCCATCTTCCCTCGAGGTGCGATAGGTCCTATGAAGTCGATTTCCCACTTATCGAATGGTTGTAGCGTCATCTATGGTTTGAGCAACATTTCATCCCTCCGCGATGGTTTCTCAGTCCGTTGACAGACATCGCAGGCCCGACAATATGCTTTCGAGTCCTGATGTAGATTTGGCCACCATAGTCCTACGTGAAGAATCTTTTGTACTGTAGCACGACCTACAAAATTTCCTCCAGCCACCCTGCCATGTGCTTTGGCCAAGATTTCTCTGTGCTCAAATTCAGGCACATATCTGCGTAATATTTTGTCTTTGCCCATTTTGTAGAGATGTCCTACAATAACGGTAAAGTCTACTGCGTGTATCACCAATTCTTTCTTCTGTTGAATGGAATATCCTTGTGGCACAGTTCCCATGGTCAAGAAGTGGATTATGTCCTCAAAATGGCCATCCGCGACGCGCATGGCATACAGCTGTGCATCCAGGAGTCCTTCCTCTAAGTTTGTGGGCTCTTCGCCATTCTCAATTCGGGATAGATGATCTGGGCCCGCGTTGAGATGTCCCGACTTTACGATGACTTCGAAGTCATATTCTTGAAATAACAACAACCACCTACAAATGCGCCCCCCCAACACAGGCTTATTCACTAGGTATTTTAGCACAGAGTGGTCAGTATACATCTTGAAATTCCGTCCGAGAAGATAGTGGTGGTATTTTTGAAGCGCATATACCATCGCCAATTCCTCTCGCTCATTAGTGGAGTAATTTTTCTCAGCTTTTGATAATTGTCGACCGGTGAAAGCAATTAGGTGATCAATTCCCTCTACGCTTTCTTGAGTAAGTACCACACCCAATGCGATACATGACACGTCGACATGCACGTGAAATTCGATGTCCCATTTTGAGAAGACCAATATCGGGGCAGATGCCATCTTTTCCTTAAGCATTTCCAGACTTTTGTCGCATTCCTCATTCCAACAATAAGTAGCATCCTTCTTGAGCAACTGTTCCATTGGCGACGTGATCTATGCGTAGCATTTTATGAATTTCCGATAATAACGAGTGTGTCCTAGCATGGCGCGTAATTGTTTGACACTTCGGGGTTCTTGTAGATTGAGTATGACGGCGATCTTCGTCGGATCCACCATTAGACCTTGCTTACAAACCACATGGCTGCGCAGATTCCTGAAGGGGACGAGGAACGTACACTTCTTTAGGTTTAGCGCAATCTAGTGTCGTCGGCAAGTATCCAGCATTAAACGTAAGCCTGCGATATGTTTCTTAACCAGCCTAAATACGGTCCAATCATCAATATATACTTCTAAGAACTTATGTATAAATTCCTTGAACTCAGCTACCACAATGCGTGAGAATATCGATGGCATGTTCTTCAGTCCAAAGGGCATCACCGCATACTAAAAGCATCCCCATTAAGTGGCGAAAGTTGTCTTGCCCCTATCCTCTGGCGTGATCTTGATCTGGTGGTACCTCGAGAACCCGTCCGTGAAGGAGTAGGCTTCCTGTCCTCCCACATTTTCTAGTACTTCATCCATAAAGGGCGTTGGAAATAGGTCGTTAACACGAGCATCATTGAGCTTCCTGAGATCCACGCATATGAAAATTTCACCCTTCTGCTTCTTCTCTAATATGACCATAGGACTTACCCAGTCGGACTCCTCGACTGGTTCAATTATTCCTGCTGCAAGCATCTTGTCCAATTCTTCGCGGACTTTTTCTTTGTATTTTGGATTGAACTGGTAAGGTTGCTGCTTAACTAGCTTTGCATCTGGCTTCAAAGTGATCTTCATGATTCCCAAGTCACCGAGGATCCCTTTTAACTCTGTGATTTTTGTTGGGAATAAATCACGATATTATCGAAGCAACTCGATGACCTTTTCCACTGTGGTGTCGTCCCAATAATCCCCAAGTGTTGCATACTTCGATTCTTCCTTTGTTTCGATATTTACTTGTTTTGTTTTCAACGGTTTGGTGATGTCTCAATCTTTGATTGCTGGTCCGCACACCTCGCAACTCCTCTCTGATTCCGGAATATTGATGTTTCTAGGGTCGTCATCAACATCTTCTCCCTGCACCTTATAAAATTCCAGGGCCTCGCTCAACTGTTGCGACCAGTCTGGCTATATGATTTCTTCTAGTTCCAACGGCGTTTTAAAAATGGCATCCTTCACCAGCTGTAACGCGTCGTCCACAGTATCCATCCATTGATCTTCAAAGAGGAATGTCGACAAAAACCCTTCACGCAAGATATCCCACTCGCCTGTGCCGTGTCGGAGCTCTGTTTCAGTATACCAGTTCCTAGGAATGACGTCCAAGGTGTGATAAAATAAGTGTACCCACTCTGGTTGAGGCTCCTCTCCATAGTCTTTGATCCATCTGGTAAGGTGCATGCACAGGTCATCACGTCCATCGTATTTCTCCGTTATTCGTAGTTCTGGCTTTCCAAATCTTATCTGCATCATGCGCCTGCGTCCACACCAATCTTTGAAAGTACCTTCATGTGTGCCCCACCATCGCGCAGGTGTCACGTGCAACTCCCATCTCAATGCATCAAACCGTTGGTGCTCTGGTACTATGCTTTCAAACTTGGTCAGGAATTCATCTAATATTGTTAGTGCATCATACATCAGCAGTTCGCGATCCTGGGCCCTAACGCAGTACAGAGATTTAGTCATCATATTGCAGTGTAACGTGGTTACTCCATTCAACCTGTTATGCCACCTCTCGTCTTCTTCATCTAAATCATTGGTGCAGGACTCTGCATAGCCCCATGATATTCTTCTTTCTCTGTTGGCTTGACCCGTTCTTGCCTTTGTGCAGAAATTTTGTAGATACAATCTAATTCATCATCACTTTCTTCGTTGTGCATGGGTTCAATGTAGCGTGCTCCTTCAGCTGGATCTAGCGGAATGACTACGTGGAGTGACTTCTTTTCAAATATCAATCTCTACTTCTTTAAATTAATGACCCCATTCATGTTGGTGGCCCAGTCTATTCCTAACAATGTAGGATAAGGCCTACTTTCATCCACGATTTCTATTACTTCAAAGTATTTTTTGTTGCTCGCGCCTTCTAGATCTACTGTAATTCCCTGCAACCTTCCCATGGGCAGGTCTTCTGTTGGTTTTCCATCCACAATTGAATAGGAGACCATTGTAGTGTAGGCCTACCCATGCGCTCCCAAGTTTTTTTAGGTAGTACATTTGCATCCCTACCCAAATCCAAAATGATTTGATCCATCTCATAATTTTCAATCTGTGCCATTAATCGCATCTCCTGCCCCGTCCGTTTTGCGTGTTTTCCTAATTTTTGGACCACGCTAGGTTCTCACGTCCCCGCACACCTATTTATAAATTCTTGCAGGCCTCTAAGATCCCTATTGTCGTGTAGCAATTTTATGCATATCTCTAAAAAGGTAGCTAGCATCGAGGGATCCCTGTCCGGCTTAGGTTGATCCCCACTACCTGGGGTAGAGACCCCCGTGAAGCTCCCCCTAGCTTCCAGATATGTCTCCTTGCCAACCCCTGCGTCTCCCTTAGTTAAGTTCCCTTTATCTGCTCCTGTGGTCGTGCCATTCCTTAGTACCATGTTTACTTTGGGGTCTTCGTCACGGGGTTTGGACCTCATCATCTGCACGTTTTGTGTCATCGTAGATGACTGCCCTTTTTTCACGAATCTGTGTTATCAATGTGGGCTAATCTATCATCTCACGATCTAATTTCTCACAGCAAGTGCATGATATTCTGGTTGGGTTGGTATAATCCCACGTGTAATGACCTAGTCCTCCGCAGTTGTAACAGATTAGCTACCCGCGAGCTCTTCCTGGCCCCATTCCGCCCCGTCCTCATCCACGTCCTTGGAACCCACCACATGCAATTGCCGCAACTAGATCCTGACCTCGCGCCTCATTCTGCGTTCTGTAGGCAGGTGACTGGTCCATCAATAATTGATAGTTACAAACTGTCTTTCCTCGTGGCCCACCAATCTGCAAAAGTTGCAAAAGAGCTGTTGGGGGGTCTAGTTGAATTTTGGCAGTAGATGATAGTTATCTGTGTTATGATTTCCTCCCACCTGATAGATTGTGCACCAGAGCGGGGTTGTCGTGCTTGGCCCTACTTATGCCTCTGGTCGCAATGGTGTTGGTCCCCCCGTTGCCACATAATTCGCGAAGACTAGGTAGTGATCTTTATCATGCCCCTGGCTCCTGCACTTTATACACCATACTTTCTCCCCGACTTCTGGGAAAGGTGCCTGTTCATGTTTTAACTTCTACATTTCCAAACACAAGTTTTGTATCTATGCTTGGATTTGCTGAACTCCCAACCCCGAGTCCTGTAATGGAGTTTCGTGCAACCTCATCGCTATCTCCAATGCTTCAGCCTAGGTTGAGATCTTTTGTTGTGACAAAGCCATCCTCAGATGTGGTGTTAATGACGCCATAAACCAAGCGCAATGCTGTGCATCTGACAGTGTCATGTTTTCTTCATGGATGGTACTTTTCAGTCTTTGATTTGGATCCAATGAAGTTTCACGAGGCATCATCGCGATCTCCTTGAACCCTATGATCGATTGTGTTTCTAACTTCGGCTAGCTAAATTATTTCTTCAGTTCGGTCTAGATCTCTGTTGTCCCCGTAGTCGGGTGATCGCTTGAGTACTTTATGTACCATGTCAGTGCTCGGTCCTGCAACGCGCTAACTAAGGTAGCCTTTCTGATATTATCATCCATAATTCTGTGTGCGTCCCATACCGACATTACCACGAACCAAAACTGTTATGGATCTTCACTTCCTGCTCCTTTTAATACTGGTAGCTGGATCGTGCTCGTCATTATCAACCTCTAGTTTGCGCTTCAATGTACTCTGAACTACTACTGCTCCTTATCCCTTCGATCCTTAAATTCTTTCTCTATAGAGTTCCAGCGTTCCAACATCAGACACCCCTTAGGCAGATCTCGGTCCCGACAACGGAACCATTTGTTGGCTTATAGGGGCCTGACCCAGGTTCAGAAGAGTTATTTAGCCAAACAAATCCTGCAGTTACCGGCCCTTTCGGCAACAGCCCGCAGAGCGCAAACTGAGGTCTCACCCAAGGTAGCAGGGGAGGCCGTTGGAACCAGGTTTCCGCACCCTTGGGATGTCTATATGTGATTTGGGGATTTCGCACACCGTTTTCTAACCTCGCGCTGCTCTGCTTCTGCGCAGATCCAGACCAGGGTTATTTCTTGATACTAATTACTTAATGAGTTATTATATAACAGATCTACTTATGGCAATCGTTAAGCAAACCTTTAATCAAGATAACTGGTGCATGCATTCAAAAGAGATACAGCTTTACATTAACCCAGAACATAAGCGTATGCATATAGATTCAACTGAAATATTGACCATAAATCAATTAGATCCACGAAAGTTCAGCTTTGACACGGTAATTTGGAATCAACTTATCTTTATTCAACTTCTTTTGTTAATACAACTAGATCTATCCTGCGCACTCAGCTGCAGGGCTCCATGCACACAACTGCGGACTCTACCAGGCCTTTGCTCACACAGCTACAGTGCCTCTATCTACCACTCAATACCCTTGACTCGGACTTACAGACGCGCATATGACCTTCACAGACCCATAGCACTAGATATCATTCTCTTCCAAAAACATTGCCTTCTACCCTTAGAGCCTGTTGTGGTCACTAACAACCCCCCTTTCTTCATCTGACATTAGCAATAATGTCAAGCGAAGAGGGGACCCTGAACGAAAATCCCAAAAAATATATTTTTCTAAAGTTTTTTTTGTATTTCTCTCCCTAAGGCTCAAATCGCATCGCAAAGAAAGGCCGAAGCATAACTCGAGCGCAAAAAACAAATACTGCGAAATTGCAATGCGAAGTTCATCGCATCGCGCACCTCGCACGCGCCCCTTAAAAGAAAAACCTTCGAGCAATGCGATCGCCGATTTGCGATATCGCAAATCGCAAGCATTACGTTATACGACGTAACCATTAAACGAGAACTTGCGATATTTGCGATTTGCGATCTGCGATGGCAGCAATCTGCGATCTGCGACCTGCGATCTGAAAAGACTTACCACACGATAGACCCATGCATTAAGCGCGCGCCTTGAAAGAATTTAATGACCGCATGCTTAAGTATCTAGGAATGATTACGTTACATTTATCGAAGAGTCAAGTGATGATGGATGTCAGAATTATGTATTCATTAGAGATTAATGCTTTCACGTCAAGTCTTTTCATTTCACTTCTCCTTTGCGTAGACTGCAAGACACGCAACTGATATAAGTTTATATGCAGGAAACATCTGAAGGAAAGAGGAAAGAGCCAATCAGCAAAGAGAGAATGCTTTCGCAAAATGGATGCCGCATGCAGCAGAACCGCGGATTCCAGGCTATCAGCCAACCGGCACTGATGAAATTAGACTATCCGGGACTCAGAGTCAAAGGCGCACAAAAGCAGCATATTCAGAAAAGATCCTGAAGCTAAGACTTAGTGAAGCAGAGAAAGAAGCGCATGAGAAGGAGAACGCTTCGGGGAAACCTGGAACAAAGAACGGAAGAAATTCTCGACACAGGGAGTTGCCCATGCAGCACGACTCTTAACCCACTCAGTCATTCACACGACCAGAGACCAAAAACGGCAACAGCAAAATCAGTTCGAGAAGAAACTGGGACACGCTAAGTATACACGCGGCGAATACACCCAGCTAGAGAAAGGTTTTCGAAAATATCTTCTGGTCTGCCGGAAGGAAGTGCCAGCTCCTGCTATTTCCACTTTTATCTCCCGAGCGAAACAAGAAGGCGGCTAGCCGACTCTTCCCAGGAAAGCATTACACTGTTGACAGCACTAAAGAGAATATACAGAAACGGTCAGAAATTAGATTTTAAGTTTAGAAATAAAGTTGCTTTTAGTAAAAGGGCGGTCATTTGAGGCCGATTCCCTAATTTCATGTAATTAATATTGATTAGTTAGTAGTATTTAACCCTTCTCATGGTTTTTGGAGAAGGGTCCGGAAATCTGTCAAAAAACTTATCCTCAGAACATGCACTTCTGCACCCTCAGAGGAGGTTTTTGATGAATGGATGGATCGAGATTTATTTATGTTTGCATTTTAATATCTATTGCTGATGTTGCACTTCTGTACTCTTAGCAGATGTTAGAACAAGTAGAAATAAATCATTGTTACTTGAAGTTTATTAGTGAACTTAGTCATAAATGGTACTTTTATCTCTTGGCTAGATTCTGCTAGTATTCCTAAAGTGATATGTGGCTGAGTTCTTTGTATGTTATTGCATGAATGTCTGTATTACCATTTGGCACTTCTGTACGGTGGGGTCATTTATTTATGTTTAACATATAGAAAACTGATTATGCGATATACTGTTCACAACTACTCTGCCTAACTTCTTATGCAGAATAGTTTATCTTTATTGATTTATATTCTGATATCAGTTGAATGATCTTTATTACCGGCTGCTGTTAGAAATCTTTCTAGATCGCATAACAAAAGAAAAACACCCCGGGTTAGCGTAGGTTAAATGTATCTTTCTTCATTAGATTACATTAGCATAGAGTTAATTTAGCAGTTAGAATTAAGACCAGATTAGAATAATCCTTCCCCCCTTCCTTAGATTAATATCATCAGACTCTACGCACACACACACACCCATCACATTGGGAAACTGGTCCCATTACCCCCAGTCGGACCCGCTACTCCAAACGGGCAAGGAGCCGCCAACCAGGTTCTGGACCAGGTGGGTATCCCCCTTGTTGTTGACCCGACCTCGGGGCCCCTCAACATTTCTGGCGCTAGAAGGAGGGCACAGCTATGAATGGCACATAACTCAAAATCCAAATACCATTCTAAGAGCAAATCACCCTCACCAACTTCCCCGACTTCCCCAATACGACTAAACTCGGAACTGGAAGTCGCTCGGACATCCACCGCTGCTATACATCCCGATACATCAGAACAATTTATGGTCGATCCCCCTGAAGTTCAAACCTTGATCCGTAAACTCCAGGGATTCTCTATTTTTAACCAGAAATCTGATAAATCTAAAAGCAGCTTGACTTCGCAATACAACCCTGCTCATCCCCTGACCCGATTGAAGAGTGAAAAGTTTGGCATTCAGCCAACTGAAATCCCTCTCCCCACTGGGAAAAGAGCAAGGAAAACATTTCAAGAGTCTGACAGAGAGACTCTTTCATCCACCTCATCCATTTCAACTCCCTCTCCGCGAAGTCGACCACCCACATCTCCACCTCAAATCACTCATCCATCTTCCGCAACTCTTCCTCCACAATCGTCAAAAATCATAACATCTCTATCTTCTCAACCTCAAAGATCATCTTCTACACTTTTACTAACCAGCAACTCAGCGATGGCACAATCTCCATGGAACAACCCTGGGGCGGTTCTAATGCCTCCACCCCTGAGTCCAATACCTTCCCATCCCGAGAAATGGTTACCAAAGTTCAATCCAGAAACTGGAATGCTAGCTGAAGAACATATCAATAATTTCATGCTTTCAGTTAATCTCAACGGAGTTACCAACGAAGACGCCGTGGTCCGACTCTTCCCCTATACAATGCAAGGTACGGCCGGGTCATGGTACTTCTCGTTACCCTCCGGATCTATCACCAGCTGGGATATTTTTCAAAATCAATTTCTCACTAAATTCGGCGATGATAGATCGACAGCGACACTGATCAATGATCTGTCCAATCTTAAAGCTGAGGCTCGGGAACCCATTAAAGATTTTAACTTACGGTTCAACAAGATCCTCAATAAAATCCCCGCTGCTTCCCAACCCAGCGAGGAAGTAAGATGCGAATGGTACATCACCGCCTTACCTTCAAACTTGGCCATCTTCGTGGATAGGGCAAGCAAGACAACCTTAGTCAAAAATTTGGCTGAGGCATTAGCAGTCGAAAGACACGTAGTAGCCCTAGAAAAGAGATCTACAATCGAAGAGCATAAATCTAAGAAAATCTATTTCAAAGAAGAAACCAAGAAGAAGCAAACGGAGGATCCTTTCGACATGGAAGGATTACAAAAGGTATTAAAGGCCATGTCAAATGAGATGATTGATATCAGGAAACAAGTAGCAGAATCGTCCCCAAGAAAGCCTTTTAGGAGTTTTAAGAGAAATCCTCCTATGGAGACGAAGCCACCTAGCGTGGTCTCTAACGTCGAATCTGAAGAAGAAGAAGAAGAGAACATCGCTGAAACGCATACCGACGATGAAGAAGTGGTGGAACTACAAGGAATGTGGGATTTCATCCTCCCACAAGAGGAAGATCAAGAAGCACTTCCGGTTAGTACAAGAAGCAGAAATCAACTTGATCCTCCCCAGACTACCCCAAAACAGAAGGGCGCAAGCCCTCCAGCAAAAGAAAAGGCCTCAACAAAGAAGACAACCCCTAAAGCGACCTCATTTAGCCCAGTCCAATCAGAGCAATCGCCTCCATCAAAGACACTAATAGTGTCGGATGAAATGGAGTATAACATCATAGACGACATGAAGAAGACTAGGGCTAATATCACCCTATACGAGCTGAGCAAATTGAAACACCAACAGAAGATCATGATGAAAGAGTTACACGCCGTACCTACTGCGCCTCTACCTACAGCTATAGCTTCTCATAATATAGGAAGACCCCCAATCAACGCGATCAATAAAATCGATCCAAATGACATCGCCTTGATTGGAGGGAGGTCTAGATCTCACACTCCCCCTTTCCTCCTCACTTATGAGATCTTTAACAGAAACGTGCATAACTGCTTGGTTGATTCTGGTGCTTCAACCAATATTCTACCCAAGTCAATATGTGCCAAACTTAATGTTCAACCGCAAAAATCCGCAGTACGCATAGTTCAACTTGATCGATCACAAGTCGAAGTGATAGGCGAACTAAATCAAGTGAACATAAGACTATCGTCCAACCCCAAGGTGTGCCAGGTCATCGATATTCTAGTTGCTGACATCCCTGAATTTTATGGTCTAATTCTTAGCAGGGATTGGTCCGAGAAGCTCCACGGATATTTTTCGACTGACTGGTCGCACATGTGGTTACCCTTCAACAGGAAGCCAAATCAAATAAAGGTTGAACGAGAACTGCACCAAAAGTACATAGTGACGGACCTAGAGGGAGAGAACGAAGCCATAGCATACAACAGCAGCATCATAGGCAACTATTCGGTAGACTCTTTCCTTGGAAATTTCAATGCTCACATATCACCATATTTAGAAAATTCAGTCGTGTCCCAAGTAGAAAACTTTTCCCAGACTGATGATTCAAAATGTGTTAGTTTCTTAGATAACCCTGTAAATACTTCTTTATTTTGGAAATTATATTTTGATGGCTCTAAGTCCAACGAGGGAGCGGGAGCAGGATGCGTCTTGATTAGCCCAGACGGAAATAAGACCATGCTCACATGCAGACTGGAGTTCGATTGCACGAACAACAGAGCGGAATACGAAGCCTTGGTGCAAGGCCTATACAAAGCAATCGGCTCCAACGTCAAATATCTTCAAGTCTTTGGAGATTCCGAGATCGTCGTCAAACAGGTACGTAACATCATACATTGCCTATCTAGTCATTTAAAGCACTACCAATCTTTAGTGCAAGATCTCACTGCGCATTTTACAGCATTTAATATTTCATCAATCCCAAGACTTCACAATGCAAGCGCAGACCTGCTAGCAAACGTAGCCTCCAGACTCATTCCCTCCGAAGACTTTAGTCCAGATAGGTTTTCGATAGAATTAATTTTTAAACCGTCTATTCCTGACAACATCACCAACTGGAGAGTATTCTACGACGACCCAGACATCGTAAGTTTCCTTACCTCCGAAGGATCCTACTCAAGCCAGATAATCGACGAGGACTGTCATGACCACCAAATACAACAAAGTAGCACTGATAACGCTATACCCAAATCAGTGGTCAAATTAGAAGATTTGTATGACTTAAAAAGTCGGTTCAAAAGGTCAGCTAATGCCAAACTTTACAGTTCAACTCTGAACTACGAATCAGTGAACTTAGGAACCGACGAGAAACCCCAAAACGTCAATCTAGGCCAAGGCCTAGCTCCTGAAGAAAAATCAGCATACATCCGTCTTCTACGACAGTAAAAAAACGTCTTTGCCTGGAACTACGATGAGCTGAAAACTTATAACACTTCTATCATTCAGCACACTATCCCTATGATCGATAACGAGAAACCCGTCCAACAAAAGCTCAGAAAAATCCACCCCAACCTGGAAAATCAGATAAAAACTGAGCTGAATAAGTTGTTGAGAGCCAGAATAATTTTCCTGGTCAGACATTCCAAATGGGTGTCCAATATGGTACCTGTTAGGAAGAAAAACGGAGATATTAGAATCTGCATTGACTTCCGGAATCTCAACAAAGCCTGTCAGAAGGACAATTTTCCCCTTCCACCTATGGAGCAAATATTACAGGCTGTAGCAGGCTCAGAATTGATGTCTTTCCTGGACGGATTTTCAGGATATAATCAAGTGCTGGTACACCCAGACGATCAGCTAAAAACCACCTTCCGAACTAAATGGGGTACCTACGCGTATCGAAAGATGCCGTTCGGTCTGATCAACGCCGGCGCTACTTTTCAAAGAGCTATGAATATTGCGTTCAAAGGGTTAATCAATAAATCAGTGGTGATTTACCTGTATGATATAACTGTGTACTCCATAAAACGAAGCGACCATCTCAAAGATTTGAAGCAAATCTTTCAAATATGTTTAAGGTATGGAATCTCGCTTAACCCGAAGAAGTCTTTTTTCGCGTTGAGTGAAGGAAAATTGCTAGGATTCATAGTGTCCAAATCGGGCATTCACATCGAATCTGCCAGAATCAAAGAAATTTCCGAGATATCCATGCCCCATAACAAAAAGACCATGCAATCTTTCCTAGGACAGATCAATTTTGTGAAAAGAGTTGTCCCAGATTTTTCACGTATTATTTCTCCTTTACAAAAAATGATAAAAAAGAATTCAAACTTTAAATGGGGTCTAGACGAGAACGAAGCGTCTAACTTAATCAAACAAGCCATCATCGACGCTCCATCCCTAGCAACCCCAAATTTTTCAGAACCATTTGTCTTATACACGTTTGCCTCAGAGCATTCTTATGCTGCGATCTTGACCCAGGCAAACAAAGAAAAGGCAGAAGCCCCAATCGCATTCTTTAGCTCAAACTTACAAGGTGCTGAGCTGAAATATTCGGACGTAGAAAAACAGGCATATGCCGTCTTTAAAGCAGTCAAATATTTCAGACCCTTCTTGCTAAAGGCCCATACCAAGGTCATAGTACCATTCCCGGCGGTAAGAAACCTCCTGATTCAGAAAGACGTGGGCGAAAAGAGAGCGAATTGGATCACCGCCTTACAAGAATACGACCTGGAAATCAAGCCGGCACACATCGTAAGAGGCCAAGGCTTCTGCAAGATGTTAGCTGGAGCATCGCAAATCCCCGAAGAGTCACCTGAAGAGGTACACACGTATGAGGTAAGCCTAAACGACGCAGAATCATTTTATGCCGACATCATTTATTTCCTAAAGAATGGATATGCTCCATTTCACCTGGATCATATAAAAAAGAGAGCCCTGAGGTTAAAAGCTAAACAATACCAGCTCGTAAATGATGTCTTATTTAAAAGAAACTATGATTCTGTGCTTCTTAGATGTCTTGAGAAAACTGAAGCCGAAAAGGTTTTGCAGGAACTCCACGATGGACCAGCAGGTGGACACTATGCTGGAGAAACCACCGCACACAAGATCTTACGTGCAGGATACTATTGGCCCACGCTGTTCAAAGACTCGTACAATCACGTGAGAAAATGCCAAGTCTGCCAAACTGCTGCAGGAAAACAAAAGAAGTCATCCATGCCACTGCAGCCGGTTAATATCGAACAGCCGTTCAGCCAATGGGGCCTGGACATAATAGGTGAGATCGTTCCTCACTCCTCTAAACAGCATAGGTATATCCTCACTGCAACCGACTATTTTACTAAATGGGTAGAGGCAGTTCCGCTCAAGACAGCTAATTCTGAAAACATTGTTGAATTCATAGATCAGTTTATCATTACTAGGTATGGATTGCCGACGGCCTTAATATTTGATAATGCTTCATATTTTTCTGGAAATACCATGACTGAGTTCATGCTCAAAAGAGGGTTCAAACTGAAGTATTCTGCCAACTACTATCCGCAAGGTAATGGGTTGGCTGAATCAACAAACAAGAACCTAATCAGGATTATCAAAAACACAGTTGATCAAAACCAAAAGAATTGGCACAAAGCGTTGGTAAACGCCTTATGGGCAGACAGAATTACCAAGAAAGCCTCTATCGGGACTTCTCCCTTTAATTTGGTTTACGGGAGAGAAGCAGTTCTTCCTACCCACTTACTCATTCCCTCTTTGTCCTTAGTACAACACATTGATGAAGTACCTACTTCTCCCTTACAACTAAGGCAAATGGAGATAATCAAGTTAGAAGAACGACGAGAACAGGCCAAGAAAACCCATGCTCACCACCAAGCGTTGATAAAATCCTCTTTTGACTCAAACATAAAGACCAGAAAAAACTTCCAGATGGGTGATCTAGTTTTGAAGTGGGATAAGGCTCACGAAGAAAAGGGCAAACATACGAAATTCCAGAAGCTATGGCTTGGTCCTTTTCAAATCGTAGAAGTCATAGGCCCGTCGACTTTTGTGTTGCAGGACTTGACAGGCAGAAGAGATTCTCTGCCTGTAAACGGACAAATCCTCAAAATGTATTTCCCATAGAAGGTCATCCTTCTGTTTTTGTAGGATAGTTTTAAATTTTCATGTTAGTTTTCATTTTTTATAGATAGGGCTGGTTGTAAATGATCATAAATAGTATTCATGAAGAAACATACCATTTCTGTATCAAATTTTGATTTCACTTGTATAAATAGCAAAACTTTTCGAAAAATCTGACTTTTATTATTGACAAATAGAGTTAGCTTTAACCTGAATATGATGTTAGTTTCAAACTTCACAAAGAAACCTGGGATGAGAGTAACTTTTGGCAAAAAATTGTTTTATGCCAATGCTATGAAAGGTATCATCGATAGCAAAATAGGTATTCTCTGCAAAACTGCTGTTCTTAAAACTCTATTATTGTCGTCCAGAGCTTTCTTAAGGAAAAACAATGACTTCCTCCCTGCTAAGGAAAATCGCAGCATCCAGAGAGACAATCCAAGAAAACACTATATCTCAAAGAATAAGAGGTCTCATCACGAGCCGGCTTATCATGATCACATATATTATAACTTGCTGACTTTGCCACTACTGTCTACCAAAACAGGGCAACGACTCAAGATTGTGCAATCAAAAGACAAGGGGTCTCATCACGAGCCAGCTTGTTCAGCAAAAAGTATAAATCAAGTGAATGACTGTGTCATAATTTGGCCACCAAACCAAGACATTGTTCTTTAGAGAATAAAAAATATCAAAAAAGAAAGAAAAAATATCAAAAGGATTTTTCTCTGGAATGTTGTAAATGACCTCAAGCAGGAAAAAGGATCATTGCTGGATAACATGGTAACCCTGTCGAGGCTATGAACGCCTGCGGGCAGCAGAGGCTCTACCTGCAACAAATGAGCATACTTTACAAAGCCAGTACGCAGAGAAGACCTTATTTTGTCTTTGAGGAGACTGAGTAATAACTAGGTATGAATACAAAAAATAACCCAGGGGAAACAAACAATCAGAATCAAATAAGAAGTTGTGACGAAGCATTATTGACAGGATAAAAGGTAATACTCTATCTGTCCATAACAAAATTCAGGCATAAGAAAACTTTTTCTGTTTTGGAAGTGAAAATGCAATAGAACAAGCAGAGATAACTGGTTCTTCACAGTGAATCGCCATTGTTGTGGTCACCAACAACCCCCCTTTCTTCATCTGACATTAGCAATAATGTCAAGCGAAGAGGGGACCCTGAACAAAAATCCCAAAAAATATATTTTTCTAAAGTTTTTTTTGTATTTCTCTCCCTAAGGCTCAAATCGCATCGCAAAGAAAGGCTGAAGCATAACTCGAGCGCAAAAAACAAATACTGCGAAATTGCGATGCGAAGTTCATCGCATCGCGCACCTCGCACGCGCCCCTTAAAAGAAAAACCTTCGAGCAATGCGATCACCGATTTGCGATATCGCAAATCGCAAGCATTACGTTATACGACGTAACCATTAAACGAGAACTTGCGATATTTGCGATTTGCGATCTGCGATCTGCGATGGCAGCAATCTGCGATCTGTGACCTGCGATCTGAAAAGACTTACCACACAATAGACCCATGCATTAAGCGCGCGCCTTGAAAGAATTTAATGACCGCATGCTTAAGTATCTAGGAATGATTACGTTACATTTATCGAAGAGTCAAGTGATGATGGATGTCAGAATTATGTATTCATTAGAGATTAATGCTTTCACGTCAAGTCTTTTCATTTCACTTCTCCTTTGCGTAGACTGCAAGACACACAACTGATATAAGTTTATATGCAGGAAACATCTGAAGGAAAGAGGAAAGCGCCAATCAGCAAAGAGAGAATGCTTTCGCAAAATGGATGCCGCATGCAGCAGAACCGCGGATTCCAGGCTATCAGCCAACCGGCACTGATGAAATTAGACTATCCGGGACTCAGAGTCAAAGGCGCACAAAAGCAGCATATTCAGAAAAGATCCTGAAGCTAAGACTTAGTGAAGCAGAGAAAGAAGCGCATGAGAAGGAGAACGCTTCGGGGAAACCTGGAACAAAGAACGGAAGAAATTCTCGACACAGGGAGTTGACCATGCAGCACGACTCTTAACCCACTCAGTCATTCACACGACCAGAAACCAAAAACGGCAACAGCAAAATCAGTTCGAGAAGAAACTGGGACACGCTAAGTATACACGCGGCGAATACACCCAGCTAGAGAAAGGTTTTCGAAAATATCTTTTGGTCTGCCGGAAGGAAGTGCCAGCTCCTGCTATTTCCACTTTTATCTCCCGAGCGAAACAAGAAGGTGGCTAGCCGACTCTTCCCAGGAAAGCATTACACTGTTGACAGCACTAAAGAGAATATACAGAAACGGTCAGAAATTAGATTTTAAGTTTAGAAATAAAGTTGCTTTTAGTAAAAGGGCGGTCATTTGAGGCCGATTCCCTAATTTCATGTAATTAATATTGATTAGTTAGTAGTATTTAACCCTTCTCATGGTTTTTGGAGAAGGGTCCGGAAATCTGTCAAAAAACTTATCCTCAGAACATGCACTTCTGCACCCTCAGAGGAGGTTTTTGATGAATGGATGGATCGAGATTTATTTATGTTTGCATTTTAATATCTGTTGCTGATGTTGCACTTCTGTACTCTTAGCATATGTTAGAACAACTAGAAATAAATCATTGTTACTTGAAGTTTATTAGTGAACTTAGTCATAAATGGTACTTTTATCTCTTGGCTAGATTTTGCTAGTATTCCTAAAGTGATATGTGGCTGAGTTCTTTGTATGTTATTGCATGAATGTCTGTATTACCATTTGGCACTTCTATACGGTGGGGTCATTTATTTATGTTTAACATATAGAAAACTGATTATGCGATATACTGTTCACAACTACTCTGCCTAACTTCTTATGCAGAATAGTTTATCTTTATTGATTTATATTCTGATATCAGTTGAATGATCTTTATTACCGGCTGCTGTTAGAAATCTTTCTAGATCGCATAACAAAAGAAAAACACCCCGGGATAGCGTAGGTTAGATGTATCTTTCTTCATTAGATTACATTAGCATAGAGTTAATTTAGCAGTTAGAATTAAGACCAGATTAGAAGAATCCTTCCCCCCTTCCTTAGATTAATATCATCAGACTCTACGCACACACACACACCCATCACATTGGGAAACTGGTCCCATTACCCCCAGTCGGACCCGCTACTCCAAACGGGCAAGGAGCCACCAACCAGGTTCCGGACCGGGTGGGTATCCCCCTTGTTGTTGACCCGACCTCGGGGCCCCTCAACAGAGCCCCACTCTATTTATACATTCCTATGGTCCGCGGACCATGGGCAAGCTGACTTACTTCCTATTATTCTATATTATTTCTTGGGTGTACAACCCTTTGACTTGAACTTTTACATTTCACGATCTGCATATTTCGGAGTTTTACAATATTTTTATCTAACTTATAGGCTCTCAGACCCAAAACTATTACGCGTGACCTCTGCTACCCAATAGGCCAATATTGCATTGCCTAAATATTTTTTGGATCAACTCTCACTCTATCTTGGCCCATATTGTTTCCCAAATACTCCACTTATTCCATTCCAAAAGAGCATTTGTATAATTTGAAAAATAATCTGTGATCCAGCAGAAGTGGCAATACCTTGTCAACATGTTGAAGATGTGTGTCCCATGTTATACTTTAGGTGAGGATGTCATCAAAAAAGACCAAGACGAACTTCTGAAGGTATGGTGTTAGAAGGTGGTTCATGAGGCTCTGAAAAGTGTATGGGGAATTCCAAATATGAAATTGCATGACTAGGAATTCATAATGGCCTTCATGGGTTCTGAAGGTTTTTTTTGGGAATGTCAGCTTCCTTCATTTATATTTGGTGATAGCCTGAGTGAAGGTCCAACTTGGTAAAAAAATTGGCACCATGTAGTTCATCAAGTAGATCATAAACTATTGGTATAGAAAATTTGTCCTTGATGGTAAGCTTGTTAAGGGCCCAAAAGTCTAGACACATACACCATTCACCGTCTTTCTTTAAAACCATGACCACTAGGGATGAACAATGGCTGGCGTTGGGACGAATAACACCTGCTTCGAGGATTTTCTTGATAATTTTTTCAATTTCATTCTTTTACGCAAAGTATATCTATATTGTGGACATTGGGCAACTGGGTACCCAGAAGCAAAGGGAAGCTATGATCATGTTCACCCTAGAGGGTGAAATCTCCTTGGGTTTGTCAAAAGCGCATTGGTGGTGATCCAATAACTATTTCATAGCAAGATGAATGTTAGCAGAAGTGGATTCAATGGTGTGGATGGCATTGAATTGTGCTACTATCCCGTGGTGGCCTTTTTTAAAAAATTTCTCCATTTGATGGAGTTGATGATAGTAGGAGTACCAGCATGGATTTCCAGTAGTGTGTGAGTGTGGTCATTTTGATTAAAGCTCATATATATCTCCTAAAAGTCCATGGTGGTAGGGCCCAGCATACAGATCCATTCAACACCAAGAACAATGTCACAACCACCCATTTCAATGGCAAACATGTGGGTTTTAAGGTGATAATCCCCCATATGAAGCTTAATATTTTTACAGTTTCCTTCACATTTCATGGTCCCTTCATCAGTGATAAGGACTTGGAAATTAGATATTGTCCTCACAAAATAATGAACAACCTCATCTACCCTATTATGGAAAGCGTTATGAGTGTTGCCACTATCAATCAACACCACCACTAGTCCACGTTTAATAAAACCTATGATTTTGAGCATACGTTGAGAATAAATGCCTGCCAAGGCATGGAGGGAGATAAATGACTCATTTGGTGTAGCTATAGTATCATTGTATGTGGCAGTCTAAGGTTCATTTTCTTCCTCCTCATTCAGTGAAGTTTAAGGAACTTCATCGGTGGTGGTGTTTTCAGTAGCATCCGTTTGAAAGAATTTTGGTTCCTTGCATTTATGCCCCATGGAGTATTTGTCATCACAAAATTAATAGAGTCCTTGTTTCCTTCTTTCGTCCATTTCTGTCAGTGACACCTTTTGAACCTTAAGTGTTTGGATAGGACCCATGGCAGGGGTGGGATGTGCATTGAGGAAAATGTTGGTGATTTGGATTGGCATTTAGAGTAGCTTTTACATCTAAGGTCTTGTGGAATACTTCCAACCAAGTAGTCGGTCGATGCATTCAAACATGGGCTTGGATGGCTTCCTTTAGGCGAATGATAAAACATTCCATGTAAAAGGCATAAGAACTCAATATGAATGGCCAATTGTTCAAAGTTTTTAATGCAGTCATGTACTATACATGTTTGTCTGAGCTTAGTGAGGCGATCCAAAAAGTGAGATTCCCGATCAAAACGGCACATATTAATTTTGAGAACATGTTCCAAGTTGGCCACCCAGGATATAATTTCTTATTCCACTACCACCAGTGAGCACCAGTATTGCAGCAATAATGCTGCAACTCCTGGGCTACCTACTTTACTCTTATCAACCCGGTAGTTCGTAACAAACTTGGAAGCGTTAGAGCTGTATGCACAAGTACTAGTTCTTACTACAGGTTGTCACTTGGTCAACCAGTGCAAGATCACAAGGAGATCATGCCAACTTTTATGGATTCCAGAAGAAGCTCTATATGTGATGAAAGGAGAGAAATATTACTCTACAAATGCTACTCTAACTGCAGAAAGGAGAAAGACTGAAATGTAAAGCAAACCTAGTAAACCCTAATTATCCAACTAATCCTAATTTTACAGAAAGCACTATGAAAACCATGAAAGGAATGCCATTGCCTACTCAAGGAAGTAAACAACATCTACCTAAGCTATTTTTGGAAACAAATAAGAAAAAAACATCTATTTGGATTTTTATGTATTTTTATGTGAATTTGACATGCATATAATTTATTGTGTGTGAATGTGGCAGCGAATAGGTGGTGTTGTAGGGTGGCTTTGGGACTTGAGAGGATGTAGGATGGTGTATATAGGTCCTAGGAGGTCTCAGGTGGCCTTATGGAGGCTTTTCCCACAATCGGCCTTCAAAAGAAAGCCTACAGGAAAATCTACAGGAGGACACAGGAAATCTACAGGAGGAAAACAGGGCAACTATAGGAGGCCTACAAGAGGAGGCCAAGAGCATTTTTCACTGTTTTGAGGGTGTGAGAGTGGGTGGAAAATGTGGACGAAGGTTGGAATGAGGTGTTAGGGTGCCTAGGGTCTACCAAGAATGACCAAGGGAAAGGAAGATGATTGGGTTTGCTCAAGGAGAGAGGAAGAAGTTCTATGGAAATGCAAGAAACTAAGGGAGAATTGAGGTGAGGTTTGGGCGACCTGTAGGGCATGGATCAAATGAAGGATGTGATGGCTGATAATCTGGCCCACTGCTAGAAGAGATCTGCTACAAAGGAACTGATAGTCAACCAATAAGATCAAGCAAGCAATGAAATGACTGCATCTAGAAAAACATAGTTTTGCATAAAAATGGTCTAAACTATGATCTATAAAAGGAAATGCTGAGAAATGTTGTAGGAAAGGAAAGCATGAAAGAAGACTATTGTAAATCAAGAAGTGATCGTGATGAAGAAGATCTAAAGAAAATCAGAATTGGACTATTCACCTACTAAAAAGCTGCAAACACTAGAAGTCCTATGAATTAGGAAAATCTGTGTTTTTGGGGCAGCAGAGGATCTCTGCCTCAAATCTTGATCCCAAAGGGAGGAAGAGAGGCCAAGGCATTGTTGCTAGCCTTTTGAATATTATTTTTATCATTGCTTAACCTACTATAGAAAGCACAAATGGAAGCAAACTACTGAATCATCAAAAGCAACCTATTCTTAACCATTAAAAGAAATACATCCAACAACAACCTAATCTACAAACTGAAATAAAACATACAAATGCAAGTAAAGAAGAGCTTGGCTGCTTGGATTGGGCCCTTGTTACATAGTAATTTGTCACCATTGGTCACCGTCCCTATCGCCCCGTTCCCGTACATTGGAGGACGAATTCCAGGACCTGTGAGCAGTGACATAACCCAAAAACACTTGCATTAAGTTCCCCTGAGTATGTACTTCATGTTCCCTGAAGACACCTTCTGCAAATTCTCCCTGAAAAGTACTCTTTTTCCATTGGCGCAGGTCCACAAGTATCTTACCCGCGCCAATAGCTGAGATCCTCAAAAGAGGGCGCGACCATTGGCGCTCTGTCACAGAACAATACCCACGCCAGCCCAGTTTGGTAATGATTTTTGCTAAAAGCACGCCCGTCTGTTTTTTTCCTTTCAGATCACGAAGTCTTTTGAGGGAAAAATCCATCTAATAGAGGTCGAGAGTCATCATCTATCCTCGACATCTATCCACAGTGGCTTTTTAGGGATAATGCCAATCCACAATGGGTGTCCTGGTTCATCGAATCTTTCTCCTTTCTCCATCTATAAATACCTGTCCTCATGCATTAGACAAGCTAGTTTTTAATTCTTGGAGGAATGCTAGTTGTGATTATGCTTGTCGTGAGTGATAGTGAAGCATAGAGAGGTTATGCTGCCGAAGAGGAGGTACATTGCAAGACACATATAGTTGCTCGCCCAGCCAGAGGAGAGGTTCAACGTCAGAACCTTGGTTGTAACTTTTCCTGTCTATTATTTAGTAATGAACGTCTGCTGTTATAGTTCCAATCTCATTGTCTATTATAGTGATGTTTGGTTTATTTCCTTTCTGACTGAAATATAGTTGTGCCTTGGTGGATTTTATGCTTGTCTTTGTTTCTTCCTTTGCATGTGCAGGTGTCCGTTTGCAAGGATCGCAAGGATTGTGACCTGCCGAAGCGAGGAAGCGGGAATACCAACTCTGCTTCAACTATAGCGTTGGATTCCAGGTTGGTCTTCTTAATTCACCTTTAATGTACAACTAGGAACTTGCGTGGCAGTGTGATTTGATTGTGGCTAGTTCTGTTTTAGGCTAGTGGGATCGCCTCTGTCCGCAGAGGGGATTTACCTATCCAACAATTTGGTGACTCCGCTGGGGACCAGCTATTTGGAATTTGTCTTGCATGTTAATTTTCTCTTGCTTGCTTGAGTGCATGAGCTTTCTGGGTTAGTTTTGAGATTGTTATTTACTGTTTGATCCATCTGAGCACTGTCGGCCCGACCTGGGGTCGTGTTATTTATTTTTTTTAGCCGGCAAGCTTAGTTGGCGCGGTTTTTGTTCTGACAGTCGCGCCAGTTGGCGCATGTTTCCCAACAGCAACTCGCGCCAATCTTTTGGTAGCGCAAGTTGTAGGTTGACAGTCGCGCCAGCCCTGTGAATTTTGCCTGTATGTCGGTTGGAAGCTCTTTCGGCCCAGATTTTTATCTTTTTATATCTCTTACAGCCTCTGGAAGTGTGTTGAACCTCTGTTTGACTGGTTCTAGCCTTTATCCTTCAGTTGTTTGCTGATTTCTATTGATTTTCGTCTCAGCTCTAGAACATCTAGTGGCTTCGCATGTCTAGCCTTCTGTGGGAAGTTTTGGTCTTTTGATTTTCCAGTCAACTTGTTGGTTGTGTTCTGCACCTATCTAGTGATTGTAAAAGCTTGGTCTTCTATGCTTTGGGTGATTCACTTCTAGCTTCTCTGGATTTTTCTCAACTTCATTTGAACTCAGATTACATGGTTCATTGAAAATCTTTGTGTTTTTCCTTGCTTGGATAGTTCATTTTGGTGTTTCAGGATTGGTTCTATTTCATTGAGTGAACTTGGATTGTGTATACTTGTGAATATCTCTTAAGATTTGTTTACATGCATCATGCCATCTTAAAGGAAAGAAAAACAAAAAATCTTTTGCATCATATTAGTTAGCGTTTATTGTTATTTGTCGCTATTAAAAAGGAAAAGAAAAAATTTTCATTTCTTGTTATTAGCTGCATCAGGATCTTTGTTGTTTGCTGAGTGATCATTTTGTTTGTGTAAAGATCTCAACCCTTCTGTAGATAGAATTCATCGAATGAAATGGTATAGTTTTGGCATGTAGTTTGCATCTAAGAAGCTTTTGAGATATCACATGCGGTAGGACCAAAAAACTGAAACATAATTGAAGATAAACTTTAAAATAAACTCAATGAACATAACAACACATTGGAACCTAACGCAAACATTCTAGAGGTCTAGGTTAGAGACGTGTTCGGGCGTCTTTAAACCTGGTAGCTTACCGTTGAGTGGTTGGGTGATTCCTCCACGGTGAAACGATAGGTGCCAATACGGACTGTGCCCCCACGTACCGTCGCGTATATATTGGGGGACCCCTATAGGATTAAAACCTTTTATCCATAGGAAGCCGAGTTTGTCGCCTTACAAGACGTAATGCACTGAACACAGCATTCGGGAAGATTGACTGCAGTACAGGAAGTCCTTGGTTTTCATCTGATTGCCGAGGTGTATAAGCAGTTTTATGGATTGTTTGGTAAACCTCTTGCCTAGTTTTCCAGAGCAGTCACTTTTGATCCTTTTCGGACTCCCTAAAAGAAAAGGTGCCTGTGAGCGTCTTGTCACTTCGTGCTCATTAAATATTCGAAGGAGACTAGAGTCATCTTTTGTCCTTTTCTCGACTCTTAAAACATGAAAAGGTCAAGTCGTGTCTTTGCGTCTTAAAATTTATTGGCCACGATAACATTACCCAATTAGATTTTGTTTGCGTTAGCTTGAGTAGGATTATTTCTCGTTCAATGGCATCCTTCCCTGAGCCCACCAGCCAAGGTGTTCCCCCTCATGGAAACCCTCGTCCATTTCCTGCTGTTGGAAATGTCGGCGTTCAGTATATCGCAACTTTGTCTTTGCCTGGGTTAACCATCGGTTTGCCCGTGTGGTTGTTTTCAAACTCGGTGGTCTCGAGTGTGATAACTCCTGTTCCACCACCACCTCCTCCACCAGAACAACATCATGTTGATCCCAAGGTGGACCCCTTCCCTTCTTCACCTATTGCTGCGTCCTCATCTTCTACTTCGCCTGGTGAAACTCTGGATTTAAATAACCAGGTGGCTAAGAAGAAGAAGAAGAAGAAGACCAAAAAGAAGAAGTCTCCCAAAGGAAAGGTCGCGTCTACCCCGAGTATACCTCAAGTAAAGCCACCTCCTGCTCCTCCGCGAAAGGCTAAGTTTCCTTGTCGATTATGCAAGGAGGACCATTTTCTTACTGATTGTCCTGGTATTCCTAGGGTCCTAGATATATGGTCCCGTGACCCGACTCGCCCCTCGTCGTCGCAGATTGACGATACCTTATCAGCTAGTAAGGGAAAAGGGAAGGTTCGTTTCCCTTGTCGACTTTGTGAAGGTAATCATCTCCTTCACCTTTGTCCACTTATGGATGAAGCCTCCCGTCTTTTGGAAAGTCTGTCAGCTCCCTTACCTCAACTTCCTACTGGTTATCAACGTCTTGCTGCAATTGCAGAACGTTCCCCTGCTGACAAAGAAATCAACCAAGATTCCTCTTTTGTCCACCCTTCTCTTGTCCAGTCTTCTCTTCCCGAACCTGGCTGTGCTCAGCCTGTTCCAGACCAGTCCCTGGTCGGAAAAAGTGTTGATTTACGTTCATCATCTATGCACCACTTTGTTCCGGGAGTGTTTATCATCAAAGATGAACAATCTGAATCCAAACCAGACGAAAGCCCAAAGGTCCAGATCACAAGTGACCCGGTCTTTCAAGAGGTCCAGATGACAAGTGACCCGGTTTTGCCTTCAGAATCTGAATCCAAACCAGACGAAAGCCCAAAGGTCCGGATGACAAGTGACCCGGTCTTTCAAGAGGTCCAGATGACAAGTGACCCGGTTTTGCCTTCAGAAGTTCCATCCTCAGATGATATTATCACTGTAAAGAATGAAGACCACACTGTCCAAACTCTATTCATAAACACAGACTCTTATGTTCAAGTGAACATCCCTCTCATTCCTTCGCAGTAGGAAGGAAGTTTATCAGAGTCATATCCGGCCGTTTATCCGGTCCCACCTCCAAGAAACCTAGTTGTTTCCTTTAATTGGGATCAACTAGTCAATCCCCGGTTACCAGCTTCCATGCCATTTCGAATTATAGTTCGTCTACCGAATGGTTATGGCCGGTACCATTATTGATGAGAGATCTCCTGTGAGCATCCTTTCTTCAACAACTTGGGAAGCACTTGGTTCGCCACTGCTTCTACCTGAGATGAGAAACCTTACGGGTTTTCATCGAGAAACCATTCGACCTTTAGGAATTCTTCCCAATGTACCTATCACATTAGAAGGGAAGACCGTTCAAATGGGCATCATGGTAGTCCAAGGTCCGTTAGATTACAATTTACTCCTTGGACGAGACTATATTTATCGCATACGCGCAATTGTGTCCTCACTCTTCAGAGTGATGTGTTTTCCGCACGAGGGAAGAACGATCAAGGTCGTAGACCAACTTTCGTTTCCCGGTTCACACTTCACGTATAGTCATCTACCATTCCTAAATGGTCTTATTTCCACAGGAAATGCCTCAACATCCAGTCCGTCATCTTGATGACGGCAGCTGACCCGGGCGCGTGACTGAAGCCCGGGGGGCATGCATCCTCCTTTTTAAAATCGAGTCTTTCCAAGTAAACCTTCATTCCATCCACTCGGTGAATGCCATGAAGCTTGGGGGGCCTGTACCTCGATTTGCATTATCATGTTGGGGGCATTCAAATTTATAACAAGCATAGTTTTTCGTTTCAAGCTTGTGTAAACATGAAACCGAATTCAAGCAAAGTTCTATATGGTTCAAGCTTGCGTAAAAATGAACCCATACCTGATTTACATCCCGTGATTGCCTTTTATCTGCTAAATTCTGCTAGATGAGCCTTGGTTGTTTCATTCCATCGCCACCATCTCTTTGGCCGACCATACGCTTTCACTTGGTTGTTTATCCTTTCCTGAGGAACCGCAGCGATGAGTGGTTTGTATTAGCCAGCCTCTTGACCATTACATGTTTTGAGCAGTTCCACCATTGCCGGAACCAGTTGCTACCCTTTATACCACTCGTTCCTTCAGGACGAGTCGCCTTTACGCTCTTTTCTGACTCGTAAAATATGAAAAGATTGCCGAGTATTTTTCCTTTTTGACTCGTTAAAGAGAATAAAAATGGAGGTCTGCTTTCAGCTCTTTTTCTGACCATTTAAAAAGGAAAAGATTGCCGAGTTACTCCTCTTGACTCGTTAAACGTTAATAAGGGGCGGTCTTTTTAAGTTTTTTTTATCGACCGTTAAAACATAAAAAGATTACCGGGTTTTGTCGTTTCAAACTCGTTAATGGTCATGAAACGACGTGATTTCAACCACTTTTTTACTTTTTCAGGTCGGAATCACTATTTATGAAAAGTACTCCTTGATCATAATGGTCGAGCGGTTCTTTCGGGCATTATTTTATACTTTTTCGGGCCCGAGAGACACAACTTTACGAAAAAGGACACCCCTGGAGTTTCCTTTTCTGCTGTCTTTTCAAACTCTCTAAACATGAAAAGACGCCGAGTTCTTCCTTTGTCAGACTCGTTAAAACCTGATGACATCGGATTTTGTCGAAATGACGTACCACAAGCATATGCTATCCCCATCAAGCTTGTTAAAAATAATTGGGGTACTCGCCAGAAATGGCGGGGGGAAAAAGGAACCATAGTTACCGTCGTGTCGGCAGTATGTCGCTCTTGAACATGGCACTTCTCTGCTTTCGTGTCCAGGGTGGGGATATCTCATCTCATATTTTTCACTTGCTTCCATGTACTTGGGTACCCTATTTGACCTCTCATCTACTCATTGCCTCGTCATCATGACCTTTGATCCATCGATGTCAAATACTGCCAATTCCACTAACGTGTCGCCGATATGTTCAAGAGAAGTTGACCTCTGAAAAGAAACAACCTCTATCTGATAGTTCACATGATCTTGATTCACAATATTATCTCTCTGTCTCGTGTCGATGATGTGAGAAACATTATGGCTCACCTTCGATCAAGGTCACTTCCTGTCGACTTCAGCTCATTATCCAGGAAGCTGATCTAGAGACTCCCTTCCGGTGCCTTGGAGCCTGCATGCCTCAATGGCAGGTTCTTCGTGTTCGACGTGAGGTTTTCATCATTGGCCTCCGATCGAATGATTCTACGGGTGTTCGACGCCAGCTCATTAATTCGCACGCCGTAGATTGTACCTATAGTACCTTGAGGACCATTGTCATTATTTGTGGTACCTCTCGCGTCTATTAACAGTTTCCATTATTGACTGGTAATCAGACGATGTTCATGCATGCTCGAATTCAGCTCATATATTCGCATGCTTGAACCTGTACTCTTGTTCGGGTCGAGATGGAGCGCAAGACCCTGGATTGTGTCTGTTGTAATCCAGGCATGATTTTTGATACATGACTCATTCATTGGATGGCTGCGACCATACCTGAGTCAATTCATTGATCCTAACCAGATGGTTGCGTCCATACTATGGATCTAGATTATTTATGTACTCTCTTACGGATGGCTGCAACCATACCACGTACATCATGTAATTGAACTATCAGTCGTGTCTCTCAATGCAGATCCTCGGCGGCAGCTATATGTGTTCTTGTGTGTTCCTATAAAGCATTTCACCCCTCTCTTTCCCTCTCGGACTTCATGCTTTAGGGGGCATCTGTTACATAGTAATTTGTCACCATTGGTCACCGTCCCTATCGCCCCGTTCCCGTACATTGGAGGACGAATTCCGGGACCTGTGAGCAGTGACATAACCCAAAAACACTTGCATTAAGTTCCCCTGAGTATGTACTTCATGTTCCCTGAAGACACCTTCTGCAAATTCTCCCTGAAAAGTACTCTTTTTCCATTGGCACAGGTCCACAAGTATCTTACCCGCGCCAATAGCTGAGATCCTCAAAAGAGGGCGTGACCATTGGCGCTCTGTCACAGAACAATACCCGTGCCAGCCTAGTTTGGTAATGATTTTTGCTAAAAGCACGCCCGTCTGTTTTTTTCCTTTCAGATCACGAAGTCTTTTGAGGGAAAAATCCATCTAATAGAGGTCGAGAGTCATCATCTATCCTCGACATCTATCCACAGTGGCTTTTTAGGGATAATGCCAATCCATAATGGGTGTCCTGGTTCATCGAATCTTTCTCCTTTCTCCATCTATAAATACCTGTCCTCATGCATTAGACAAGCTAGTTTTTAATTCTTGCAGGAATGCTAGTTGTGATTATGCTTGTCGTGAGTGATAGTGAAGCATAGAGAGGTTATGCTGCCGAAGAGGAGGTACATTGCAAGACACATATAGTTGCTCGCCCAGCCAAAGGAGAGGTTCAACGTCAGAACCTTGGTTGTAACTTTTCCTGTCTATTATTTATTAATGAACGACTGTTGTTATAGTTCCAATCTCATTGTCTATTATAGTGATGTTTGGTTTATTTCCTTTCTAACTGAAATATAGTTGTGCCTTGGTGGATTTTATGCTTGTCTTTGTTTCTTCCTTTGCATGTGCAGGTGTCCGTTTGCAAGGATCGCAAGGATTGTGACCTGCCGAAGCGAGGAAGTGGGAATACCAACTCTGCTTCAACTATAGCGTTGGATTCCAGGTTGGTCTTCTTAATTCACCTTTAATGTACAACTAGGAACTTGCGTGATTTGATTGTGGCTAGTTCTGTTTTAGGCTAGTGGGATCGCCTCTGTCCGCAGAGGGGATTTACCTATCCAACAGCCCTAAACCAAGAGCTTCAGCCCTATGAGGTAACTCAGTGCTAGCTCAAAAAGGATTCCATCTTTATTATCAAAACAATAACAAGATTACATTAAACTGTCACAAAATGATAAGCTTGAAGTTGGAGCAGAGTTTACATAAGAAAAAATCCAACAAAAATCTGACCCTAGTGAGGCCCTAGGCCTCTCTACTTATACAAATGAAGCCACCAATAGCTTCCTTAAAATCAGGGAGGCTTGGCTCCTAAAACTCGAGATAATCATCAGGCATTCTCCACTTGCTCGGTTGCCTTCTAGTGCATGATTCGACTGCTTGTACTCTGAGCTGAATGAAGGGCAATTCGAAGTGAGGAGTAATAAATGAGGGGGATTCCCTCCTATAAGTCCTCTCCTTTTTCCACTCCAAGTTATTGCTGCTATTTTTCCACTGGATCCTTGACTTTGACCTCGAAATTCATCAATAATTTGCATTAAACACATGTTAGACCACATGGCATCATAACTAACTCAACTCACTCCATAAGCATAAATATAATAAAAAATTATACAATAAGCTAAGAGAATGGTTGATTTGACTAGGTTAGGAGGTAAAATGAACCCATATAATTACCCATTTATGAGGCCCATCAGCCACCACTTCCATCGCTCTTGGTCCAAGTAAAGAGCTCTCACATGTAGTTTAGTGTCATCATCCCATATATTGTTAAGCTGGAAATATTGCTCTATTTGTGCCACCGATACTATCGAGTTAGAGCCATGAAATTTGTATATGTAAAGCTCAGGTGTCCTATGGCACAAATATTGGTGGCCCCCATTGAAATGAATATGATGACTAGATTCTCCTTCTACGTGGGTATTAAAATTGTGATCTTCCCCCATGAATTATTTAGCCTTTCTTAGGGCATCTAGTACTGTTGTTTGGATTGTGGCTCCAATGAACTCCTTAAAGTCCTAGAATTGTTTCTCTAAGTTTTCTCCTTTCTCACGAGTCATATTTTGATGTTGGGTTACCATACACTGCTCATGTTCAAATTTTAAGCTTAATTAAGAGTATTATGGTTGGAAAGAGGACGAACTCAAGAGTCTATTAATGTAGGTCACTTGAAGCCATTTTTCGAAAAAAATTGGGAGTGCGTGAAAACTTTGGGGGCTTGCCAGCGAATGGAACCATTGCGATTAGCTAGTCATCCAGACTCTTGTGGGCTAGGTCTCATGCAAGCAACCTGTGGTTACCCAAACTTTTCTTTTAACTCCAAAACGATTTTTACTCTCAGTTGATCAATAATATGGTGGTTGAAAGTCAAAATACTTGATACTGTAAAATGTCCTGTGAAAATCTAAGTTGTAGTAGTAGAAACCCTAAATTCTCAGCACTGAAAAATGTTCTGTGACAATATGATCTACACTGTAATGGCCAAGGCTCGAATTGTTGGATCTAGACTGGTGGCGATGGTCAAACCCCAATAGTTGTGCAATATGAAAGATAGGAGAGTGAATGTCAGATAGCAAAGGGAACAATGGTTACAAGGAGTGTCAGGTGCTATAGACCACAATATACGCATAGTTCTAAAAGTAGTACTCAACCCAATATTTCAAAGCACCAACTAAGAAGGATCAATTGTATCCTTAGTCGTACAACCTGACTACCCTTTGTACATGTGAGTAATCTCCCCGAGTGTTGTTCTTAGTGTATTGTAACAATAGGATGGTCGACGACTTATCTAGGGTTGGGTTTTAGTTTAACCTAGGGGGGCTTCTGATATACCCAAAGGTACATGGAAGTGTAGTGTATGCTCACTTTTGTCTAATGTGCTACTACTCGAATGGGTACCCACAGGGGTTACAAGGGATTCCAACAAACGTAACAACCTCTTGTAATTCCTCCATGCATGCTTCCCCAAATCCATAGGTGTATGCATTCAATGATAGATCTCATGGTTTAAAGACATTGAAACACGTCTCTAGCCTTAAAAAAATGTTATACTAAAATTGGAGGTGCAACTTTCCTGAGAAAACACTTGGATACCACTTGTTATACACTTGACCTATGAATAATATCATAATGCCAAAAATAAAAGAACAATGTTACCAAAAACACAAAAATAGCACATGAATTAAGATAAGCTGCAAAGATATTATATTATTCAGAAGTAGAATCCAATGTTCACTTGCCTCTTCGAGGGGGCAACCTCCAACAAAGCAGATCTCAGTTACAATAAAACTTGATGACACTCCCCTTGCTATCTAAGACTATATATAGTTTCTTGACATCCAAAACCCTTACTCGTGGTCCCTTTCATAATATGGGTTAACCACCTTATTTATTAATTATAGCCTATTTATAACTAATTGTGCTCCCTTTTCCATAATGTGGGTCAACCACTTACAATCATTATTAATGCAAAGAACCTCTTACGGGCTTTATTGAATCAACTAACTAATTATGACTCTGACAAGGCCCCCCTTGGGCTTATTACATAAATAAAGGGGTCAGGGTTGGACCCTAACAGAAAGTTTGGAATTGGCCACCTCTCGGGATCATGCTACTAACATTAGAGAAATTTTAAGGTAAAAAATGGGACTCAAAAGAAAAATGTAGAACAAAAATCAACTTTGTAAGAACCAATAGAATTCAATATGATGATGTCAATTGTGTGGGATGATTCACAATTTCTGGAGTAAAAATGTAAAAAGATAAAAATAAAATAAAAAACTATTTTTTCAACTCGTATTTTCAACTTATCTCCCTATGATTTTACCCCAATTTCGAGCGAGAGAACTCGTTGGATGTGGAAATTAATTTTACATCCAAGGAGTACCCATGTTGCATACTTTCGATTTACCATACTACAGGAAAAATGTGAAATACATGAAAAAACATGATTGCAATCATGTTTTTTCATGTATTTCACATTTTTCCTATAGTAGGGTCCTTCGAAAATATGCAACATGGGTACTCCTTGGATTCAAAATTAAATTTTGCATCCAAAAAATGCATATGCTTGAAATTTGAGTAAAATCATAGGGAGATAAGTTGAAAAGATGAGCTGAAAATGTTTTTTTTTTCTTTTTTTCCCTCCAAAAATTGATGAGGTAATAGATACTTATTTTATTATTTTTGTCATTATTTTATAATATTCCTTAGGAGGCTCATTTTAGACCCCAAAATTTCTCTAATGTAATGACCTGGAGCATTGGAATAAATTAGTGGAAAATGTGTTTAAGGTATTAATGGGCATGGTCGAAAAATCGAAGAAAGGGCTAGAGTTGGTCGAGAAGGAGAAGGGATCCAAGGTTCAGCTGTTGAAGAAACACTATGAATGGTTGCAGCTAAGAATGGACAAAAAAATTGCAAGTTTGGAGGAAAAATTGCTAATGTTGAAATGACAAGCTAGTGGGGACACTCTGACAGCAACTGACCTTGGATTCAAACTCGACAACTCGTATTTAGGTGTCAGTGAGAAAGAAGTTGAAGCTAACAGAGTTAAAGCAACTAAAGAAGGCACATCACATAGCACTAAAGGGAATATGGAACCTTCAACAAGAGTTGGGCCCTCTGGGGATTTTTAATTTTCAAGGTTTTTTATGTATTGCAAATATGTACTTTTTTGGGGAGAATTTTCAAAGTCAATGGAGATACCAATATAAAATTGTAGCATAGAAATCCCGAAGAAGTAAGAGAATATTGTTATGGTTATACTAGAATATCAAAGCCTTTGAAATTACTTAATCATGTGAATGGTTTTTCCATGCAACCAGAAATTTTAATACAAGTGCTACTTGTTTTGTTTAAAAAATAAATATCATATGATAAGAATTAAATTTTAAAATGTGAAGTTAGAAACCATGTACATTTAATTGAAAATAATATCAAGTAATAAGAATCAAATTTTAAATGTAAAGTTGAAAAGCATATACATTTCATTATCTTATATGCATTATTCATTTTCATCTAAATAAAAAAATAGAACTTATTATTTTAATATGTACAAATGAATTAAATTAATCTGAGTTCTATTATATTTATGATATTTGAATAGATAATAAAAATACAAACTTGTGATATATTGTATATTCATAATAATAATAATATAACTCAAATTAAATTAAATTAATTATAATAAATTATAATAACTTTAACTTAATTTAAAATACAACATATTATGCACAATGTTATGTGTATAAATCATATATACACATAACAAGACGTGACACAAAACATTAAAATATAACACAGCGTAAATAACTATATAAATTTAAATTATTTTTGTATAAGTATTTAAATTTTAAATAACCACCTAGGGGAAACTCAATTGGGAATGGTTGTGAAAATGAAATGTTATATCTAATGAGGTTTGTGCTTAAAATCCCCTGATTCACATGTATCTATGAAAGGAGAATACATAGTGTTGGGCAGTGGAGGCCCCGCGTAATGGTTTTGGGGCTTAGAGCCCATAATTTAGGGTAATGATGTTGTAAAAGTTCCGCTAAGTGCACGGAGCACGAAATGTAATAGATCGAGTCAAAGGGTTGTCTGCCCAAAAATAATATAAAATAATAGGAAGTGAGTCGGCCTGCCCATGGTCCGCGGACCATGGGAATGTATAAATAGAGCGAAGATCTAAGGGTAGAAGTAGTTTTTTGGAAAAAGATCTGATGTGTTATGGGTTTGTGAAAGTAATATACGCTCTGAGTCTGTAAGTATGGGTCATGAAGGTTCGGCGTTAGATAGTGGCCCCACGGCTGTGTGCGTGGAGGCCTGATAGAGTCCGCAGTTGTGTGCGCGGACCCCTGCAGCTGTGTGCGAAGGGCAGAAGTGGATTGTACTGAAGCAAGAACATTAATAAGATAAGTTGATTCTGAAATATTGCGGATCTGGCTTTATCCTGGTTTATGCATCTGTATGATTTATATGTTTATGTTCTGAATTTATGCATATTTATGATTGCGCGCACTAGTTGTTATTGTTAAATGTTTTCTTAAAGACCTTAAGAGGTAGATCAGATCTATAACACACATAGTAATAATAAGAATGAAGAAGCAGAGGGATAGACCTTCGCAGAAGTCAGAAAGTGGTGCAAAGTAGCATGAGGGCGCAGATCGGTTCGCGATTCCTCCAAAACGCATCTAGACATCCCAAGGAAGCGAAACTTGGTTCCAACACCCTCCCCTGCTACCTTGGGTGAGACTTCAGTCCACACTCCATGCACTGTTGCCGAAAGGGCTGGTAGCGCAGGATTTTTTTAGCTAATAACTCTTCCGAACCTAGGTCAGGCCCCAATAAGCCAACAAATGGTTCTGTTGCCGGGACTGGGATCTGCCTAAGGGGTATCTGATGTCGCAATAGGGTAACCCTACGAAGAAAGGGATTGAAGATTGGTTGGATCAAAGGCTGTATGAGTTCATGGTTGGCTTTGGCACACCCTTCGCCAAACCAGAAGTTTAACATGACAAGCGCGATCAAGTTGCCTGTATTCAAAGGAGTAGGAAGCAAAGACCTAGAACAGTTTTGGTTCATATTAGGGGCAGTGTGGGAAGTGTACAGAGTTATGGATGATAACATCAAAAAGGCTACCTTGGTAAGTGCACTGCAGGATCGCGCGTTGACCTGGTATATTAAGCACTCTAGAAATCACCCCATTGTTGGAATAGTGGAGATCCGAGATGCATTGAACAAGGAGTTTGGCTGGCCAAAGTCAGAGACGCAATCGATAATAGCGTTCAAGGAGATCGTGATGCTGCCCAGTGAAACCCCTTGGAACCTGGATCAGAGACTAAAAAGTACGGTCCGAGAAGCTAACATGACGTTAACAGATGCGCAGCACCGCACGTGGTTTGTGGCGTCTTTAACGCCGTATCTGAGGATGGCGTTGTCATAGCAGAAGATCTCGACCCAAGATGAAGCATTAGAAATAGCGATGAGGGTGCATGAGATTCCAATACAGGATCCTGGGTTGGGAGTTCAACAGATCCACGCGCAAATACAAAACCTATGCTTGGAGATGTAGAGTTTGAAACAGGGGAAGGTACCTAGGCCAGAAGCACGTGAAGAAGTGTGGTGCATAAAATCTAAAGGCCAGGGCCACGATAAGGATCATTGTCTAATATTCGTGAATTATTTGGCAAGGGGGGACCATTGCCATTGCGACCAGAGGAACAGGTAGGGCTAAGAGCGGCGACCTCGCTCTAGTGCGCGATCTGTCAGGTGGAAGGAGCGCACACCACAGATAATTGTCACCTACTGCAAAAGTTTACCCAGACCCCCCAGCAGCTATTTTGCAATTTTTGCAGATCGCTGGGCAACGATGAACGAGACTGTCAGAGTTATGAATTATTGATGGATCGAACACCTGCCTACAGGATGCAGGCTACGGTGCGAGGTCAGGATCAAGCTGCAGTGATGGCGCGTAGTGTGTTCTTGGGGCAAGGACAAGGACGAGGAGGAATGGGGCTAAGAAGGGGTCGCGGGCAGCTAATCCGATATAACTGTGGAGGACCAAGGCACTATGTGCGTGATTTTACCAACCCGACCAAAATATCGTGCCCCTACTACGAGCAGTTTGATCATGAAATGATAGATTGTCCCACATTGATAGCACAGATACGTGAGAAAAGGGCAACGAAACCTACAGTGGCACAGAACGTCCAAATGATGAGGTCCGAACTACGCGAGGAAGACCCCAACATGAACATGAAGCTTAAAAGTGGCAGAGCCACAAGGGAGGATAAGGGGAAACTAACCAAGGAAGACGCAGGGGTTCGCAAGGAGACATGTCTAGAAGCTAGGAAGAGCTTCGCAAAGGTCTCTACCCCAGGTAGTAAGGATCAACTCGAGCCAGAAAGGGATCCCTCAATGCTAACTACCTTTTTAGAGACATGCATGAAAATGCTTCACAACAATAAGGCGGTTAAAGGATTACAAGAGATGATAACTAGGTGCACAGGATCAGGTGAACCTCGCGTGGTCCGAAAATTGGGAAAACATGCTTCACGTACTGGACAGGAAATGCCATTAACGGCGCAGATTGGAGACTATGAGATGGATCAGATCATTCTAGACTTAGGTTTAGATGAAAAGGTGATACCTAAACAGACTTGGGAGTGCATGGGCAAGCCCACACTGCAATGGTCTCCTATTCAATTGCGGATGGCAAACCAACAAAAGATCCTACCCATGGGGAGACTACAAGGAATCACAGTAGATATAGAAGGCGCGAGCACACAAACAGACTTTGAGGTAATAGAAATCATGGATGACAGTAGCCCTTACCCTGCATTGTTAGGGATAGATTGGGCCACAGATATGAATGGGGTCATTAATTTAAAGAAGAGGAAAATGATATTTGAGAAGAAGTCACTCCACATAGTCATTCCGCTAGACCCGGCTGAAGGAGCACGCTACACTAAACCCGTGCGCGACGAAGGAAGTGATGATGAACTGGATTGTATCTACAAGATCACTGCACGAAATCAAGATTGGGTCAATCTGCTGCAGAAGGAAGAATATCATGGGAGCATGCAAAGTTTTTCACTACAGATTCAGATGAGGAAGACAAGTGGTGGCATAATCGGTTGAACGGAGTAACAACGTTAAACTGCAACATGATGACTAGGTCGTTGTATTGCATAAAAGCTCAGGATCGAGAACTGTCGATGTATGATGGGCTGACAGTGGTAGATGAATTCCTGACCAAGTTTGAAAGTGCGGTACTAGAGCACCAACGGTTCAATGCGTTAAAATGGGAGTTGCGCGCGACACCTGCGCGTTGGTGGGGAACACATGAAGGAACCTTTGAAGACTGGCATGGCTGCAGATGGATGATGCAAATAAGGTTTGGGAATCCGGAACTACGAATAACTAAGAAATACGATGTACATGATGACCCGCACACGCACCTCACGAGATGGACCCAGGCCTATGGAGAAGAGCCCCAGCCAGAGTGGGTACACTTATTTTATCATACCCTAGATGTCATCCCAAGGAACGAGTATACTGAAATAGAACTCCGACATGGTACAGCCGAATGGGATATCTTGTGCGAAGGGTTTTTATTGACATTCTTATTTGAGGGCTAATGGATGGATATTGTTGATGATGCATTGCAATTTGTGAAGGCCACCATTTTCAAAGAACCATTGGAACTAGAAGAAGTAGTGCAGCTAGACTGGTCGCGTCAGCTAAGCCAGGCCATAGAATGTTACAACGTGTAGATAGAAGATGATGAGGACGTCCCCGAAAACATCAATATTCCAGAAACAGAGGGGATTCGCGAGGTTCCCAGACCAGTGATCGAGGACCCCGACATCACCGCGCCGCTAAAAACGAAACAAGTGAACATTGGTACGGAGGAGGAGTCGAAGTATGCAACACTTGGGGACTATTGGGATGATGCCACAGTGGAGAAGGTCGTCAAGTTACTTTGAGAATATCAAGATTTATTCCCGACCAAAATCACGGAGTTAAAAGGGATCCTCGGTGACCTAGGAATGATGAAGATAAATCTGAAGCCGGACGCAAAGCCAGTCAAGCAGCGGCCTTATTGGTTGAATCCAAGATATAAAGCAAAGGTCCGTGAAGAGTTGGACAAAATGCTAGCAGCAGGAATAATTGAACCAGTGGAGGAATCTGACTGGGTAAGTCCTATGGTTGTACAGGAGAAAAAATAGAAGGGATAAATTCGCATCTGTGTGGATCTCAGGAAGCTCAATGATGCATGTGTTAACGATCCATTCCCAATGCCATTTACAGACGAAGTACTAGAAAATGTTGGGGGACAAGAAGCCTACTCCTTCACAGAAGGTTTCTCGAGGTACCACCAGATCAAGATTGCATCGGAGGATAGGAGTAAAACAACTTTCATGACCAAGTGGGGCTATTTTTAGTACACCGTGATGCCCTTTGGACTGAAGAATGCGCCAGCAATATTCTCGCACGTCGTTGTAGCTACATTTAAGGAATTTATACATAAGTTTTTAGAGGTCTATATTGATGATTAGACCATCTTTGGGTTAGTCAAGAAACATATCGCGAGCTTATGGTTAATGCTGGATACTTGCCGACAGCACCAGGATAGATCCTTGCTGAATTTGAGCGAGGACAGATGTGTATCTGAATTTGAGCAAGGACAGATCCTTACCGAAGCACATGGGGGGGTTGCAGGAGAACATTATGTGGGATGTGCCACAGCACAGAAGATTCTTCGTGATGGACTATGGTGGTAAACTCTACATCAAGACCCAAAAGCGTACTTTCGGGCCTGTGATGTATGTCAACGAACTAGGAAACCATCTCGGAGGGATGAAATGCCACTTAAGCCACAAATTACACTGCAACCGTTTGAAAAATGGGTGATCGAATCTATGGGGCCTATCACACCTCAAGGAAAGATGAGTGTGCATTATATCATCATTGCGACAGAATACTTGACCCGATGGGCAGAAGCACAGCCGGTTAAGGACTGCACGGCCACTATAGCTGTGAAATTTTTGTTCGAGAATGTGTTGACATGGTTTGGATGTCCAAAAATTCTAATGAGCGACCGTGGAACGCACTTCCTAAATGAGACGATCAGTGCGATCACTGAGGAATTCCAGATATATCATCAACAGAGTATGCCATACCATCCACAAGTGAATGGGACTGTCGAAGCATTCAACAAGATTTTGGAGACTGCGTTGACCAAGGTATGTAATGTGCAGTGAAACGATTGGAACTTGCACATCCATGCTGTGCTATGGGCATACCAAACCACGTGCACGAAGTTGATGGGCCAGACACCTTTCTGGTTAGTCTATGGCATGGAAGTCGTAATGCCAATGGAATAGATTGTACCTAGTTTGTGAATAGCAGCAATGACAGGAATGGCCGACCGCAGGGCTTTGGAAGAAAGGCTCGCGCAATTGGAGGAACCTGAGGAGGAACGGTTTTTTTCCAGATTCCATCAGCAGGTATAGAAGCAGCGAGAAAAATCTTGGCATGAACTCCATATCAAGTTGCGCACATTCAAAGAGAATGATCTAGTATTACTATATGACAGTAAGTTCGAGAAATTCCCTGGCAAGCTTCGAATGCATTGGCTGGGACCCTGCGTAGTCAAAGAAATCACAGATGGAGGCATGGTCCAACTTGCCAAGCTTAATGGAGAACCCTTCCTGGGTAAAGTAAATGGCAGTCACCTAAATCTCTACACAGGTGGGTTGACATCCTGACTAACCGACCGAATGACAGTCTCACCGCTCCAGCCAGTTGAAAGAGAGTGCGGGACGATAAAGCAGTCTGTGGGGGAGCTGCGTGACTACAACGGTGCGCATAGATTTGGTCTGTCACAAGGGTCATGGTTGCATAGAAGGGGCTCCACTGTTGCATGGACAAGCAGAGAGGTGACCGTTGTTGTCATTGTTCATGACAAGATGCCTGAGTCATGGCAAAAAGGAGCGAGCAGCGGGCAATTAAGAGATGGGGTACGAGCCAGATCTGGAATGATCTACCGCAGGCTTAACGTTACGACACCAAAAAAGGAGGGAACCACTAAATTTGAATTTCAAACACTTATAAATCACTAGAGGGCATCCACCGAACGATCTGTGGTTTTGAGGGAAGAAAGCTATTGTGCCTTTCCACTGGTATGGAACTGTTCATAATTGACGCTAAAGGAGTAAGCCTGGGGGTTGTCATATGGCCAATGGAGATGCAGGACTTTCTAGATGGTATGGTTTTGACGGTCGTGGGCACTGCGCAGAGTTTAACACTGATGGTAGGGGATGTACTGGAACTTCTTAGACACGAATCAGAACTGGTTCAGATGTTGATGCCTAACCCACGAGCTGGCCGGTGACCCATAAAAGATAATGGAAAGACTGTAAGTATGGAGAAAAATGATGGAATTGTCGTTAACAGTTCGTCTTTGATGCACATTGAAGATTGGGATCTCGGGGGCAGCAACAAATTTCTTGAAAAATTGCAACACAAGCTGCAACAGACAGTGTGTATAGTAGACCAGAAATTGGTAACTTGTTGCGTTGGCACGAAGAGTTCCTGTATGCGGCACCCCAGCTTGAGCTAAAAGCCTATGAGGGGGTGCTCTATGTTTACCGAGCATAGCAAAATGAGCATCATCGGTTGCACGAATTAGTATAGGCAATGGAAGAGAAGCTTGAAGAAGAGTTGCAGGAGACAAAGAGGGAGCAGCAAAATGAAGTGTGTCACTCACAGGGATGGTGGACCGCAAAGCCTCGGCAGTGCATATCGCCGTACCCACGAGTTGTTGGAAATAATACTGAGAGGGGGGTGAATCAGTATTATCAAATTCTTTTAAATATACCTTCCAGATTTATAATTTAATTTATTATTCAGATGTTGACCATTAATTTGTATGTCAGTACCATATAATAATGAACAGGAACAAGAAAAACAGACAGTCACACCAAAGAACACCAGATATAAGGTGGAAACCCAATGTGGGTGAAAACCACCTACTGCAATATGTCTCTATCTTCTTTCAATGAGAAACTTCTTTTTACAATGATTCTGTACTGGTGCAGTCCTTTACTAGTACGTATGCTGCAACCTGCAGAGAGCTACAACCCTCTCTCGTTTTCCAAACTCTCCTGGAAGGGAGCTACAACCCCCTTAGCTCTTGTACTAGCTGAGCTACTAGTACGTAGGTGTTCACCTACTGAAGGCTTCAACCTTCTCTTTTCTTCCAGGGACCACGTTTCATAAATTTTCAGACTGGATCCATGAACATCAATCAAACATCAAGTACATGTGTATCAACCAATCTTCTTTCCTCAATCAATTACTGAATCAACCACTATCTTCTCAGAATGCAGTAACCAGAAAACAATACCAGTAACAAGACACCTATTCTGAACCCAAAACACTGCAGTAATAGACAAAAGCAGCTAAAATAAGTTTCAAGAAAAGTTCGCAACTTCACCAATATAAACCTGCGGATATCTGCACTTTGTCTGTGTCGATCCTGCGGACCTCCGCACCTGCACCTGTCGCTGAACTGCGCACCGCCGCACCTGAACCCGTGTCTGAACTGTGCACCTCCGCACTGAACCCGTGTCTGAACTGCACACCTCCGCACCTTTTCTTTGATAGACCTGCATATCTCCGCACTTTCTCCTTCATTGTCCTACGAACCTCCGCACCTGCACCGTGTCGCACCTGCAGTCCTATGGTTATAGAGTTTTTCAGCCTTCAAGTATACCCCAGACTATCAGATTTACAGATCTGATCATGCGCCAAGGAGATCTCGACCCATCAGTAGATCCGCCTTATAAAGCTCAGGTTTCTCCTTGATTCAGATCCAGCTATCACTCACCAACCGATCACCAGAATTTCAGATCTTGCTCACTTTTAGATATTCAATGCATGAGTGCTCAGCCAAATGATCTCCTTTCCTTTTTATAGACAAGCCCTTACTCAAACCATGGATCAAAACCATAGAAAGACAATACAAGGGACCCAAAACCGAGGTTCAATACTTTAGAAACAAAACCACAGACCAAAACCATAGGATCAAAAACGTCGAACTAAATACCATGGATCAATCATAAAATTTCCCACGTGTGCGCGCTTCTCTGCATGAAAGTGTGTGAATTTGACGTCCGCACCTTTTGTTCGGAGAACCTGCGGGTATGTCCGCACCTCTTGTTCAGAGCACCTGCGGACCTGCGGCTTTTGTTCAACGCACCTACGGGTATCTTATTTTCTATCATTTTGAGAGCCTGAATTGTGATTTTCCACTTGAGTGAGTTGCCATCAAGGACAACACTTATGCCATAGCGCCACACCTGTGTCATAATGCCAACAATCTCCCCCTTTGTACTTGATGGCAACCCCAAGATCCTCAAAGTCATTCACCCCCTTTGTCATCAAGGGCAAAGGGTTATGCTCCCCCTGAGAACATGCTGAAAACTTTGTTCTGTTGTGCTGATCGTGCTCCCCCTAAGTGTAGGCCAGATCTATAAAAAAAATGATCTTCAAGAAGAACCATAATCCACCATACATCATAAATGACCTTCCTATCACCAAGAGACTCGATACATACATTCATCACTCAACCAAGTGAGGATCATCCAGAAACAACCAAGAACATTATATCATTCATCCCACGCATAGTGGGGAAACCAAAATAGGCCGTTACATGACCTTGAAAAAAGAAATATAAGACATAGAGACAAAACATTTGCAACATTATTCAGATCAGCATCCATGTTCTTCTTCTGTACTTGCTCCTCCAAGATCTTCTACCATAATGCCAACAATGCATATTTATAAGAATATATGCTCCCCCTGAACCTGTGCCAACTGGTCTCTGACCAATCCATGTACACGTATACCCCATATAAAATTTGCGTACAACAGACAAGATTCAACAGCAAGATGATGCATCAACTACTCCCAGATTTTTCTGAGGTATTCAAATGTTTCCCTGGGCAATGGTTCGGTGAGTATATAAGCAACTTGTTCCTTAGAGGGAACATACTCCAACTTGACCTTTTGTTCAAGCACTTGTTCCCGAAGAAAATGATATTTGATAGGTATATGCTTGGTCTTTGAATGCATGACTGGGTTCTTTGAAATGTTGATTGCACTTGTATTATCACATAGGATGAAGATAGGTGGAGTACAAGTGATTTGAAAATCCTGCAAAGTTTGCATCATCCAAAGAAGTTGTGTGCAACAAGATGCAGCAGCCACATACTTTGCTTCAGCTGTAGATAATGCTATTGAACTCTATTTCTTGCTGAACCAAGATACTAATCTGGAACCCATAAAGAATGCACCACCACTAGTGCTTTTTCTGTCATCCACGCTTCCGACCCAATCTGCATCTGTATAAGCATGAAGTGTGAGATCTATATCTATAGGATACCATAAGCCATAGTTTTGAGTTCCTTGAAGATTCTCTTAACTTCCTGAAGATGAGTTTCCTTTGGATTTGCCTGAAATCTTCCAACTATTCCCACTACATGCATGATGTCTAGTCGGGTACCTATCAAATAAAGCAGACTTCCAATCATGGATCTATGGGTTGGTTGATGCACTGCTGCCGATTCATCATTTGCACTGAGGCTGCATCCTGTAACCATAGGGGTAGATACTAGTTTTGAATTTTCCATGCCATATTTCTTCAAGATCTACTTGAGGTACTTGGTTTGAGATAAAAAGATACCGCCTTCATTTTGTTGGATTTGTAGACCAAGAAAATATGTCAGTTCTCCAAGCAATGACATTTCGAATTCTTTCTGCATTACCAAGGCAAAGTTTTGACTCATAGCTTCTTTATTGCTGCCAAAGATAATATCATCTACATACAAAACAAGTATTAGCAATTTGTCATTTTCAATTTTTATATAAAGATTGCTATCTGCTGATCCTTTTGAAAAACCTTGTTGATGAAGGTATTTGTCCAAACGATAATACCAAGCCCTTGGATACTGTTTAAGACCATAGAGAGCCTTTTTTAGTCTGCATAAAAGATTTGGATCATTCCCAAGGATGAAACCATCTGGTTGCTCAATGTACACTTCTTCTTCTAAGTCTCCATTCAGAAAGGCTGATTTCACATCCATTTGAAATACTTTGAACTTCTGAAAGCTAGAGAGAGCAAGGAACATTCTGATGGCCTCAAGTCTAGCAACGGGAGAAAAAGTTTCTTCAAAGTCTATTCCTTCTTGTTGAGCATACCCTTTACAAACAATTCTGGCCTTGTTTCTAATCATTTCCCCATTTTCATTCAACTTGTTTTTGAAGATCCATTTTGTCCCTATGACATTCTTATCTTTTGGTTTAGGAACCAACTCCCAAGTGTTATTCTTTTCGATCTGCTCAAGTTCTTCATCCATTGCCTTGACCCAGCATTCATCTTTGCATGCCTCTTTTACAGTTTGTGGTTCAGAGGAGGAGAGAAATGCTAAATAGCTTGAGGCTTCTGCAATTTTTCTTCTTGTTTGTATACCTGCCTCTTTCTGCCCCAGAATTTGAGTTTTTGGATGATTCTTTTGAACGTATCTGGATGGAGTCTTCTCTTCTATCCTTATCTATTCCTCTGGTGCCTCTTTAGCTTCTTCTTCATTATAGGTCTAGTTTGATGTTGAAGGATAGTCCTCATCATCTTCGAAATTTTCAGAATTTACTTGCCTAGGAATGTTTCCTTCTTCATCAACTACTACATCAATGTTGTCAACAATTCTTCCAAGCCTTTTATTGTAACACTTGTATGCTTTGCTGTGGGGAGAGTAACCAAGGAGAATGCCTTCATCTGCTCTAGGTTCAAACTTGCCAAGATTTTCATCAGTATTTTTGATGTAGCATTTACTTCCAAAAATTTTGAAGTATTTTACCGAAGGAGTCTTACCATACCATAGTTCGTGAGGAGTCTGAGTGTTGTTCACCCGGACATTTGTCTTGTTGAGAATAACAACTGCAGCAAATGCAGCTTTTCCCCAGAAAGTTGCGGGAGTTCCAGACTCATCCATCATAGCACGAGCCATTTGTTGAACTGTTCTGTTCATCCTTTCCACTACTCCATTTTGCTGAGGAGTCCTTGCAGTAGAGAATTCTCTTCTTATTCCATGTTCTTCACAAAAATCAAAAAATTCATTTGAGGTAAACTCCCCACCTCTATCAGACCTAAGGCATTTAATTTTTTGATCTAATTCGTTTTCAACCAAGGCTTTAAAAGATTTGAACTTTTCGAAGGTTTCATATTTGTGCTTCATGAGTCCTATTCAACACATCCTAGAAAAGTTGTCAATGAATAATATAAAGTATTCTTCTCCTCGAGGTGACCTTTTCCTAGATGGACCACATACATCAGTATGGACTAGTTCAAGCGGCCTACTAGCTGATCCTTCCTTCTCAGGGAAGTTGGTTCTGGTTTGCTTACCAAACTGACATGATTTGCATATTGTATTGTCTGGAATTTTGATGTCTGGAAGACCACGAACTGCCTAGTATTTGCATGCTTTCCTTATCTGTGAGGAGCTTAGGTGCCCCAACCTTCTGTGCCATAGCCAGTGTTCATCATTCTTGCTTAGGTAGCATTGATGTTGTCCTTCTTTGAATATGTATAAATTATTTGGAGTTCTTATGCCTTTGATCACTGTTTTTCCTGTATCAAGATCATGAACACTACATCCATTTGATCGAAATATTACCTCAGTTCCAGGATCGCACATCTGACTGACACTCAATAGATTTTGCTTTAAGCCATCAACATACATGACATTTCCAGCTTTGACCTTTTCCTTTAACTGAATAGAACTTTTACCTTTTATGAGAGCAGGGGTGTCATTTCCAAAAGAGACCTTCTTCTCCTTCTCTAAGGCACTATATGACTGAAGTTTTTCTTTATCACTCATCATATGTTTCGAGCATCCACTGTTGATGTACCATTGATTTTCTTGCCCTTCCGCATATAAAGCTATACCACATCTCTCTGGTTGTGGTTCCTTCATTCTCCATGTTTTGGCACTTGAGGCTTGCTCCTTCTGAGTTGTCTGCTGAAACCTGCTCTTGCATTCAAAATCTTCATGACAGAAATTGTTACAAATAGAACATTCTATTTCATTTTCAAGAGCAGAAAAGTTATTGTAGGTTCTTTTCATGATCCCAGTCATACTCCTCTGTTTTGAGCTTCTCTAGTCATGATTGTCTTATAGGCAACACATTGAGCTGCTTTGTGACCAAAGTTATGACAAGAGAAACATTGGCCATTGAATAAACTCCTGCGATTATCAAATCTACCAACCAACCGATTGTAGTTTCTACTGACATCCATTCTTGAGGAAAATTGGGAAGATTTTACCTGTGGTTGGTTGTAGCTTCTGTTCATCCTTAAGGTGGATTGCCCTTGATTTACCTGGTAGTCTTTGTTCATTTTTGAGGTAAATTGTCCCTGATTTACCTGGTGATTTCTACTGGACCTTTTCTCGCTCCTCCTTGCTGCATCAAGATAACTTTTGGCGGTGGATGGTTTCTACACTTGATATGCTTCTTCATTATATCCCAGACCTGTCTTAATTAGTGGAGAACGCTGCACATTGATAATCTCAACTAGGGTTTCAGATCCTTTAACAAATCTAAGATTAAGAGCTTTTTTTTTCTCAATCTCTTTTATAATACCCACAATTTTACATTCTAACTTTTCATGAAGTTTTTCCTTTTCAGCCAGTTGGAATTGCAGAGTATCAATAATCATATTTTTCTCTTCTAAACAAATTTTGATTTTAGAAATCTCTTCATACAGACCTTCTTCATCTATAGCATCCATGAAATCATCATCTTCAAAAGCCATTAAAAGTCTATAATTATTACCTTGTTCATCTTCATCACTATTTGAAAGTCCATCACTGTATTCATGAGTGTAATAGCTTTTCTTATTTACATATGTTTCTTGTTCCATTTAATAGGTTCCTTACCTTTTTCAAGCTTATCATTATGAGGACACTTGGCAGCATAGTGACCGACTCTTCCACAAGCAAAGCATTTGAAAGGCAACTTACCTCTAAATCTTCCAGCACCCCATTGAAGGTTCTTAACAAACTTTGATTCTTCCTCTTCTTCTGACATATGTCCTGACTCATAGTAATCTCCTTTTCCTGAAGCCTTGAATGCAGCTTCTCTCCTGTCTGATGTTCCTCCTTTCCTCATTTCGTAAGCAGTTAGAATTTCGTGCAACTGTGACATGGTAAGGTTTTGCAGATTCTGTTTTTCTTCTATTGCAGAAAATTTTGATTCAAACTTAGAGGACAAAGGTCTTAGAACCTTTTCAACTACAACAACCTCTTTTATTTCTTCACCCAAGGTTTTCATACAATTAACAATTTCATCTATATGTAGGAAATAGTTAGCCACACTTTCATCATTGTACATTCTGAGATTTTCATACTGAATTCTGAGGGTTTGAAGTTTTGCTCGTTTTACCTGTTCATCTTCTTCATAGCTCAGAATGATTTTATCCCCATATTTCTTTTGCGGATTTGTACTGCATAATCTTGACGAATTCTGATTGAGATAGACATCCTAATAGAGTATTGATAGCCTTTGGATTTGTTTCATATTGCTTCTTACCAGCCACATTTGTAGGAGTTGCTGAAGGAAAAGTGTATCTTGTATCTATGATATCCCAGACTTCTGTACCAAGAGATTGAAGATAGGCTATGACTCTTACCTTCCAATAGACGAAGTTGGTCCCATCAAAAATTGGTGGCCTGATCGATGCTTCTCTCTTGTAGTTGCTCATGATGATAGATCTTCCTTCAAGCAATCAAGCTTCTTCTGAAGGACCTGCTCCAATACCAATTGTTGGAAATAATACTGAGAGGGGGGGTGAATCAGTATTATCAAATTATTTTAAATATACCTTCCAGATTTATAATTTAATTTATTCTTCATATGTTAACCATTAATTTGTATGTCAGTACCATATAATAATGAACAGGAACAAGAAAAATAAACAGTCACACCAAAGAACACCAGATATAAGGTGGAAACCCAATGTGGGTGAAAACCACCTGCTACAATATGTCTCTATATTCTTTCAATGAGAAACTTCTTTTTACAATGATTCTATACTGGTGCAGTCCTTTACCAGTACGTAGGTTGCAACCTGCAGAGAGCTACAACCTTCTCTCATTTTCCAGACTCTCCTGGAAGGGAGCTACAACCCCCTTAGCTCTTGTACTAGCTGAGCTACTAGTATGTAGGTGTTCACCTACTGAAGGCTTCAACCTTCTCTTTTCTTCCAGGGACCACGTTTCATAAATTTTCAGACTGGATCCATGAACATCAATCAAACATCAAGTACATGTGTATCAACCAATCTTCTTTCCTCAATCAATTACTGAATCAACCACTATCTTCTCAAAATGCAGTAACTAGAAAACAATACCAGTAACCAGACACCTATTATGAACCCAGAACACTACAGTAATAGACAAAAGCAGCTAAAATGAGTTTCAATAAAAGTCTGCAACTTCACCAATATAAACCTGCGGATATCCTGACAAATGATGTTTCATGTGATCTTCACCGAAAAATCTTTTGTAAAATCTGCACTTTGTCTGTATCGATCCTGCGGACCTCTGCACCTGCACCTGTCGCTGAACTGCGCACCGCCGCACCTGAACCCGTGTCTGAACTGTGCACCTCCGCACTAAACCCGTGTCTAAACTACGCACCTCCACACCTTTTCCTTGATAGACCTGCGTATCTCTGCACTTTCTCCTTCACTGGCCTGCGGACCTCCGCACCTGCACCGTGTCGCACCTGCGGTCCTGTGGTTATAGAGTTTTTCAGCCTTCAAGTATACCCCAGACTATCAGATTTACAGATCTAATCATGTGCCAAGGAGATCTCTACCCATCAGTAGATCTACCTTATAAATCTCATGTTTCTCCTTGATTCAGATCCAGCTATCAATCACCAACCGATCACCAGAATTTAATATATTTCTCACTTTTAGATATTCAATGCATGAGTGCTCAGCCAAATGATCTCCTTTCCTTTTTATAGACAAGCCCTTAATCAAACCATGGATCAAAACCATAGAAAGCCAATACAAGGGACCCAAAACCGAGGTTCAATACTTTAGAAACAAAACCACGGACCAAAACCATAGGATCAAAAATGTCGGACTAAATACCATGGATCAATCATAAAATTTCCCACGTGCACGCGCTTCTCTGCATGAAAGTGTGTGAATTTGACGTCCGCACCTTTTGTTCAGAGAACCTGCGGGTATGTCCACACCTCTTGTTCGAAGCACCTGTGGGTCCGCGGCTTTTGTTCGGCGCACCTGCGGGTATCTCATTTTCTGTCATTTTGAGAGCCTGAACTGTGATTTTCCACTTGAGTGAGTTGCCATCAAGGACAACACTTATGCCATAGTGCCACACCTGTGTCATAATGCCAACACGAGTGACTCGGGATGAGTCATGATGATTGTGTTGGGGGCCTGTTGGTGTTGAGGGAAATGTTCCCCTAGGTCTTTTGGGTTGAAACCCTAGCAGACTGAAAGTTGTCTATACAGAGAAACACACATTCACACAGCCATTATGTTATTGTAAGAAAATTCTATGATAAGGGAACGTACCTTAGGTCCTACGTTTGAGAAGGTCCTCAAGGGTCCAAACCCTTCTTCAAGTCCCTCTTGCTCCTTTGTCCTGCAAAACAACCAATTCCAAAGAACACAGTAGTATATGGACAAAAACTTATAAAGAAACCATCTTCATGTTATAAATAAAGGTAGTTAGTTATGAAATATAAACAACCATTCACATATGAATTCTAACATGAATATCATAAACATAAAGAAGATTCATATCAGGAACCAAGACATGTGTTTCTTTTATTATAGACAAATGAAGTACAGAAAAAGGAATAATTTCACCTGAGTCACCTTCCGCAGGCTCCAAGCAAAGCTTCCTTCCGGATTCGTCCAGCCTCAAGCCTTTAACAAAATCCTTCCATGACTTTCTCCATGATGTCACAAGTAATGGATGAACATCAACACACAAGGAAACAAGGGTTTCCTGTACAAATGGGGGAAGTGCAAAAGGCACAAGGGTCTTCAGACCTGGTCAGGGGAAAAATCTCAGCATATAACCTTTCTCTCCTTTAGGCCTTCCCATTGAGGTCTTTTTATACCTCTCCCAAAGTAGTTTTTTAGTTGGGAGTTGGTTGGGAACAGTTGGGCCACAGGCACTAACAGGTGATCAGCAGGTAAAACTCGCGATCTCCACCCAAAAATAAGGAGTTTTATATTTTTTTAAGTGTTTTAATACATATACGCGGGTCGGGTATATGCCTACCCACGTCTACACATGTTTAACTCAGGGCAATGTTGCATATAAGGGATAAAACATTGTTTTTTAAATTTTAGGACCAGGTCTGGAAGGAGGGGTTGCCCTAGGCCATGAGTGTAGCATCACAAATCATAAGAGTGAGATTTGGAGCTATAACAGATGCCCCCTAATATATGAGGTCAGAAGGGGTACATGATGGCCGAAATGTATTAAGCAAGTACATGGAAAGGAAATCTGTCAAAAACCGAGGAAGACTTCACCAGAATTCAGCCTGCCAAGCCACAAAAGGAGATTAAAAAGAAACACTATCTGAGGCGGGCATACCCATGCTCAGAAAAAGTAAAGCATGTCCGCATATCAAGTACAAGCGGATCCACTAAGTATACAAGTATAAGTGACTGGAAAATACATAATGGATCATCTGATCATGATCGAACAAGTACATGTCTGAATATCACATATAAGACTGTCAATGATGTTGAAAGATGCAACGGACCACTGATATCAAATACTGATCCCAAAAGGTACCAACTGAACGTGATGGAATAGGATGGTACTACACTGCAAACTCAGGTGCTAGCATATAGAATGCCGCCATGACTGACTACAACATATAAGGTGGAGTGGTATCAACTAGCAACAACAAGAGCAACTGTCAAGTGAACCAATGAATGTTGATACAACCTGAGGTCTTCACTGACCGCCGTGGTACATTTCTACACCATGGGAATAAATGATCTGAAGTTGACCATGTGAGAAATCATTTGATTATCGGTCATTGATGTATACCGTTAACAAACGCGAGACCACTCACCGTTAATGATAATGAGCGTCAAGGTACCTAGTACAATCTAACAAGTGTGAATAGATGAGCTGGAGTCGAACACCTGTAAGAATCTATCGATCCGAAGAAAATTATGGTTTCCCACTGTCGATAGAGAAGGATCTACCACTAATGACTGCAAACCCCAAGGTACTGCCAAATGGACTCTAGATCTTTTCCCCAGAGCAATGAGTCGGAGTCGATAGGGAAAGATCCGCTAGAAGGAATGTATTAAGGCATCCTTCATCAATCTAGCGTGAGTGCAACTCGTAGGCCAATAATGTGGAAGGAATCAGATGAAAGAGATGTAGTAACCCAACCGAAGTACGTTTCCAGCGTACACAAGATGTGGCTAGCGCACGACAGAAACCCTTTGAACCAACCAATAATGAAAGCTGACACAGAGGCGAGGTATCCACCAATAGGGTCAAATGGAAACCAAGGTACTACACGAATCCCAATGTGTGATAATGTAAGTTGATGTCGAACACAAAGGAAACCACTCATTCAAAGACCCATGATACTGATCGATGCTGAGCACAAGGTGACCTATCAATAATGAAAATAGGGCCAGGGTGCAACTCTAGGCCTGTCCTCAGAGCAAGGTGTCATCATCGATAAGGACAAGACCCGCCAGCAAGAAGTCAATGGGGACCTTCTCAAACCGGCACGAGTAAAGGACCAATATAGCTGATGTGATGAAAGACATGATACTGACAACCAGGGATGGCCGACTGAAAAATGAGTCAAGAGACACCGCAGAGAGGCCGACTCAGGCTAACTTCCCTTGAACAAAAGCACGACTCAATGTGACTATGTGGCAGCATATGATGACTCTATATAAGTTCGCCATGCAGGAGGCACAAACGAACCCTCCATATGATTGGAAGAGATAACCAATCGGGGGAGAACTGATTCAATAACAAGGTTAAGGCATACCTAAGTCAAACTAAATCCCGCCCAAACGGAGGAGACTTTGCTTTGAGTGCTTTGTTCAAGGGCGACACGACTGACTCTAGCTGCCAACAATAAGTGGAAATACTGTCCCGTTCCCACTCTTTTTTGGAATATTTAATTTTTTTGTCTTTTTCTGTTAAGCTTGAAAAAGAATAAAAGAATGCTATGGTATAGTGGAAAGAACGAGTGTCGGTGAAACAGATGATCTAGTTCCTGGGGATGGAACATTCCTATGCTCAATGCAGGGAGGTGAAAACTGGTCAGTGACACTCAAAGGTGCGTTCCTTCCACGGGTCAAGGTGTGTCAAACTGCAAAAGTCAAAGGTATGCAAGGTTGATTTTGCAGTCGTCATGGTCAAAAGTTGGCTTAAACACGAGTCCAAGTGAAGCTGGCTCTAGGCCAAAAGGTGCAAGTGGTCAACATGCAATGCAGTAGTACAACTCAACACAAAGGAGCCTCTAGGGTATAAGGCTAGAACAAAGCGAAGAAGCTAAGAGGAATGAGTCTTCAATGCATAAGTCATGGCGGGACTAAAAAGGACTCCCGAGCCTACTCAAATCAGAGCAGCATGGGCAACAAATGTCAGTGAGGTGCTAACTACGATGCCCATGTAAAGGATGGCTCTACCATCGTGTCATGATTAAAAAATCGGCGAGTGAATATGGCTTACGAACCATAACACGATGGGATCAACCCTATGGCAGATGTATCGGCAAATGGAGGCTAGTATGCATAATGCAACGGAAAAATGGTGTCCCTAACCTATATGCCAGTGAGAAAATGATACCTGCCATGACGGGTCAGCAGTCATGGAACCGTCTCGAAACTGTCGAAAAACATCCAAAATGTCCTGAAAATCAAACCATTCTTGACATTCCAAGCTCCCAAGTTAAAAGTCACATGAGGCCAAACAAAATAAAATTTTGAAAAAATTTTACATTTTCAAAACCCATAAAGGAGATTTTGGACTCACCATTTTCACCATTTGAGTTTGAGAGCAAAGGATTTGGAGCAAAAGGAGCAAACTTCCCATAGCCAGATTCAACCGTTCAAATTCTTCAAAAACCTCCAGGTAACTCTTATACTTAGCTTGCAATTGATTGTGACTGGTTTTAAGATTTTTAATTAATGTTTCACTGTTGAATTTTTTGCCAAAAATTTCACCGCGGCGTATATGCGGGTTGGTAATATGAAACCCGCGTACACGCGGGCCCTATACGCGACTATGTGCACAGGGACCCGCGTATACGCCGCGAACATTTTTTAACCAAAAACTAATGGTTGAAAATCATTTTTTGCTCAGAATGTCGGTCACGTGGCGAGAAAGGGAGCATGCAGCGGTGGATAATGAAGTCATGAACGATCCTGATGCTTTGGAAGCCCTACGGGGATGCGGTTTGCTTAAATTCTTCAAACTGCCGAATATGAAAGCAAACACACGCCTGCTTGAGATGCTCATTGATTATTGGGATGTCGAGGAGGAAGCCTTTATGATTGACCAGATGCCACTCAGGGTAGAAGTGGAGGATATCTATTTTATCACGGGCCTTTCCCGAAGGGGAGAGGTAGTACATTCCCGGGGCAGGACACGAGCAGTCTCACGATAGAGGACTACGTACAGATATATTGCCCGAGACATACCAAGAAGGTTGTGAGCCATATTTCCATCACACATGTGGCGAGTTTATCACTGAGGATAATCATGTTCACTATAGCTCGAGTGAACGGATCGTCCTCTCTGCATCAGGCATCGCGGCTAACCATGAGCGTGGCAGTTGACTGTCTCACTATTGTGTTCGACTGGTGTACTCCTCTTCTAGCCAACATGAAGAGCCAGCTTTCTATCAAGAGGGGACAGACAAAAAACTTTGGATATGGGACTATCCTATGCACTTTATTTTTCGAGAAGGTTCCCGCACTCCGCCCCAGGGTAGCAGTTTCCATCAGCACCCCACGAGATCCACGCATGGGCCGGTGGGCTGATCTGATGAAACATCTGGGGGGTGGGGAGGTCCCAAGGACTGCCTTTGACGATGACTTCTTCACCTGGTGGGATCAGAAGATCATCGCCATAGATGACTACCCCTATGCTGGGCTGGATTTCCGAGGAGATCCTGATCTAGCATTACCACCGAACGCAGCAAGGGGCGAGATTGGTAAGAATTTTTGATTTTATGATTTTTTTGGATTTTTCAAATATAATGATGCATGAGATTCAAATGAATGATATAATGATCATGTTCCAGACATTGGGCCGGTACGACCAGATGGGTTCCCGTGGCATGGACAGCGCGACCGAGGAGCCGAAGAGGCGACTGCTGATACAGAGCGGAGTCTACATAACGTCCAACGACACTTGGCGAGACTGAGCTTCCGAGTACCGATGGCTGCCATAGAGGACCTTCCTGAGGATATGCAGCATCATGTGGTTGGCATGCCACGTGTTATAGACATTTTTGTGCCTCACAGCTATAAGCATGAAATGTCCATAATCTAAGGGATCCAAAGTCCCTAAACATGTTGTTCCTACCCCTAGAGGAACAAGGCTAACAAACCACAGCAATTCACAGAAGTTCTCCACCAGAAACTGCTCAAAAACAAGTCAATTCAGGATCAATTCAGAGGCTCCACTAGCTGTCTGCGCTGAAATGCAAAGTCTGCACTGGCTACCTGCACTGCAACGCAGGTAGAAGCACTACCAGGGTGCGCTGAACGAGAGTTGACAAATGGCAAGTTCATTCAACAAGGTGTCAAGACCCTGGAAGCTTCCAGAATCTTCCTCAATGACACTTGCCTCAGTGAATTCGACTAGTGATGAGTAAGAGGTTCTCTATCTCCAAGTGGAAGCAAGAACTGATAGAGGGAGAGGACACTAGTCAGATCTCAAGATGACTCATCCTCTCTCCAAACATCTATATATGGATCTCTCCTCCATGAGATCTGGGGGCTGGAATTTTGTGATTGCAAAGAATTGTTGTTGGTTTGAGACTGGAATTATTGGGTGCTTAATGCTTTGAGGGAAGGTGAAGATAGGAATTTCATTTGCTAGGAAGGAGATGCTGGATTGGAGCCCTCTGGGTTGTATCTCTTCCTGAACCTTGTTATTCATCAATAAATCTATCTTGGTTTCTCCTATATACTGGTGTATCTTTGATGTATGATTGCATTAGTATGTTTAGTTTACTTCTAATCCTGATCTAGTTATGAATATGAATCTATGTCTTTGCGTAGTGTTCTCTTCTTGTGATCTTGCAGAAACCTCTTGAAGCTGGGCGAGCGAGAAGACAAGTAGCTCGGAACCCCCAAAGAGAAGAGAAATAGGATCGAGGAACAAATGGAAGACACCGATTAGTCCATCCATCTCTCTTCATTCTTAATTCATAAAGGAAGAATACTAGAATAGCTGTTTCTGTTTGTTGCTAAGGCACTGTCACACCTTAGGTGGATAGGATCGTCCTGCATAGGCATTTTTCCCCACAACAAATTGGCGACTCCACTGGGGAGATCTGTTTAGTCATTTTATTTGTGTTTCCATTATTGTTTGTTTCATAGACTCAACAGCAACAATCGAACTGCATCTGCTATTCTCAGATGCAAAGTAGACAGCTGCTGCTTTGATCCAGTCACTGGATTTGTCTATGATCTAAACAATGGACTCACAAATGATTTGATGATCCTTTGTGATAGATCTTAGCCCTTCCTCAAAGCATCCCTTTGAGTGTACCTTGCTTGTTGCTTTGATTTGGCCTGAAACTATAGATTAAATAGCAAAATGTGACCCAGAACCCAGTGAGAAACTCTCATTTCTCCTTCAGCGCAGACCCTGTGAAGAGGTTCTGCATTTCAACGCAGGTCCCGTGAAGGCTACCTGCGCTGAATGTCAAAACCCCTGTGTTGAGGGTGCGCTAATCCAGTTAGACCTTGTGCAGCTGGGGTTCTCTGCTCTGTTTTTCCTTGTTTTGATCTCTGATTTTTGCAGCCTGTAACCAGCATAGGTACCTGTCTGATAACTCCTTTTCTCTGCTTAAATTCCGCCTCCTTTTGTACAAAAAGACTGTGATTGCTTTTATGTGTTTGTGGCGTCATTTACAGTTTTCCTTTGCAAGAGTGAAATAGTCATCCTGTAGCCCTTGATTCAGATCTGCTGATTGTGATCTTAGGAGAGAGTTCATTGGCTGTTTACAGTTGATTATACATTTACTTTTGCTTTTGGTTTGAGTTTGTCTCTTTTAAGTGTCGAAACAAGTATTCATTTCGGAAACCGTTAAGTGTTGTAATCTCTTCTACCCTCTCTGATTTCGAAAAAGTAAACTTGTTTGTATTTGTCATTTAAAAACAAATTCAAAGTTGTACAAAAAGCTTTCTTTGTAGGCATCAATACTAAGAAAGCGGAAAACAAACACCTGCATTATGCATTTGCATCTTGATAGTTTGCATGTTTGATTTAGGAAAAGTGCATTAGAGTGTGCTGATTTCTCTTTGAGAAAAGATGGTGTCTTTCTTTTCCCTTTGTAGCTAGGATTTTCATGGTTGAAAAGATAAAAAGCTTGCTTATCATCTTTAGACTGCATTTAGGAATTGTATCATACATCTCGTGGTGAACCTCAAAAGGCAAACTTCTAAAAAGATCAACCTAAAATAAATTGAATGAACTTAACAACGCTTTGCAACATAACGCACAACATAGAGGTCTAGGCTAGAGACGTGTTCCGGCGTCGTAAAGCCTGGTGACTGTCGATCTCGCTGATGGTGGGTGATTCCTCCTGAGGGACGATAGCGCCAGTACAGATTGTGCTCCCACGTACCGTCACGTATATATTGGGAGACCCCTATAGGCATAAAACCTTTATCCTTAGGAAGCCGTGTCGGCTGTCCTACTGATCGCAATGCATTGAACACAGCATTCAGGAAGATCGACTGCCCGTACCTTAAAAAGTATTCTGCGATTTTGTGAAAAGTTTGGCACACCCTCTGCCTAGAACTCCAGAGCAGTTCCTTTTGGCCTTTTTCAGACTCTATAACGGAAAAAGTCCATCCGAGCATTTGTCACTTCGGGCTCGTTAAAACATCGAAGGAGACTAGAGTCATCTTTAGCTTTTTCTCGACTCTTTAAAATTGAAAAAGCAAGTTGTGTCTAAAGCGTCGTTAAAATTTATTTTAAACAGAACAATCACCCCTATTCCTGCGTTGATCTTTAGGTTGAGAAAATGGAGCACACCAACCAAGGAATTCCCCTTGGTGGAAATCCTAGTCCCTTCTCCTCTTAGGGAGATGTTGGAGCACCCCATATGGCCACATTGTCGCTTCCAGGACGGACAATAGGCTTTCCTGTCTGGCTCTTCTCAACCAATTTCGTTCAGAACACCACTATTCCTGAACAGTCGAATCAACAGTTAGACCAGTCCAGAGCTGCCCACCAGCCTTCCACTTCCTATAATTCTTCCTCTCCTCCCTCCTCTTCGCATGATGGAGCTGGCCAAGCCAAAAGCCAAGCTCCTAAGGAGAAGAAGGAGAAGAAGAAGAAAGAAAAGAAGAAGAAGGAGCCAAAAGCGACTGGGGGCAAACAAGTGGCGTCTGACAAAAATCCACACACAGCACTGACTAGGCCTAAATCGCCATGTGTCATATGCAAGGGAGACCACTTCCACAGAGATTGTCCCTACATCCCACGGATACTAAGGGACTGGTCTCCCCGTTTGCACAATTCGGTGGCGTCAACCTCTGATAGCCATGTTGACAGCTCACCGTCAACTAGTGAAAGTGAAGTCACAGGACAGAGAGGGAAAGCTAGATTTCCCTGCAAACTGTGTGAAGGTGACCATGCCATCCACCGTTGTCCCTTCTTAGATGAGGCTAAAAGATTTTTGGAAGATCGCCCGATTTTACGAGCGCAACTTCCTCCTGGATATCAAAAACTCCTGCCAAGTCCTTCACCAGTTGAGAACCCGGCTGGCCCGCTCAAGTGGTCAGCCGAAGCACCTATCATTGAGGATGAACCGTCTGAATCCATACCTGACGAAAGTCAAAAGGTTGAGGCGGCAGTTGACCCGGTTTTGCCTTCAGAGGCTCTATCTTCGAATGATACCATCACAGAGGAGAATAAAGATGACACCGTCCAAGTTCTCTTCATTAACACAGACTCCGATGGACAAGGGGGAAATTTGCCCATTCCTTTATTGCAGGAAGGAACTTCGTCAAAGTCATACCCGACCGTCTATTCGGTCCCACCACCAAGCAACCTAGTTGTCTCGTTCAACTGGAACCAACTAGGCAGACCCCGTTTGCCAGCAAGCATACCATTCAGAATTATCGTTAAAATATACAGAATGGTAATGGCTGGCACTATCATTGATGAGGTGGCATCTGTGAGTATCCTTTCCTCTATTGCTTGGAAAGCGCTTGGTTCGCCAGCGCTTTTTCCTGAAATGAGAAATCTGACAAGCTTTGATAAAGGAACCAGTCGACCTTTAGGGATCCTCCCCAATGTGCCCATAACATTGAAAGGGAAGACCGTTCAAATGAATGTGATGGTCATTCAAGGACCCTTGGATTATAACCTACTCCTTGGACGAGACTATATATATTGCATGGGAGCCATCGTCTCCTCACTCTTTAGAGTAATGTGTTTTCCGCACGAAGGAAGAGTGGTCAAGCTCGTGGACCAGCTTTCATTCCCCGGATCACGCATCGCAAATAATCATATACCATCCCTAAATGGTCTCTTCACGCAAGAAATGTCTCAACCCACGGTCCGTCCTCCTGATGAGCGCGAGTAATCCGGGAGGATATGACTGGAACCCAGGGGGCATGCGTCCTGGTCTGCTTCGGCGGGAAAACTTTGGGTATAGGGTAGGTTTCCGCGGGAGAATATGACTAGTCCATACCCCGTCCGTGATTGGAAGAGGGGTTGTTCTAGAATAAGATTCTTTTGTCAAAGCTATGTGAGTTGGCGGGCATCGTCGCTCACCGTTGTCTATTTCGATAGACATCGCCGAGGAAGTGTTTTATTCGTGGCCGCGAATGGAGCAATCTTTGGGTAACCTGAAAGAGGTAGGCCTCTCCCGGTAAAACAAATGTTTTATTGGACTAAAGAAGGGGTAACCTTGAAATCGTACTTTATGCCTGGGGGCATGCAAACCTTTTGGAGTGCAAGCAAGGGGCGGCTATTTATTTTTTAAATTTTTAGGTCCTTCCCTTTAAACCTGTAGGTCTAACCCTTTAAACTCGTAGGATTAGTCGTTTCCGAACTTGCATAACGAAAGGATCCGGAGCAAAGCTTTGTGAGATGAAGCTCCATAAAAAATAGAATCTTAATGAGACATTCTTATCATATGACTGGATTAATCGAGCAGTTTTAGCACACAGTTCATGCTCGTTAAAAAATAAACGCAAGATCCGAGCAGTTTTAGCGCATAGTTCATGCTCATTTAAAAATAAACATAAGATCGAGCAAATGTTTCCACCCACGTTTAAACTCGTTAAAAAATGAACTATCTCGGTAAATAACCACAGTGAATGTAATATCATCAGCCATTAAAGCCTTGGTCGTGTTTGCACCGTCACCTCCACTTTTCCATTGGTCGATCATTCGCCTCCATTTGATTGTTTACCCATTTTGAGGAACAGCTGCGAAGAGTGATTTCACTAGCCATCCTTGTGACACTGTCGTGATTGGAAAATTCCAAGCCTTACCTGGAATCAGCTGCTAACCCTTTTTATCACTCGTTCCTCAAAAGACGAGTCTTCTTTAAGCTCTTTTCATCTGACTCGTAAAATATGAAAAGATTGTCGAGTTTTGGCCTTCCAGCTCGTTAAAGCGACCGGAAGAGCTATCCCTCCTCTAGATTTTAATCTTTTTGGACCTGAGGGATTATTGCACAAAAAGATCGAGCGCTTGTTTTGTTCGGCTCGTTAAAACTATCGAAAATTCATCCCTTCTGTATTGTTTTATACTTTTTCGGACTTAAGGGATTAGATGACAAAAAAGGACTTTTGGAGTTAACTTTATGTACCTTTTTAGACTCTCTAAAAATGAAAAGGACCGAGTTATCCTTGTCGTTAGACTCGTTAAATGCATTAAATAGCGACAAACTTGTCTTTAGACGAGAACGAGTTTCACTATCGCTAGGCTCGTTAAAACATAGCGATGGGCTTCCCCGAAGGGCAAGTTATAGAACAAGCATATGTTATCCTCCTCAAGCTTGACAAAAATAAAGAGGTACTTGTCAGCAATGACTGGGGAAAAATTGGGAGAAACTCAAGAAAAATTTGATGGTAGCAAGTCGCTCTTGAACATGACAATTTTCCTCCGTATCACAGTCGGGTTGGGTTGTTTCATTCACCGGTCACATCGCCATGGTCTCGCCATACCATCCATATTTGGGGTAATGCTACCGATCCATCGCATAAGTGTCGCCATATGTTCAAGAGAAGTCGTTCAGAGAAGTCAACTGTGTCCCATCCACTGCCATACATTATCCTTCATCCTTTCATGACCGCCACCCTGAATCATATGTCATCAGATCGTTTCCACCTCCATCAAAATCATTTGCTCCGTTCCATGTCACTGATGTGGGATTCATTAAGGCCCTCCTTTGATGGATCGCTTCTTGTCGACATCAGCTCATTATCCAAGAAGTTGATCTAGGAACAACCCCTTCGGTACTTTGAAGCTTACATGCCTCAATGGCAAGTTTCTCACTTCCGGCGACAGGTATACATCAATGACCTTCGACCAAAAGATTTTGTGTGGTGTTCGACGCCAAGTCCTTTATTCACACCACGTGAATTGTACTGCAGTGCCTTGAGGGTCATTATCATTATCGGTGATTCCTCTCGCGCTTGTTAACGGTTTACCTCATTGACCGGTAATCAAGCAATGTCTTTCCATGTTCGACTTCAGAACATTTCTCACATGGATCGACTTGTACTTAGAGTGAAGATCGAACGAGTTTGAAGACCCCGGATCTAGTTTCATCCATTCGGGCTGCGATATATATTCAGGAAAGATAAAGACATTGACATGTACATCATTGCAACAGATAATCATCCTACCCAAAGGATGATAATTTCATCAAAATTATCAGTCTACCATCAGACGATTGTCTGTTCCATGTACAGAAAAATGAATTTATAAAGTTGAGCATGGGAATGCCCGCCTCAGCTAGATCATGAAAGCAGTATGAAAAATAATGTATTGTATTGTATCTTATTACAGGTCTCCTCCCAGCAATGAATGAACTTCGGATCCTCCTGATAAAGCATTTCACCCGATAAACGGCCTCGTACTTTAGGGGGCAACTGTTATAGACATTTTTGTGCCTCACAGCTATAAGCATGAAATGTCCATAATCTAAGGGATCCAAAGTCCCTAAACATGTTGTTCCTACCCCTAGAGGAACAAGGCTAACAAACCACAGCAATTCACAGAAGTTCTCCACCAGAAACTGCTCAAAAACAAGTCAATTCAGGATCAATTCAGAGGCTCCACTAGCTGTCTGCGCTGAAATGCAAAGTTTGCACTGGCTACCTGCACTGCAACGCAGGTAGAAGCACTACCAGGGTGCGCTGAACGAGAGTTGACAAATGGCAAGTTCATTCAACAAGGTGTCAAGACCCTGGAAGCTTCCATAATCTTCCTCAATGACACTTGCCTCAGTGAATTCGACTAGTGATGAGTAAGAGGTTCTCTATCTCCAAGTGGAAGCAAGAACCTCCAAGTGGAAGCAAGAACTGATAGAGGGAGAGGACACTAGTCATATCTCAAGCTGACTCATCCTCTCTCCAAACATCTATATATGGATCTCTCCTCCGTGAGATCTGGGGGCTGGAATTTTGTGATTGCAAAGAATTGTTGTTGGTTTGAGATTGGAATTATTTGGTGCTTAATGCTTTGAGGGAAGGTGAAGATAGGAATTTCATTTGCTGGGAAGGAGATGCTGGATTGGAGCCCTCTGGGTTGTATCTCTTCCTGAACCTTGTTATTCATCAATAAAGCTATCTTGGTTTCTCCTATATACTGGTGTATCTTTGATGTATGATTGCATTAGTATGTTTAGTTTACTTCTAATCCTGATCTAGTTATGAATATGAATCTATGTCTTTGTGTAGTGTTCTCTTCTTGTGATCTTGCAGAAACCTCTTGAAGCTGGGTGAGCGAGAAGACAAGTAGCTGGGAACCCCCAAAGAGAAGAGAAACAGGATCGAGGGACAAACGGAAGACACCGGTTAGTCCATCCATCTCTCTTCATTCTTAATTCATAAAGGAAGAATACTAGAATAGTTGTTTATGTTTGTTGCTAAGGCACTGTCACACCTTAGGTGGATAGGATCATCCTGCATAGGCATTTTTCCCCACAACACCACGTGACTGGGTTCGCACTTTTCGACGTGTGGCCAATGCGATAGTTACCTACTTAGCCGCTCATCCTGAGCCGGGGCATTAGATATGCCAGATATGATTATGGGCATTTGAGTCCCAATTTTGTATATTTTTGGACAAACATATGTACACTCGAGACGCTTTATGATATATATCTATATATATATATATATCTATATATATACAGTTCGACTTTTTGACGCTTGATTTTATTGTGATGAATGATTGATGTGCTAGTCTAATGCTTGATTAGCGATAGAATCAGCTAACCAATTATGAGATCTTGGAATGTGCAAATAATTAATATAAGTAAATGATATTTGCAACAACCTCACCCTTAAATACTGGCGATATAAAAATGGATCCCTTACCTGATAAATGTTGTTTAATCGTGACACTATCAATTGAGAATCAAGATACACTACCAACGAGTTGATCCCATGAGATATTGCCTCAAATAATAAATTAATAACGGCAGTATACTCAGCCATATTGTTTGAAGCAGGACTGATGCATATGCCTCTTGATACCATCAATTGACCAGTTGGATAATAAAGTACCCAAGCTGCGGAAGCGAGATTCTGAGTGTGCCGACTAGCACCATCGGCGAACCCAAAAAAGACCAAGTCATCCATCAACACCTGCCACAGCAGACCAAAAAGTGTTGATATCAAAAAACTCTCGATGAAATATGTACAAATATACAAAATGTACAAAGAAGCCATTGCTTGGCCTAAACTAAGCAAAGAACTTCTTGAGGTAGAGCCCGTCAGGGGGCTCTGCCAACTTGCTCCTAGGGATGTTTATAGGCACTATGATCGAACCAATTAATATACTTCCTTCAGCGAATAACTGTGTTGGAGTCAAAGGAGCCATACAAACCTCACTAGTCAGACTAAAGGACCTAGATTCGACTTCATGCACAGGGGAATGAAAGTGTGACCGACGATATAAATCTTCCAAAGGTTGATCTACAGCCGTCATTGCTTCGAATATCGCTTCATCCGATGGAAAAACAATATCCGAGCAATTCGATGCAGAGGTGGAATCAAGGGTCCGAATATGAGCCACATTATCATCTAACTCGTTCTCTGAGGAAGGAGTAGGATGATCATCTGCAGAGTTATCGATAGATTCACATCTAGGTTCTACTACAGACATAAGAGATTCTATTCCACCCACCTTATTGTCATCTGATGTGGTCACAAATGAAGCTAAGGTTCCAAGATCCGAAGAATAAGGAGTTTGAACAAACTCTCTCCGTAAAGGATCCCTGGAGGATGAAATTGTATCTATTCTAGCCATATGACGGGGAAGATCAAACGTACCCATTAATGAAGAGTACATCCCGACTCCTAGATTCTCAGTAGGCGGACGGGGGTTATCCACTAAGGGAATAGTAGAGTTCGAAGTTGCTCGAGGATCGACAGGAGAATAATCCAATTGATCAACCTTAACGATTTTCCCTTCATGAGGAAAGCAAACGACATGAAATAGAGTCGAAACAATGGCTTCCATTTTGTATACCCAGTTCCTTCCTAAGAGGAGATTGTAGTCTAGGTTAGCGTCAATGACTTCTACTTCAATGATAACGACCTTCCCTCCAACACATATATGTTATAGACATTTTTGTGCCCTACAGCTCTAAGCATGAAATGTCCATAAACCAAGGGATCCAAAGTCCCTAAAAGTGTTGTTCCTACTCCTAAAGGAACAAGGTCAACAAATTACAGCTTCTCCCAGAAGTTCTCCACCAGAAACTACTCAAAATTGGTCAAAACTGGATCAGCGCACCTAAATGCACTACCAGGGTGCTATGCAGCGCACCTTGTACACACGGGAAGTGCGTTTCAGTGCACCTAAATACACTGTGAGGGTGCGCTGATCGGGAAAAGACAAGTGGCGGAGACAGTTTGCGAGGTGGATGATCATGGAATCTTCTAGAAACTTCTCATGGGACACTTGCCTATCAAAATCGCCCAAGGATGAGTAAGAGATCAATGAAATCTCCAAGTGGCATCAAGAACTATCAGAGAGAAGACACTAATCAAAAACCCAGAGCTGACTCACACCTCTGAAAATATCTATATATAGATCTCTCATCCCAGAGATCCAGAGGTTGGAGGCTGGAATTTTGTACTTTGCAGAGAATTGTTGTTGGTTTGAGATTGAGATTAGTACATTGGGTGATTTATGCTTTGTTGGAGGAGAGGAAGGGATTCCTTTGCTGGGAGGTAGATGCTGGATCGGAACTCACTTGGTTGTATCTCCTCTTGGACTTTCTTATTCTATCAATAAACTATTTGAGTTTCTCCTACATGTTGTGTACCAATGATGTTTTGTTATGCTTACATGTTTAGCTTAATCTGATCTTGAGCTTTTTATGAACGTATATCTGTATCTTTGTGTAGTTTCTCTCTCTTGTGATCTTGCAGGAATTCGGTGAAGCTGGGCCGGTAAGGGAGCAGGGAGCTGGGAGCTATTGAAGAGAGGAGCAATTGGATCAACAAACTAGCGGAAGACACAGGTTAGTTACATCCTTCCTCCTCATTTACATTTCATAAAGAAGAAATACTCAAATAAGTTTCCTTGTTTGTTGCTAATGCACTATCACACCTTAGAGTGGGATAGGGGCATTCCGAATGAATACTTTTCCCAACAACAAATTGGCGACTCCGCTGGGGATTGTATCTTGTTAGTTTATTTGTGTTTCTATTGTTGTTCTTCTCATAAACTCAGGAGTGCCGAATCGAACTGCATTTGCCATTTACAAATGCAAAGTAGAGATCTGCTACTCTAGTCCATTCATTGGGCCTATTTTTATGATCTAAACAGTTGATCCACAAGTGCTTTAACAGCCCTTTGTGATAGATCTTAGTCCTCCTTTAAATCATCCTCCTAATTGTACCTAATTGATAGCTTTTATCCGGCCAAAAACTGTAGATTAAACTGCAAACCGTGACCCAGAACCCAGAGACAATTCTCGTTTCTGCTTCAGCGCAGGCTCTGTGAAGAGACTCTGCATTTCAACGCAGGTCCCGAGAGGGCTACCTGCGCTGCAATTCAGTTTCTCTGTGCTGCAGGTGCGCTGATCAGCCTTTGCCCTATGCAGCTGTGGTTCTTTGCATCCTTGTGTTCAGTTTTATCTCTGTTTTTTGCAGCCTGTTATCAGTGTGTGTACCTATCTGAAAACCCCTTTTCTCTGCCTTAATTCCGCCTCAGTTGTATAAAATAAACTGTATTTGTTTTTGTGTATTTGTTACATCATTTGCAGTTTCCCATTACAAAAGTAAACTAGTCATACTGTCGCCCTTAGATCTAGACCTGTCATAAGTGTCGTTTTGATCTTAGGAGAAAGTTTGTTTGCTGTTGACAGTTGATTGCGCTTTTACTTTTGTCTTTTGGTTTGAATTTATGAATTTCTAGTGTCGGAACAAGTGTTTACTTCAAAATCATAAAGTGTCGTAATCGTCTTTTTGATTTCAAAAAGAAACTTGTTTGTGTTTTCACTTGAAATCGAATTCAAATTTGTACAACAACTTTCTTTTTAGGCATCAATATTAAGAAAGTGAAAACAAATACATGCATTTGTGCATTTGCATATTGATAGTTTGTATGGTTTGATTTAGGAAAAGTGCATTTACAGTGTGCTCTTTGCTCTTTGAGAAAAGATTGTGTCTTCCTTTTCCCCTTGTAGCTAGGATTTTCATTGTTGAAAAGAGATAAATGCTTGCTTATCATCTTTAGACTGCATTTAGGAATTGTATATACATCTCGTTGTGATCCATAAAGGCAAAATTCTAAGAAAGATCAACCTAAAATAAATTGAATGAACTTAACAATGCATTGGAACTTAATGCACAACATAGAGGTCTAGGCTAGAGACGTGTTCCGGCGTCGTAAAACTTGGTGACTGTCGATCTCGCTGATGGTTGGGTGATTCCTCCTGAGAGACGATAAGCGCCAGTACGGATTGTGCTCCCACGTACCGTCGAGTATATATTGGGAGACCCCTATAGGCACAAAACCTTTATCCATAGGAAGCCGTGTCGACCGCCCTACTGATCGCAATGCACTGAACACAGCATTCGGGAAGATTGACCGCCCGTACCTTAAAAAGTATTCTGCGGTTTTGCGAAAAGTTTGGCACACCCTCTACCTAGAACTCCAGAGCAGTCCCTTTCGTTCCTTTTCAGACTCCTTAACGGAAAAGGTCCATCTGAGCACTTGTCACTTCAGGCTCATTAAAAATTGAAGGAGACTAGAGTCATCTTTTGTTTTTTCTCGACTCTTTAAAATTGAAAAAACAAGTTGTGTCCAAGCATCGTAAAATTTATTTTAAACGGAATAATCATCACCTTTCCCTCGCTGATCTTCGAAGTTAGTCTCCCTTCATCACAAGTTCTTGTAGAATCGCTAGGACATCTTTTGGATAGACTAAATATGTCTGAACAACCGTCGACATCCAGGACTGTGTCGTCCGACACAGCAGTGGCACAGCCTCCTACTGCTACTCCAACGATGTTCAATGGTATACCATCTGTCCCGGTAAGTTATCAACAACAAGCCGGAGTCCAATCAGAGACTGTTTCGACGACATGGTTAGTTCCTATTTCTTCATCCGGATTATCATCTGGTATTTCTTATGTTGAAACTCAACAAATTGATCCAATGTGTCTTCAAAGGCCAATCTACCCTTTAAGTACTGGATTGCCACCATATGGAGGGCAGTATGCCTTTTCATTGTTCCCTCCCGGAGAACAACCATATGGGAGTTTACAACAAAGTTCAGGTCAAACTGGAATTACATCCAGGGGTTGGGTACCAATACTGCCTCAGCAACCAAGGGTTGCATATTCAATGCAACCAGTCCACCCTGTGTCGAATATTCCCACTATACCTGGTATGGTGATTGTGTCGCAAGTACAAGCGCTACCTATTGTATGTCAACCCCAAGTTTCTCAGGTTGCCATACAACAGCGTCTTGTCTCGACAACTCAATCACAACCTCAGGTTAGTGCCTCCTTATCTGGAGCGACTCAGGCTCAAACAAGTACTATGACTCCTCATCTTGGTCAATCATCCAGTATTGGACAACAGCAAATGGTCCAACAACCAGGGCTGGTTCATTCTCAACAACCGCAATTCCAGCAATCATATCAAGGACCTGAGCAACAAGTCTTTGTAAGTAATGGGCAACTGCATTTCCAAAGCAGTTATCAACAACCATACTATAATGGTTATGCCCATCAACCTTGTCAACGTTGCCAGCATCAAATACATTATGCTGGTATGCAAAGACCCACTGCTCAGGCGATTCCATCTTATCCTGGGTATGCTTCGCCTAACCTGAATCAACAGTTGCCCTTTGTAGCAACTCTAGAATTACCAGATCTAAACCGGCTGACGAATGATCCAATTGCTTATGCCACTTGGTGGCCAGTGATTCCGCATAAACTTCCATCAGATATTCCTAAATTTAATGGAAATCCGGGTGAAGATCCGTCGAATCATGTGATGAAATTTCATCTGTGGTGTTCATCAAACACCCTGAATGATGATTCAATAAGACTTCGCCTTTTTTAGAGGACGTTAACTGGTCTGGCGGCAAAATGGTACATCGAATTGCCTAGAGCTTCATTTGACAACTTCAATACCTTAGCCACGACTTTCTTAACCCATTTTCAATTACCGATAAGATATGAAACGGGAAAGGAACTCCTAACCAACTTCAAACAGACAACGGCCACTCACATATCTGATCATATACATGAGTGGCGACGTCGTCGTAGGATGGTAAAAACGTACGTTCCCGATCAGCTATTAGCTGAATGGTTTATCAAGTCATTACTTCTTGCTATAACGGAAGATGTGGCAAAGGGGGGAGTCGTAACGGAAGAGCAAGTCATCGCTCGTGCGCAATATCTGGACTTGGTCTATACTCAGTCTGGCACGCTCTACGACAAAATACCTAACGCCCCTAGACCGGAATTCTCAATTCCTCCTCCTAAATCAAACAATGACTCTCACGCCGGCGATGGCGTGATTGGCACGACAAACGTGAAATCGAAAAAGGCTACGTCCAAGAAAGCCCGTAAGATTTCAAATCAAAATGCAAAAGACGAACTTCTCGCCTCGGAGGTAAATGCCGACAAGGGCAAACAACTGAAACAACCAGGGGGCAAGAAGAGAAAGAAAGGGAGAAAAAAGAAGCACGATAAAGCTTCTACAAACCCTTCTGGGAAAAGGAAACCCCCTACGGGGTGTCATATATGCGATGAGGATCATCGGACGAGAGATTGTCCACATAACGTTGAAGTTAAGAAACTCTTTAAGAGTTAAAAAACCTCAGCAGTATTAACTGATCCATTTCCAAACCCGGGAACCAAACTGGTTGCTAATCAAAATACTTCTCGATCCCAAGTGCTCATGTTGTCTGTCTCAAAGCAGCAAAATGATGCTTTGACAAGGAATAAAGATTACGGGAATCCACAGCTGTCGAATAACAAGGCTAATGAACAACCTAGTAGCTCGACGACAACTTTGACAGAAGTTGTACCACCCATCATTCTTGAACAAATGATAAAGTCACCAAAGGGAATAGTACACAAATCAACATTTAATCCTCGTGCAAAAATAGCACAGGATTATAATATAATAGAGGGCCTGGCCCAATCGTCGTCCGCTATGTCGACACTTGAGGTACCGCAAAATTGCCCCTCCCAAGAGCAAGCTTTATTATCAGCAATAGGTGGGATTTGCCCAATGGATTCCAATCTTGTGGCCTTTGATCATAAAGGATATGACCCTCAGTTACCAGCTCAACTAGCTTTCCTTATTCAAGTGAAAGCCCTCAACAAAACTGTTCATCGAACAATTATTGATGAGGGGGCATCTACATGTATTATGTCGATGAGTTGCTGGAAAAATTTAGGCTCACCACCCTTTTCGAGATCGTCAACGACGTTAAAAGCATTTGATGGACGATCATACACTCCATCCGGGATTTTAAGTAACTTGCAAGTTGAACTAGGGGGCAAAACAGTAGGAATTGATGTTGAAGTAATTAATGGAAACCTCGATTACAACATCCTACTGGGAAGGCCCTGGATATATGTCATGGCCGCAGTTGTGTCGACCTACTTCAGGAGGATTTCATTTCCCTTTCAAGGAGGAATTACAGTTGTCGACCAACAAACTTTCCTCCCCGACAGTTCACAAGTGACGGGAAGCATTCCAATGATCCATGGAAGCAATCATTCGCTTCAAAATATTGGAGTAGGTCTCCTAAAAGACCCTGCCTTAATGGGTACTTTTGCCCTACCGCCTGCGAGTAATCTGGCGGAAGTGGCCACAGTGGAAACCTACGATATGAAATCTTCTATATCTAATGGATTCCAAAGATTCCTGAACATTTTGTCGGCATGGATCATCGCCCTAATAGAAATATTGTAGCAATCAATTTTCTTGGCCTGGGGGGAAAACCCAAATCAACGCTCATCAAGCATTTGGATAGATAGGTCTAAAGAATATGGTACCCCTTCAGATCCTTGGTCGCAAGTGCATGTCACCGACAAAGGAATTTTCCAATCAATGGTAATTGACGGGGCACCATTGAATGATTCCCACCATCGTTCCCTTCTCCCGGATTGCGGAGAAGACACTCAAGATGACCTTTATCATCCTTCAGTTTTTGATTTTCTATCAAATACTGTAAATACAGTGGATTATGAGGATAGTTCTTTTACTGTGTCAACCTCATTAAAAAATGAAACAATCCCCTTTCCAAATCTCAAAGGTAAACCTTCATTCCAACCACCAAGTTGAATGCAATGAAGCTTGGGGGGCATGCACCTTGATTTGCGTTATTATGCTGGGGGCATGCAAACTTATCACGATCAGTGTTACTGTAGGGTTCAAGCTCGTTAAAAAATAAACCCGCATCGAGCAGTTTTAGCGCATAGTTCATGCTCGTTAAAAAATAAAAATAAGATCGAGCAAGTGTTTCAATCCGCGTTTAAGCTCGTTAAAAAATGAACTATCCTCCGGTAAATAACCACCGTGAATGTAACATTATCAGCCATTAAAGCCTTGGTCGTGTTTGCACCGTCACCTCCACTTTTCCGTTGGCCGATCATTCACCTCCATATGATTGTTTACCCATTTTGAGGAACAGCTGCGAAGAGTGATTTCACTAGCCATCCTTGTGACACTGCCGTGCTTGGAAAATTCCAACCCTTACCTGGAATCAGCTGCTACCCATTTTATCACTCGTTCCTCAAAAGAGGAGTCTTCTTTAAGCTCTTTTCATTTGACTCGTAAAATATGAAAAGATTGCCGAGTTCTGGCCTTCCAGCTCATTAAAGCGACAGGAAGAGCTATCCCTCCTCTAGATTTTAATCTTTTTGTACCTGAGGGATTATTGCACAAAAAGATCGAGCGCTTGTTTTGTTCGGCTCGTTAAAACTATCGAAAATTCATCCCTTCTGTATTGTTTTATACTTTTTCGGACTTAAGGGATTAGATGACGAAAAAGGACCTCTGGAGTTACCTTGCGTACCTTTTCAGACTCTCTAAAAATGAAAAGGACCGAGTTATCTTTGTCGTTAGACTCGTTAAAAACATTAATAGCGACAAACTTGTCTTTAGACGAGAACGAGTTTCACTATCGCTAGGCTCGTTAAAACATAGCGATGGGTTTGCCCGAAGGGAAAATTATAGAACAAGCATATGTTATCCTCCTCAAGCTTGACAAAAATAAAGAGGTACTGGTCAGCAATGACTGGGGAAAAATTGGGAAGAAACTCAAAGAACCTTTATTGGTAGCAAGTCGCTCTTGAACATGACACTTCCACTCCGTGCCTGAGTCGGGTTGGGTTTTTTCATTCACCGGTCACATCACCATGGTCTCGCCATACCATCCACCTTTGGGGTAAATGCTACCAATCCATCATATAAGTGTCGCCGATATTTTCAAGAGAAGTCATCCAGAGAAGTCAACCGTGTCCCATCCACTACCATACATTATACTTCATTCTTTCATGATCGCCACCCTGAACCATATATCATCAGATCGTTTTCACCTCCATCAAAATCATTTGCTCCATTCCGTGTCATTGATGTGGGATTCACTAAGGCCCTCCTTTGATGGATCGCTTCTTGTCGACATCAGCTCATTATCCAAGAAGTTGATCTAGGAACACCCCCTTCAGTACTTTGAAGCTTGCATGCCTCAATGGCAAGTTTCTCACTTCCGGTGACAGCTATACATCAATGACCTTCGACCGAAAGATTTTGCGTGGTGTTCGACGCCAAGTCCTTTATTCACACCACGTGAATTGTACTGCAGTACCTTGAGGGTCATTATCATTATCAGTGATTCCTCTCGCGCTTGTTAACAGTTTACATCATTGACTGGTAATCAAGCGATGTCTTTCCATGTTCGACTTCAAAACATTTCTCACATGGATCGACTTGAACTTAGAGTGAAGATCGGACGAGATTGAAGACCCCGGATCTAGTTTCATCCATCCGGGCTGCGATATATATTCAGGAAAAGTAAAGACATTGACATGTACAGCACTGCAGAACAGATAATCATCCTACCAAAAGGATGATGATTTCATCAGAATCATCAATCTACCATCAGACGATTGTCTGTCCTATGTACATAAAATGAATTTATGAAGCTGAGCATGGGAATGCCCACCTCAGCTAGATCATGAAAACAATACGAAAATAATGTATTGTATTGTATCTTATTACAAGTCTCCTCCCAGCATTGAAAGAACTTCGGATCCTCCTAATAAAGCATTTCACCCGATAAACGGCCTCATACTTTAGGGGGAAACTGTTATAGACATTTTTGTGCCCTACAGCTCTAAGCATGAAATGTCCATAAACCAAGGGATCCAAAGTCCCTAAAAGTGTTGTTCCTACTCCTAAAGGAACAAGGTCAACAAATTACAGCTTCTCCCAGAAGTTCTCCACCAGAAACTACTAAAAATTGGTCAAAATTGGATCAGCGCACCTAAATGCACTACCAGGGTGCTATGCAGAGCACCTTTTACACACGGGAAGTGCGTTTCAGTGCACCTATATACACTGTGAGGGTGCGCTGATTGGGAAAAGACAAGTGGCGGAGACAGTTTGCGAGGTGGATGATCATGGAATCTTCCAGAAACTTCTCATGGGACACTTGCCTATCAAAATCGCCCAAGGATGAGTAAGAGATCAATGAAATCTCCAAGTGGCATCAAGAACTATCAGAGAGAAGACACTAATCAAAAACCCAGAGCTGACTCACACCTCTGAAAATATCTATATATAGATCTCTCATCCCAGAGATCCAGAGGTTGGAGGCTGGAATTTTGTACTTTGCAGAGAATTGTTGTTGGTTTGAGATTGAGATTAGTACATTGGGTGATTTATGCTTTGTTGGAGGAGAGGAAGGGATTCCTTTGCTGGGAGGTAGATGCTGGATCGGAACTCACTTGGTTGTATCTCCTCTTGGACTTTCTTATTCTATCAATAAACTATTTGAGTTTCTCCTACATGATGTGTACCAATGATGTTTTGTTATGCTTACATGTTTAGCTTAATCTGATCTTGAGCTTTTTATGAATGTATATATGTATCTTTGTGTAGTTTCTCTCTCTTGTGATCTTGCAGGAATTCGGTGAAGCTGGGCCGGTAAGGGAGCAGGGAGCTGGGAGCTATTGAAGAGAGGAGAAATTGGATCAACAAACTAGCGGAAGACACAGGTTAGTTACATCCTTCCTCCTCATTTACATTTCATAAAGAAGAAGTACTCAAATAAGTTTCCTTGTTTGTTGCTAAGGCACTATCACACCTTAGAGTGGGATAGGGGCATTCTGAATGGATACTTTTCCCAACAACAATATAGGAAAGGCCGGGATAATCTCGTATGGCCTATGAGAATGACCATCAAACGCTGTCAAGAGGGTAGGTGAAGGGACAACCGACGGTGATCTAATGGCCTTCCAGCATGACATAGACATGACACACGTGGAAGCTCCCTCATCTATAACTATCCGAAAAATATTTGTTTTCAAGTAGGTAGAATTTATGTAGAAATCCATGTGATGAGGAAGTCCCTTTTTGACATTATTCATATCAAAAGTGAGAGCTAAGGAATTACTTGGATCCACTGCCCCCCTTGCTGATAGCAAGGCACTTCTTTGAGCAGGACATGACTAGAGAACCTCTAAAGCGGACATAGCACATGGACTCTGAGCCAGATCCTCAACAACAGAGTAATTCTCGGCTGTCCTAATATTAGGGTTGATAGTCGCGCGTTTATCGGAACCTTTCGGTACCCGTGGTATAGTCTCGACAGAAGGTCGCTCAATATGAAGTGGGTTGTTAGTTTCGGGAACTGATTTACCCTTGGAAGTTTCACCTTCAGCATAATCATATGACCGAGTAGCCACATGGACGTTAGAACCCATCATGAAAACATTTGATGATTTTTCCCCTTCCTGGTTGCCCCCTGCGGAGGTACCAGGATTTGAACTCGCGCCAGCAAGAAGTTGTTGCCCTTGGGGAAAAGGGTTGGTTAACACAGCTGTTATAGACATTTTTGTGCCTTACAGCTATAAGCATGAAATGTCCATAATCCAAGGGATCCAAAGTCCCTAAAGATGTTGTTACAGCTCCTAAAGGAACAAGGTCAACCAATGACAGCTTCTCCCAGAAGTTCTCCACCAAAAACCACTCAGAACTAGTCAAATCAGGATCAATTCAGAAGCTCCACTAACTGCCTGCGTTGCAACGCACTTGGATACACTACCCAGGTGCGCTGAGCGGGAAATGACAAGTGGCAGAGTCATTCAACGAGGTGGAGAGACCATGGAAGCTTCCAGAATCTTCTCCAATGACACTTGCCTCACTGAATTCGACCAAGTGATGAGTAAGAGGCTCTCAGTCTCCAAGTGGAAGCAAGAACTGACAGAGAGAAGCCACAAGTCAAAACATAAGCTGACTCATCCTCTCTGCTTACATCTATATATGGATCCCTCATCCCAGAGATCCAGAGGTTGGAATTTTGTACTTTGCAGAGAATTGTTGTTGGTTTGAGATTGAGATTAGTACATTGGGTGATTTATGCTTTGTTGGAGGAGAGGAAGGGATTCCTTTGCTGGGAGGTAGATGCTGGATCAGAACTCACTTGGTTGTATCTCCTCTTAGACTTTCTTATCATATCAATAAACTATTTGAGTTTCTCCTACATGTTGTGTATCAATGATGTTTTGTTATATTTGCATGTTTAGCTTACTCTTATATTGATCTTTTTATGAATGTTTATCTATATCTTCGCGTAGTTTCTCTCTCTTGTGATCTTGCAGGGATTCGGTGAAGCTGGGCTGGTAAGGGAGCAGGGAGCTGGGAGCTACTGAAGAGAGGAGCGATTTGGATCAACAAACTAGCGGAAGACACAGGTTAGTTACATCCTTTCTCCTCATTTACATTTCATAAAGAAGAATACTCAATTAGTTTTCCTTGTTTGTTGCTAAGGCACTATCACACCTTAGAGTGGGATAGGGGCGTTCTGAATAGATACTTTTCCCAACAACAAATTGGCGACTCCGCTGGGGAGCGTATCTAGTTAGTTTATTTGTGTTTCTATTGTTGTTCTTCTCATAAACTTAGGAGTGGAGAATCGAACTGCATTTGCCATTTACAAATGCAAAGTAGAGATCTGCCACTCTAGTCCACTCACTGGGCCTGTTTATGATCTGAACAAGCTGATCCACAAATTCTCTAACTGCCCTTTGTGATAGCTCTTAGTCCTCCTTTAAATCATCCTTCTAATTGTACCTTATTGATAGCTTTTATCCGGCCAAAAACTGTAGATTAAACTGCAAACCGTGACCCAGAACCCAGAGAAAATTCTCGTTTCTGCTTCAGCGCAGGCTCTGTGAAGAGGTTCTGCATTTCAACGCAGGTCCCGAGAGGGCTTCCTGCGGTGTAATTCAGTTTCTCTGTGTTGGGGGTGCGCTGATCAGCCTTTGCCTTGTGCAGTTGTGGTTCTCTGCTTCTTTTTGCTCAGTTTTGTCTCTGATTTTTGCAGCCTGTTATCAGTATGTGTACCTATCTGAAAACCCCTTTTCTCTGCCTTAATTCCGCCTCAGTTGTATACAAGAAACTGTACTTGTTTTTGTGTATTTGTTACATCATTTGCAGTTTCCCATTACAAAAGTAAACTAGTCATACTGTCGTCCTTAGATCTAGACCTGTCATAGGTGTCATTTTGATCTTAGGAGTAAGTTTGTTTGTTGTTGACAGTCGATTGCGCTTTTACTTTTGTTTTTTGGTTTGAATTTGTGAATTTCTAGTGTCGAAACAAGTGTTTACTTCAAAATCATAAAGTGTCGTAATCGTCTTTTTGATTTCAAAAAGAAACTTGTTTGTGTTTTCACTTGAAATCGAATTCAAATTTGTACAACAGCTTTCTTTTTAGGCATCAATATTAAGAAAGTGAAAACAAATACACGCATTTGTGCATTTGCATATTGATAGTTTGTATGGTTTGATTTAGGAAAAGTGAATTTACAGTGTGCTCTTTGCTCTTTGAGAAAAGATTGTGTCTTTCTTTTCCCCTTGTAGCTAGGATTTTCATTGTTGAAAAGAGATAAATGCTTGCTTATCATCTTTAGACTGCATTTAGGAATTGTATATACATCTCGTGGTGATCCAAAAAGGCAAACTTCTAAGAAAGATCAACCTAAAATAAATTGAATGAACTTAACAACGCTTTGTAACTTAACGCACAACATAGAGGTCTAGGCTAGAGACGTGTTTCGGCGTCGTAAAACCTGGTGACTGTCGATCTCACTGATGGTTGAGTGATTCCTCCTAAGAGACGATAAGCACCAGTACGGATTGTGCTCCCACGTACCGTCGAGTATATATTGGGAGACCCCTATAGGCATAAAACCTTTATCCATAGGAAGCCGTGTCGGCCGCCCTACTGATCGCAATGCACTGAACACATCATTCGGGAAGATTGACTGCCCGTACCTTAAAAAGTTTTTCGCGGTTTTGCGAAAAGTTTGGCACACCCTCCACCTAGAACTCTAGAGCAGTCCCTTTCGTTCCTTTTCAGACTCCTTAACAGAAAAGGTCCATCTGAGCACTTGTCACTTCAGGCCCATTAAAAATCGAAGGAGACTAGAGTCATCTTTTGCTTTTTCTTGACTCTTTAAAATTGAAAAAGCAAGTTGTGTCCAAGCGTCGTTAAAATTTATTTTAAACGGAATATTCATACCCTTTTTCCTGCGTTGATCTTTAGGTTGAGAAAATGGAGCCTACCAACCAAGGAATTCCCCTTGGTGGAAATCCTAGTCCCTTCTCCTCTTGGGGAGATGTTGGTGCGCCCCATATGGCCACATTGTCGCTTCCAGGACTGACAATTGGCTTGCCGGTCTGGCTCTTCTCAACCAATGTCGTTCAGAACACCACTATTCCTGAATAGTCGAATCAGCAGTTAGACCAGTCCAAAGTTACCCACCAGCCTTCTACTTCCTCTAATTCTTCCTCTCCTCCTTCCTCTTCGCTTGACGGAACTGGTAAAACAAAAAACCAAGTTCCTAAGGAGAATAAGGAAAAGAAGAAGAAAGAGAAGAAGAAGAAGGAGCCAAAAGCGACTGGGGGCAAACGAGTGTCGTCTAGCGAAAATCCACACACCGCACTGACCAGGCCTAAATCGCCATGTGTCATATGCAATGGAGACCACTTTCACAGAGATTGTCCCTACATCCCTCAGATACTAAGGGACTGGTCTCCCCGTTTGCACAATTCGGTGGCGTCAACCTCTGATAGCCATGTTGAAAGCACACTGTCAACTAGCGAAAGTGAAGTCCCAGGACAAAAAGGGAGAGCTAGATCTCCCTGTAAACTGTGCGAAGGCAACCACGCCATCCACCGTTGTCCCTTCTTAGACGAAGCGAAAAGAGTTTTGGATGATCGTCCGGTTTCACCGTTACGACTTCCTCCTGGATATAAAAAACTCTTGTCGAGTCCTTCGTTAGTTGAAAATCCAGCTGGCCCGCTCAAGTGGTCAGCTGAAGCGCCGGTCATTGAAGATGAACCAGCTGAATCCATACCCGACGAAAGTCAAAAGGTCGAGGTGGCAGTTGACCCGGTCTTGCCTTCAGAGGATTTATCTTCGAATGGCACAGTCACTAAAGAGGATAAGGATGACACCATCCAAATTCTCTTCATCAACACAGACTCAGACGAACACGGGGGCAATCCACCCATTCCTTTATCGCAGGAAGGAATTTCGTCAGAGCGATACCCAGCCGTCTACTCGGTCCCACCACCAAGCAACTTAGTTGTATCCTTCGACTGGAATCAACTAGGCAGACCCCGGTTTCCAGCAAGCATACCATTCCGAATTATCGTTCAAATATACAGAATGGTCATGGCTGGCACCATCATTGATGAGGGGGCATCTGTGAGTATCCTTTCCTCCATTGCTTGGAAAGCGCTTGGTTCACCATCGCTTTTGCCTGAAATGAGAAATCTGACAGGTTTCGATAAAGGAACCAGTCGACCTTTAGGGATCCTCCCCAATGTGCCCATAACATTGAAAGGGAAGACCGTTCAAATGAACGTGATGGTCGTTCAAGGACCCTTGGATTATAACCTACTCCTTGGACGAGACTATATATATTGCATGGGAGCCATCGTCTCCTCACTCTTTAGAGTAATGTGTTTTCCGCACGAAGGAAGAGTGGTCAAGCTCGTGGACCAGCTTTCATTTCCCAGATCACGCATCGCAAATAGTCATATACCATCCCTAAATGGTCTCTTCACGCAAGAAATGTCTCAACCCACGGTCTGTCATCCCGATGAGCGCGAGTAATTCGGAGGGATATGACTGGAACCCAGGGGGCATGCGTCCTGGTCTGCTTCAGTAGGAAAACTTTGGGTATAAGGTAGGTTTTCGCGGGAGAATATGACTAGTCTGTACCCCGTCCGTGATTGAGATAGGGGTTATTCTAGAATAAGATTCTTTTGTCAAAGTTATGTGAGTTGGCGGGCCTCGTCGCTCACCTTTGTTTATCTCGGTAGACATCGCTGAAGAAGTGTTTTGTTTGAAAGATTAACGGAACAATCTTTGGGTAACCTGAAAGAGGTAGGCCTCTCTCGGTAAAACAATTGTTTTGGCGGAAGTGAAGTAGAGGTAACCTTGAAACTCTGTTTTAAACCTGGGGGCATGCAAACCTTTTGGAGTGCAAGCAAGGGGCGGCTATTTATTTTTAAAATTTTTAGGTCCTCCCTTTAAACCTGTAGGTCTAACCCTTTAAACTCGTAGGATTAGTCGTTTCCGAACTTGCATAACGAAAGGATGCGGGGCATAGCTTTGTAAGGCGCAAGCTCCATAAAAAATGGCATCTTACATGAGACATTCTTATCATATGACTGGATAATCGAGCAGTTTTAGCACATATTTCATGCTCGTTAAAAAATAAACATAAGATCGAGCAAGTGTTTCAACCCGCGTTTAAGCTCGTTAAAAAATGAACTATCCTCCGGTAAATAATCACCGTGAATGTAACATTATCAGCCATTAAAGCCTTGTTCGTGTTTGCACCGTCACCTCCACTTTTCCATTGGTCGATCATTCACCTCCATTTGATTGTTTACCCATTTTGAGGAACAGCTGCGAAGAGTGATTGCACTAGCCATCCTTGTGACACTGTCGTGCTTGGAAATTCCAACCCTTACCTGGAATCAATTGCTACCCATTTTATCACTCGTTCCTCAAAGACGAGTCTTCTTTAAGCTCTTTTCATTTGACTCGTAAAATATGAAAAGATTGCCGAGTTTTGGCCTCCCAGCTCGTTAAAGCGACTGGAAGAGCTATCCCTCCTCTAGATTTTAATCTTTTTGGACCTGAGGGATTATTGCACAAAAAGATCGAGCGCTTGTTTTGTTCGGCTCGTTAAAACTATCGAAAATTCATCCCTTCTGTATTGTTTTATACTTTTTTGGACTTAAGGGATTAGATGACGAAAAAGGACTTTCGAAGTTAACTTTACGTACCTTTTCAGACTCTCTAAAAATGAAAAGGACCGAGTTATCTTTGTCGTTAGACTCGTTAAAAACATTAATAGCGACAAACTTGTCTTTAGACAAGAACGAGTTTCACTATCGCTAGGCTCGTTAAAACATAGCGATGGGTTTGCCCGAAGGGCAAATTATAGAACAAGCATATGTTATCCTCCTCAAGCTTGACAAAAATAAAGAGGTACTGGTCAGCAATGACTGGGGAAAAATTGGGAAGAAACTCAAAGAACCGTTACTGGTAGCAAGTCGCTCTTGAACATGACACTTCCACTCCATGCCTGAGTCAAGTTGGGTTGTTTCATTCACCGGTCACATCACCATGGTCTCGCCATACTATCCACCTTTGGGGTAAATGCTACCAATCCATCATATAAGTGTCGCCGATATGTTCAAGAGAAGTCATCCAGAGAAGTCAACCGTGTCCCATCCACTACCATACATTATACTTCATTCTTTCATGACCGCCACCCTGAACCCTATATCATCAGATCGTTTTCACCTCCATCAAAATCATTTGCTCCGTTCCGTGTCACTGATGTGGGATACATCAAGGCCCTCCTTTGACGGATCGCTTCTTGTTGACATCAGCTCATTATCCAAGAAGTTGATCTAGGAACACCCCCTTCAGTACTTTGAAGCTTGCATGCCTCAATGGCAAGTTTCTCACTTCCGGCGACAGGTATACATCAATGACCTTCGACCGAAAGATTTTGCGTGGTGTTCGACGCCAAGTCCTTTATTCACACCACATGAATTGTACTGCAGTACCTTGAGGGTCATTATCATTATCGGTGATTCCTCTCGCGCTTGTTAACAGTTTACATCATTGACTGGTAATCAAGCGATGTCTTTCCATGTTCGACTTCAAAACATTTCTCACATGGATCGACTTGTACTTAGAGTGAAGATCGGATGAGATTGAAGACCCCGGATCTAGTTTCATCCATCCGGGCTGCGATATATATTCAGGAAAAATAAAGACATTGACATGTACAGCATTGTAGAACAGATAATCATCCTACCAAAAGGATGATGATTTCATCATAATCATCAATCTACCATCAGACGATTGTCTGTCCTATGTACATAAAAATGAATTTATAAAGCTGAGCATGGGAATGCCCGCCTCAGCTAGATCATGAAAACAATATGAAGAATAATGTATTGTATTGTATCTTATTACAGGTCTCCTCCCAGCATTGAATGAACTTCGGATCCTCCTAATAAAGCATTTCACCCGATAAACGGCCTCATACTTTAGGGGGCAACTGTTATAGACATTTTTGTGCCTTACAGCTATAAGCATGAAATGTCCATAATCCAAGGGATCCAAAGTCCCTAAAGATGTTGTTACAGCTCCTAAAGGAACAAGGTCAACCAATGACAGCTTCTCCCAGAAGTTCTCCACCAAAAACCACTCAGAACTAGTCAAATCAGGATCAATTCAGAAGCTCCACTAGCTGCATGCGTTGCAAAGCACCCAAATGCACTGGCTAGGTGCGTTGCAACACACTTGGATACACTACCCAGGTGCGCTGAGCGGGAAATGACAAGTGGCAAAGTCATTCAACGAGGTGGAGAGACCATGGAAGCTTCCATAATCTTCTCCAATGACACTTGCCTCACTGAATTCGACCAAGTGATGAGTAAGAGGCTCTCAGTCTCCAAGTGGAAGCAAGAACTGACAGAGAGAAGCCACAAGTCAAAACATAAGCTGACTCATCCTCTCTGCTTACATCTATATATGGATCCCTCATCCCAGAGATCCAGAGGTTGGAATTTTGTACTTTGCAGAGAATTGTTGTTGGTTTGAGATTGAGATTAGTACATTGGGTGATTTATGCTTTGTTGGAGGAGAGGAAGGGATTCCTTTGCTGGGAGGTAGATGCTGGATCGGAACTCACTTGGTTGTATCTCCTCTTGGACTTTGTTATCATATCAATAAACTATTTGAGTTTCTCCTACATGTTGTGTATCAATGATGTTTTGTTATATTTGCATGTTTAGCTTAATCTGATCTTGAGCTTTTTATCAATGTATATCTATATCTTCGTGTAGTTTCTCTCTCTTGTGATATTGCAGGGATTCGGTGAAGCTGGCTGGTAAGGGAGCAGGGAGCTGGGAGCTACTGAAGAGAGGAGCAATTTGGATCAACAAACTAGTGGAAGACACAGGTTAGTTACATCCTTTCTCCTCATTTACATTTCATAAAGAAGAATACTCAATTAGTTTTCCTTGTTTGTTGCTAAGGCACTATCACACCTTAGAGTGGGATAGGGGCATTCTAAATAGATACTTTTCCCAACAACAACAGCTTGAGAACTAGAAGTCCCTTGCTGCCCTAACAAGCACTGAGCGTCTTCAATCTTGGGGCAGAGGTGAGTTAAATGGTCTCCACTGCACAACTTGCATGGAAACTTGACTTTCTTTCTAGAATCTTTTCTACCACCACCAACATTATTGTCAGATTTATTTGCGTCAGCCTTCCCATCCTAATTCTTTTTCCTACCTCGTCCTTTCTTTTTCCCATTGGAATTTTGATTTCCTTTGGGGTTATCAGATTGGACGGCATTAATCGAAGAGGTTTGGGAAGCTGGAGGGTTATACGATGTGACTTGGTTGTTAGAAGCATTTTGTAAAGACAACTGCTGCAATTGGTTCAACAAGTTTTCTGCATTTGTGTCTACTGACCCAATGATACCATCCGCGTGGGGATCCGGCTTCGACTTAGCTATGTCAACCTTAGACCCAGGAGCATCTGGAAATTATTTTTGTAGGATCCCAGACTGAGAGTCGATCAATTCTAATTGCTGGGCCCTAAAAATGGCTTGCTCCTCAGAATAGACTCCAGACATGGAGACATCCTTAGAGATCTCGGGTTGTAAATATTTCAAAAACCATTCAAGACGGTACTCCGAAGGGATTTCGGCTTTAATGAGCCTCTTTCTCCGTCTCCATTCCTGAATATGGTCAGAAATATCAGTTGCCTTCTCATGTCGAAATGTGGCCAGAAGTTCAGTTCCGGCATCATAACGGACAGGCAACTGGAAATGATTTAAGAAAATATTGGCTAAGTCAGCGAAAGATGTAAAGCTGCCCCCTGGCAACTCTATATACCATTTGGCCACATTACCAGTCAAGGTGCGTTGAAACAGTCTCAACCTAATCGAGTCATCGATAAGGGAGTTAGATGAGCACCACAAATGGAATGTGGTTACATGGTCGCCTGGGTCTTCACCACTCTTCCCTTCGAATTTTGGAATGTCTAAAGGGAGTTTGGTTGGGACCGGAGGCCAGGCCGGATTGTACTTGATTGGATCATTTGTTAACTTAGTGAGATCTGGCAAGTTCAAAGTTGCCAGAAACAAAAGCCTAGGAGGACCTTGGGGATTCCACCCAGACTGGGCGGAGCTCCCAAAGTTATAAAAAGATTGGCCTGGATTTTGGAAGGCACCAGGCTGCCCGAAGTAACCAGCAGAACCGGCTGAACCAAAAGGCAAGCCTTGTGATCCAGCAAAATTCAGAGTTTGACCAACTCTGGTCACAAAGCCTCCATAACCAGCAAAGTTTCCTCCTAAAGGATTATAAGGAGTTGATAACCCCTGATACGGATTCCAAGCCGAAGCTATGGGAGGAATACTTTGAAATGAACTAACTGTGGAGTACGGCCTATCCCTTGTTGGCCGATAAACGGATTCCCAGTTCCCGCGCCACTAACCCCAAGGTTAGTCCAACCTTGGAAAGGATTACTGCTTTGTCCTACAGAAGAAAAAGGCATGGATCCTATCACCGGGTTGGAATGTGGTATATGACCACTTCCGAAAGGAAAACCCTGGAATGAAGCCGATCCACCCATCATGGACGTGGCGGCACTAAACATAACTGATGGAATACCCTGTGAATGGGTGCCAAATGGGAAGAATCCAGAACCAAAAGCATTGGTTTGAGTATTTCCACTCATGGACGGAATGGAGGTAGACCCAAATAAAGATGTGCTAGCAAAAGATCCAAACAAAGAAGCAGAGGAGATGGAAATCATTCCTCCCCCTTGCACCGATGTTGGAGTCTGCATAGTCGTAGCACTTGTAGTAGAAGCCATGCTTCCAATAGTGGTCATCGATGGTAAGCGCGTAGCATAACTTGGACTTGACGATCTATGCATCGGAGTCCCAACGTATTGTAATACGTCCGGATGACTAGATGGTAGGGGAGAATTCGGAGCCGCTAACGACTCTGAGAGTTCTTCTACCTCTATGTTATTCTCTGCTTGAAAGAGAACTCGAGAAAGAACTGGAGTGTTCCTCTCTTGTTCTGCGGAAGTGCCAGGCCTTGCTTGAACACTAATGCCCCCGAGAGGAGGATCAATCCCTGATGCGTCAACTGCCATGGGACGAAACCCACCAGCAGTATTACCTCTGTGCCTTCTAGGAGAAGGCTCTAAACTTGGTGGTGAAAGACCACGAAGTCTTCGAGACCGTCTAGGTGATCGGTCAGCCAGTTTTAATTTTTTGTTAAGATCTAACTAAAGACTCAAAAAATTGAAAGCTAGGCCAACTAAGAGCACAAATAACACATTATAAAGTCCCTAAAGATATCAGCCAATCAAACAAATTCCAAGTATTTCCGCTCCAAGTGATTAAGACCAGACACCAAAATACAAGAAAGTGAATTAAGGGGCCTTCCGAAGATAGTCTGGGATGATGAGGGCCTAGTCCTATCAGCGAAGGTAATAGAGGAAGTTACGTTGACCTCCTAACAACAACCTGCACCGGTGCAAGCCCCCAAGCTTCGCAAGGTTGCCCTCCAGTAGTACCGTTGAGAGTGATGCAACGTCGACCTCAGATGCCACGGGATTCCCCTCCGCATCCAAATAGGAGAGGGGGTATCTCTCTTCCCTGTCTTCACAGACCCTCGTGCTTAACTCCCAGATCCGGAGCTTTCCTGGTCTTCCTAACGCTATTGGATTTTCACTCGCTATTCAGACTCCTACGTTTGACGTTTAAATGGCCTTGGAGAGTTAACTCTCCACTCGCCTAATCCAAGGCCCTAAAATCCTAAAATTTGTTGGTGTATCTAACTTTAAAAAAAAAATTAGTGAATTTTAACTAGCGCTTGATTTTAAAATAGGTTTTTATTTAAGTCACAGGATAACAGAAGTGAAACTAGTGGTGTTTTTGACGCAAAAGAAATTAATAAAAACCTAACTACATGCACATGCACTTGTTTTCGTTTTTCTATGAAAAGCAATTTCTACAAGGTTCAGAGGAACTTCTAATAAAACAAATTTTTCTTTTCTTTTCGTTAATTCATGCTTCACACTCACAAAAGTTAACAAAGCTATGTGTGCCTAAAAAGATGTGCAAATCTATCCTAATGCAACAAATATATGCTGATGCAAGATTCAAAACTACTCTAAAAACAAGAAATAAAAGTTGCTTGCTTATCAATTTTTATTTTGCCACTTAAAATGTCTAGATGGAATATGATATGCTACCATTCATTTCATCTAAACACTAAAAACAAGTTCCATGACAAACAGAAATCACTTTCATTCACTAAAAGGAAACCAAATGAAAGCAAAGTTCAAGAAAGCAAAACTAAGTTTTTCAAAAAGTTTTCTTCAAAAACAACAACAAAAAAGTCTTTTCAAAAATGCTCTCAACAAGACTGAAACTTTGTGACTGAAGAATAGGCAACAAACACTTTTGCAAGTTGACACCACACAATGGATGAAAACTCAACAAAAATAAATGTGTTTAAGGATGCTCTTAACAATCAAAAGCAACAATGAAAGCTTTGGCAACAAAGACCAAAAAGATCAAAAAGACAAATTTCCAGAAAGTGTCAATCAACAACTTTCATGAAACAAAGAAGTGGATGGTCACAAAAAGAGGTTTTTTCAAGCAAACAAAAAATCACCAAAAGCAAGATTTAACACAAAGATTGAGATCAATCTTCCTGCCCTGATGAATCAGAGCAGCCAAGATTCCTAGCAAGAAATCTTGCGTGCTTTAGCAAAAAAGATGATGCTTGCAATAACAAAAACAAGACCAATACCCCTTACAATCAGAGAGAATTTGGAACAAGATGCTTGCTGTAAAACAAACAACTGATACTGGAAAATGACTGTTTCAGACTGAATCAAACTACCAGATAGACCTTTAGAGATAAAAAGATTTAAAAATCTTGAAAATTTCTATATATACGCGACTGTACTGATGTACAGACTACGTGTATACGCGACTGTAACTAAGGAAACCTGCGTATACGCGGGTTCACTTAAGGAAACATGCGTATATATGCCTCTGTAACTAAGAAAAACAGCGTATATAAAAGGTTTCAAGAAAAATAAAAAACAAACTGAAGAAACTGGCAAAACTTAGAATTCAAGAACATACCACACAGCAAGAGCAAGCAAACAGGCAGCTGAGCCCTGATTGGCTTGAAAACACCCAAACTAGGAACAACAAGAGTGTTGTCCCCAGTGGAGTCGCCAATTCTGTTGAGGGAAATGTTCCCCTAGGGCTTTTGGGTTGAAACCCTAGCAGACTGAAAGTTGTCTATATAGAGAAACACACATTCACACAGCCATTATGCTATTGTAAGAAAATTCTATGATAAGGGAACGTACCTTAGGTCCTACGTTTGAGAAGGTCCTCAAGGGTCCAAACCCTTCTTCAAGTCCCTCTTGCTCCTTTGTCCTACAAAACAACCAATTCCAAAGAACACAACAGTATATGGACAAAAAGTTATAAAGAAACCATTTTCATGTTATAAAGAAAGGTAGTTAGTTATGAAATATAAACAACCATTCACATATCAATTCTAACATGAATATCATAAACATAAAGAAGATTCATATCAGGAACCAAGACATGTGTTTCTTTTATTATAGACAAATAAAGTACAGAAAAAGGAATAATTTCACCTGAGTCACCTTCCGCAGGCTCCAAGCAAAGCTTCCTTCCGGATTCGTCTAGCCTCAAGCCTTTAACAAACTCCTTCCATGACTTTCTCCATGATGTCACAAGTAATGGATGAACATCAACACACAAGGAAACAAGGGTTTCCTGTACAAATGGGGAAAGTGCAGAAGGCACAAGGGTCTTAAAACCCGGTTAGGGGAAAAATCTCAGCATAATAACCTTTCTCTCCTTTCTCTCTTTTAGGCCTTCCCATTCAGTTCTTTTTATACCTCTCCCAAAGTAGTTTTTTAGTTGGGAGTTGGTTGGGAACAGTTGGGCCATGGGCACTAACAGGTGATCAACAGGTAAAACCTGCGATCTTCGCCCGAAAATAAGGATTTTTATATTTTTTTCAGTGTTTTAATACATATACGCGGGTTGGGTATATGCCTACCCGCGTATACACGCATTTAACTCAGGGAAATGTCACGTATAAGGGATAAAACACTGTTTTTTAAATTTTAGGACCAGGTCTAGAGGGAGAGGTTGCCCTAGGCCATGAGTGCGGCATCACAAATCATAAGAGTGAGATTTGGAGCTGTTACACAGTAATTTGTCACCGTTTGTCACCGTCCCTGTTACCCCTCTCCTACACCTTGGAGGACTCATCCCGGGACTTGTGAGAAGTGACAAGACTTGAAACCACTTGCATCATTCCCCTCTGAATATGAGCATCACATGCCCTGAAGACATCTCCTAAAGAAAACCCATGAAAATAGCCCTTTTTGCATTAGCGCGGGTTCACTATGTACTTCCCGCGCCAATGGGAAAATCCTCCAAAGAGGGCGCGCTATTGGCGCTCTGTCCCAGAGTCGCAATCGCGCCAACCAACTTGGGTAAACTTTTTAACAAATAAACTTCCGAAAGTTCTCTCCAACTCATTCACCAACTGAGTCTATGTTAGGTGAGGATGGTTTGGCTTCGAATCTCCTTGAATGGGAAGTAGTTTGCCACCCTTCCATGGAAGTTTCCAAGTGATAACGCCAAATCCATGATTTATGTGATTGATCTTATCTTTCCCTCCATCATCTATAAAAGCTTGTCTCCATGCCTTGAGAACGCTAGTAGTAATGGTGGTGGTAATGTTGATGCTGTAAGGAAGATATCAAGAGATCAAGAAGAGTTGCAAGAGCTTTCCTTGTGTCCATAAGGCTTAATATAAGTAAGGAGATCTTATTACTAGAGAGAGAGAGGCTTGTTCCCCATCCCAACAAGCTTTGCAAGACTTGCGTACCTGACTACCCAGCCAAAGGAGGACTCAACGTTAGAACTGTTGAGCCTCAAACCTGCACTCATTTACCTATCCTCCCAACACCTTTTTCCTACTCACTTCTCTCTTTTGTCATCATTTCCTCCATCAACTTGTTCAATTCATTGCATTATATGTCTTTTTAACATGATTTGTTGACTGTGCTAATGATTGACTGTTGGTTTAGAATTTTGGTACAAGTGCTGCAATTCCGCAGCTAATACAGCGTTTCCGCAGCCGATCTCCAATTCCGCAGCCGATCAGAGATTCCGCAGCCATTTTCTTGTTTGCTATGTTCCACGTGTCCTCCAAAGGAAAGGGCCACATGGGCAAGTTGGTATGACTGTGTACATGGTTTGTGTGCTATCAGCTAAGCCAACTCGCTCATATATACCCCTGGTCAACACAGATGTAACCACGGTCAAACAGCAAGGTTCCAAGCGGTGGCACGGCTCTGCGTGAGCAGGTGAAGCACGTAACCACAGCTGGCATCTTCTTCGAGCCACGAAGATGACAGGGGACAAGAATCTAACCGTGGATTTATCATCCACAATGACCGTTTCCTCAAACAGTGCACGGTGTTGTTGCGTGTCTTTTGCACAGTTAATTAGTTAGCTGGTTGTTAGCTTAGTTTACGCAGAAGACAGTTTGTCTCTGCTGCTATAAATAAAGCGTTTGCATACGCTTAGTAGTTAGTCTTCAAGTTTAGTTTTTGGCTGTAATCATTTTGTTTATAAAACTCTGTTTCAAAGACTGTTTTATACAGCGTTTACACTTTTGTATTTTGTGACATGCTGATTTAATATCAAGAAGACTGTTTTTCTCCTATCCGTGTAGCTGATTTTTAACTGGTTGAGTAGATGGAGGGCCCCCGTCTGCCACAATCTATGTACAGTAGTTTTTAATTTCATTTTCCTGCACTTCTTTTTGTTTTCATTTTCACATGTATACTAATGTACAGTTTGATTTCTGCAATTTTCATTTCTTCTGACATGTATAATATTGTACAGTTTGAATTATGCCTTTACATTCCCAGCATTTTTCAGAACTGATCAGTTTGTTCTTGCAGCTGTGTTAGGAGCCCGGGATAGTGTGTTTTTCCTTCTTTTTATCACTAGTGGCATTTGAAGTTGTCTTATCTAAACTGCTGATTTTTACCTTGACTTGCATTAGTTTCATTGCTTAGTTTACTTTATCAGGTTTTGTCAAGTTGCTAATCTCTTGATGGTTCTTCTTATCATAATTTCACTAACTTTTGTGGGACCAAAATATCATTTAATTGCAGCTTGGTTTATTTAGTTTTAGACTCATATTGCTAATTCACTCCTAACTCTTTTTCACATGATCAATTTAGCTAAAGGCAGAATGTTAAGGGAGAATTAAGTAGTGTGATTTGTCACTTAATCTTTGCATTGCTTTAGATTCAATAGAGGAGTTAGAGTAGTGTTCTTGCTTTCAATTGAGTTAATGTAGATGTCATTTTCATTCTTATCAGCAGTAAAGGTATTGGACTAGTGCCATTGGTCTTTTGTTTGATGCTTTACTTTCATTTGAAGCTTTAATTTCATTCCAAGTTATTGTTCAAGTTTTCTCTTTAAATTTCAAGAAGCAATTAGAAATCGCCACATACACACACATTCACTCACTTGTTTATAACTTCATCACATCACATTAGGAAGATAAGTCACACATGAACTAAAAATGACAAAAAGAACTAGAAAAGGCCGCTTAAGTATATATTGTACACTTCACTTCATCAGCTTACGAGCCCCGGGTTGACAATTTATGATAGCAATTTAGACAACACTAAATTGACCAAACAAGAACAATGGTTGTATTCTCTTTTGTTGATTATTAATAATAGATGACTACTATTATGGTTCCACTCTCATTTGTCTTTGTAATGGTTAATGTGAGTTATGTCCTTTCTGACTGATGTATAATTGCATTTATTAGATTTCACGCTTGTGTTTGTGTTTCTCTTTGTGTGTGCAGGTGTCTATTCATGAGGATCGTGGAGGATTGTGACCGGCCAAAGCGAAGGAGCGAGGGCGACGTCTCTTCATCAAACATTAGCGTTGGAATCCAAGTAGGTTTTCATTGCCTACCTTTTATTTGCAATTAGGAACTTGCATGGTAGCATTGACTGATTGTTGCTAGACCCGTTCTGGGCTAGTAGGGATCGCCTCTATCCGTTCAGGGGATTTACCTCTCCAACAATTTGGCGACTCCGCTGGGGAGATCTTGTTGTTTGATTTGTTTTTTACCATTTCACTATTTTATAACATTTTTTGACCTAAAATGCATTAAAAATATTATTTTTTGGGTTAAAATAATGTCTTTTAAGTATTTTTTGAATATATTTATGTCAAAAAATGGATTTTACGCTATTTTGGGTGTTGGTGCAACTCGAGCAATGAAACGAGTTTTTTTTTTTACTTTTTCAAGCTCGGTAAAACATGTGAAAAGGTTACTTTGAGGTCCGCTTTCAGCTCTTTTCTGACCCTTTAAAGATGAAAAGATTGCCGAGTTCCATCTTAACTCGTTAAATGGAAATAAGAGGCGGTCATCTTTAAACCCTTTTCTGACCATGTAAAAACGAAAAGATCCTCGGACCCTTGTCATTTCTGGTTCGTAAATGGTTACGAAACGACGTGATGTTGATCGCTTTTCTAATTTTTCGGATCAATGTCACTATAATTGAAAAGTACTCCTCGATCGTAACGGTCGGGCGGTTCTTTCGAGCATTGTTTTATACTTTTTCAGGTTCGAGAGACACAACTTTACGAAAAAGGACCCCCCTGGAGTTTTTCTTTTTGCTGTCTTTTCAGACTCTCTAAATAGGAAAAGACACCGAGTTCTTCCTTTTTTAGACTCGTTAAAACTTAATGACATCGGATTCCGTCATACTGACGCCCACAAGCATATGCTATCCCTGTCAAGCTTGTTAAAAATAATTGGGGTACTTGCCAGAAATGGTGGGGAAAATGGATCCATAATCATTGTCATGTCGGCAGTATGTCGCTCTTGAACATGGCACTAGTCTGCATTCGTGTCTGGGTGGGAACATCTCATCTTGTTTCACATTAGCCTCCGTGGGTTTGGGTTATCCTATTTGACCTCTCATCTGCTCATTTCCTTATCACCATGACCTCTGCTCTTTTGATGTCAAATACTGCCAAGCCCACTGTCGTGTCGCCGATATGTTCAAGAGAAGTTGACCTCTACTAAAATACAACCTTCCTCTGATACCTCGCATAATTTTGATTCACTACAACATCTTTCCTCTGTCTCGTGTCAATGATGTGGGAAACATTATGGCCCACCGTTGATCAAGGTCACTTCCTGTTGACTCCAGCTCATTATCCAGGAAACTGATCTAGAGACTCCCTACCGGTGCCTTGGAGCCTACATGCCTCAATGGCAGGTTCTTCGTGTTCGACGAGAGGTTTTCATCATTGGCCTCCGATTGAATGATTCTACGGGTGTTCGACGCCAGCTCATTGATTCGCACGCCGTAGATTGTACCTATAGTACCTTGAGGACCATTGTCATTATTGGTGGTACCTCTCGCGTCTGTTAACAGTTTTCATCATTGACTGGTAATCAGACAATGTTCATGCGTGTTCGACTTCAACTCATATATTCATATGCTTGAACTTGTACTCTGTTCGGATCGAGATGTAGCGCAAGACCCTGGGTTTTTTCTTTTAGAATCCAGGCTGCGATTTGTGGCTTGTTATGATTATTACATGACTCATTCACTGGATGGCTGCGACCATGCCTGAGTCTACTTTTTGATCCTCTCTGGATGGCTGCGTCCATGCCTTGGATCTAGATTATTATATACTCTCTTATGGATGGTTGCGCCCATACCACATACATCATGTACTTGAGATATCAGTTGTACTTATTTACACAAGTTCTCTGGCGGCCATGTTTCAGTCACGCATGTTCTTGTAAAGCACTTCACCCCTATCTCTCCCTCGGGCCTCATGCTTTAGGGGGCATCTGTTACACAGTAATTTGTCACCGTTTTTCACCGTCCCTGTTACCCCTCTCCTACACCTTGGAGGACTCATCCCGGGACTTGTGAGAAGTGACAAGACTTGAAACCACTTGCGTCATTCCCCTCTGAATATGAGCATCACATGCCCTGAAGACATCTCCTAAAGAAAACCCATGAAAATATCCCTTTTTTCATTAGTGCGGGTTCACTATGTACTTCCCACGCCAATGGAAAAATCCTCCAAAGAGGGCGCGCTATTGGCGCTCTGTCCCAGAGTTGCAATCGCGCCAACCAACTTGGGTAAACTTTTTAACAAATAAACTTCTGAAAGTTCTCTCCAACTCATTCACCAACTGAGTCTATGTTAGGTGAGGATGGTTTGGCTTCGAATCTCCTTGAATGGGAAGTAGTTTGCCACCCTTCCATGGAAGTTTCCAAGTGATAATGCCAAATCCATGATTTATGTGATTGATCTTATCTTTCCCTCCTTCATCTATAAAAGCTTGTCTCCATGCCTTGAGCAAGCTAGTAGTAATGGTGGTGGTAATGTTGATGTTGTAAGGAAGATATAAAGAGATCAAGAAGAGTTGCAAGAGCTTTCCTTGTGTCCATAAGGCTTAATCTAAGTAAGGAGATCTTGTTACTAGAGAGAGAGAGGCTTGTTCCCCATCCCAACAAGCTTTGCAAGACTTGCGTAGCTGACTACCCAACCAAAGGAGGACTCAACGTCAGAACATTGGTTGTATTCTCTTTTGTTGATTATTAATAATAGATGAATACTATTATGGTTCCACTCTCATTTGTCTTTGTAATGGTTAATGTGAGTTATGTCCTTTCTGACTGATGTATAATTGCATTTATTAGATTTCACGCTTGTGTTTGTGTTTCTCTTTGTGTGTGCAGGTGTCTATTCACGAGGATCGTGGAGGATTGTGACCGGCCAAAGCGAAGGAGCGAGGGTGACGTCTCTTCATCAAACATTAGCGTTGGAATCCAAGTAGGTTTTCACTACCTACCTTTTATTTGCAATTAGGAACTTGCATGGTAGCATTGACTGGTTGTTGCTAGACCTGTTCTGGGCTAGTAGGGATCGCCTCTATCTGTTGAGGGGATTTACCTCTCCAACAGGAGCTATAACAGTTGGGCAGTGGAAGCCCCGCATAACGGTTTTGGGGCTTAGAGCCCATAATTTAGGGTAATGATATTGTAAAAGTTTCGCAAAGTGCACGGAGCGCGAAATGTAATAGATCGAGTCAAAGGGTTGTCTGCCCAAAAATAATATAAAATAATAGGAAGTGAGTCGGCCTGCCCATGGTCCACGGACCATGGGAATGTATAAATAAAGTGAGGCTCTAAGGGTAGAAGTAGCTTTTTGGAAAAAGATCTAATGTGTTATGGGTTTGTGAAAGTAATATACGCTCTGAGTCTGTAAGTACGAGTCGTGAAGGTTAGGAGTTAGATAGTGGCTCCGCAGCTGTGTGCACGAAGGCCTGATAGAGTCTGCAGCTGTGTGTGCGGACCCCTACAGCTGTGTGCGTAGGGCAGAAGTGGATTGTACTGAAGCAAGAACATTAATAAAGATAAGTTGGTTCTGAAATATTGTGGATCTGGCTTTATCCTGGTTTATGCATCTGTATGATTTATATGTTTATGTTTTGAATTTATGCATCTTTATGATTGCGCGCACTAGTTGTTACTGTTAAATGTTTGCTTAAAGATCTTAAGAGGTAGATCAGATCTATAACACACACAGTAATAATAAGAATTAAGAAGCGCTAAGGGGGGACCTGTGCGGAAGTTACACAGTGGTGGAGAGTAGCGCAAAGGCGCAGATCAGTTCGCAATTCCTCCAGAACGCATATAGACATCCCAAGGGTGTGAAACCTGGTTCCAGCACCCTCCCCTTATACCTCAGGTGAGACTTCAGTCCGCGCTCCGCAGACTATTTCCGAAAGGGCCAGTAGCACGGGATTTTTTTGGCTAATAACTCTTTCGAACCTGGTTCAGACCCCAATAAGCCAACACATAGGCACCTAAAGGTTACAGTGACGTTGCAATCAACCCATATCACACGAGTACAAGGCCAACCCACTTGTTGATTCCTCCAGATACTAAAAAAAAAATAAAAGTAAATAAAATAAAATAAAATAATGAAATAGTGATATTTCTATTATATAGACTAGATTTCATGGCCAAAACCATTTAAATATATAATTACAAAACTTGCTTATGTTATCTTTGTTGCTTCAACATTCTAGTGAATCCATAGCTGAGTCTTTTTTCCTCTACAGGACCCCTGGACTATAATTATGCATTGATACCTTCCATATATTCTGAAAAACTGACCCAAAAACGAAACATACTTGCAATACATAGGAAATAGAGAAATTAAACAAGCTTTGAAGGTCTTGCTTCATCAGTTACGATTTAGGCCACATATTTTCCTTTGCTTGTTCATGCACCTGATGCACTGTTACCAGATTGATGTTGTCACTCCTCTACACCATGCCTTTCCGAACATTAACTCTTATACATCTATGAAAAGGTCAAAGCTTGATACCTTTGCATTACTAGAAATAGCTTTGCCTCCAATTTTACAAATTTTATTTCCACCCTTGCTTCTATCCCTTCAAATTTTGCCTCCGTCAGGCTAGCTCTCACTTCTCTTTCACTATCCATGAGGTCTAACCTTTTGGAAAGAAGCTTTATCCTTCCCATCAACAATTTGAACAGAAGATCCACTTTTTTTTTCCACTGCACCAACTTGGGCTTCAAGGATTTACCCTCTTCTGACACCATCACCAAACATTCCAAGTATGCACAAAAGCAATGTTAACATTGGGATAAACAGAAGGAAGATTACCATAAACCAAGATAAGCCTTCTCAAATAGGCATTGCTTATCATTTCTCCCAAGAATGTATTCCTCTATCTCCATTGAGGCCACATCTCCACTGATCCCAGAAATTGTTACAAACTTGACCTTCACGAGGCATCGAACGAACATTATTTCCAATGAATTTATGAATAACAATGGGAGGAGTTGTGATATGCACAGCATCATTACTGCACCCAGGTGAGATCCCATAACACCCAGGATCAAAACCATCCAACTATCCATTATCATGGTCTTAGTGAGCTTGGAATGTAGCACTAATTATGATAGATTACCATGTACTGATTTAAATTTATTAAAGCCTCCAAGTGGACTCTCCTTATTTTTCATGACAACTCTTTTTGCATGCGAGTTTAAATGTAATAAGCTAGTATTTCAAATGGATGAAAACTTTTTTGGCCCTGCAATCCATGTTCATTTGTGGTGGGCTAGGGCACAAGGGTGAATCCCTTGTCTTCTGCATTAGTTTCAATGGTTCCACTTTCAAAATCCACTACAAGATTAGCCATTGTGTCAGCCTCTCCAATTAGATGCCTTAAAACATGAAAAAGAGAGATTTTTTCAAATTTTCCAAATTGAAGTGCAATTCTTCTCACCATAGGAGGAAGTGAAGAATATTTAGAAAAAAGAGACTTGGTGATCATCCTAACAACAATCATCTAATCCCCAAGAATTTTAACTTTTCTTATTCCCTTATTCCGATAAATATCCAGACCTTTCCACAAAGCTAGAAATTCGGCTCTATTATTTGTGGATGTGCATTAGCCCCAAGTGAATATTATCTCTTCATGTTCTTCAAGTAAATATATTACCCCTCCCACTCTTATTTCCCCTGTATTTCCTTTTGAAGTGTCATAAAAAAATAATATGGCATAAGGCTAGCTATTTTTCCATGACTGAAACTCATAATTCCCTAATCTTAAAAATTGAACCTTGACTACATTCAGTCGGCCTCTAAAGCTAACAACATGATATGAATTTGAAGAAATTTTGATCCAACTTCTCTCCAAATCAAATAATTCATCAATCTCATAAATATTGAGGCCTCTCTCTGAAAAAGATGCAGAGAGGAATGAAATGGATTTGATAGTTTGACGTACAAATGTGTGGTTTATGGATTTATTTCTTTCCAACCAAATTGTGCAGCATAGGAATTTTGGTAGAGATGTCCAACCGTGCTTTGAAATAGGGGATTGAATCTTGTCTTGTGTACAAATGTTGATCAATTTTTCAAACATTTCCTACCAAATTGAAGGGATGAAAGGTATGTAATGAATATTTTCAAAGTCCATTTTCCATACAAACAATCATAAGGAACATACATCAAATAAATGATATATTGATTCCTCTTCACACTTTCATAATACACACCTCAAAGGGTCATGAAGGTTTTTTTGCCTGAGGTTTTTTGTTATAATAACTTTCTTGTGTATCAACATCCATCAAAAGGAATTAAATTTGGGATGACATCCTTATTCCATATTGATTTCAAAATCTTCATGGATGTAGGGTGCACGAGCTTTCTCATCATAAGCATGTATCCTTCCTTAATTGAATAATGTGTTGTTTTCCCTGGATGCCAAGTCTGAAAATCCATATGACCTCCTTCTATTGGTGCTAAACCTTTCAAGAAGGGGAACATTAAATTCAACCAGTGTTGCAAATGTTGGGGAAAACTACGACATTCCCATCCTTTCCACATTCTTGAGTCACCCAATTAATTATATCTTTCAGTCTCACAATTCCATTTTCCTTCATCCATTCAATGAGGTTCTTAAGCTTGCTTTGATTATTTCTCAAGCTATTTGGGAGGAATTTATCTTTCCACATATTAATTCTCGTTCCATTCCCTTCTTTCCATCCCAAATTATCAATAATTAAACGATTTGTTGCCTTGCATAACTTCCAAATATTGGAGCCATTTCCTGACCACTAGAATTTTTTGGCTCTTATAACTCGAGAATTATGAAAATAATTTTTCAAAAAAGCCTCTTTCTACCACTCCTTAGAGTCATATATCAATTTCCAAATGATTTTGGCCCACAAAGCTATGTTCAGCATCACTGAATCTTTGATCTCCAGGCCCCCATAGTCTTTAGGGAGGTAGAATATGTTCCATTTGACCAAATGAAACTTCCTCTCATTATAATAATTTTGTCATCATGATATTGATTTGTTTTAGAATACTCTTTGAAACTAGAAGCCCAAAGCACATATAAATTGATAGAGAAGATATGTTAGGTCATTGTAATACTAGTGTAGCCCCCTTGTTTTCAATGTTAGTGTGGCCCCCTTATTTTTATTATTGTGCCCGATAGAAGCCCACTATTTTTATTTTTGTGCCCTTACATTATTATTGTTATGTAAGATCTTATTATATTGTGACCCCTTATACTCCTATATATGCAAAGGAGGTATTTTCATTTGTATCATCTAATAATTGTTCATTTATATGATGTAAAGGAGGTTTCCCCCTCAAAGAGGCTATTTATCAAGTCGTTGATCTATCTATTCTTCTATTTTGTGAGTTGGTTTCATAACATTCGGTATCAAAGCTTTGGATTATAGGGTGTCGCTACTTCAAATAGGTCATCTTGGTATTTTCAGTATAACTTTGTTTATACAAGGCTTCATAAGCTAAAAAATTTACCATGTGGAACCAAAATCTTGTTGAACTTCATGTAAGAATTTCATATCTTGGTTTGTTATATTTTCTTAGATATGATCCGAAGAAGTTATGGTTTTTGCAAGCTCCAGAATTTAATCTCAAACAGGTAACCAAGGGAAAATCATCATAACTTTCTCTCTGAGCATCAGATTTGAATTTTGTAAAAAGTGACTAAAAAATGCACGGACTTTGGTTTTTATTATATCATTTTCAAGGCCGAAGGTCAAAACAGTGACATGTGGAACTCTGTACAAGTTAACTTTACTAAACCAGTCTATAATTAGGTCATCATGGGATATTGGGCATAACTTTTTCTTGAAGAACCAATATTTGTCAGACTTATGGCATTGGAAAGAAGACTCATAGGGATACCACAGGACAAAATTTCAGTCCTTGCAGATCCAAAATTATAGAGATAAAACAATTTCAACATCGAGCTCCTAAAAAGTAATAAAAATGTGTGTATTTGTTTCTAAATTTTTGTAACTTTTGTTCGAAAAAACAGTTTGAAGTGATTCAAAGGGCATAGTGAAACAAAGATATCATTGTTTGATTCTGAAATGTCTTGAAACAAAAAAAAAATGGACACAACTAATAAGCAACTAGAAATCTATACTATGATGCATGAAGAAGAGGAAGAAATGCAACATGATATATCAAAATTATGAGACCAAGTGCAACAAATTTTGCTCTCGCAAAGAGTACCCAAAAATGAACTGGAAGTTAAGATGGATGGTATAGAAGAAAAAATTAAAGGCAACATGGAATATTTGAATAATGGTTTAAAATCATACATGGAAGGTTTGAAGGAAGGTTTAAAAAAGTTATTACAAGAAATGCTTCCTAATGGTGACAAGTTACTCCATGAAAATCAGGATGAGGATAAAAAGAATATGAAATGTGATTGTAGAGACTCCAACATTGGCTTTAAGGCCCATCACATTCCAAATATATATACAAGGAAGTTTGATGGCAAGGATCTGGTAACATGGATACTACAGATGGAGCAATTCTTTGATCTACATTATGTTCCACACACATAAATTGCATCTTTATATTTAGAACAAAATCAGTTTGTGTGGTATAGATGGTTGTGTTCTCGTAAATCAATTGTCACTTGGACAATTTTTATGAAATAATTGTTATCACATTATGAGAATACAAAGAGTAATACCTTCTTTAGCCAATTATAGATCTCAAACAAAAGGGTTCAATGGCAGAGCACATTGAGGACTTCCAAAGATTGAATATTAAGGTAAATGATATTCTAGAGGAGCATAGGATAGATGCCTTCATAGGGACTTTAAATGATAAAATCCAACATGAGGTTCACCTTTGGGAACCTGATTCATTGGAGAAGGCATTCAAGGTAGCAAGAAAATTTGAAAGCAAAATTATGGCAACAAGGAATTATGACACTCACAACTATAAAGATGGAAGTGTTTCTACTCCTAGCCTCCCACAACCTACAAGTTTGACACCAAAGCAAATACACCAAGGTTCATAGGTGTTCTGAGAAGAAATTACTTTACATAGATTGTGAATAGGAGGAAGGAAACAAACTAGAAACGTCAAAAGAAGAGGATATACACCAAGAATTAACCCTAGAGAAAGAAGAAATGAATATGGCCATATCTTGTAATGCATTGGAAGGAATAAACACTCCTCAAACCCTTGAGATAGAAGTATTTATCAAGAAGAAAAAGGTAATAGTGTTGATCGATTCTGCTAGTACCCACAATTTTATTCATTGTAAGATAGCCAAGGAATTGAATTTCTTTCTATATCCAACACCAAAGTGTCAAGTGATGGTTGCAAATGGAGGAACTATAAATTTCTCAAGTGTCATAATATCAATCTAACAATGGGGGAATATGTATTGAATAGTCCAATGTTTTCCATTCCAATGGGTGGTGTTGATGTTGTATTATAAGTCTAATGGTTACAATATTTAAGGACGATAGCTTTTAATTTTTAAGAAATTTTCTTGTAAAAATAATGGGAAGGAAAGGAAATCGAATCAAGTGGCATTGCAAGGAAACCAGGTAAGATAATAAGATCTAATGACATGACAAATATTTTGAAGAAAGAACAACATGGCATAATTGCACAATCATGCTCACTAGATGTTCAAACATCGAAACCATCTATTTCTCCAAATCTCCAAAGAATCTTAGACAATCATTCTAAATTATTTGAGACTCCCAAAGGCCTCCCACCTATCCATAATTATGATCATGTTATTCTCTTTATTCCAAGAAGTGTTCCTCCAAACATCATACCTTACAGATATCCCTATGCCCAAAAGAGTGAGAACGTATGGTTGCAGAAATGTTAGACGTAGTTGTTAGGAAAAATACTTTGGGGGGGGGTGAATCTGTATTTTTAATTCACTTTAACTTTTCATTTCTTATTCTAAATTTTGTACAATGTTGTTATTCATGAAACCAATCATGGAAAATTTTAGGGGCTAATGTTCGCCCAGTGGGCTAATTTTCCATGATTTTTCCACAAAAAAGATTCGCCAATTTCCAATTTTATAAAAGACGATTCGCCCAAATTTTAGAATATAAAATTATTTTACCTTAAAAATCGCCAACATTATATAGAGACTATATATAAAATAATTATAAATTTGAATAATTTTACAAATATATCAATAAACATTTATAATTTGCATATTAGGGATTAGTGAGATTCGCCAATGTTTTAAACTTCAAGAAAATTTTCCATCCTTAAAATTTTCCTTGAAACCAATGTATGTACGCGACTCTTATGAATGCAAATAACGTATACCCATATTACTTAATTTATCTTAACTTGCATCAATGAGTTAGATTAACCAATGCATAATTAAATCATTAACCATTCAAAAAGAAATAAAGATCAGATAAATCACAGCATGTTTAATGATAAGGAGGTTTTATTCTCCACTTACAGACTCTTACAAGTACGCATTCGCAACTCAAATGTCACAACCTTTACTGTCACACATTCATATCATAGCATCATCACAATCACAAATCCATCATTATTAGTTGCTTACATATTTGCAACAAATATATTCAATCATATTTCAACATATATTTAGATCTTTCAGATCTAAGTCATCTCCTTGTTTCTTCGTACATCCTTGTTCCAGATTAGATCACATGTTAATAATTCGTTCACTTTCAGACTTAACACCTTGATCTCCATCTCCTTATATAGTTTTATCCTTAGCCAATACCTTAGGTAAATTCCTTCGTAATGTCATTAGTATTCTATGAAGAGATCAAACAAACATTATTGCAACCATTACCATGGGCCAATACCATGGTAATGACCTCTAGTATCTAGATTACCGTGGTTTAGATTTTGTACATGACTTTCCCTCACAATACATGTGTATGTTCATAGGAAACGCATATACTTTCTCAAGCTTCAATTTTATCATACATCTGTCATTGAACTATCATTGCTCTTTCCATAGCATATGTAGCATTTGTATGAATCTACATTAGTTCCATAGTCATCATTGTTGACATCAAGTACACCTTTATTACACAGGTTTTCATCAAGGACAACACATTAGCCATAATGCCAACAATCTCCCCTTTTGGACTTGATGGAAACCACTTTAGTGTTTGGACACCATCTACAAATGCATACAAACACCAAGTCTTCTCTTTTAATACCTCTCTCCCAACACCAAGCTTCTCTCCCCCTTTGACATCAAGGGAAAAGGGTTAAATCAGGTTGAAGTACTTCCCTTGTAGTGTTGATCGTTGTAGGTATGATCTACTAAATGTGAATCATGAATTATACAAATTGACCATGATCCCCCTGAGCATATGTTGAACTTTCTAAAGATATTCAATAGAGTACAAGACTTTATGAATCAACCAAATATGACCCTTCCTATGACCAATGACTCTATGCTCCCATGATTACATCAATTACCCAACATATTGGGTTTACATATTGGGTCAAATTTTTACATCAATTTCCCAACATAATGGGATCACATAAATAACATGATTTGATCTCAATAACCCGTACATGGTTGAATTTCATAATTATTTACAACATGGGTCTTTTCATGACCTTTACATTAAGAGACATATATGACTCTTATAACCAAAAACATGAACCTCGAGAATGAGGTAGCAAGATCATGATAAGTCATTAGCAACCACCATATAGGAATCTACAACATAAACATCTGATAGTTGCAACAGCAACGTGAACATCCTCATCATCAAGAAGTAATGTAAGATAAGTCAGTGTAGCATCAAATTCTCCAATTTCATCAACATATAACCAAATATTTAATGCTTCCAAGCATCACCAAGTAACTGTAATAAAATCATAAGATAGTACAACAAAATTATGTCAACTACTCGTCACCTTGACCTCATGTGATCAAGGTCAGCACATTCTCTCAATATATAGGAAGAGCCACAATCCTCAAGCACCATAGGCAACATGTACATGCATCAATAACATATGTGTAAACAAGAGTACCTCCATCATCACATGCCATCATCGAATGTCAACAACAACCATAGCATACACATCCTCCTCATCAAGTGAATCAAGTGAAATTAACACACCATTAACAACTTCACCAAGTGAAAATCAAGCAACATATAGGTATCATCCATAACTTCATTGCATGCAACCCATGCATCATTGATATAACATAATGACAATAACACGTGTATCTTCCAGCAGTGAGAAACTGAAGTAAGACTGATAGTATCAGTAATAACCATGAACTCATCACAAACACCATCATGGAACAAGGAACCATAATTCCAATATTGCACTATTCGAATCATAGCAGATGCTCCCCATGAACCTGTGTAAATTCTTCATTTACAAATATGATCTTATCCATCTCATCAATCAATAAATGCATCAAAGAATCATTTCAACAACAATAACATTTTGCAATAACATCATGAACCAGCATCATTGCTGGGAAGCATATGGATACCTTAACATCCTGCAACAAGTCACTGTGAGAACCATAAATCCAATAATAAACTGATAAGAGCATAATAAATCTCCCTCTAAATATGTTCCACTTTTCTTCGTCTCAAAGAAACATACGCAACTGTCTAGATCAAAACTCGCGTATACACACGACTATATTTTATGAGATTTGTGTACAGAAAGTAAACTACTGATTCTTTATAGTCACAACTCCCCTTGAACATGTATTGTATGTTCTAGTTCATTTTTAATTCATCAAATGCAGTGTCAGTAATATACTCATCAAAATAATATAGGAAATCATCATGAAGATACATATGCATAGATCCCCTTGATAACATACACCATTGATCCTATGAACCTAATAATCATCACCTTCTCTTCATGAGGTTATGTACCTCGCATTCACTTTTGTAGTCATTCTTAGAAGTATTATTTTAAGTGCAGCGAACTGTAAAAGAGACAACTTTCTCTGCATCTCTGAATGTTGTTCCTTCTTCCTCCAAATTTGCTTGCTTTCTAATCATATGTTTGAACTTGTGGAACTTATTCCATTCTATTTCCATTCCAAATGCTTGACCTGAAATGAGTGACCTTATGCCCTAATGAGTTACAGGAGAAACAATATCCATGAAAATATCCGTTATGTCTAGGGATTGATCTTGACTTTGATCTAGGAGATTTTCTTTCAGATGTGTGACTTGACTCAATTTCCTTTTGAAACACCTCATGTTCGTTGTTCTTATTATTACATTGTGAATCTAAATCCATGTGATTGTATCCAATGCTTGTCTTGATAAGAGGAGAACGTTTTTTATGGAAAATCTTCTCTAGTGATTCAGATGTTTTTACCCATTTGTTTATTTTCTCATAATCTTCCCTTAGAGTCACAACTTCGGATTCTAATTTTTCACAATGCATTTATTTTTCTTGAAGTTGTTTTCCTAAGTTCTTTGTTCTTCTATTGGTTTCTTCCAATTCCATTGTGAACATGTTTATTTCCTTAATCATACTACTTTCTTGTTTTTCTATATCTTTGTTTGCATTCCTAAGTCTATCGTTTTCTTTCAATGTTTTCATTAAGTCATCTTCTTCACAATTATATGATTCATTAATTGATTGATCTTCAAGATCCATACGTACTTGATAACCACTGTTAGAATCTGAATTTGAATTTTCTTGATCATCAAAAGTGTTTTGACTATCTTCATCAAAATAAAAACTTTTATTGGTGGAAAACTTTCTTTTGGAATTCTTGTCAACAACCTTTCCATTCTTTTTCTTATCATGATTTTCTTTATATGGACATTTGGATGCATAGTGACCTACTCTTCCACAAGAAAAACATTTAAAGGGAAGCTTACCTTTGAATTTACTAGTTCCCAGTTGCAACTTTCTCACAAAATTTGCTTCTTCCTCATTTGAAATGTAGCTTGTATCTTTAGGCTTTGATTTTTCTTTCTCTTTATGTGTGACTTTGAAATTCGCTTCTCTCATACTTGATGTACCCCCTTTTCTCATCTCAAAGTTTGTCAAGATCCCATGGAGTTTTTCAAGAGTAAGGTTCTTCAAATCTTGCATTTCTTCAATGGTGGAGACTTTGGAATAAAACTTTGGAGTTAGTGACCTCAAAATCTTTTAAACAGTAACATATTTTATTTCATCACCAAGATTTTTCATAGAGTTAACAACTTTGTCTACTCTAAAGAAAAATCTTGCAATACTTTCATCATCATGCATTCTAAGAGTCTCATATTGAATTCTAAATGTTTTAAGTTTAGCACTTGTTACCTTAGTGTCAATTTCATAACTTTGGATAAGCTTATCCCATATTGCCTTTGCAGTGTTCAGTCGTATGACTTTTACAAAATCAAACTCAGACAGACTTCCCAAGATAGCATTTACAACCCTTGCATTGGTTTCATATTGTTTCTTCCCATCATTATCTATGGGAATGGAGCTTGGGTATTGATATCCACCTTCGACAACTTCTCGTACATCAACTCCTAGTGCTTGCAAATATGCTTCCATTCTTACTTTCCCAAATACAAAGTTAGTTGTTGGAAATAGTACTGAGAGGGTGGGTGAATCAGTATTAGAAAATCAATAAAACTTTTTCATTTCCATACTTAGATACATATACGCTACTTCAATAAAGGGAAACCGCGTGAATATGCAACTGTGTCTAATGCAACTAGTGTATATCCAGAAAACTTATGATTTAGTTAATCCATTAAATGTTGATCTTTAGTTAGTGCATCAAAACTTCATTAACCATATGTACAGTAAGCAGGTGCAGTAAAACATAACATATCATCACACACAAGAAGCATACATGAACACCATGATATAAGGTTGAAACCCAATGTGGGTGAAAACCACCTGCTGCAAGTCATCTCCATCTTCTTTTAATAAGAAACTTCATTTTACAATAGTTCTGTACTAGTGCAGTCTTATACCAGTACACAGGCTTCTACCTGAAGAGGGCTACAACCCTATCTCGTTTTCCAGACTCTCCTGGATGGGAGCTACAACCCCCTTAGCTCTTGTACTAGCTGATCCATTTACTAGTACGTAGGTGCCTGCCTACTGAATTCTCCAATCTTCACTCGTTCTCTAGTTGCTACTGGAAAGGAGCTACCACCCCCTTTGCTCTTGTACTAGCTGATGTACTAGTACATAGGCACCGGCCTACAATCTCCTTTCATCCTCCAGGGACCACATTTCATACATTTTCAGACTGGATACTCCTGAAGCACAACACTATAATCTGAAGGCCATGTTTCATCCAATTTTCATATTGGACCCATCAATATTATTGAAGCACAAAACAATCAATACTAGCATCATCAATTTCTGAATCACTGAAACACTGAAACCCTGTCAACAACACAGTCGCCAAAACACAGAGCAGACAACAGAACTCTTCAATAACAATCATACCCAATTGAAACTTCAAATATCATACTTCATAATGTATACGCTACTACGATGAACCAAACCCGCGTACATACGCGCTTTCACCAAAGCCAACCCACGTACAGATCTATAAATATTCAATCATGACTTGCAACTATTTCAAACTTAAGTTATACCCAGGTCAAAACATTAAAAGCGTTAGTATACAGATCTAGAATAAGCACAATCAACCATATAGAGATAGTTCATTTCAAACCATTTGATCCCAATCTATCCTTAGATCTTGTTCTCCATCAACCGGTGAGATTCCTCCTTAGCTCAGATCAAGCAATGCATTATGAACCCATAACCTGCATACTGAATCTCATCCTTCATCAGATATTCAAGACCTTCTGAATACCTTTACCTAATGATCTTCTTCTCCTTTTATAGTCTTAGGCCTTACTCAATACCATGGTCCAAAACCATTAAGAACCAATACTAGGGACCCAATACCTGGGTTCAACACTTCGGACGCAATACTAAGGACCAAAACCATAGGTCTAAATACCATGGACCCAAAAATAAGCTTTCCCACATGTATGCGCTTTTCCGTGCATGAAAGTGCGTGCATACGCATATGCGACTTTTGGTCGGCAATCCCGCGTGTATACGCGCCTTTGTATTAGTGAAGCTGCGTGTATATCCTACTTGGTATATAGAGAACCTGCGTATATACGCGACTTGGTACATAGTGAACCTACGTATAACCATCTTGTATACCCTACTTGGTATATAGTGAACCTGCGTATGTACTCTGAAACTGCATATATACTCTTCTTTCATCATTCTTTGTAGTCTGATCATCAAATCTTTGCTACTGATCTGCTGCAATATGATCTGTCATTTGTGTGATTTGCCATCAAGGACAACACTTGTCTCATAATGCCAACAATCTCCCCCTTTGGACTTGATGGCAAAGCTTAACTTGTCATACTGAGAACTGTCATCTGATTCCTTTGAGCCGTCATGCATCCCATGCATTCAGTCACATCTGATATCTCTTCTGTAGATTCATCTATTTATATATAAGTGAGTTGTTCTTCTACGAGTGGGTTGCCATCAAGTACAACACATGCATCATAATGCCAACCATCTCCCCCTTTGGACTTAATGGCAACAACACCAAATCACTCTCCCCCTTTGACATCAAGGGCAAAGGGCGGACCAAGATATTCTCTTTCCTTTATATACATTCTGTTGTCCACACTCCCCCTGAATACCTGTTGAGATCTCTGAATGTGCTCCCCCTTTGTATATGCCAAGGTGTACCAATCTGTCCATGCTCCCTCTGAATACATGCTGAAAGCTCTGCTCTTTCTGAAGTGTGTTGTTCATGCTCCCCCTGACTATAAGCAAGGTCTGCAAAAAGATGTTCTACAAGAAAGAACATGACCCTATACCAAAGACTCATACATACATCCATCTCCCAACCAAGTGGGGATATACCAGAATTGACTCATCTACCCAACCAAGTGGGGATACACTAGAAGTTTACAAATGACAAATAAGTACATTACATTATTCATCCCAGGCATAGTGGGGAAACCAATATAGGCCGTTACATGACCTTGATACACGAAATATTTAAAACAAGCAACATCTGTCAATCATCATTCAGATCAGCAACCATGTTCTCCTTCTGCACCTGTTCCACCTGAAATCAAATCAAACCAACATATACGCGACTGTATCCACAGAAACAGGCGTATATACGCGGATGTTCTTCATAAAACTTGCGTACAACCACTTCCAGATCAGCAACCTGTAAATGTTCTGTAACAAGGTATGTATGCATATAGATATCAACTCATCCTTTTGAACATCATCATAAAATCATTCTCATTATATCATATGTGAAAGACACCATAGTCATCTCATCATCATCAAGATCTGCATGATCTTATATACCATCCATGTAACATTACATGGGAATATCCCTTATCTGACAATCATCAATCAACATATGTGAGTATCAACCTATCATCATATAAGTAAGAACTCATCATCATCATATCTCCAACAATGCAACTCCATGTATCCAGCACTATGTATCTAGAGCTCTTGATATCATCAACAACAACAATCCTCATCCACATGAGCACCAAGAATTATAGGAAACCTGAATTATGATCTTTATGCATATGACGACAGCATCATATGAGTAACTCATCATCAAGTGAGGAAGATGTGTATTCAATCTTTGTACTTCTTATTATCCTTATGAAGATCACCATGTAAGCACCATATATGCATCATCAAAGAATCAACCATAAATCTGATCTGAACATCAACTATGTAACCCCAAGAATCATATGAGACCATATCATAGCAAGATATATCATTTAAGCATCATCACCAAGGACTACCAACCATAATGCCAACAATGCATTATTGAAAGTATATGCTCCCCCTGAACCTGTGCCATCTTGTTTACTGTCAGATCTGATCATGCATATATCAGCAAGAAGTATCAAGGCATTATCATCATCAAGTTAGGATCAAAAACACTTCTAAACATCTTACAAGTGTCAAGGCATTTCCACACATCATCAGCAGATTGTAACCATTATCAAACAGAGCAAATAATGGACTGAATCATATCAGACCCCTTTTCTGAGCCTGTCCCCACTGCTTTTCCTCAAACTGACATATACGCGACTGTGCAGTGTCAAACTCGTGTATATACGCGACTTCCCTTTATGCAACTTGCGTATGAGATTTAGGACACTGAAGTTTTACACTTTCAGCTCCCCCTGAGTCTGTTATGTCTGTATATGGTGTTGTGCCACATCTTCCTGACTGTACTTCCTTCTTCTTCCATATCTTCAAGTGTGATGATGTTTTCTCCTTTTGGTGTGGTGCCCGTACCTTGTTCCTGCATTCCTTTGCTATATGTCCAAGCTTGTTATATGCATAACATATCATATGTTTCATGTTCCTCCTGTAGCATTCAGCAGCTTTGTGACCAAACATATTGCAAGAAAAACAATATCCCTTAAAGTACCTGGAATGTGATGATCTTTCTGCATGACGGTCTTGAACCACTCTTCTTCTGCATCTGGCTGCAACATGTCCAAGATTATGACATACATAACATTCAACATTATTCATCGGAGGAGTAAAAGATTTTCTTTGAAGAATTTCTTTCCTTGGTTGTTGATGGGGTTGACCTCTCATCTCCTTGTTGAGCATTTCAAATTTATCATTAGATTCCCTTGTCTTACTTTGTGAACTAGATTCTTCTTCAACAGATTCATGAAAACCAAGACCAGCTTTGATAGCAGGAGATCTTTGACTACTAAGAATATCATCCAAGATCTTAGTACTATCTTGAAATCATAAGAGCTTATCTTTTTCTTCTAATTTATCTTTTAGAATATTTACCTCAACCTGATGTTGCTCTTCCTTTTCAAGATACTGCTTCTTCATGTTTTCTTCAACATTTCTTCCTTATTCCAACTGATGTCTTAGATCAAGAACTTCATTTTCTTATTTTTCATGAGCTTGGAGTAGTTCTTTATTCTTCTTCTTTGATTCTTCAAGATCTTCCTTAGCGAGAGGATCGTAGCTTCAAGCTGTTCATAGTAACTGGATCTATCTCTGAGTTTCTTGATTGTTGTGCTTCTTTCATTTACTTCATTTCTTAATGATGTCACTTCATCTTGCAACTTTTGATATTTTTCCTTGAATAGCTTCCTTACCTTGTTACCTTCCTCTAGTTGAGCTTTTAGTCTGGTAGCTACTTCCTTGAAGGCACATTCCCTTTTGTTCAATAGATCTTGTTGATCTCCTGTCTGTTAGCCTTTTAAATTCTGCCTCTATTTGATATCTTTCTTGCTCACCCATAAGAGCAACTTCAGTTGTTTCGCTATCGCTTTCATCGTCTTCAAATGGATAAATAGATGTATCACCAGAGGATAACAAATTCATACCTGATAGATCTTGTTCATCTTCATTCTGAAGTGATTCTGAATCTGAAGTGCTTCTTCCACATAATCCCCAATCGATGCTCCCACTGTCATAGTCTTTCTGAGATGTCTTCTTCTTCTTAGGTGCTTTCTTCTTAAGCTTCTTTCCCATTTTTCCATGGATCTCCTTCAAGCGATCAAGCTTCTACCAAAGGACCTGCTCTGATACCAATTGTTGGAAATAATACTGAGAGGGGGGGTGAATCAGTATTATCAAATCAATAAAACTTTTTCATTTCCATACTTAGATACATATACGCTACTTCAATCAAGGGAAACCGCGTGTATATGCAACTGTGTCTAATGCAACTAGTGTATATCCAGAATACTTATGATTCAGTTAATCCATTAAATGTTGATCTTTAGTTAGTGCATCAGAACTTCATTAACAATATGTACCATAAGCAGGTGCAATAAAACATAACAGATCATCACACACAAGAAGCATACATGAACACCATGATATAAGGTGGAAACCCAATGTGGGTGAAAACCACCTGTTGTAAGTTGTCTCTATCTTCTTTTAATAAGAAACTTCATTTTACAATAGTTTTTTACTGGTGCAGTCTTATACCAGTACACAGGCTTCTACCTGCAGAGGGCTACAACCCTCTCTCGTTTTCCAGACTCTCCTAGATGGGAGCTACAACCCCCTTAGCTCTTGTACTAGCTGATCCATTTACTAGTATGTAGGTGCCTGCCTACTGAATTCTCCAATCTTCACTCGTTCTCTAGCTGCTACTGGAAAGGAGCTACCACCCCCTTTTCTCTTGTACTAGCTAATGTACTAGTACGTAGGTGCCGGCCTACAATCTCCTTTCATCCTCTAGGGACCACATTTCATACATTTTCAGACTGGATACTCCTGAAGCACAACACTATAATCTGAAGGCCATGTTTCATCCAATTTTCATACTGGACCCATTAATATTATTGAAGCACAAAACAATCAATACTAGCATCGTCAATTTCTGAATCATTGAAACATTGAAACCCTGTCAACAACGCAGTCGCCAAAACACAGAGCAGACAACAGAACTCTTCAATAACAATCATACCCAATTGCAACTTCAAATATCATACTTCATAATGTATACACTACTACGATGAACCAAACCCGCATACATATGCGCTTTCACCAAAGCCAACCCGCGTACAGATCTATAAATATTCAATCATGACTTGCAACTATTTCAAACTTAAGTTATACCCAGGTCAGAACATTACAAGCATCAGTATACAGATCTAGAATAAGCACAATCAACCATATAGAGATAGTTCATTTCAAACCATTTGATCCCGATCTATCCTTAGATCTTTTTCTCCATCAACCGGTGAGATTCCTCCTTAGCTCAGATCAAGAAATGCATCCTAAACCCATAACCTGCATACTGAATCTCATCCTTCATCAGATATTCAAGACCTTCTGAATACCTTTGCCTAATGATCTTCTTCTCCTTTTATAGTCTTAGGCCTTACTGATGAGCCCCAAAAATGGACAATTATTTGGGCTCATTCAACCTCCTAATTTGACTTAATCCACCATTCTCATTAGTTTATTGCATGTTTTTTATTACATTTATGTTAATAGAGTGAATTTGGTTAGTCATTATGCCAACAAGTCTAATGGGTGCTTTGTGTAGCCTTTTTGGTCAACTTGGAGACAAAATTGAAGGTCTTAATGAGCACTTGGCAGCCAAATTCGTGGGAGAACAAGCTAGAGGATTTGTAGGAAGGTGTCCCCTTCATTTATGGGCCCTTACCTCGAATTCTCCACCATCAGCTCGGAGTTCAAGGGCCACCGAATCAATCAGCACAAGGGCAGCCAAGCAAGTCAAGTAGGACTGCTGTTAACTCCAAGTTTTGGGCAGCCGAGTCCCTAAATTTTAGGAGGACTGTTGGGTCCTCAAATTGTATAAATAAGAAGGCTTAGGGCCTCATTTTGGTTAGCCAGTTAGTCATTTCGTTAGCCAGTGGATGTTAGCTAGTTAGCCAGTAGATAGTAGCTGGTAGTTAGTCATTTTGTAGCCTGGTTGTAGTCATTTTGTAATTCGATTTGTATGCAATAGATTAGCTTTGCTTTCAGCTCATTCTCAAGCTCTCCTTGTGGACAGTTTTGATGTAACTCTTCATTCTTGATTAATAAAGATGAATTCAGCTTTGCACCAGCTCTAAATCTCTCTTGGGAGGCTGTAGCTCTTGGTGTTGGGCCCATCTCAAGCGCCCAGTACCTCCCCTGTTTATCTTTATGTGTGTTTGTTGCGTTCTTAAAATAAAATCTGCTCTTTAGATCTTGCTTTGTTATTTTGGTTGTTTTTGTTGGTTAAAGTAGCTTTTTATGTTTGGGAATCGATTGGTAGGAGTTTATCATGCATTTAGATCTTTCAGAATGTTCTTGCTCACGTGATGTACATGGTTCTCTTTCCAAACGAGGCTGTTGTTTATTCATTTCATTGACAGTTAGATTAAGTTAGCTAGGACTTAGTTTGTTTGCAAGCATTCATTGATTCGGGTGAATGTGCATTGTGCAGGGCATCTCTATCACTCACTCACATGGTCAAGCTTCATCAGAGCCATCTGATTCATCCCATATCTAGGCTTCTCGCTTCACACCCATCCTCTTACCCACGTAACCCTACCTTCTTCTCCATTGTTGTCTCAACTACCTTAAAGCCAAATCAGCCTTCCACATATCCTCTCACCACTCCATCCATCAGTTCCTTGGTCACTTCAGACCCCCATCCTACCTCCATAACCATCCATGCATCTTCCATCAATCACCCATCCTCAAAAATCCCATTTCGAAACATCCTGTAGAAGAATTACAGAACATCTTGTAGAAACCCCTGCAGACTTCCTGTAGAAGTTCATAAACATGGTTGCATGGCATCCAGACTTTGTGAAACTCTCAGAAAGAATGTTAGGGATCCCTTAGACCCTCTTTGTACCATCCCAACCTTTCCCAAAGCATTTCATCCCTTGATCCATCCCTGCACAGTGGAAAACTAGTTAGAAGCTCATGCATGATAATTTCAACAACTTAAGCAAAAATACAAAAATATGTTTTCTTCAGATAGTGATAACTTAGACACATGCATTTTACCTTCCTAGAAGTAATGGCATCTCTTTTCATAGTTTGCATTCTTTCCTTTGCATCAGTAGGACTAGTTGGTAGAATTAGGGTTTTCTAGGGTTTGTGTTTCTTTTTGGCTTTCAGTTTCTTTCCGCAAGTAGATTAGCTTCCTTTGAGTTAGCTTTCGTCCATCAGTTAAAAAGCTTCTTCTAAGAGCTCATAGAAGTTGGCTTGAGCCCCTAGCGGACTTGTGCCAGCTGACCAAGTGACAGCTGCGGCAAGAGCTAGTACTTGTGCATACAACACCGTCGCTTCCAAGTTTGTTACGAACTATCGGGTTGATAAAATTAAAGAAGGGAGTTCCAGGAGTTGTAGCATTATTGCTACAATACTGGAGCCCACCACCTTTTTGGCGCCGTTGCCGGGGAAGCGTCAGAGTATTGGTGATTGCCGCTTTTCTTCTATTTTCCACTACAATCTTCTGCTAAGTAGTTTATTTCATTTCCATTATGCAATTTCGTTTATGCAAAAGTAGATTAGCATTTCCAGCTTTCATAGATTAGCATTTCAATTCCGCAATTTCATTTCTGCAAGCGTAGATTAGCATTTCAATTCCGCAACCGTAGACTAGCGTTTCATTCCTGCAATTTCATTTGAGCAAAATAGATTAGTCCTTTCATGCTTTCATTTCAATTCCGCATTTTCATTTTAGCAAGATAGTTAGTTGCAGTTCAATCTATTTCAGTTTTGCAAGTAGAAGTAGAAAAAATCAAAAATCAACCAAAAAGATTTCATTTCATGCCTTGTAGGAGTAGAGATAAGTTAGAAAAATGATTGCACAACACCCCCATTGCTTCACACGGCCAACCTTCTCTCTTTTGCGATGGCTGTGACTAAGAAGAACCCTTGGATGGACATCAAGGCATATTTAAAGAACCTCTAGGGGAGAAGAAGAAGAAAACATTCCTCTGGAGCAAATGGCTACAAGTAGAGATGTTGGGAGCAATACCTTGTCCAAGAATGAGTTTGCAACTCAAATGGAAGATTTCAAGAGTGATATGAGGCAGTTTCTTGCCATGCAACTGGATACCTTGCGGATCCAAAAGAAGCAAGAAGAAGCCAAGAGGGCTTTGGCCATTTTTTGTCCTAGGTGCACTAGAAAGCATCCTAGGAACGAATGTCCAATGCACTCTCTAGAAGTGTGTTTCATCTGTGAAGAATACCATCCTACAAATCAGTGCCCTTCCCTGCCTGGACTTAAAGTTGCATATCAGAGAGCCAAAGGAGCCACTGAACCACTCCATTATATGAACCAAAGGAGGCCGCATGGACCTAGATCTTACCAGCAGGAACTGCAAGGGACATCTGAGACCTATTATGACCCCTATCAAGCCACTTTCATGCCTTCTTGGGGTCCCCCTGCTCATCCTTCCTGGTCTACACCTCCTCCTTGGTCATATTCTCCTTGTTCCTTCACAGATCCATATTATGCCCAACCAGTTGCTCATTCATTTCACTCTTATGCTCAGCCACAGCCTCAGTGGAATGCACCTTATCAGGAGTGGAGGCCCCAGTACAACTCTCATCCCGCTCATTTTCCTCCACCACCTGCTCATCCACAACCATCACCTCCTCCTCCACCAAGGCAACCCTAAATGCCTACCCAACCACAATGCCATCCATCTCCATCTCAAATACACACCTCCACTCAAATACCCGTACCACCATTTCCAAAACCATACCATGGAGCAGCTCAACCCAATTGCAAAGTTGAGGCACAACATATCCAAATGACTCCTCTTGAGCTCAATGATCTTCACCATAGCTCAGGAAAAGCATTGCAAAAAGGAGATCATCTTGAAAGCATTGAAGGATCACATCCAGCAAGAGAAGATTCAAAAGAAGAGATCAAAGAACCATGGGCTGCACTTGATGAAGAGAAGAGATCAGAATCCGAGATCGAGGAAGCTTCATCATGGTTACCGTCAAATCTTCCATGTATTCAAGAGAAAGATCAGCAAAAAGAGGAAGATGAGAAATTCATGTTAGAAGGTGACATGAAACATGATCCAGATCAGCAAAAGAACCAAGGATATCAAAGCTATATTGAGATATGGTTTCAGAAGGTCACTAAGTTACAGCGGTACTTTCTTCCTCAGCTTTGTTTGATCCCTCCAAAGCCAGATCATTTGGTCTCTGAGATCTGGATACCTGTCAAAGCATGCATTTTGAGCCTTCACATCACTTTGTCTCTAATCTCGATGTGCACATGGCTCCATTAGAATTATTCTTATACTTGAGAACTTTGTTTTTCAAGTAGGGTAGGGTAGAAAAAAAGAAAAAAGAAAAAAAAGAGAGAAAAAAGAAAAAGAAAAAAAATGAAAAAAGAGGAAAATAGAAATCTAAGGTGAAAACCTCCTCGGAGGCGCCTTAGATTGGCTCATTGATTGAAAACCTCTCTTGGAGGCGCCCAAGGCAGGAAATTAGGGTGAAAACCTCCATGAGGCGCCCTAGTTGTTTTTCAAAAAAAAAAGGAGAAAAAGAAAAAGAAAAATAAAGCTAATCTCCATTGACTAATTTCATGTTGCAGCAATGACATTGCAGGTTGCAAGAAGGATGTTTCATGACAGGAGGAGCACTCAAACCAAGATCAAAGGAACTTTTCTTGTGCCTTCTACAGGAAGCTCTGTATTTCTACAGGAAACATCCTGTAGAACCTTTGGACGAGCCAAATCCAATTTCAAAAGTGAATCTAATGGTGGGAATCTGTTGATTAGGCCTACAAGCACTTGTGTGTCCATCCCTTGCCTTTATCCATCATTTTTTTTTCCACCTCCTTGTGCTTCTCATTGTGCTTCTACAGGAACTTCCTGTAGAAATTGTGGGAAACTAGACATGGATTTCAAAAAGTGGTTTGGCGAACATGGTAGCTTCCTCAAGGGTTCAGAAGTCCTCATGCAATCTTCCAACTCCTCCTCCATCATCTCCATACCTGCATCACAGCCCAAGCTCAGTTTTTCCTTCCATGCAAACATTTGCAAAAAGCCTTGAGGCAAAAATCCATAGAACAAAATTTGTTTTTGCCATAACTTGAAAACCATGCATCCATTTGACAAACCGTTTTATGGGGAATTGTACAAGGGTGATGGAAACATGCTTGAGCAGTTTCAGCCAATTCTGGTGCACGGTTTCCAAGAAATCAGCCTCCATCACCATCAGCCATTTTTGCATTTTCTCCATAACCGTGCATCCGTTTCAAAACCTGTTTCATGGGGATATGCATATGAGTGATGGTAACCTACCCAAGCAGTTTCAGCCGATTCCGATGCACGGTTTCCGAGAAATTGATCTTTGAAATCTTCAGCCATTTTCCATTTTTCTCGAAATCCGTGCATCCATTGATCACGATTTTTCTATGGGAGATGCATAATGATGATAGAAACATGCTCAGCAAGTTTCAGATCGATCCGCTTTGCCATTTGGGAGAAATGGCGAAAACAAGTTCTGGTTTTGTGACCATGCAGCAGCAGCAGCTTGAAGGTGCAGATCTGAACGTGGAAACAATGGCATGCAGCTCAGATCCGGCCAGAGAACACCTGCACAAGGAAAAGCAATCAAAAATCATCAGCCAGGCCCTCATGCAATCAAAGGATCCAAGCATGCAGCAGCAGAATCAGAGCATGCAGCAGCGAAAAGCTTCACAAGCAGCCGTTGGACTCCAGGTACGTGACTGAAACTAATTCCTTTGTTGCATGAATGTAATTTGAGAACTGCGTGAACAATGAGATGGTTGTGATTAAAAAAATCGGTGGCCAGCTAACTGGCCACCCTCATCCAGTTCAAACAGCGCTCGGTGGGTGAATACGACACGTGTGCTCAGCCATCTCAGGAAGAAAACTGGAAACAGGTAGTAAAACTCCAGCGTGATTGATGGACGTGATTACAGGCAGAGAAAAAACAGTCTGGTGAATGGGATGGACGTGATTAGTGGTGGTTGTTTAAACGGTCTGCATGGGGCCAACGTGCACTTGGCCAGCTCACCCTCCATCAACGGAAGTCTCCATAAACAGCCAATCAAACTCTCACCTTCATTGTTTCCAGTTTATCATCGTCCTTGCAGCTGCAACAAGCTCCATACCACCTCCATAGTAGCAAACCAATCTTTCTCGGCCATTTTTCAGAACGCTCCTGCTTATCGGCATTCTACAGGGAGCACTGTTTCGTTCTACAGGAAACAAGAACCGCCTACAGGAAGGCGTCTACAGGAAAGGCAGAGAACAGCTCTACGAAAGGAAAACCCAGAATTTTCGTTGAATTTGGAGCTCCAGACGAGGTAGGCTCGAAAAAAAACTCCTCTATGCATGGTTTGTTTGTGCAAGGTGGTGAATTAAACATGGCATCGGATTGGACAATCAGTGAAAATCTGCCTGTGTATTGGAAATAGAAAGTTTGCCTGTGTGTTGCACTGAGTTTCTCAGTTGTGTTTACATCAAGATTCTTCTCCACGTTTCCTATTTCTAAAATTCTCTTATAAGGAAGGCATATGCAGCTGTGAGAGCCAGCCTGTGGATGAAAATTTTAAAATTTGCATATCTGAATGTGCCCTGAGAAGAAAAATTGGTCTCTGTCCTCTGTTTGTAGAAGAAAAACTCTTCCTTTCATAACCAGATCGCTGAGAGCTGAGTCACAGCAGTCTTGAAACCAGCATTCCCTATTTTCTTCTTCAGTCACTGGTTGAATGTGGGACAAAAATGAATGAAGGGATTCCAGACCAGATGGCCCATCATGGGCTCATCAAATTATTAGTAGAAGATGCCCTGCACACCTACATTGTCCCCATATCATGGGAAATCTTCCAAAACATGTCTAGGGATGACAATATCAGAGTTTTGGCCAAAGATATCACCCCATCCAGCAGTGAGGAAGAAGAACACATTGAAAAAGGTGAGAAAATCGATGGTGAAAAACCGCAAGACATCCAGGCACAGCAAGAACAAAGAGGAAAAGGAGAAATCGGCCAGATTGCTAAGCCTAAAACAGGGGAAGAAACAACGGCAAAAACACTAAGGGAAAAGAGGATGCAGCGCAGAACAAAGAAGGCCGAGAAAGTCCAACTGAAGAGTGTCACAGCCAAAGAAACCACACAAAAACAAAAGGAGAAAACACAGTCAGCAAAACAGGCACAGGGATTTCTACAGGAAGCGGGGAAAAAGAGCAGCAAGAGGAGAAATCACCCGAGATATTGGCTAGGGAGGCAGCAACTGTGCTTGCTGCCCTAAGCACATCTCCAAAGCAAAAAGGGAGGCGAAAAAGGGGAACATCCATGTACTTTAAAGCAAGAAGGAGCACACGGATAAAAGTGGGCAGACCCCAACCACAGTCAAAAGAGCCAATTATCATTGAGGACGCCACAACTAAACAAAAGGAGGAGTCTCCCCCAAAGATATCCATCACCTATGAACGACGGAGCCCGAAAACATCCACCTGGAGAGAAAGGATTGAAAGGATGGACTCAAAGACAGCTCTACAGGAAGTTACCAGACTGTTTCTACAGGAAGCTAGCAGACTGTTTCTACAGGAAGCCAGCGAACTGTTTCTACAGGAAGTTTGAAAAGAGGGAAGCCAAAGGAGAAATCGGTCGAGATGTTAGCCAAAGAAGCCACCAGGGCCATCAAAGATGAGGAGAGAGATTGGTTGCTCAGAGGATGAGCAACACTTTCAGTAGGGGGGTGATGATGAGCCCCAAAAATGGACAATTATTTGGGCTCATTCAACCTCCTAATTTGACTTAATCCACCATTCTCATTAGTTTATTGCATGTTTTTTATTACATTTATGTTAATAGAGTGAATTTGGTTAGTCATTATGCCAACAAGTCTAATGGGTGCTTTGTGTAGCCTTTTTGGTCAACTTGGAGACAAAATTGAAGGTATTAATGAGCACTTGGCAGCCAAATTCGTGGGAGAACAAGCTAGAGGATTTGTAGGAAGGTGTCCCCTTCATTTATGGGCCCTTACCTCGAATTCTCCACCATCAGCTCGGAGTTCAAGGGCCACCGAATCAATCAGCACAAGGGCAGCCAAGCAAGTCAAGTAGGACTGCTGTTAACTCCAAGTTTTGGGCAGCCGAGTCCCTAAATTTTAGGAGGACTGTTGGGTCCTCAAATTGTATAAATAAGAAGGCTTAGGGCCTCATTTTGGTTAGCCAGTTAGTCATTTCGTTAGCCAGTGGATGTTAGCTAGTTAGCCAGTAGATAGTAGCTGGTAGTTAGTCATTTTGTAGCCTAGTTGTAGTCATTTTGTAATTCGATTTGTATGCAATAGATTAGCTTTGCTTTCAGCTCATTCTCAAGCTCTCCTTGTGGACAGTTTTGATGTAACTCTTCATTCTTGATTAATAAAGATGAATTCAACTTTGCACCAGCTCTAAATCTCTCTTGGGAGGCTGTAGCTCTTGGCGTTGGGCCCATCTCAAGCGCCCAGTACCTCCCCTGTTTATCTTTATGTGTGTTTGCTGCGTTCTTAAAATAAAATCTGCTCTTTAGATCTTGCTTTGTTATTTTGGTTGTTTTTGTTGGTTAAAGTAGCTTTTTATGTTTGGGAATCGATTGGTAGGAGTTTGTCATGCATTTAGATCTTTCGGAATGTTCTTGCTCATGTGATGTACATGGTTCTCTTTCCAAACGAGGCTGCTGTTTATTCATTTCATTGACAGTTAGATTAAGTTAGCTAGGACTTAGTTTGTTTGCAAGCATTCATTGATTCGGGTGAATGTGCATTGTGCAGGGCATCTCTATCGCTCACTCACATGGTCAAGCTTCATCAGAGCCATCTGATTCATCCCATATCTAGGCTTCTCGCTTCACACCCATCCTCTTGCCCACGTAACCCTACCTTCTTCTCCATTGTTGTCTCAGCTACCTTAAAGCCAAATCAGCCTTCCACATATCCTCTCACCACTCCATCCATCAGTTCCTGGGTCACTTCAGACCCCCATCCTACCTCCATAACCATCCATGCATCTTCCATCAATCACCCATCCTCAAAAATCCCATTTCGAAACATCGTGTAGAAGAATTACAGAACATCCTGTAGAAACCCCTGCAGACTTCTTGTAGAAGTTCATAAACACGGTTGCATGGCATCCAGACTTTGTGAAACTCTCAGAAAGAATGTTAGGGATCCCTTAGACCCTCTCTGTACCATCCCAACCTTTCCCAAAGCATTTCATCCCTTGATCCATCCCTGCACAGTGGAAAACTAGTTAGAAGCTCATGCATGATAATTTCAACAACTTAAGCAAAAATACAAAAAGATGTTTTCTTCAGATAGTGATAACTTAGACACATGCATTTTACCTTCCTAGAAGTAATGGCATCTCTTTTCGTAGTTTGCATTCTTTCCTTTGCATCAGTAGGACTAGTTGGTAGAATTAGGGTTTTCTAGGGTTTGCGTTTCTTTTTGGCTTTCAGTTTCTTTCCGCAAGTAGATTAGCTTCCTTTGAGTTAGCTTTTGTCCATCAGTTAAAAAGCTTCTTCTAAGAGCTCATAGAAGTTGGCTTGAGCCCCTAGCGGACTTGTGCCAGCTGACCAAGTGACAGCTGCGGCAAGAGTTAGTACTTGTGCATACAGCACCATCGCTTCCAAGTTTGTTACGAACAACCGGGTTGATAAAATTAAAGAAGGGAGTTCCAGGAGTTGTAGCTTTATTGCTACAATACTGGAGCCCACCACTTACTCAATACCATGGTCCAAAACCATTGAGAACCAATACTAGGGACCCAATACCTGGGTTCAACACTTCAGACGCAATACTAAGGACCAAAACCATAGGTCTAAATACCACGGACCCAAAAATAAGCTTTCCCACATGTACGCGCTTTTTCGTGCATGTAAGTGTGTGCATACGCATACGCGACTTTTGGTGGGCAATCCTGCGCGTATACGCGCCTTTGTATTAGTGAAGCTGTGTGTATAACCTATGTGTATACCCTACTTGGTATATAGAGAACCTGCGTATATACGCGACTTGGTACATAGTGAACCTGCATATAACCTACTTGTATACCCTACTTGGTATATAGTGAACCTGCGTATGTACTCTGAACCTACATATATACTCTTCTTTCATCATTCGTTGTAGTCTGATCATAAAATCTTTGCTACTAATCTGCTGCAATATGATCTGTCATTTGTGTGATTTGCCATCAAGGACAACACTTGTCTCATAATGCCAACATTAGTTCCATGAAACAAAGGTGGATTGATGGAAAATTCTCCTTCTTGACTGCCCATATTGATGGATCTCCCTTTTAGCGATCAAGATTCTTCAAAGAGACCCGCTCTTATACCAATTGTTAGGAAAAGCATTGTTGGGGGAGGGGGCTGAATCAGTATTTTTAACACACTTTAACTTTTCATTTATTATTCTGAATTTTGTACATTGTTGTTATTCATGCAATTAGTGTATGTACATGACTCTTATGAATGCAAACAATGTATAGCCAAATTACTTAATTTATCTTAACTTCCATTAGTGAGTTAGCTTAACCAGTGCATAATTAAATCATTAACCATTCAATAACTAGTAAAGAGTAGATAAATCACAACACATAAGCAACATATATAGAACACCGGGATTTTTTGGTGGAAACCTAATGTGGGAGAAAACCATCGATGTCATCATCTTTCGCTTCTTCTTTTATTATAAAGAAAGCTTCTTTACATCTTGTATTGGCGCAGACTCTTATCAGTATGTAGGAAACCACTTGCAGGAGGCTACAACCTCCACTCATTCTCCAGTACCCACTGGAAGGGAGCTACAACCCCCTAATCTCATTTATCAGCTTCTACTGGAAGAGAGTGCATACCCCTTAAACAAGTTTACCATCTACCATTGGAAGGAAACTCTGACTCCCTTACTAAAGGCTCCAACCCTCAATACCCTTGTGGACCATGTTTCCTAATATTTCATACTAGATCCACCTGACTCAAACAAATATCAAACTTGTAGGCCACCTTTCATCATATTTTCAAACTGGACTGACACCCAACAATAAGCCCAATTCCAAATGGCATCTCTAAAACCAATTACTGAATCAAACCATACAATCACTAATTAAACCAAGATAGCATATTGAATAAAGGAATACTGAATCACCATAACTAGATCATACCAATTCACAACCACTTATCAATATACCAAGCCATACATTGTTAACCATCACATAAACGAAGTGTTGTTACTGTAAACCATGACCACATTTACTTCAGAAAATATATGTCGTTGTTTTGAAGCATACTTGCGTATATATGTGCTTCCTTTGTATAACACTAACGTTCAAATATTATATTATTAAACATTGAACTATTTGACTTACTGAATCAATGTAATATCGAACCAACATCTGAATCACAGGTCACTGAACCAATCATAGATTACCACATTGTAGCATCAATACTAACCAATATTCTAATCAACACTATCAAACACATATCATCATGATAGAGACATCACTGACAGACAACAACAAATAGAACAAAAATTATCAAATGACATCATTAAGCAGCACTACAAACCCTAGTACATATATGCACCTTACACAAGATAGATTAGTGTATGTATGTTTTTACCATGCACAACACTCGCGTACAAATCTTAACATACTGAAGAATAAATATCAGAATATAGACGTTACACTATAGAGAAAAATCCGCATATGTACGCGACCATTCAAAAGTAAACCAGGGTACAGATCTTAAATCACTGAAACATATCTTCCATCCATTCACAACTCACATGTCGCAACATTTACTATCACACATTCACATCATAGCATCATCATAATCACATATCCATCATTTTTAGTTGCTTAGACATTTACAACAAATAAAAGAAAGCAATCATTTTTCAACATATCTTCAGATCTTTCAAAGCTACGTCATCTCCTTATTTCCTGGTGCATCCTTGTTCCAGATTAGATCAAACATTAATAATCCAATCACTTGCACACCTAACACCTCTATCCCCATCTCCTTATATAGTTTTATCCTTAGTCAATATCTTAGGTAAATCCCTTGGTAATGTCATTAGTATTCTTTGACGAGATCAAATAAATATTGTCGCAACCATTACTATGGGCCAATACCATGGTAATGACCCCTGGTATCCAAATTACCATGGTTTGAATTTTCTAAGTGACTTTCCCTTACAAGACCTACATATGTACGTGACCCTTCTTCATAGGAACCATGTATACTTTCTGAAACTTCACTTTTATCATTTATATGTCATTGAACTATCATTGAACTGTCCATAACATCTTTAGCATCTATACCCATATGCATTAGTTCCACAGTCATCAATGTTGAAATCAAATACATATTTATTAAGCAAGTTTACATCAAGGACAACACATTAGCCATAATGCCAACAACATGTATATTTCAACCTAGCCAAAATTCTTTATTTGTTCCAGTAATATTGGTACACAAGAAGGATGGATCAAGGTGTATGTGTCTGGATTATAGGGAGCTAAACAAACTCACTATTAAAGATAAATTTCTCATTCCTGTCATTAACGAATTGTTGAATGAATTACATGGAGCAATTTACTTCAAGTTGGATCTTCATTTAGGATATCATCAAATTAGAATGAAGACTGAAGATATTTTGAAAACAACATTCAGAACTAATGAAGGTCATTATGAATTTTTTTCATGCCTTTTGGCATTACTAATGCACCTTCCACAATTCAAGGTTTGATGAATTCCATTTTCAAACCTTTCCTAAGAAAATTTGTGTTAGTATTTTTGATGATATACTAATATACAACAAGTCTTGGAAGGATCATGTTCAACATGTTGACAGGGTGCTCAAACTATTGGAGGAGAAACAATTGTATGCAAAAACCTCCAGATATTTCCTTGAGGTACTGGAGGTGGAATATTTGGGTCATATTGTATCTCATGGGGGTGTTAAGGTAGATCCTAACAAAATTAAAGCCATCGAAGAATTGAAAATTCTCAAAACCCTAAAGCATTTTCGAGGATTTCTCGGGTTGATAGGGTATTATCGCAACTTTGTTAAGAATTATGGGAAAATAGTAGCTCCTCTAACAACATTAATAAAGAAAGATGCATTTTTTAAGACTCCATAATCAACTAAGTCCTTTGAACATCTTAAAGAGGCAATGTGCCAAACTTCGGTTTTAGCTACTCCAAACTTTACAAAAACTTTTATGATGGAATGTCATGCCTTGGGAAATGGAATTGGTGTTGTTTTAATGCAAGAAGGAAGACACATTATTTTTTTATGTTTTCCAATTAAGGGAAATTATTTATACAAACCTATTTATGATAAGGAAATGTTAGCAATACTACATGCCCTGAAGTGATGGTGCCCTTACCTAATGGGAAGGCACTTCAAGGTAAAAAAGGATCATGATAATCTTAAATATTTTTTGGAACAAAAATTATTTTCAGAAGAGAAACAAAAATGGGTCACTAATATGTTGGGTTATGACTTTGAAATAATCTACAAAAAAGGGAAGCAAAATTTTGTTGCAGATGCACTCTCAAGAAGGGATGAGGATGTGGAAGCATTGCTCTATGTCATTTCGATTATCTAACCTGATTGGATAACTAAAGCGAGGGAGGAATGGAAGAATGACAAAGAGGTGTGGACACTCATTCAAAACTTGCAACAATATCCCAATACATGATATACAATTATTTGGAAAAATGACTCATTATGGTACAAAGATTTCTTATATTCATGTAAGAATTCCCAACTCAAACAAAAGATTGTTTTGGAATTGCACACCTCTCCTTTAGCAGGGCACTCAGGATTTTTAAAAACTTGCCACAAGGTCAAGAAGAAATTATTTTGGGATGGCCTTAAATCTGATATTCAAAATTTTGTGACAAAATATTTGGTTTGCCAACAAAATAAAGTTGAAACAATTAAGACTCACGACCTGTCACAACCTTTATCATTTCCAAGTCAGCGTTGGGAGGAGGTCTCAATGGATTTTATCATAGGTTTACCCAAGTCTAAAGGAAAGAGTGTTATCATGGGGTTAGTTAATAGACTTACCAAGGATGCACACTTTTATGCATTATCCCACCCTTTTAAAACTAGTACAGTTGCTATTGCATTTATCAAAACAATTCAAAAGCTATGTGTAATCCCAAATATTATTTTAAGTGATAGAGATCCCATTTTTCCTGGAACTTTTTGGATAAAATTATTTTCTTATCTTCGTACTCAATTAGCTCATAGCTCATCTTATCATTCTCAATCTAACAAGAAATTGAGATAGTGAACAAATGTTTGGAAGGATATCTTTATTGCTTTGTATTTGATAAACAAACACAATGGGTCAAGAGGTTACCTCTGGTCGAATGGTAATATAACACTTCCATACTACAGCAAAAATGACCCCATTTATGGCACTTTGTGGATATCATGCACTGTCCATTGCATCATCTTTAAGAGAAAATTTTAAGGTTCAAGTAGTGGAAGATAACATCAAGCATCAATAATGAGTTCTCCAACTCTTAAATAATAACCTCACTCTGGCACAGAATCGAATGAAAGAAGAAGCAGATCAACATCGCAGCGAAAGAAATTTTGATGTAGCTAACTGGCTATTTTTACGGCTATAACCATACAAACAAATGTCCCTCAAGAAATCTGAGAAGGATAATAAATTATCATGCAATTACTATGGTTCTTACAAGGTGTTGCAAAAGATTGGTCTTTTGTCAGAGAAAAAAACGTCTTTCTACTATGGAAAAGAAAGTACATATCTCAATGAGAGTAAATTTCAGTCACCATAGACATGTTCAGACCATCATCTATCTACTAGCCGAAATCGCCATGCAATATATATATATATATATATATATATATATATATATATATAGATAGAGAGAGAGAGAGAGAGAGAGAGAGAGAGAGAGAGAGAGAGTTGAACCATAACCTTTGTGAACTAGAGGACACTGTCAGAAAACTGCCATAAATCCAGCACAATCTAAAAATAGAATTCACTCAAATAACCCTAAAATCGAAGACCCATGTTATAATGTATATTTATTCGAACCATAACCTTTGTGAATCAGAGGACACTGTCAGAAAACTGCCATAAATCTAGCACAGTCTAAAAACAAAATTCGCTAAAAGAACCCTGCAGTCAAAGACCCATGTTATAATAGGATGGAACCTTCCCATATCAAAGTGCTAGAGCATAACTATTAGAAGATGATGTGATCTGAAATAGAGTAGCAACCCAATTTTGATAATCAATCTGCTTCACTATTTTGAGATCAGTAGATGTGAAAAATAGGAAGATGAATAAAAACCACTGGAAGATCTTTGATTCGAGATCTCCAAGTCTCGAGAGTAGGGGAATTTAGTGAACCCCTATGGTTAGCCCAGTTAATAACAAATTTCAAGTCACCAAATATAGAGAGAGATCAGATGTCAAGCCAGTAGGCACAATGGAGGACCCCCCAAAGTGTTAGAAGTTCAGCTCGAGTATTAGATCCCAAGCCACAATGCCAATAAAACCTATAAAATAGGTCAGGGCTGATATGAATGTCCATTCCACATCCATAGGAGTTAGAAGATGATGCGCCATAGAAAAAAACCTACATGATAAGAGGACCAAAGGTCTCTCGGAGGGGAGCAAAGAGAGTCAATGGAGGGCAAGTGGACCAAAAATTTAGAGTAATATGAGAGGATACTACAACATGTTCTCCAAATGTTCGATGGAACATGGTAGAAGATGAAGGCATTTCTAGACTTCCAGATGCCCCAAATGATGAAGAAGGCCAGTGAACGATGTGATTTGTGTTCGAGAGACCACCGACCAAGACAAGTGATAATGTCCAAACGTTCCCATGCATACAAATGGGAGCTTCTTGAATCTTCCCGAGTACACTCAGTTTTCCATGTTTTGTGCTTAAATAAGGTTATTGATGGCAAGCTCTTAGTTCAAATAATATTGTCAAAACTTGACGAGGAGGGAAAAATAATATTGGAGCCTAAAGTAGTCATGGAAACAAAAACCCAATAATGACGAGATCGATCAATTTCAGGGTATCTCATTAAGTAGAAGAACTTACCTGCTGAATATTCCACATGGGAGGATGAGAATTTTATACATAAGCATCCAGAACTACTCAAGCATTGAAGATGACACTTTTTTGAAGGAGAGGGGCATGTTAGGCCCCTATAATATTAGTGTAGCTCCCTTATTGTTATTGTTGTGCCCTTACATTATTATTATTATGTAGGCTCTGATTATATTGTGACCCCTTAAACTCCTATATATACAAAGGAGGTCTTTTCATTTGTATCATCTGAGAATTGTTCATTTATGTGATGTAAAAAAGGTTTGCCCCTTTAAAGAGGTTATTTCTCAAGTCGTTGACCTATCTTTTATTTTATTTTGTGAGCTAGTTGCATAACAAGATAAGACCAAGTCTAGCCAAAAGGCATAACAACTTCCTATTTTATTCTTTAATTTTTTTATTATCTCCTCCCAGCCTTGTTGTATTTCCATTATTCTAGAATCTAGGTTTGGATCTTAGAATCACTGACACTAACAATCCAAATACCACAACAAACTACTTTGCATAATGAAACAAAATGCAGCAGTAAATCTACTAGCGCACAAAATATAGACAACTTTTTACAATTTTTGATAACCCAAATTCATTATATTAACAACTTTAATACAATAGTTTAGGGCTCCCGTAATAGGGATAATAGCCCTCATACATCCACTGATAAAAGAATACAAGAACAAGATACATTGATCGTCTAGTTGATGTAGATCTCAATCGCAACTGCCTTGATCATACCCTGAACACAACTACTAGTCCATTTGATCCATTTTTTGTATTGTCTCCTCCCAGCCTTCCTTGTTGTATTTCCATGGTTATGGAATCTAGGTTTGGATCTTAAAATCACATATGCTTACAATCCAAATACCACAACAAACTAGTTTGCATAATATAACAAGATACAACAGTAAAGCTACTAGTGCATAAAATATAGACAAGTTTTTACAATTTTCGATAACCTAACTTCATTATATTAACAACTTTAATACAACAGTTGAGGGCTCTTGTACCAAGGATAATAACCCTCATCCATCCACTGATAAAAGAATACAAGAACAAGATACATTGATCATCTTACTGATGTAGATCTCAATTGCAACTACCTTGATCGTACCCTGAACACAACTGGTAGTCCATTTTCTCCCAATCTACAGCTCTTGCTTCTATCAATGGTCTTACTCATTTAGGTCACTGAACATAGCTTCTCCAACTTCTCTCTAGTTGATCGTTATTCCTTCAATGCATCAATACATAGAGACTCTTGTTGATTTGTTCACAACATCATTTCTGAACAAATCTAAACTACCCACTATCGATCCTCAACTCCTTTGGGACTTCTTCCCTCTAATTCCTTTGTACACTGCTCTAATGAAGAAAAAATTTAGGCCAGAGGGTTGCCACCTATCGTTGCAAGATGTCCTTCTCCAACAATGAAATTGGGTTGATTCTCTTAATTGTCCTTTGTCTTTCAAGGTGTCAACACTAGAGCCTCCAAACTTCACCCTCCTTACAGATGTCAATGCCCTTCTTGGAAACTAATATAAGGCTACTTTGAGCACCTACTTATTTCCCTCCAACAACCTTAAGATGCCCAACCATAAACTATCCAATGTGGACTCTATCCTCTAGCAACAAGATATCACAATAAAGAGGGTAACTTACCTTGTTATGCAAACTTTTTATATCCTCCTTGTCCTTGGTTGTTCTGCAAGTCTAAGCACTTATTAGGGCACATGTCAACCCTACCTCCTGTTACAAACTCTATTTTCCTTCCTCCTTTTATCCCTTCAAATCTTTGTTCCTCCTTCCTAAAGTTGCCCCTAGTTTAGGCTTGTTTCTAAGCCTCCTAACCCTCCCAAGAGATGGGTTGTCTAGCTACAAACTCCCCTAAAGTTACTGTGATACAAAATAGAGATAAAGACACCAAAAGAAACTAACATAAACAACCCAAATCTCCTCTATAAAGCCTCGACCTACTACCCATATAACACGGCCCTCCAAACAGTCTTGGAAACTTGGAAAACAATCCTCCTTTTCTCCTTCACTAGGGATCCTTCTATCTGCAACCAAATCAAAGATCAAACTTGTGATGTGTTTCTCTTGGTGTTATGAATAATTTGGTATCTACGGATAAATACTAATTCCCTAGATAAGTAGCCATATCTAGAACAACAGTTTAAAGCACTTTAACCTTTTTTATAAATAATAGAGACAAAGAGAATGAGAGGACCTACTTGTACTTTCGCTTTCCTTTTGCCTCCTTTGTATCAGTCCTGTCGCTCCTTCCCGTACTTAACACGCTTGAGAAGTACCTATAAACATCAACAGAAGATAAAGAACCAATCAAAGCAAAATATCTATTGATTACAAGTAAATGGAATCAGATACATTCACACATATAAGCATCACATATCAAGATAAGCATATGGAAAAAGGTGTAAATACTTTATTGAATAGAAGGAAGAATTACAACCATGAAGCTTGATTCGAAGTCACTCCTCCAGCTTTGGTTCCATCCACATCACATCATAAGCATGACATTCCAGCAACATAACAACACTTACAATAGTCTCAATTCTCACACTAACATTATCTCCTTACAATTCATCAAAGTCCAGCCCTTTATCACTTAGATGAGTTCTCAATTTATAGGAAGATGGAGGAGGTTTTTTTGTCAATGAGGGTATTGAATGGCCTTCCATACTTAGAATTAGTTCCATGGAGGAAGGGATGAGAGGATAGGAGGTATCTTAACTCATTCCTTATCCATTTTCGAGCTCATAGGAGATGATAAGTGTGGGAATCTTCTAGAAGGTTCCAGAAGATAAGAATATTCCCCAAACCCTATGTGAATTTCACTCAAACTCACCCAGTGTAGGTTAAAGAGGGCCTAAGTGATTTGTAGAGCACCCTGGAATTGACTTAACTACTCTGCAGCACACCCTTGCATGGGCCTACCTGCGTTGGTCCCTCTAGAGGTCATTTCAGGATGTCTTTAGGCCATGAAAATGTCTGGGAAGGAGGCATTCAAAAGGTTGACTTGTTTAGGGCATGTAGAAACTAAAATTAGGGTTTGATGAGCCCTAAAACACTGATCTGGATGATGGCAGTGATGTACCCAAATGGATCTATAATAGTTTCCCCCTAAAGCATGAAGTCGAAAATGTTAATGTCGAGTGATATGCTTTACGATGTGATGAGGAGGTTCTGAAGTAGTTAATGACCTGCATCGATTACAATACATAATATCATGATATTTTGATTTTTTTCTCATGAATTCCTTAGGGAAGACATACCCATGCTCAACATATAAACTTTCATTACAAGTACATAAACAGTCATCTACAATTATAGACCCATGATCGGAATGACCATCAATGTAAAGCCATTGTACGGATGATTTGGTACATTTCCTGAAATCGCAGCCCGGATGGATGAAACTAGATCCAGGGTCTTCTATCTTCGCTCAAGTATGAGTCTAACCATGTGAATATGTGATCTGGTGTCGAACATGAGAAGACACCATCTAATTACCAGCCAATGATGTAAGTTGTTAATAGATGCGAGAGAAATCACCGATAATGATAATGATCCTTAAGGTACTGCAGTACATTCTGCATGGTGTGAATGGATGTTTTGATGTCGAACACCATACAAATTCTTTCTGTCGAAGGTGAGTGATGCTAACCTATCGCCAGAAGCAAGAAACTTTCCATTGATGCATGCAAGCCTCAAGGTACTGAAAGGGTGTTTCTAAGTCAACTTCTTGGATAATGAGCTGATGTCGACAAGAAGCGACTCGTCGTAGGAGGGCCTTGATGTATCCCATATCAATGACATGAAACAAGTGTAATGATTTTGGAGAGAGAATGTGGCTGACAACACAAGGTTCAGGAATGGTAGTGATGAAAATGAAGATTTATGGTATTGCAAAGGATGAATTTTAACTGAATGAATTCTCTTGAACATGTCGGCGACACTGAAATGAATTGGTAGCATTGACTCAAAAAAAAGTGATGGATGGTATGATAGACCAATGGTATGATAACCATCAAGCTGATAACCCAACCCAAATAGTCACGGTGATGAAGTGAAAGTGTCATGTTTAAGAGCGACTTGCTACCAAAAGTGGTTTACCACTTTTTCCATTTTCCCCAGTCATTGCTGATCAGTACCTCTTTATTTTTTATCAAGCTTGAGGAGGATAACATATGATTGTTGTATAATTCCACCCTTCAGGTGAATCCATCACTATGTGATGTTTTAACGAGTCTAGCGAAGGTGAAACTCGGTCTTGTCATGATCGACAAGTTTGTCGCTATTTGATGTTTTAACGAGTTTAACGACAAAGATAACTCAGTCCTTTTCATGTTTAAAGAGTTTGAAAAGGGACGAAAAGAAAACTCCACAAGTTCTTTTTCGTAGATTTGCCTCTCAAGCCCGAAAAAGCATAAAACAATATGAGAGATAACTTATTGACCATGTTTGGTTAATGTATTCCTTTTTCGTAAATAATCTATCTCAGTCCGAAAAAGGGTTAAACTTATACTGAGTAGACGTCATTCCAAATCCGTTAACAAGCTAAAAAGGACAAGCACTCGGCAATATTTTCATATTTTCGTACTGGGTTAATGTGTAAAGTTTCTGGAAATATGTTGATATTGAATGTACTCAAAATGTCTTTCCAAAAGACGAACTCTAAGGAACATACGAAGAATTTTTGGATTTTGAACAGTATAAATGTTTGTTAGTTGTAGTACAACGAGTTTTGAATCTAGCCTAATGATGATTCAGCAGATGCCAAGTGAAATGACATCAGAGAGAAGTTTGATCAACGCACTATACTCAGCGGTATTATTCATCTATCGACCAATACAAATCCCTTGAAAACTCACTAACTCAACACTTGGAGCGAAAATGGCCCATGCTGGAGAAGATAGGTTCTGCGTACTACGACTAACACCATCAGTGTAACCAACAAATGGTTCCAAAGGTTTCGACATCTACAAAAAATGCAAAGCGGATTACTTAACCACATAAAAATTCTAAAAGACACACTAACACACACACATGCAATTAAAGCGTATATACAGTGATTTTTACTACACTCAATTAAGCATAGTAACGTTTGAGATACAACCCATTTCGGGGCTATGAGAATAGAATTCCATCATAGTCCACTAACTCGTAGGCACCTTTTGTCAAAACATGTTGACAATATAAGGACCCATCCAAAGTGGTTCAAATTTCCCTGCTCCAAGTTTATCAGCTTCCTGATCGTAAAGCAAGACCAGGTCTCTTTCTAAGAAAACTCAAGGCTTGACATTTATGTCATATTACGCCTTGATTCGTTTCTTATGTGCTTCGTTAGCTAATGTGGCTTCATGACAGGTTTCATCCAGATGGATAAGTTCCAAGAAACATGCTTCTTCTTCAGAAGTGTCTGGTAACAGGTCAATCACGAGTTTGAGAGATGAAATTTCACATTGTATCGGCAAGATTGCCTCCAGACCATACACCAATTGAAAGGGTGTGAATCCAGTTGCATTTCTCACCGAGGTTCGATATTCCCACAAGGCAGAGTACAGGATTAAATTTCAGTCCGTTTATGAACCCCTATCATTCTTTGAAGGATTCACTTCAAGACTTTGTTGATGGCCTCAACTTGTCCATTAGCTTGCGGGTAATACGAAGTAGAACTATCTTGTGAAAGTCCTAACTTAGCAGTCAACTCAGCCATCATTTGATTGTGAAAATGCAATCCATGATCTGTAATTATAGCCTGTGGTACACCAAACCGGGCAACCACGTGGTTGAAAAATAAAAGAGAAGTTGTTTCGCTACTGTTGTTTAATGTTGGCATCGCCTTGGCCCATTTGGTAAAATAGTCAACGGTGACTTTAATGTACCCATGCCCCCCGGCCGAGGTGGGGTTACATGTCATGAATTCAATGCCCCATTTGGCGAATGGTCCAACAGCGACGACAGGATGCAATGGTGCAGGTGGTAATCTAGCTTTACGGTCATAGATCTGGCATGCATGATAGCTTCTGACGGCAATTATGCAATCTTTAAATATACTAGACCAGAAGTAACCAGCACGAATAATTCTCTGCGTGGTAGCATAAATAGATAAGTGTCCACCACAAGCACCTGAATGGCAATCATTCAAAACTTTCTCAGCTTCCTCATGAGTGAGGCACCTTCATAAAATTGTATCGATATCACGACAGTAAAGAGTGTCACCAACGATAAGATAATCTTTGGCTTGGTATCGAATACGTTGTTGTTGTGAGTTAGAGGTATCTAGCCGGAAAGTTTGGGTCTGGAGATAAATCAATATATCTCCATACCACGTGTCGGATGACGAAATCAGGAACAAAGACTCATCCAGAATTGATGGTTCTGATGTTGAATCAATAGAAGTCGAGGGAAGGTCACAAAGTAGCTCGGTGAAAACTAGAGATTTCTTTGATTTGGACTTTATGAATTCTAGATCAAACTCCTGCAAAATGATGACCCATTTAAGTATTCCCCCCCCCCCCCAACAATTGACGTGACAAAATATATGTCATAGGGTTGCAATCCGAAATGACAATGGTTTTTCGGAGCAGGATATAGTGGCGAAATATCTGTACAGCTTGAACAGCTGCCAAAGCTAGTTTCTCGACATAAGAGTACTTAATTTCTGTATCATTGAGATTGCGGCTCAAATAATATATCAGATGTTCAATCCCATCTTCCTCTTGGACTAAAACCATTCCAATGGTTGTATCTGTAGCGGCGAGATACAGGAAGTAGTCGTTTTGATAATTCAGCGAATACATTAATGAGGCTCTAATCAAGGTATATTTAAGAGCATCAAAGGAAGCTTGGGAAACCTGATCCCAATGGAAGGGTATCTCCCTTTTCAATAAACGAGTAAATCCTTTAGCCATTTCAGCATAATTGGGAATGAACCTCCTCAGAAAGTTAGCCTTCCCTTGGAGTCTTTGTAACTGTAGTAGATTAGAAGGTGGAGGCAAGTCAAGAATTGCCTAAACCTTGAATGGATCGAGTCGACTTCTCTCCTTAGACACTACGAATCCAAGAAAACGACCAGAACCAACACAAAACACACATTATGTGGATTGAGTCGTATTTTGAAGTGTTGGTACTGTAAAAATAGAGCTTTCTAATGTTGTGGGTGATCAGTCCGCTTTGGTGAATGAGCAGGAAAATCGTCAAGGAAAGGTTGAACAATATGTTTGATGTCATGGAAGGCATAATTCATTTCCCTCTAAAATGTTTCCCGTGTGTTCCTCAAACCGAAAGGGAGTTTCCGATAAGCAAATGTGCCCCATGGAAAAATAAAAGAAGTTTTAGATTGGTCCTCTGGGTGGATATTGATCTGATTATAGCCGGAAAAGCCATCCATAAATGAGAATATTTCACATCTGGCACATTCATCAATAATCTGGTCGATAAAGGGAATGGGATAATTGTCTTTTGGACAAGCCTGATTAACATCCCTATAATCAACACACACTCATATTGTCCCTTGTTTCTTCATGATAGGAACAATATTGGAAACCCAGTCAGCAAGGGGAACAGGGTAAATGAAACCAGCATGTAAAAGTTTTTCAACTTCTGCCTTAATTGTAGCAGCCTTCTTTGGATGAACGGGTCGGAGGCACTGTCGTACTAGTTTGACATCAGGATACATTTTGATTTCATGTTCAACTATACTAGAGTCAATTTCTGGCATCTCCTCGTATGACCATGCAAATATATCTCGAAACTCACGAAAAATAACACGGTAAATATCAAGTTCTGATGGAGAACAAGATTTGCCGACATGAATGTTTTCTACAATGTTAGGTTTGGTCAAAATATTGATAGAAATAGCCTCTTCAATTTTTGACAGGTTTCGCTCAGAATCTACTGTATCTATGAAAATAAAATTCCAAAGGAAATCGACAACTGAAGGCTGATTAAGTTTGTTTGAATAATCTTCTATGCGATCTGGAAGATGGGAACAATAATGATAATCCTCCCATGGTTCTCCTTCCATCATCATTGATTGGACGATTCCTTCATCAGTAGAAAATATACGTGAAAAAGGATCGGAAGAAGTACCAAATTCTAATGAACGATATACCCATACAATTGACGAAAATGGATTTGGGTTCGTCGCGCAAGCTAGAAAGATTGATTGCTTTGCAAGTTCAATAGGGTTTAGCGGCATGATTTCATTACTAATATCAACTTCAAAACCATTGGTAATCCTCCTTAATTCAGATGAAGTGGAAGATATCATGTTGCAAGTCTCAACTTTTGCCACTTTCGCCAAATTTGATGGTGGTGGTAGTGAAAAAGTGCCCATTAGGGAAGAGTCTTTAAAGGGGCCTACACCAATGTTTAGGAGAGATAACGGGGGTCCGTGTACCAATGGAATGTTTCCAGTAACCTGTGAACTAGAGGCGAAGAATATGAGTTGCTCGATAACTGTGATTCCACCTTATGAGGAAATGAAATCATACGAAAGTATGTTGAAACCACAGCAGCCATGGCATAGACCCACGGTCTTCCTAGTAAAATGTTGTAGTCGAGGGGTCCGTCAACTACCTCAACTTCAACCGTTACCATTTTTCCTCCTAGTTCGATTTGTAGATTACTCAATATTCCACAAGGCATATATGTGTGACCATCAAAAGCTTTTAATGTTTTTGGTGAACGTGACAAAGGCGGTGAGCCAAGTGTTTTCCAACAACTCATAGAAATTATACAAGTAGATGCCCCCTCATCAATAATGGTTCAATGAACAAGTTTATTCAAGGCATTTACTTGAATCAGAAATGCTAATTGTGATGGTAAATGTGGCGTATAACCCGCATGATTGAAACCCACAAGATTGGAATCAATTGGGTCGATTCCACCAATTGATGACAACAAAGCCTACTTTTGGGAGGGACAGTTCTGAAGTACCTTGAGTGTAGACATAGCAAAAGGTGACTGAGCCAAATCTTCTACTATATTATATTTTTTTGCACTTCGAGCTCGAGGGTTAAATGTCGATTTGTGTACAACTCCCTTATGCAGTTTTATTGTTAACTCTGGTGTAATAGGTGGTGGAATAGGATCATTTGAAGTTGTAGTCGAAGGGTTAGGTCGATCAGCGTGGTTATTCGATGAAGACGGTTGATTTTCATAATCTTTATTTCGTCTTGACACCAAAACATCATATTTCTGCTTAGAGGCGGATAGCATAAGCACTTGGGAAGTGGAAGCTTGGTCTATAGCAACCATATTTGTCTCCGGTTTTGGAAAAGGATCAGTCAATATCACAGATGTATTAGAAGTCTCTAGAAGTTTTGAGACTTCGGAGAAGTGTAGACAATATCGCGTAAAATGCTCATCGCTACAAATCAAACATGGATAACGAGGTTTGCTAGCCAAAGAAGAGGAATCAGGTGATTTTTCTTGAGGGGAGTTATTTTGTTTCTTCTTGTTTTTCCCCTTTTTCTTACCTCCTGGTTGCTTTTCATTCTTTCCCTTGTCAGATGACACGGCATTGATTTCAGAAGTAAGAGTGTTATTAGGTGCATTTGTAGTTTGATTGGTAATGGTAAGTGTTTGACCAGATGGTCTACCTGCTATTTCTGTGCTCGAAGAACCAATCACACCATCGCCGGCATGAGAGCCCTTACTCGATGGTGGAGGAGGAACAGTGAAAGTTGGTCGGGGTGCATTCAGAATCTTGTCATAGAGCATGCCAGACTGTGTATAAATCAAGTCCAAATATTGGGCACGAACAATTATTTTCTCTTTTGTGACAACTCCACCTTTCGCCACATCCTCAATGATAGATGGTAGAAAGGATTTTATAAACCACTCAGCCAGAAGCTGATCAGGAATGAAAGTTTTAACCATTTGACGATGACAACGCCACTCATGAATATGATCAGAGATATGAGTAGCAGTGGTTTGTTTAAAGTTGGTTAATAGTTCAGTTCCAGTCTCATATCGTATGGGTAACTGGAAGTGGGTTAAAAACGTGGTAGCTAAAGCAGTGAAGTTATCGAAAGAAGCTCGTGGTAACTCAATGTACCACTTTGCAACTAGACCAGTAAGTGTTCTATGGAAAAGACGAAGTCTAACAGAATCATCATTCAAGGATTTTGATGAACACCATAAATGAAAAGTCATGACATGGTTGGACGGGTCTTCTCCAGGATTTCCATTGAATTTCGAAATATCGGAAGGTAACTTATGAGGAATCACCGACCACTAAGGTGCGTAAAGAATTGGGTCATTAGTGAGCCGATTTAGATCTGGTAACTCAAGTGTCACAACGAAAGGCAACTGCCTATTGAGGTCAGGTTGAGTATATCTAAGGTAAGATGGAATTTCCTGGGCAATGGGCCTTTGCATACCAGCATAAGGCATTTGTTGTTGGTAGTCAAATTTCCAAATAAGTTTCAAAACAAATCAACAGGTGTCTGAAATAATCAAGATCAAAAGGAGCAGTGAAATGAGGAGTATGAGGATAGAGATAAAGCATAGTTCCAAAATGGAATGGAGTTCTGGGTGATTCTACCTCAAGTTCCTCTTCTATTGAAATCAAATTAGGTGGAAGAATTTCACCGTCTGGTCCGTGATAGATTTCCGGTTGTTGCTGAGGTAAAGAGGAGGTCTCAACAGTTACACATGTCTGAAGATTTACCGGTCGATCTTCTTCTGGTAAAGTAACAACTTCTGATTGTTCCACCTCAAGATCCAAATGTTCTAGTAAAAGAACAAGTTTAGGTTAGGCTTCATGAACAACTTCTGGTTCAGAAGTAACTTCTGATTGAACATTGATGGGTTCAGGATCCAGTTCTGGTTGAACAGATTCAGGTTCAGAAGTAATTTCTCATTGAACAACTTTGGATTGAGAATCAACTTGTTGTTGAACAACTTGGGTTACCATTTCACTAAATTCAATTCTAGTTTCCTCAGGTAATTGTGGAGATTCCACTTCAGTAACAGATGTACCAGTAATCGTAGGAGTAACTAGGGTCACAGTACTTACCGGTATAGGTGTTTCTCGTAATTCAGATGAAGAACTAGATGCTTGTGAAGTACTGGATCTAGTCAAACGAGACCGCTTTGACCGAATAGGTGTAGCTTCGGGCGGTAAAGGCCGTTTACTCACTACTCTCCACGAACGACGAGGTAAGGGTTGATTTTCCTCCACGATTTCTAATTGATTTTATTGCAAAAAAGAAACAAACAAAGAGGGGTAAGCTAGGAAAAATGTTTACCAAGCAACTGTGAACTGCAAAATACCTCCTAGAAAACCAAGAAGTACAGGCAGGAAATCTCCTCGAATGTTGTGTTCGGTGTATCACAGTGTACAAGGGGGCCGACTCGGTTACCTAAGGATGGATAGCAACCTAGTGTTGTCCTCCCATATATACTCGAAAGTACGTGGAGGCCCAATCCGTATTAGCAATGTCTAATGCAAAACCACACAGTGAGAGCATTCCCATATACTTTATGTACTGTAACACCGCCCTATATACCCGAAGGTACGTGGACGAGCTGCAATATACTCACATACGTGGAATGAGATATCACACTCGGGATGTATTGCAGACAAGTTAGCGATAGTTACTATGTTTTACGACGCTGGAACACGTCTCTAGCCTAGAACCTCTAAATGTTATTCATTAGGTGACAATGCTCTATTAGGTAAATTGAGGTTAATTTTAAGTTGATCTTGATTAAGAATTTGCCTTTCAAGGTTCACCATGTGATGTATTTTAAATTCCTAGAATGCAACTAATATGATAAGCATTCTTTCCATTCAATTTAACAATGAAAATCTTAGCTAATAGGGATAAAGCAGTCAGATTTCTTTCAATCAAATAGCAAAGAGCACAATCTAATGCAATTTCCCTAAACTATTCCTATGAGCACACACAAAATTTTTCAATGCACGATGCAAGTTTTTCTTTTCAATTCCCTTAATGTTATGATGAACAAAAAAGGAAACTAATGCACATACAATCAATCAATCTTCTTACAAGAACGAAGACTTTACGGCAGTTCTCTTTCGAAGGAAAAGAATACTTTTACGACAATTTCTTTCAAACAAAGATTAATCGACTATAATCTAACTTTGACGATCAATCAATAATGACAAAGAAATCATTTAAGAAACATTAATCAATCAAGTCAAAGTAGAGCTAGCAAAGGAGATACAATATTGATTTCAGAGACATGACACTCATTGATCACTCAGCAAGCAATCAAACAGAAGAAATTTGGTAAAAACCCTATCCAAAGGTGGAAAATTGACCCAAAGAGGATCAGCGCATCCCTGAATGGGAGACAGTGCGCTTCAGAGCACTGTCCCTAAGCCAAGGGTGCTCTGCAGCGCACTGTGTCCCTCACAAGCCTGCGCTAGTGATAGTAAGCCATTTCAAGAGGCAACTAAACACAGTTTTTGACAAAAATTCACTTTAACAAGGCTGAAATACAATCAATGAAAGGAAGTAAGGTCTGCTAGAGTGTCCTAGGATGTGAATAAGCTACTTGGAATGATGATCGTTCCCCAGTATGGTCGCCAATATGTTATGAAGAATTTGGTATCTACGGATAAATACTAATTCCCTAGATAAGTAGGCATATCTAGAACAACAGTTTAAAGCACTTTAACCTTTTTCTACAAACAATAGATAAGACAAAGAGAATGAGAGGACCTACATGTACTTACGCTTTCCTCTTGCCTCCTTTGTATCGGTCTTGTCGCTCCTTCTTGTACTTAACACGCTTGAGAAGTAATTGTAAACATCAACAGAAGACAAAGAACCAATCAAAGCAAAAGATCTATTGATTATAAGTAAATGGAATCAGATACATTCACACATATAAGCATCACATATCAAGATAAGCATATGGAAAAAGTTGTAAATAATTTATTGAATAGATGGAAGAATTACAACCATGAAGCCTGATTCGAAGTCACTCCTCCAGCTTTGGTTCCATCCACATCACATCATAAGCATGACATTCCGGCAGCATAATGACACTTACAATAGTCTCAATTCTCAAACTAACATAATCTCCTTACAATTCATCAAATTCTAGCCCTTGATCACTTAGATGAGTGCTCAATTTATAAGAAGATGGAGGATTTTTTGTCATCAATGAGGGTATTGAATGGCCTTCCATACTTAGAATTAGTTCCATGGAGGAATGGATGAGAGGATAGGAGGTATATTAACTCATTCCTTATCCATTTTTTATCTCATAGGAGATGATAAGTGTGGGAATCTTCTAGAAGGCTCTAGAAGATAAGAATATTCCCCAAACCCTATGTGAATTTCTCTCAAACTCACCCAGCGCAGGTTAAAGAGGGCCTAAGTGCTCTGCAGAGCACCCTGGCATGGACTTAACTGCTCTGCAGTGCACCCTTGCATGGGCCTACCTATGTTGGTCCCTCTAGAGGTCATTTCAGGATGTCTTCAGGCCATGAAACTGTCTAGGAAGGAGGCATTCAAAAGGTTGACTTGTTTAGGGCATGTAGCAACTGAAATTAGGGCTTAATGAGCCCTAAAACACTGATCTGGATGATGGCAGTGATGTGCCCAAATGGATCTGTAACACTTGGATGTGCTCCTTTGAGTCCTATAAACCTTCTATTTATATGTTCTTTTGAGTGCATCTAACAACCCTTGAAATGGCACTTCTAATCACAAGGTCGACTTGTAATTTTGGTAGCGAACCCACCCTTAACACATATAAATTCATATCTTGCTTTGTATACCTTTTTTTTTAGTGTTCTTTGTAACCCCTAGATCCTTTTAGGGTTCTCTACAATCTCTAAAAGTCAAACCAACAAAATTAAACAAGGTTTTGGCCCAACTCATTTGGGTACAAAACCTACACCTTGGGTTCTAAGCCTAGAAACCACTTTTTTGGTGCCCATTTCTCCAAAACTTGAACCCTAGGGCAGGGATTACTTCCCAAGCTACCAACCTCAACATTCTTTATGTTGACACATAATCCTCTGCGATTGGGTGAATTTGGAATGTGAAAAATCATCAGAAGATGGACTGAGCAGTCACATTCTTTGTATATAACAATAGCTACCTAATGAAATAAATTGTATCAGTTTTCTGCCAAACTGGAGTTACTCCTGGCCTGACATGGTATCAGAGCCAGCTCCCTGTTTACCCTTTATGTCTTTGTAACTCCTGATATGCTCCATTGCTCTCTCTATAATTCTATCTGCCTACCTACGTTCTGTCTACCACACATACGCTGCCCTGACATATTCTATTTATGATTTCTTGCGCCCTGTTCATTTGAATACGCTCAGAATCCAAAACCGTTCCATATTCCTGCGCAACTGGGCTCTGTCCATTAACGCATCTGTCATCTGCATTAACACATCTGTCATCTGTATTAACGCATCTGTTTCGCGTGAAATATTCAGAGGAAGGTCTTTAGAGTCCACGACACCCTTTACAAAGCTAAGCTCCTGGATTTGAAATGGGATTTGGCACGCATTCGTTCTGGCGTAGATCTGTTCGGTGTAGATCTTTACCTGGTATCGAAGCATGGTGGTCTCTGTCCCATATATAACTGTTCATATAAAACTGTTAATAACTGGTTTTTGTCTCTACCTGGTATCAAAGCGCTACATATCTTCATCCTTGGTGAACCCGACGTGAAACTCTGAGCTGGTTCGAACTGCCGAATTCTGGTGAGCTGGTGTAATCGTATCAATTTCCTTGATTGTTCGAAGACTTGTAATCGTATCTCGTGTCAGCATTGTATTGAGCTATCATTATTTTCTTAGACCACCAGTACTGAATACGGCTAATTTTGTCATAGTAATCGTCCATCAGTGGATTTCCCACCATAAAGCCCTTGAGATTTATGAAGGGATTAGAATTCCCTTTGTTGTATTCATACACTTTCTTCGCTAGCTGCGGAACATAGTGCCCTGCGTAGCTCTCCCCACATATGTAAAATTCTCGATACTTGTATTGAGGGAATCTGTTAGCATTGTATTGAGCTATCATTATTTTCTTAAACAAATCCAGACAGAATAAAAGTTATGAACTAGCCTGATAGTTCAGATCGCAGGATACGAGAGAGCTTGAGGTCTTGAACAGCGCATTTAAATCATATAATTGTTCATATATGTAAATGCGTGTGAAAATTTGTTTTTTTCCATTGTGATTTTTTTGCCAAGGGCGACATGCTTCTGCCATTGCAAAAGCAAATTTTCGAATAATGGATGTGTTGATCGATTGGTTTCTAGTATCAATTGGTTTTAGTCTTTTCCGAATGAAATACTCTTCAAACTCTTTGAACATAGATTTTATCATTTAATGGCAGAAATTAGTCAAGAAAACAGAGCTCCCGCCTGTCATCCTTTCTTGTGAAATCTGGAGAGAATGTCTGCACTTTAACGCTGCCATATTTTTATTACTGGCCTGACATGGTCTAGAGAATCAAAGGGATTTATGGTGATTTTTTTTAATCTTTTCAGTGAACTTTGAAATTGTAATACCGTTGGTGCTCCAACTTTGTAGAGCTCGTGGTTAATACCATTGCTGCTCCAACTCTGTAGAGCTCACGGTGAATGACTGATTATTTTTAAACAACCAAAGTTATTTCCCACAGAAATCTTTTGAGTACAATTTCATTGTATATCAGCAGAAGTTTTTCTTTTATCAGCAGAAGTTTTTCTTTTATCAGCAGAATTACTTTTACAGAATGCATTCAATCATCTCTATGGTAGGAATACTTCTCACTGGCAAGGAGAACTATCCTGAATGGTCCCGGATTATAAAAAACACCCTCATCGTCAATGAGTTGTGGAAAGGAGTGTGTGTCGGAGAAGCAGACAATGACCCAGTGCAGCCTACATCAGACAAAGAGCTCGTCATTTGGGAAAACAAGAACAGCAAAGCCTATGCATTAATCGCAGCATCTGTAAATGAAGAGGTGAGTCGCCATATTTCATCATATTCAACTGCCTTTGAAGCATTACAAATGCTGAAAGAACTCTATGACTCACATTCAGCACTTGAAGTTGTTCAGCTCATGATTAAACTCTTCACTCTTGAACTGAAAAATAATGATCCTCTTGTTCTTGCATCTGAAGTAAATTCTATAATGCATGATATCAAATCCACTAAGGTTGAGTTGGATATCCCTCTTATTGCTTTTCTCAAGGCACTCTATCCTACCTACTCCAATTATCTTGAGTCTTTACAAGCAAATGGAAATCTTAAAGATATAACCTTTGACTCTCTTGTGAAAAAGTTTGTTGAAAGAGAGAAAGCCTTTGGAAAGAAGACAGTCCCTGAATCTTCTGAAGAGACTGTGTGCCTTGCTCATAAAGAAAAGCATCCTACTCAAGATTCTACAAGAGGAAGAGGTGGACGAAGAGGAAGAGGAAGATACTTCAGAGGCAGGGGGGGCAGACATTCTCAAGGAGAAAAGGCAGACTTACACTGCATTCGCTGCAAAAGAAATGGATCACATGATGCTTCTACATGCAAGCTACCATGGGACAAAATTGACCAGAAAAGAAACCAACAGAAAGGTAAAACTGATGATTCAGACAAAGGTAAAGCACCTGAATCTGCTCACTATATTGAGGCACAATGTAACATTGGAGTAAATGAAGATTTGTTTAATGCTTCACTTGCTTCTTCGAAAAATGATTGGTTGCTTGATTTAGGAGCAACCTGTCATATGACTCATAGAAAAGATTTTTTTGAAGATTTCATTGATAATGTTGATGGAGCAGTATACTTTGCAGATCAGTCAAAAATCAAGCCATCAGGGCTTGGCACAATCAGGCTTAAACTGCCTGGTATTCCAGACTTTCTTCTGGATCATGTTCTATATCTCCCACAGCTCAAGAGAAACTTGTTGTCCTTGGTCCACATCCGCCAGCAAGGTCACTCCATTCATATGTTTGATGGAAAACTTGAGGTAAGAAAAGCTTCTGACCACTCACTTGTCATGAGGGGAATAGAAGAAGAAAGGCTTCTCAAACTGCAAGGAACCTCTGCTCATGCACAACATTTCTCATATATTTCTCATCATGAAGAAGGTACACTTCCATAAAGTTTATTATGGCATGCTAGATTTGGACATTTAAACTATGACAGTCTCCGCTTATTGAAGAAAAATGGTGTTGCTGGTTTGCCTACAATTCCTAGGAAACATAAGCAATGTGATGCTTGCATTCTAGGAAAGCATAGTAAACAGTCTTTTCATGATTCACATTCAAGAGCACATAGGAAGCTTGAACTCATTCATTCAAATTTATGTGGTCCAATGCTTGTTCCTTCTGCAAATGGAAATAAATATATCATGACATTTATTGATGATTACACCAGAATGTGTTGGGTTTATTTATTGAAGAACAAATCTGATGCTTTTCAAACATTCAAGAATTTTCATAAATGGATTGAAAATGATGCACAATCTCATATTGGCTCTATTCGCACTGATAATGGAAAAGAATATACATCAAATGAAATTGAAAACTATCTTCGCCAACATGGGATCAAACATCAAACAACTGTGCCTTATAATCCCCAACAGAATGGTGTAGCTGAGAGAATGAATAGAACAATCTTGAATATGGTACGATCCATGCTTTTCTTCAAAAATGTAAAGATAATGTTTTGGGTTGATGCTGTTCTATTTGCTGCATATATAAAGAATAGATGTCTATCTAATGCTATAAGAAACAAGACTCCTTATGAATTGTGGTATGGACATGTTCCTTCGGTAAAACATCTCAGGATCTTTGGTTCCACCTGTTATGCTTTGATACCAAAGGTACATAGAAACAAACTTGGTGCTAGAAGTCGTAAGTGTATCTTCTTGGGGTATTCAAACACCTCCAAAGCATACTGACTCTATGATGAAGCAAATAAACAGTTTGTTGTATCTAGAGATGTCATTTTTCTTGAATCATCCAAATCTGACAATGTTGTTGAGCGGCAACTTGATCGCTTGGATAGATTCGCAAAAACGAAATCATTTAAAGAATTTGATAATCAGATTCCACATCTTGAAGGGGGTATTCCTATACTAGATCAACATGTGGAATCTTCTTCTGAAGAACAATCTCCCCTGCATGAAACTCCAACAACGGATGATGCTTTAAGTGATGTAATTGATAGAATTGGGAGACTCAATATTGATTCAGTCCCAACTCAATCAACAGAGCAGCCTGGACCATCTCAGAAAGGTCCCCCAAAGTGGCTGACAAAGACACTTGAAAGTGTTCATCCCGATGAAATTGGAAACACAGGAACCAGAAATTCAAACCGACAAAATGGAGGTGATGTAGATGACTCTAATTTACCTGTTGATATGGATGTTCCTTATGATTGTGAACTGAACTTGTCTACGGATTTTGAACCAACTTCCTTCAAAGAAGCAGCTTCTCATGATGAATGCAAAGAAGCGATGCAAAAGGAGTATGATGCCCTCATAAAGAACGGCACTTGGAAGCTGGTTGATCCTCCATTTGGAATCAAAACAATTGGCTGCAAGTGGGTCTACAAGAACAAGTACAAAGCTGGCGGCTCACTTGACAAGCACAAAGCTAGGCTTGTGGCAAAAGGTTTTGCACAGAAGGAATGGGTCGATTATGAGGAAAATTTTGCCCCCACAGCAAAATGGGCCACCATCTGGACACTCTTTGCACTAGCAGCTCAGAACGGTTGGAAAGTCCATCAAATGGATGTAAAAACTGCCTTCTTTAATGGAGATCTAAAAGAGAATGTTTTTATGTCCCAGCCTCAAGGATTTGTTGTGAAAGGACATGAACAAAAAGTATGCAAACTTGTGAAGTCCTTGTATGGCCTCAAACAAGCACCGTGAGCCTAGTATGAAAAACTAACTGAGCATCTTCTGAAACTCAACTTCAATCATTTTGACCTTGATGATGCAACTTTATTTGTCAAGAAAGTTGGCAAAACAGTTGTATATCTTGTGGTATATGTAGATGATCTTTTAATGACATGGAACAATGAAAGCTACATTGCATCCATAAAGAAGGAATTGGGGAAAAGTTTTGAAATGACTGATTTGGGCTATGTTCATTACTATCTTGGCATTGAAGTAACCCAACATCCAAAATCCATATTTCTTTCTCAAAAGAAATACATTGGAGATGTGTTAAACAAATTTGGCATGACAGAGTGCAATCCTCTTTCTACTCCAATGGAACAAAACTTAAAGCTCACATCTATTGAAGGAAAGGAATTTGAGGATGCAACAAAGTATAGACAGCTTGTAGGAAGTCTCATCTACCTCACTACTACCAGACCAGACATTTCATTTGTTGTTGGAATCCTCTCCAGGTTTATGCAAAAGCCTTGTGATGGACATTGGTCTGCTTCAAAAAGAGTTCTAATGTACTTGAATGGAACTCAAGACCTTGGAATCAAGTATACACAGGTGGACGACTTCAGCTTGACTGGATACTCTGATTCAAACTTCGATGGAGACAAAGAAACTGGGGCATCTACTTCAGGATATGCTATGAGTCTTGGATCAGGAGATGTCTCTTGGAGATCACGCAAACAATCAGTTCTAGCAGATTCCACAACAGAAGCAGAATACGTGGCAGCAGCTGAAGTAACGAAAGAAATTGTGTGGCTCAGAAAAATTCTTGAAGATTTGCAGGTAAAACAAGTACAATCAACTCCACTCATGATTGAAAACATCTCTGCAATAAAGTTGGCCAAGAACCCAAAGTTCCATGATCGTACAAAGCACATCATTACTAAATATCATCTGATCCGACATCATGTTGAGGCCAAAACAATCCATCTCCGTCATTGTTCCACAAATGAGCAAATTGCAGACATCTGCACCAAAGCACTTGGAAGAGAAAATCTTGAAAGATTCAGAACGATGCTTGGACTCACCAACATCCCTTCAGATTAAGGGGGGGAATGTTGACACCTAATCCTCTATGATTGGGTGAATTTGGAATGTGAACAGTCATCAGAAGATGAATTGAGCAGTCACATTCTTTGTATATAACAATAGCTACCTAATGAAATAAATTGTATCAGTTTTCTGCCAAACTGGAGTTACTCTTGGCCTGACACTTTAAAAGGAAAACATAAAGAGATTGGAACTCCTTGATATTTGAAAGATTTCCACCCAATCTGAACTGAAAAATTCAAAGTGGATGCAATCTCCTGCAACATTGCCTTAACAATTCCAACCATAAAGATGGCCCTTCCTATTAACTAATCCCCCCGAACACTCTAGATAAACATTTAGGATCCCTTTGAATCTTCTTGCCATGATTTTTGAAGCGCCACCCAAAATAATAATATCATTTGAAAATTGGGAGTGATTGAAATCTTTTACATTTCTAGCAATGGAGAGGCCCTACAGTAATCCACTTACTCCGGCTTTTTCTAGATTTATGCTTAATCTATATGTCACTAATATGTACAATAGAGGAGAGAGTCGGCAATGTTGGTATAGACCTCTAGAAGCTTTAAATAAGGGGGCTGGCCTACCATTTATCAAGGAAGTGATCTAAGGGGATCCAATATAAACATTTATCCAAAGAATAAATTCTTTACAAAAATTGAGTTTCTCCGTAATAAGAAAGAGGAAAGAATGACTTACCCAATCAAAAGCATTTGTCATGTCCAGTTTAATTACAAATTATGGTTTACCCTTTCTTCGCTAGAGTGGATTGCCTCCTGTCCTAGAATAATATTATCCAAAATGTGTCTATGCTAAAGAAAGTCGCCCTCATTTTTATACATCAACCTAGGCATCAATTTCTTTAACTAGCCTGCAATTATTTTTGTTAATATCTTATAGGAGGCATTGCATATTGAGATGGGTCGAAATCTATTGAAGTTTGTATCATTAGACTCTGGGAATTAGGGCTAAAAATATTGAATTAATTCCCCCTCCAACCTTACCCTTGGTCTTGGTCCAACTGAGCATTTTAATCAAATATTTTTTAATCAATAGCAAAAAGGATCGACAGAAGATGATGGGGAATTCGTCGAGCCCTGGAGCCTTATCAAGGTCCATAGACCAAATTGCTTCAATCACCTCCTCTTTTGCAACTTCGTGCATGAGGTATTGGTTTTCTTCTTTTGAAATCTCTAGAAGAAATGAGGACAAAAATTCTTCAATCTTACTAAGATTTAGATATCCAATTGTTGAATACAAAGACTAGAAGCATCCCTCGACTTCAAATTTTATTTTTGGAAATGTTGTGATTATTGTCTTACCGTATGGAGTGATCTCCGTCACCCTATTTCATATTTCTCTTGCTTTTGTCTACTTGTGGAAGAAAGATGTGTTTTGATCACCTTCCTTTAGCTATATACTTCTAGACTTTGAGCCTCTTAAAAGCTTCCTCCTCTAGTTTTTCCTATTAGATTTTCTTATTTAAACACTTCTCCCTCTATAGATGCCAGTCTTCCACTTCACTATTTTCCATGCCAGATATACGTTATTTTAGTTCATTAACCAAGTCATTCTTTCTTTTGCATGGCATAACATACACTTCTTTTGCTCAAGATCTAAGCACTTCTTTAACGAACTTTATCTTCGACCCTCGCACTGAAGTGCACCATGCATGTGATATTATATCCTTAACGCCCTCCTCTTTCAACCAACCAAGGTTAAACTAGAAAGGGATAGGTCCCAGATCCTCCATTACCAATGAGATTGGTCAATGGTCCAAACTTTTGAGAATCCCGGTCAAGACGAGCTGCTATATGACCAAAATCACTTATGTTCAACCATGTAAAATTCCCTTTCCTTGTCTTGGTGTTTATCATATCCCATTCTGCTTTGAGGTCTCTAAACGGGTCTCACACTATGTTTCTACCCCTTTTTTCCTAATGCAACTAAAGTAGTATTGAAGTCACCTCTGATGATGGAGCTCTAATTCCATTGATCATTCTTTAACATATTAAGCTTATCACAAAATTTTAACTTTTCTGCATATTTAGGAGCATAATCATTCACTCGGTCGTTTCTTTGGTATCATTCCTTTCAAAAATAATAGCAATCCAATTTTATTCCAAAAAATCCCAGACCTTTGGAGAAAAAGAATCGAAGGCTTCTCCACCTTAATTAAATCTTTGACAGAGAGGCCTTTAAAGGGTCCTCCCAAACCCCCTATGTTCCATGAGAGAAATTTCATCATTTCATAGGAGGCAAGTAATGTTTGGTACCCCCTTTCATTATCTCTATTGTGCCTTTATTTTTGAAGAACTTTAACAGATCAAAGATTTGCAGTTTATTTCCCAATTTTTTTATTGTGCTCAACTTATTTTTCCCTATTCTCCTTTTTAGAATGTCTCCCCCTTTTTCTTAACAGTGCTTTCAGTCTCTTGACTACTCGCTTCATCAAGTCCTCTAATTGTCAAATCCATATTTATAGTCACTATTTTCATGGGTCCTGCTCCTTTCGAAGGGGACTCTAGTTGTGCCAATTGACAAATGATAGGACCATCATTTTCTACGGATGATTTTATGGTAAATGAGAAGGCAACTTCTCCTAGAGTGACCTCCTTCAAGGGTTCAAGGATTTCCCCTTCCTCAACAAGGACATCTTATTTATTTTCCTTCTCAAAGTCTCTCATTGCTCTGCTTGGGTACCTACAAGGGTCTCACTTCTATTTGCTTGGGCATTCTTGGAGTCACGGGTGAAATATCCATATTCATGGCAAACCCAACACTTGAAGAAGATGCTCATAATCCAAAGTTTGACAATGTTTCCATCCTCTCATCATGATAAAAATCTCTACAGGAATCCCCTTCTCCAAATCTAGCTTGAAACAATTTTGTGGACATGCAAATTGGCTTCCCTTTGTATTTTCTCTATCTATGTATTTGCCTACTCCATTGTCGATGGCTGTGAGACAATCATCGTTCCAACAAGAGAGAGGGAGCTAAGGAAGCTTTACCCACAATGGAACTATGTTTGGGATGTCTTCCACCATGTCTAAATCAGGACCTCCTGTTCAAATACATCTTATTCCCAAAGACGGGTAATTTATAAAAATAACATTTTTGTCTTCCTTGAGCTCAAAGAGAAGGGCAGTGCAAAGAAGCCATTTCCAACTACGTAGACTCACATGTTTCGTTTCATTTCATTGTTCCAATTTTTATTAGCCCAAGCCTCCATGGATTTTGGTGAAGGCCACATCCTAGTGAATTTTCTAACTCAGGTTCTCCCAAGTTTTCTTTCATCTTATTTTTCCAGTTTTTCTAGCCCAAGCCTCCATAGATTTTGATGAAGCCTCCATAAGTTCATTTTTACTATAAATCACTTAAATATCACTTTTATATAAATTTATTATTTGCAAGACTCGAATTAAAATTATTAATTTTTTTTTAAAACAATAAACTTCCAAGAAAGCTTTGGCCATACTTAAATGTTATGAGAAAGAACCCTTTTGAAATCCTCATATCATAATATAGTTTTTGAACTTTTACAAGTTCATTTTTTTAAACTCACTTATGGTTTGAATAAAAGGACAAGAGATGCAATATGATGCTAAAAAATAAATTTTATAATATGAAGAGTGATTGGTACGAAGAACATCATGTGAACCAAAAATGAATGTGTTAAAAAATAAATTTTAAAATGTTCAAGTTAAAAACCGTATGCATTTATATATTTTACTATTCAAGTAATTCATACAAATAAATAAAATAAAATAAAATTATATATTAAATATAGTATTTATTTCTATTTAAATATACAAAAAAAAAACTCATTTTAATATATACAAAACAATTTAATTTTAAAAATAATAAAAATAGTAAAAACATGAATTTATATAATTGTACAAATATTTTAAAGAATAATATTTTGTTCATCATCATATTTCAATTTATTTAAAAAACACCATATTATGCACAATCATATAACACAACACATTACAATACATGAATCAAACTTTATAATATGAAGATAATAAAATAGTAAAAATACAAATTTATGTATCATAATTGTACAAATATTTTAACGAATAATATTTTATTAATCATCATATTTCAATTTTTATAAATAATATTTTAATGAATCCAACGTTATAACATGAAGATAATAAAATAGTAAAAATACAAATTTATGTACAAATATTTTAATGAATCCAACTTTAGAACATGAAAATAATAAAATAGTAAAAATGCAAATTTATATATTGGAATTGTACAAATATTTTAACGAATAATATTTTATTAAACATCATATTTCAATTTTTATAAATAATATTTTATTAAACTTCAAATTTCAATTTTTATAAAATACACCATATCATGCACAAACATATATACACAACACATAACAATACATGACACTTTATAACATTAAGGGTGATATGTATAAAAGAATAGTATTTTATTAAACATCATATTTCAATTTTTATAAATAATATTTTATTAAACTTCAAATTTCAATTTTTATAAAATACACCATATTATGCACAAACATATATATACACAAAGATATAACACAATACATTACATTACATGACTCTTTATAACATTAAGAGTGATATGTATAAAAGAGCGTGAATGTGTTCAAAATCAAATCTTAGAATGCAAAGTTAAAAACTATATACATTGATGATGATGATGATGGTGATGGTTAACGTCCATCGAGACCAAATTGGTCTATCGGACCTATAATTTTCTTAGTTCTTAATTGTCTGGCTTCTCGTCTTCTTGGCGAGATTGGTGTTGTAGCTTTTTTTTTCTCTACGGTCTTCCAACTTTCTTTATCTTGCATCTCCTTCATCTCTTCTGGTTCTTGGGACATTGGTGTCTTAGCTTCGCGATCTGTTGTGTTTGTCCTTTTGAAGATAGTCGGAGAAGAAGTTTGGTCTGGGAGATCTTCTTTGCTATTAAATGAAGATTTATTTTGTGCGGTATTCGAATCATCATAATTGTTGATGCTTGAGGGGTTGTCGAGTTCACTTTTTTGTTGTTGGGCGGGGCTTTCCCCCTGCTTGTCTTGAGAGTTGTTTCTTTCTTGCCCGATTTCTTGTGATTCAGAGTTTTCTGGAGAGTATTCTTCCTTGATGACAGTGTAATGTTCTTTTTGTGCTCCTTCCCACCATGTAGATATGTGGTAATTCTTTCTAGCAAAATTTTCCTCGGAGGCTTTTGGGAAATTTTTAGCTAGATGGCCTGTCTCAAAGCAGGATCGACATCTGAAGATGACACTTTCATAATCGAGTTTCTAGTTCCACACATAGTCTTTACTCGTTAGGTTTATTTCAGTTGGGAATCCGACGCTAAAGTCCATTTCCACACAGACGCATGCATAGGTGGTTCTGGCATATTCCTCTGTTTCTGGGCACCTGCAGTAAAATTTCCCAATTGCATTTCCAATGGCTTTTAGTGAGGAGAAATTCCAAAGATGCAAGGGTAGGTTTGGTAATCTCACCCAAACTGGTGCTGAGGTTATCACTGTTGTTGAGGGATCGAATGATGGGTTCCATGGCTTCATGAATAGGCCTTAGTTTTCCCAAAACCAAGGGCTGGAATCTAGAATACATTTTTTGCTTTCAGGGTTTTCAAAATCTACTATAAAAAAACCCCTAGCACAGGGGTGGATATTAATTTCATCAGAAATGACAGGCTTCCATACGTCTAAGATCCAACTGCGGAGAGCTGTCTGCCGCGGCCAAAAACCATTTAACCAACAGATTAGGGCACTTTCGGAAAACTTCAAAGCCTCATCGAGTGAGGCCTAGACCACCTGGACAGTGGGAGCTAGGGCTTCAGTGACGATATGGGCAGGAGCTTGCCCCCCAGAGGCAGATGGAACTAAGCCAGCAGCGATCTTCGCGAAGATGGGAGCCATCTGAGAATGTACACCGTGAAAAGATGCAGAAGAGGATCTGCCACGTGAAAGTGTCCTCTTCATTTCCCTCTTTATCACTCAGAAGATGTGCCCGCTACTGAAAAAATACTCTCATAGTGCACAGAAATCCGAGATAAGAATCTCGTCACCCTTTTGAGAGTACTTCCAAAAATCCGCTACTCTCCTTGATACCCTTTCCGTGCTAGAAACCTGAACTCATTTACAATCCTCCTTTAAAAGTGCCCAAGATGGGAATTCGCTTCTTCCTTTTCAACTACAGAATATGAAAATCCAATGCATTATTTGATGCCTTTCCCATGCCAGAAACCAACAGAGGAATATATAATGTTGAGTATTTTTTCCCCTCACAAAATTGACACGAGTTTGATACCTGTAGCGGTGATTAATATTTTTGTTTCAAAGACTTTTCAAGATCCAACTCCCAAAAATTTGAATTTCCTGAAAAAATGCGTAAAGTGCACCGACTTTAATGCCCTTCCTGTGCTAGAATCAAAGCATCGGCTTATATTTTTAAAATATAAGTAATTCATACAAATAAATAAAATAAATCTATTTACAAATATATTATTCATTTTTATTTAAATAAAAAAATAAAACTCATTATTTTAATATATACAAATAAATTAAATTAGAAAAATAATAAAAATACAAATTTATGATATCTCAATTCTACAAATATTTAAATATTTTATATATTTTAATAAATTTCAATTTATTTCAAATACACCATATTATGTATTATTATGTATGTGTACAATCATATATATACACAAACATATAACTATGCATGTTATAATACATCAAAATGAATATACAACTATATGAATATGAAAAAGATGCACTTGCACAAATATTTTAAAAATAAAATTTTATTAAACATTATATTTTAATAATTTTCAATTTATTTAAAATGTACCATGTAATATATAACTCTATATTTTAATATATACAAATAAATTACATTAAAAGATAATAAAAATAAAAATGAATGATATCACAATTCTACAAGTATTTTAAAAACATATATTTTATTAAATATAATATTTTAATAACTTTGAATTTATTTCAAATACACCATATTATGTACTATATTATATGTGTACAATCATATATACACACAACCATATAACAATGCACATTACAATACATCAAAATATCATATAACACATTACAACAATAAATAAATATATCAATTTATTGTCTTGTAAATTTTTAAATTTTCAATTATTAATTTTTATCAAATAACATTTTAAATGTCACTGATAGTTAATGTATAGGATATCATGTGAAAACCATATAAATATAAAAAAGATGCACTTACACAAATATTTTAAAAATAAAATTTTATTAAACATCAAATTTTAATAATTTTCAATTTATTTAAAATGCAACATATTATACATAACCTTGTATGGGTGAAGGAGAAACGATAAACAGGATAGGGTTAGCGTTTCGACCGAAACCTGCAGACTCCTCCACACCAACGACCGCCTGACTATGCTGCTGCACTCTTCGCCCTCCCGTACTCCAGTCCTGTTACCCTCACACCGCTCCCATTTGACGCCATTACGGTTACTCCTCCATTCTTACCGCTTTGTTTTTTACCCTTACCCTCCTCCTCGACAAGCCCCTGCTTGTTACCCGGTCACTACAGCGACAGGAGACCTTGGATTCTAAACGCAGCTGGCGCGAAAATATAGTGACGGTTATGGAGGACCTAGTAGACTACTCAAAAGACCCACTAGCGGGTACCTCCATCTGGACTTCTCCCCAGGTTAACCCGACAAGCAGCTTCCATTACGGCTGCAAATTCACCGACACCGTTGCCTTTCTTCCCTCGATCTCAAGGCCCTCGTGCTCGCTGGCTACACTCTCATAGGCCTCCCCCTCCATCCCTGACCTCACAGCCCAACCATTATCCCCTTCTACCCTAAATTTCATGGATCAAACCCTAGAACCCAATGTGGGCATCTCCTTTGAGGGTATCTCATCTTTCCCTTCCTTCGTCGGCTCCCGCGTCCTCTCTGCAACAACCATCAGCGATCCTACCGCCTCTGAATTAAGGTTGCCTGTGTTGGCCTCATCGGCCCCCCCTTCTGGCAATATCACAAAAATCCCTCCCATCTCGGGGGTTTTTCCCTCTGACCCCCCCTTGGGCGTCCCTGCACCTAAGACTAACCCTTCCCAAGAAACCCATCAAACTCCATACCTGATGAAGGAACCCAGAAAGTGAATAAGCAAAGGGCACTGAGACCAAAAGCTTTAGAGGTATTCCTGAGTTTGGGCGAGGATTTCCAGTGGAGTGAGGAGATGGAAACGGCCGAGCGAGTGCTAGTTGGAAGAGTTAGGGGTCGTTTCTACAGCGCTAGCAGATTGAAGCAGTGGGCCACAGAGGTTCGGGGGCATCATTTAGCCGAACCACCGGTGGTTCAGAAATTTGTTAAAGGATGGTTCGTGCTTCGTTTTGCCAGGGCGAAGCACACCAACTGGGTACTTTTAGCGGTTTGGCATATTGAACAAGCCCCTGTGCTCCTTCAGAGATGGACACCACTCTTCAACCCAGAAAGAGAACAGTTTGACACTAGCCCTCTCTGGGTTAGACTACCCGGCCTGCCTCTTCAGTTCTGGTCAGAAAACATCTTTAGGCATATTGGGAACTCTCTGGACACCTATCTGGAGTATGACAAATCCTACCTCTCGACATGAAGAATGGAGTATGCAAGAATATTGGTACACATTAACACCAATGATGGGCTTCAGGAATATATCACAATCCAATGGAGGAATTTCTCTCAAAGGCAGAATCTGGACTATGAAGGGGTTCCATTCAGATGCAGGAGATGCCATAAGGTTGGGCATCTCTTCAAAGACTACCCTCTCAACAAAACAAGGATAGGGGAGAAGTTGGGAGGACAATTCCCCCAAACACAGATCAGGAACAAGGGGAGCAGCCCCACAACAAGGAAGGCGGGATCCAAGGTGATCCACCTCAATCAGACATGTCTCTCTCGCAAGGGACCCCGAAGAAATGCGGTAGGCCTCCGCTTCAACCTCCCTCTCCTCCTCTCACCAAGGCAAGAGCAGCTGCTGATTCGATGGTTTCTTCAGGTAAGTGACCAAACTCTCCTACTCCCTCTAGTATTCATGATTTTGATGGATTAAATGAATTTCCGGTTTATTGTTCTTTAAGTGGAATCGTAAACCCTCCCTCACAATCCCCTCTGATTGTCCCCTCTCCCACATCTAATGACACCTCCTCTGGAGCCATTCCAACACCCCCTCCCGACATCACTCCTATTCCTGTAGTTGGTCCTCCTTCCCCTTGGTACCAGACCCGATCCAAGGCCAAGCAGAAGATAATGTCCCAGGATTGTATTGGGCTTGATCTCTCTTTAACCCCTTTTCCTCCCAAACTTCCTCGAGGTCGACCCTCCTCCCTCTCAAAGGCTCAAATACGGGTCGGAGGCGAAATTGCCTTGGGTAGGCAATCAACCATTCGCGGGGCACTTAGAGCTTTGAACCCCTCATCTGACCCCCCTCATGAAGATTGCCTCTTTCAATTGCAGAGGGTTGGCTAGACCCGAAAAAAAACTAGCCCTCCGCACACTGTTTCTTACCTCTCCCGTTGATATCATCCTCCTCCAAGAAACTCTAGGACCTACTGACACCATTACTCACCTCCTAGAGGCTATGCTCCCTAGTTAGAGTTTCATAGGAATAGATGCTAATGGAAGCTCCGGAGGACTTGCCCTGGGATACAACACCCACACCTCAAATCTCTGTAACTATTGGAGAGGTCTTGGGTACATAGCAGCAAACCTCTTCTCATCTGATTTGGGCTTGGAGGTATGAGTCATTAATGTTTATGGGCCTTGCCAACACAGCCCTGCCTTCTGGGACCATCTCCTCTGCTCATAATTTTTTCAGAATGATTTTTAATCATGGGAGGGGACTTAAACTTCTCCATTGGACACTCTGAGTCATGGGGGCATCATGCACAAGAGGACCCCTTATCTGCCTATTTCGATAATCTGCTGGACTCCCACAATTTGCTCGACATCCCTCTGCCAAGCTCTCACCTACCTAGAGGAACAATAGGGTTGGTGAGGACTGTCTTTATGAAGACTCGATCGTTTCCTTATTAAGGAAGGACTTTTGACCTTGGGTCTTCTCCACAGACAATGGGTGGGATCGGGAGGAGTCTCTGATCACCTACCCATCTTCATGGAATTCAGTGGGGGACCTCAAAAACCGAAGGGACCTTTCAAGTTCAGCTCCTCTTGGCTAAAGGACCCCGCCTATAATCAGATGATCAAGGAATACTGGAAGGCGCATCCCCCAGGTGCTGGTGGGAACATAACAGAGGGTTTCGCTCACAAACTCATGGCGCTGAAGAGACTATCAAAAACTTGGGCCCACAACAAGAGAATAAAAGACTATCAATCTCTATTGAAAGCCGAGGAGGAAATCGCTGAGACTAAAAAAGACCAAGCAGGGGCATACATAGTGAGCGATCAAAGAAATAGACTCACTAAGCTATATACCACCAGAAGGAAAATTGTTAAGGATCATGAGGAAGTTTGGCGACTGAGAAGTAGGGCGATCTGGCTGCTCAAGGAGATGACAATACAAATTTCTATCACAAGTTTGCAAATGGCAGGAAAGTCATCAATACCATTTGGAAACTCTCGAACGAGCAAGGCCACATTGTCAATACTTTCCCTCAGCTAGCTTCCTTAGCAAACTCACACTTTAAACAGACCTACAGGGCCCCCCTGATGCTAATCTAGCCGAAATTATTCAAGTAGCTCAATTATTCCCTCGATTTGTGGATCAGGGGGCAGGCAAGGAACTGACAAAGGAGATTTCTATCGGGGAATTAGAAGCCACGATCAAATGGTTTAAGAGGGACAAGAGCCCAAGGCCGGACAGTTGGACGATCGAGTTCTACTCAGCGTTCTTTGATACTCTGGGGGAGGATCTTCTAAAAGTCATTGAACACTCCAGAACTAGTGGAAAGATTCTTGAATCCTTCACCTCCACTTTCATCGCCCTCATTCCAAAATCTGACAACCCTTCTACCTTCAATGACTACAAACCTATATCTTTATGTAACTGCATCTATAAGATCATGGAAAATATTGTTGCAAATCGGATGTGGCCCATACTATCCAAGTATATTTCGCTAGAGCAATTTGCCTTCCTAAAAGATCGACAAATTCATGAAGCAGTGGGAACTGCCCAAGAAGTGCTACACTCTCTGCACTCCAAGAAAATCAAAGGTATGATCCTAAAGGTAGACCTCTCAAAAGTCTTTGATAGAGCAAACTGGTTATATATTAGAATGCTCTTAACCCACCTGGGATTCCCTTTTGATTTCATAAAATGGATCATGAGCTGCATCACTAACATACCTTTCAGTGTGTTGATCAACGGGGCAACTTCCCCCTTTTTTTACTCTGAAAGAGGTCTCCGTCAGGGTTGTCCCCTATCCCCTTTGTTGTTCCTACTGATAATGGAAGGTCTCAGCATGTTGGTCAAAGAAGAATTCAGAAGAGGCAGACTAAAGGGAATAAAAATCACAGATGATTGCACTTTGACTCATTTGCTATTTGTGGACGATGTTCTTCTATTCCTCAATGTAAGCATTGGAGACTTAACAATCATGAAGAACGCAATTTCTTTATTCCAAACAACCACAGGTATGATTGTAAACTGCAACAATTCGACCCTCACAGAGGTTGGATGTTCCCCCCATGAAATCCATTATGCACTACAAAGATTCCAGTATACTCTTCTTAGGCTGGAGGATGGTCTCAAATATTTAGGCTACAAGCTGAAACATCTGGGATACAAGATTGCAGATTGGACCTGGCTAATCTCCAAAATGGAGAAAAGACTAAACAATTGTTACCACAAAAACCTTTCCACAGCAGGCAAACTTACGCTCATTAAAGTTGTCCTGGAGGCCACCCCAGTTTACTATATGTCACTGGCTTGGATCCCTCAGGGTATTCTACCCAGAATATAGGCCTTATGCTGCAGATTCCTTTGGAAGGGACAACAAACAAGAAGAATCTTCGCATGGGTAAACTTGCCCAAGAAATGGGGCGGATGGGGCATAAAGAAATTAGAAGACTTCTCCTCAACTCTGGCGGCAAAACTAGGATGGCATCTTCTTACAACAAACAGCCTATGGACTAGGGTGGCCTGTTCAAAATATATTGCCCCCTCAAACCTGATGGATTGGATAAGTCAACCACAGAGATTACAATCAGGGGTCTCAATTATATGGAAGGCGGTAACAAAATCACTTAACATCATCGCGAACGGAATTACATGGAAAATTCAGTCTGGAATGAAAGTAAGGATAGGTCGGGATCCTTGGATTGGATGCGGGATTTACATAGGCTACCAGATGACCTCAGATCTTTCTTTAGGGATTGCAACATTACCCATATTAGCCATATAGCAGATGTGGAGCGCTCCACCCCTTTTCAGCAAGCCTGGAAATCAACTCAGAGATTAAACATTCCCCATCAATGGACTCAAAAATGGAATACATTCATTAGGGCCCTCACTGAGGCACATATCAGGGTCGGTGAGGATGAAGATGAAGTCATCTAGGCACTTTCAAAAACAGGGAAATACACACCAAAGGAGGGATATCTAGTACTAGCTGATGATCGTCGCCCACAAGTCCTAGAGTCATGGTGGAAGCATCTATGGAAGCTAAAATCCCCCCCCCCCCCCTAGAGCAAACTTCTCATGTGGACTATTCTAAAGAACAAAATCCCCACTGGAGATAATCTACTCAAGCCAGCTCATCATGGCCCCTTCTAGTGTCACCTATGTAAATGCAACAATGAATCTGCCACTCATCTTTTTATTGAATGTCTGCCCGAGAGCTATGGCAATCGATCTCAACAATGATTTCTTTCCCGACAAGGTGGCACGGCGCTTCTGTAAAGGAAGCTTGGTCGAATTGGTGGACAAGCGCCTGCCCACAAAAACTGAGAAATCTGCCTTTACTTATATGTTGGGGACTGTGGATAGCCCGCAACAACCTCATCTTCCAAAACTCCCTGCTGCACTGGCCCTCCATTACTTCTCATATCATCTCTGACTATTCCATCATACCCGATGACAAGGAGAAAACCCAAACCAAAACCATCATTCCCGAATCCATAAATCATTCAAAGCCATGGGCTTACTTCGACTGGTCTGCCGAGGAGGACGGATGCGGGGGAGGGGCCATACTTAACCTCTCTGATTCTCATTCCCTCCATATACAGATGGGTTTAGGGGGAGGGAGTAATAATTTCGCAGAGCTATCCTCTGCAAAATTTCTCATCCAACATGCTCTGCAAATCCAATGTCGAGACCTTCAACTCTTTGGTGACTCAAAAATTGTTTGTGATTGGATAAACAAAAAACCTAGATGCTCAGCATACACTTTGTTACACATTCTCGAAGAGGCCCACCATCTTATTATTGCTTTTGACTCATTTACATGTCATCACATTTTCATGGAGCGAAATACAGATGTTGACAGATTATCCAAAGAAGCTACGCACAGGCCATCCTGCACTTGGATGATCCAAGAACATAAAGAGGGAAATTTCTACCAGTACTACCACCAGCCCCTCATGGACATAGATGCTACAGCAAGCTCACAGGGAGCTTAGATCATGGATTTTTTTGCTTACCACGTGTAAATATTTATATGTTTTATTTATTTTTTAGTTTCCAGCAAGAACTATGGACAGGTTATATAACTATGAGCCTGTCTATGCTACTCTTTTTTTGGTAAAAACAATGTGATGATCATATCAAAAAAGGATGCCTCCCTATGTGGATAAAAGGCATCAAATTTTTGGATTTCTTTTTGAAACTAATAAGCACTACCTCTTACAGCATATGCTTATGCATATACAGCAAGCATATAATTTTTATATATCAATGAAAATTACGTTTTTTCCAAAGGAAAAAAAAAATTAACCTTGTATGCTTTTTGTTATATACACACAAACATATAATACATCACAACACAACATAAATAAATATATAAATTTTGAAGCCTTGTTAATTTTTAAATAAATCTGTAAATTTAAAGTGGTATTAAGTCTCTTTAATTTTTAAATTTTCAATAATTTTTATAAAATAACATTATTTTGTAAAGTGTAGTTTGTGGATATATACAATATCATATGAATATAAAAACAATGAGATGTGATGAATCAAAGTTTTGAATAGAAAATGTGAGTTGAAATCTATAGTTTTTAAATCACAAATTTAAAATAAAACTAGTTTTATATTTTAAACAAATAGAAAATCAAATATCATTACTATGTCACTTTATTAAAATATTATTTGGAAAATTAAAAATTTAAAATAAATAAAATTAAAACACTTAAAAAAAATGCTCAAAGACACTCACTTCCCACCTCCCACGTTTTGGCAATTGTGTGATGATATACATATTAAAATTTTTAATATTTCAATTATTGCTATTAAAAATACTAGGAGATTTATATGTACAATTTTAAAATATAAAGCTAAAAACTTTATAAGTGTTTATAAAAATACAAATCTATGAAGAATTAAGTATTTGCAACTATATATGAGTTCACACAAATTTAAATGTACAATTTTAAAATGTAAAGTTGAGAATTATATATGTGTTTATAAAAATACAAATTTATGAAGAATTAATTATTTGTAAGTACATGAGACCACACAAATTTCAATGTACAATTTTAAAATGTAAAGTTGAAAACCATATATGTGTTTATAAAAAAATACAAACTTATGCACATGAGATAACACAAGATAATACAATTGTACAAATATTTTTGAAACTAATATTTATTAAATCTTCATAACTATAAAATACAAAATACATCATATTAAGCACAATGTCATGTGTGTATGATCATATATACACAAACAACACATAACACAACACAACACATCACATAACACATTACAATACAATACAATACAACACATCACATAATACAACACAACATAAATAAATATAAAAATTTAGTCACTTATTTGTATAAATTTTAAATATTATTTTTTATTAGATAACAAAATTTTAAATATGAAAGTTAATCTTGAATTTTAAATGTAATTTATTGGCAAAAAAAATAACCTTGTATGCTTTTTGTTATATACACACAAACATATAATACATCACAACACAACATAAATAAATATATAAATTTTTAAGCCTCTTTAATTTTTTAAATAAATCTGTAAATTTAAAGTGGTATTAAGTTTCTTTAATTTTTAAATTTTTAATTATTGATTTTTATAAATCAACATTATTTTGTGAAGTGTGGTATGTGGATATATATAATATCATATGAATATAAAAACAATGATATGTGATGAATCAAAGTTTTGCAAATGAGATGTGATGAATCAAAGTTTTGAATACAAAATGTGAGTTGAAATCTTTAGTTTTTAAATCACAAATTTAAAATAAAACTAGTTTTATATTATAAACAAATAGAAAATCAAATATCATGAATATGTCACTTACATGCATCCAATTTTATTATTAAAATATTATTTGGAAAATTAAAATAAATAAAATTAAAACACCAAAAACAAATGCTCAAAGACACTCACTTCCCACCTCCCACATTTTGGCAGTGGTGTGATGATATACATATTAAAAATTTTAATATTTCAATTATTGCTATAAAAAATACTAGGAGATTTAAATGTACAATTTTAAAATATAAAGTTAAAAACTATATATGTGTTTATAAAAATACAAATTTATGAACTATATGAGATCACACAAATTCAAATGTAATTTTAAAATGTAAATTTGAAAGCTATATATGTGTTTATAAAAATACAACTTTAGGAAGAATTAATTATTTGTAACTACATGAGATCACACAAATTTCAATGTACAATTTTAAAATGTAAAGTTGAAAGCATATATGATATGTTTATAAAAAATACAAATTTATGCACATGAGATAACACAAGATAATACAATTGTACAAATATTTTTTAAACAAATATTTATTAAATCTTCATAACTTTAAAATACAAAATACATCATATTAAGCACAATGTCATGTGTGTATAATCATATAAACACAACACAATACAACACATCACATAACACAATACAATACAATACAACACATCACATAAATAAATATAAAAATTTAGTCTCTTTTTCGTATAAATTTTAAATATAATTTCTTATTAGATAACAAAATTTTAAATATGTAAGTTCATCTTGAATCAGAATTTTTAAATGTAGTTTATTTTTATGAAAGAATTGTGAATGCCAAAAAATGTGAAAATGTAATTTTATGAGTTCATTTTTACTAAATCATACAAATTTATGAAGAATAAAGTATTTGGAAGAATTGTGAATGTGAAAAAATGTGAAAATGTAAAGTTGAAAACTATACATGTGTTTATAAAAATACAAATTTATGAAGAATTAATTATTTGTAACTATATGAGATCACACAAATTTAGATGTACAATTTTAAAATGTAAAGTTGAAAACCACACATGTTTATAAAAAATACAAATTTATGCATATGAGATAACACAAGATAATACAATTGTACAAATATTTTTGAAACTAATATTTATTAAATCTTCATAACTTTAAAATACAAAATACATCATATTAAGCACAATGTCATGTGTGTATAATCATATATACACAAACAACACATAACACAACACAGCACATCACATGACACATTACAATACAATAAAACATATCACATCACATCACATAATACAACACAACATAAATAAATATAAAAAATTAATCTCTTATTTGTATAAATTTTAAATATTATTTTTTATTAGATAACAAAATTTTAAATATGGAAGTTAATCTTGAATTTTAAATGTATTTTATTGGTAAAAACTAAAAAAAAAAAAAAAAAACTTGTATGCTTTTTGTCATATACACACAAACATATAATACATCACAACACAACATAAATAAATATATAAATTTTGAAGCCTTGTTAATTTTTAAATAAATCTGTAAATTTAAAGTGGTATTAAGTTTCTTTAATTTTTAAATTTTTAATTATATTTTTTATAAATCAACATTATTTTGTAAAGTGTGGTTTGTGGATATATATAATATCATATGAATATAAAAACAATGAGATGTGATGAATCAAAGTTTTGCAATGAGATGTGATGAATCAAAGTTTTGAATACAAAATGTGAGTTGAAATTTTTAGTTTTTAAATCACAAATTTAAAATAAAACTAGTTTTATATTTTAAACAAATAGAAAATCATATATCATTACTATGTCACTTACATACATCCAACTTTTATTATTAAAATATTATTTGGAAAATTAAAATAAATAAAATTAGAACACTAAAAAAAAATGCTCAAAGACAGTCACTTCCCACCTCCCACATTTTGGCAATAGTGTGATGATATACATATTAAATAATTTTATATTTCAATTATTGCTATAAAAAATACTAGGAGATTGAAACGTACAATATTAACATATAAAGTTAAAAACTACGTGTTTATAAAAATACAAATTTATGAACTATATGAGATCACACAAATTCAAATGTACAATTTTAAAATGTAAAGTTGAAAACTATATTTGAGTTTATAAAAATACAAATTTATGAAGAATTAATCATATGTAACTATATGAGATCACACAAATTTCAATGTACAATTTTAAAATGTAAAGTTGAAAAGCATATATGATATGTTTATAAAAAATACAAATTTATGCACATGAGATAACACAAGATAATACAATTGTACAAATATTTTTGAAACTAATAGTTATTAAATCTTCATAACTTTAAAATACAAAATACATCATATTAATACACAAACAACACATAACACAACACAACACAATTACAATACAACACAATATAAATAAATATACAAATTTTGTCTCTTATTTGTATAAATTTTAAATATTATTTCTTATTAGATTTTAAATATGTAAGTTTATCTTAAATCAGAATTTTTAAATGTAGTTTATTTTTATGAAAGAATTGTGAATGTGAAAAAATGTGAGAATGTAATTTTATGAGTTCAATTTACTAAATTATACAAATTTATGAAGAATGAAGTATTTGAAAGAATTGTCAATATGAAAAAAATGTGAAAATGTCATTTTATGAGTTCAATTTTACTAAATCACACAAATTTAAATGTACAATTTTAAAATTTAAAGTTGAAAACTATACATGTGTTATAAAAATACAAATTTATGAAGAATTAATTATTTGTAACTATATGAGATCACACAAATTTCAATGTACAATTTTAAAATGTAAAGTTGAAACCCATACATGTGTTTATAAAAAATACAAATTTATGCATATGAGATAACACAAGATAATACAATTGTACAAATATTTTTGGAACTAATATTTATTAAATATTCATAACTTTAAAATACAGAATACAACATATTAAGCACAATGTCATGTGTGTATAATCATATATACACAAAAACAACACATCACATTACAATACAATACAACACATCACATCACATCACATAATACAACACAACATAAATAAATATAAAAATTTAGTCTCTTATTTGTATAAATTTATGCATACTAGATAACACAAGATAATACAATTGTACAAATATTTTTGAAACTAATATTTATTAAATCTTCATATATTTAGTCTCTTATTTGTATAAATTTATGCATACGAGATAACACAAGACAATACAATTGTACAAATATTTTTGAAACTAATATTTATTAAATCTTCATATAAAAATTTAGTCTCTTATGTGTATAAATTTATGCATACGAGATAACACAAGATAATACAATTGTACAAATATTTTTGAAACTAATATTTATTAAATCTTCATAACTTTAAAATACAAAATACATCAGATTAAGCACAATGCCATGTGTGTATAATCATATATACACAAACAACACATAACACAACACAGCACATCACATGACACATTACAATACAATAAAGCATATCACATCACATCACATAATACAACACAACATAAATAAATATAAAAATTTAGTCTCCTATTTGTATAAATTTTAAATATTATTTTTTTATTAGATAACAAAATTTTAAATATGGAAGTTAATCTTGAATTTTAAGTGTAGTTTATTGGATTAAAAAAAAAAACCCTTGTATGCTTTTTGTCATATACACACAAACATACAATACATCACAAACATACAAACATATATAAATTTTGAAGCCTTGTTAATTTTTAAATAAATCTGTAAATTTAAAGTGGTATTAAGTTTCTTTAATTTTTAAATTTTTAATTATATTTTTTATAAATCAACATTATTTTTTAAAGTGTGGTTTGTGGATATATATAATATCATATGAATATAAAAACAATGAGATGTGATGAATCAAAGTTTTGCAATGAGATGTAATGAATCAAAGTTTTGAATACAAAATGTGAGTTGAAATCTTTAGTTTTTAAATCACAAATTTAAAATAAAACTAGTTTTATATTTTAAACAAATAGAAAATCAAATATCATTACCATGTCACTTACATACATCCAACTTTTATTATTAAAATATTATTTGGAAAATTAAAATAAATAAAATTAAAATACTAAAAAAAATGCTTAAAGAAGCTCACTTCCCACCTCCCACATATTAAAATTTTTTATATTTCAATTATTGCTATAAAAAATACTAGGAGACTAAAACGTACAATTTTAAAATATAAAGTTAAAAACTACGTGTTTATAAAAATACAAATTTATGAACTATATGAGATCACACAAATTCAAATGTACAATTTTAAAATGTGAAGTTGAAAAATATATAAGAGTTTATAAAAAATACAAATTTATGAAGAATTAATCATTTGTAACTATATGAGATCACACAAATTTATGCACATGAGATAACACAAGATAATACAATTGTACAAATATTTTTGAAACTAATATTTATTAAATCTTCATAACTTTAAAATACAAAATACATCATATTAATACACAAACAACACATAACACAACACAACACAATTACAATACAATATAATATAAATAAACATACAAATTTAGTCTTTTATTTGTATAAATTTTAAATATTATTTTTTATTAGATAACAAGATTTTAAATATGTAAGTTTCTCTTAAACCAAAATTTTTAAATGTAGTTTATTTTTATGAAAAAATTGTGAATGTGAAAAAATATGAGAATGTAATTTTATGAGTTCAATTTTACTAAATCATACAAATTTATGAAGAATTAAGTATTTGAAAGAATTGTGAATATGAAAAAAATGTGAGAATGTAATTTTATGAGTTCAATTTAACTAAATCACACAAATTTAAATGTACAATTTGAAAATGTAAAGTTGAAAACTATGTGTTTATAAAAATACAAATTTATAAAGAATTAATTATTTGTAACTATATGAGATCACTCAAATTTCAATGTACAATTTTAAAATGTAAAGTTGAAACCCATACATGTGTTTATAAAAAATACAAATTTATGCACATGAGATAACACAAGATAATACAATTGTACAAATATTTTTGGAACTAATATTTATTAAATATTCATAACTTTAAAATACAGAATACAACATATTAAGCACACTGTCATGTGTGTATAATCATATATACACAAACAACACATAACAGAACACAACACATCACAACACAACACAACACAACACAACACATCACATCACATCATAAATAATATAAAAATTCAGTCTCTTATTTGTATAAATTTTAAATATTATTTTTTATTAGATAACAAAATTTTAATATGGAAGTTGATCTTGAATCAGAATTTTTAAACAAATTTAAATGTACATTTTAAAATGTGAAGTTGAAAACTATATATGTGTTTATAAAAATACAAATTTACTAAAAATTAATTATTTGTAACTATATGAGATCACACAAATTTCAATGTACAATTTTAAGATGTAAAGTTGAAAACCATACATGTGTTCATAAAAAATACAAATTTATGCATATGAGATAACACAAGATAATAGAATTGTACAAATATTTTTGGAACTAATATTTATTAAATATTCATAACTTTAAAATACAAAATACATCATATTAAGCACAATGTAGTGTGTATAATCAAATATAGACAAACAATGCACAACACAACACAACACAACACAACACAAATATAAAAATTTAGTCTCTTATTTGTATAAATTTTAAATATTATTTTTTATTAGATAACAAAATTTAAATATGGAAGTTGATCTTGAATCAGAATTTTTAAATGTAGTTTATTTTTATGAAAGAATTGGGAATGTGAAAAATGTGAGAACTTAATTTTATGAGTTCAATTTTACTAAATCATACACATTTATGAAGAATTAAGTATTTGTAACTATACGAGGATCACACAAATTTAAATGTACAATTTTAAAATGTAAAGTTGAAAACTATATATGTGTTTATAAAAATACAAATTTATGAAGAATTAATTATTTGTAACTATATGAGATCACACAAATTTCAATGTACAATTTTAAAATGTAAAGTTGAAAACCATATATGTGCTTATAAAAAATACAAATTTATGCATATGAGATAACACAAGATAATACAATTGTACAAATACTTTTGAAACTAATATTTATTAAATCTTCATAACTTTAAAATACAAAATACATCATATTAAGCAATGTCATGTGTGTATAATCATATATACACAAACACAACACAACACATAACACAATACAATACAATACAATACAACACAACACATAACACAATACAACACAACACAACACAACACAACACATAACACAACACAAATCAAATAAATATAAAAATTTAGTGGCTTATTTAGTATAAATTTTAAATATTATTTTTTATTAGATAACAAAATTTTAAATATAGCAGTTTATCTTGAATCAACATTTTTAAATGTAGTTTATTTTTCTGAAAGAACTTTGAATGTGAGAATGTAATTTTAGGAGTTCAATTTTACTAAGTCATTTATGGTTGTCATATAAGGATATCAAGTGAAAGAATTGTGCAATATAATTTTGAGTTCATTTCTACTAAATTATATGTTTTCTTATATAGAGGTATCAAGTGAAAGTGAAAGAATTGTAAAAGTGAAACAAAATTAGAAATAATATAATTTTATGAGTTCAGTTTTTATTAAATCATTTAAGGTTATTATATGTAAGTGCCATGCGAAAGCAATGTGAATGTGAAAAAAAATGTGAATACGCTCAATAAAATTTAAAATATGAAGTTCTATTTTTTTTTCATTTTAGTAATATTAATTAATTAAATAATTATAAACAAAACATCATTATATCACTGGAATAAATTATAAAATCAAAAACATATTTTATTACAAAGAAAAAAAAAAGTTATAATTATAAATAAAACAAAAAAAATTGGAAAAAAAAAAAAAAAAAAAACAAAACTCCACAAAGAGACTCCTCCAAGATAGCTTTGGCCAAAGCTATCTATGAAGGTTGTGAGAAGGGTCTAGCCCCTCTCAAAAAAAAAATCTGATTATATATTAAAGTATAGTTTGTGAGAGTACATCAAAAATCATAATACAATTTACAATTATACCTAATATGTGATTACTGACAGAGTTTGAGCCTTTGTGAAGCACTTCCCATCTTGCTGCTGTGCACGCTCTTCTTGTATTGATCTCTGTTTCATACCATCAGAAAATTAAAGTTTTAATAATATTTCTATTTTAAAATAATAAATAACAAAAACAATAAAAAAAATAGTTTTTCACTCCATTAAAATTGCAGGAAAAAAAAATCTCACTAAGGTAAACTAAATAGAAAACCTAAGCAACCCATCCCATCTCTTCTTCTTAAAGCATTTCAAGTTTCAAGAAAGACCTGTAAATGTAAATGTTATTATCATTTTATTTTGTATCGAGGTATTGAAAGTGCTATCAAATGAAAATCCTTGCCTAATGATATTACTATCTTAAGAAATCATGACCAGAATACCTGTCTACGGGAAAATCCAATTGGCTGAGTTGTTCTTAATGAAGACCGAAAAGAATCCCGTCGACATCAATGGAGGAAGCCACCGCCTAAAACCCTATTCGGGGGTTAATGTGGATATAAAATGCAATAAAATGGCCATTTAAGCGGTTTACACACCTCTGTATCTGGATAAAGATTCACTAATTCAAAATCAAGGTAAACAACAGAATCCACGCGAAGAGCTACTGGGTATATATATCGATCTGGATAGGCATACTGAATTGGTTTTAAAAACATAAACTATCAAAAATGTATTCCAGACTCTCCGACTGGGTATACATATCGATCTGGATAGGCATAATGAATTGGTTTTAAAAACATGAACTATCAAAAAGGTATTCGCTCCGATGAGAGGTCATCGCTCTCACAGAAGTCACTCAGGGAAGTAACTCTTCGAATCATTAGGGTAGTGACACATAAACTGATGGGACAGTGATCGAGGCCCCACATCGCAAGACATACTGAATTCGGTCTCTTTTTAATTAATAGCGATGTACATCCATTCACTTGACAACAATTACAATTGAATAGCGATGTACATCTGGTACAACAATTGACCTGCTTTTATTTGATCAGGGTCCAATATTGTTTCTAAACCAACTGATACCGGTCATGAAGGGTTTCAACATCTGTGATGTGTTTCAATCGCTTTCCTCCATGACCATCCCACAAGCTATCCATGTCCAGAGGAGTTGCTTTATGCATGATGAATTTGCTTACATGAAAAGCAACCACATTCAAAGATATACTCATTGTTGAACTATACAGGATGAATAAAGTGAATATGCATCAGAGGAGATGTGCTATTTACCATGAAGAACAGTAGAAATATATTTTTGGGTCCCTGGAACAGTATAATGTTCACCCTACATGTATCTTAAGTTAAAGATGACAGAGAAAGAGCAGTAAAAGAATTACTGGACATGCACCATATAGTGCCTAGTAAAATCCCCCCTTGTGTGATAGCTCAGTTTGGAGAGCATCAGACTGAAGATCTGAATAATCAAAGGAATTACTATGACCAAAAAAAGGCCCATTCTACACGGCAAACTCTAACACTCAAGCAGGCATTAACAGAAGGTGAAGCTAAATGACTTCATTAGTAACTCAAGTTTATCTACAATTGATTCTCTGTGTGGATTTCCACTTATCCCAACATCATTGTGACAAAGGACACAAGATATTTAGAATGAAAAACTGTTGGTTTTTCTTCCTATTAAATTGTGATGAAGGTCCCTGAAGCCTGACAATTTTCTGTCATCCAGGGCTGGTTCGGTTTCACTCCTTATTTCCTGAATTTTACTCCTTACTTGACTGGCCAACTCCCAAGAATGTGACTCACTTGAGAGAACTTCATAGAATATGCAATTTATACTGTCAAGGGTTTTGGAAGCATCATAGCACACCTCACTGACCAATAAGGATCTCAATTAATGGATGGCCGCTGCAAAGGGACTACCGTTTTATCAATGCAAACTGTAACACTCAAGCAAGCATCTTTCAAATACTTGTAACAAAAGGTGAAAACGAATGACTTCATTAGTAACTTAAGTTCGTCTAAAATTGATTCTCCCAAAATATTTCCATTTATCCCAACATTATTGTGGCAAGAGACGCAAGATACTTAGAAAAGAAAACCATTAGCTTTGCCTCCTATCAAATTATGATTAAGGAAACCTGAAGCCTGACAATTTTCTCAACCATCCAGAGCGGGCTCTGTTTCACTCCTTATTTCTTGAATTTCACTCCTTCCTTGACTGGCCAACTTCCAAGAATGTGACTCAGTTGAGAAATCTTTACAGAATATGCAATTTATATAGCATTGAGCTTTTTGGCTACACCCACGGAGATGAGACTGTTGATTTGACGCGGGTCTTTAATCCAGATGGAGACAAACCTGTTCACATGTATAAGAACTCCAATCCGGTGGGTGGAGTACCCCTGCCCTTGCTACTTTTTATGAATGCAGGAGTTGATGACCTTTCTTTACCGTTAAGGTTAGTATGTGGCCAAGAAGAAAGAGGGACTATATATGTCGAAGACATAGTACATATCATGTGTGTTACTTAATTCTATCTCTGTCTAGTTCATAGCTCTCAGTTTCATCTAGGTTTTAGCACTCAAATTTGAATTACAGTTTAGTGAGGTTCACAGTTACAGATTTCTTCTCCAGATCTAGTTCACAGCTCTCAGTTTCATCTACTAGGTTTTAGCACTAAAATTTGAATTACAGTTCATTGAGGTTCACAATTATAGATTTCTTCTCCAAATCTGGTTTATTTCGTTAAGGCTAGTATGTGTCCAAGAAGAAAGAGGGGCTATGATGTTATGTTACTTAATTCTATCTCTGTCTAGTTCACAGCTCTCAGTTTTTTCATCAAGGTTTTAGTACTCAAATTTGAATTACAGTTCATCGAGGTTCACAGTTACAGATTTCTTCTCCAGATCTAGTTTATGTAAGGCGAAATTATTTAAGTAATAGAAAGTGGCAAGTTAGGTCTTCATTTTCAGTGATTGTGTTTTGGCTTCAAAGTTCTGAATTTACTTGACATCTTGTGTTAATGTGGTTTAAGTTTTAACCAATGTCCATTTAATTGGAATAATTGTCCTGCCTTTAAAATTTATTTTTTGTGGATGCCAAAATGGTCACTGATTTTGTCAAGGGTTTTGGAAGCATCATGGCACACCTCACTGATTTTACCAACAAGGATCAACTTAAATAGGTGGACCCCTCAAAGGGGCTACCTTCTTATCTATGCAAACTGCAACACTCAAGCAGGCATCTATCAAATACTTGTAACAGAAAGTGAAACTGAATGACTTCATTAGTAACTTAAGTTCGTCTACAATTGATTCTCTCAGTATCTTTCCATTTATCCCAACATTATTGTAGCAGCCGACACACCATACTTGTGAAAAATAGCTAGTTATGCTTCCTATCAAATTGTGATCAAGGAATCTGAAGCTTGACAATTTTCTCAATCGTCCGGGGCTTGCTCTGATTCACTCTTTATTTCAAAGAATGTGACTCAGTTGAGAGAACTTAATAGAATATGCAATCTATATAGAAGTTTGTCAAGGGTTTTAGAAGCATCATGGCCCACCTCACTGATCTTACCAATAAGAATAGATTTAAACGTATGCAGGCTGCAAAGGGGCTACCCTTCTTGTCTATGCAAACTATAACACTCAAGCAGTCATCTATCAAATACTTGTAACAGAAAATGAAACTGAATGTCTTCATTAGTAACTTAGGTTTGTCTACAATTGATTTTCTCAGTATGTTTCCACTTAACACAACATTATTGTGGCAAAGGACACAAGATACTTAAAATGAAAAACCTGTTAGTTTTGCTTCCTATAAAATTGTGACCAATGAATCTGAAGCCTAACAAGTTTTTCAATCATCCAGGGCTGGCTTTGTTTCACTCTTTATTTCTTAAATTTCACTCCTTAATCCTTGACTAGCCAACTCCCAGGAATGTGACTAGGTTGAGAGAACTTAACAGAATATGCAATTTATATAGGGAGTCTGTCGGTTTTGGAAGCATCATGGGCACACCTAACCAATCTTACCAATAAGGATCAATTCAAATAGATGGAGGCTGCAGAAGGTCTCCCTTCTTATCTATGCAAACTATAACACTCATTCAGGCATCTATCAAATACATGTAACAGAAAACAAAACTCAATGACTTCATTAGTAACTTAAGTTTGTCTACAATTGATTTTCTCGGTATATTTCCACTTAACACAACATTATTGTGGCAAAGGACACAAGATACTTAAAATGAAAAACAGTTAGTTTTGCTTCCTATAAAATTGTGACCAATGAACCTGAAGCCTAACAATTTTTTCGATCATCCAGGGCTGGCTTTGTTTCACTCTTTATTTCTTAAATTTCACTCCTTAATCCTTGACTAGCCAACTCCCAGGAATGTGACTGGGTTGAGAGAAATTAACAGAATATGTGATTTATGTAGGGATTTTTGTCAAGTTTGGAAGCATCATGGCACACCTAACCAACCTTACCAAGAATGTGACTCAGTTGAGAGAACTTTACAGAATATGCAATTTAAATTTGAATTACAGTTTAGTGAGGTTCACAGTTACAGATTCCTTCTCCAGATCTAGTTCACAGCTCTCAGTTTCATCTACTAGGTTTTAGCACTAAAATTTGAATTACAGTTCATTGAGGTTCACAGTTACAGATTTCTTCTCCAAATCTGGTTTATTTCGTTAAGGCTAGTATGTGTCCAAGAAGAAAGAGGGGCTATGATGTTATGTTACTTAATTCTATCTCTGTCTAGTTCACAGCTCTCAGTTTTTTCATCAAGGTTTTAGTACTCAAATTTGAATTACAGTTCATCAAGGTTCACAGTTACAGATTTCTTCTCCAGATCCAATTTATGTAAGGCGAAATTATTTAAGTAATAGAAAGTGGCAAGTTAGGTCTTCATTTTCAGTGATTGTGTTTTGGCTTCAAAGTTCTGAATTTACTTGACATCTTGTGTTAATGTGGTTTAAGTTTTAACCAATGTCCATTTAATTGGAATAATTGTCCTGCCTTTAAAATTTCATTTTTGTGGATGCCAAAATGGTCACTGATTTTGTCAAGGGTTTTGGAAGCATCATGGCACACCTCACTGATTTTACCAACAAGGATCAACTTAAATAGGTGGACCCTTCAAAGGGGCTACCTTCTTATCTATGCAAACTGCAACACTCAAGCAGGCATCTATCAAATACTTGTAACAGAAAGTGAAACTGAATGACTTCATTAGTAACTTAAGTTCGTCTACAATTGATTCTCTCAGTATCTTTCCATTTATCCCAACATTATTGTGGCAGCCGACACACCATACTTGTGAAAAATAGCTAGTTATGCTTCCTATCAAATTGTGATCCAGGAATCTGAAGCTTGACAATTTTCTCAATCGTCCGGGGCTTGCTCTGATTCACTCTTTATTTCAAAGAATGTGACTCAGTTGAGAGAACTTAATAGAATATGCAATCTATATAGAAGTTTGTCAAGGGTTTTAACTTTTAGAAGCATCATGGCCCACCTCACTGATCTTACCAATAAGAATAGATTTAAACGTATGCAGGTTGCAAAGGGGCTACCCTTCTTGTCTATGCAAACTATAACACTCAAGCAGTCATCTATCAAATACTTGTAACAAAAAATGAAACTGAATGTCTTCATTAGTAACTTAGGTTTGTCTACAATTGATTTTCTCAGTATGTTTCCACTTAACACAACAACATTATTGTGGCAAAGGACACAAGATACTTAAAATGAAAAACCTGTTAGTTTTGCTTTCTATAAAATCTTGACCAATGAATCTGAAGCCTAACAAGTTTTTCAATCATCCAGGGCTGGCTTTGTTTCACTCTTTATTTCTTAAATTTCACTCCTTAATCCTTGACTAGCCAACTCCCAGGAATGTAACTAGGTTGAGAGAACTTAACAGAATATGCAATTTATATAGGGAGTCTGTCGGTTTTGGAAGCATCATGGGCACACCTAACCAATCTTACCAATAAGGATCAATTCAAATAGATGGAGGCTGCAGAAGGTCTCCCTTCTTATCTATGGAAACTATAACACTCATTCAGGCATCTATCAAATACATGTAACAGAAAACAAAACTGAATGACTTCATTAGTAACTTAAGTTTGTCTACAATTGATTTTCTCAGTATATTTCCACTTAACACAACATTATTGTGGCAAAGGACACAAGATACTTAAAATGAAAAACAGTTAGTTTTGCTTCCTATAAAATTGTGACCAATGAACCTGAAGCCTAACAATTTTTTCAATCATCCAGGGCTGGCTTTGTTTCACTCTTTATTTCTTAAATTTCACTCCTTAATCCTTGAGTGAAATGTCACTCGGTTGAGAGAAATTAACGGAATATGTGATTTATGTAGGGAGTCTTGTCAAGTTTGGAAGCATCATGGCACACCTAACCAACCTTACCAATAAAGGATGGATTCAAATGGATGGAGGCTGCAGAAGGGGTCCCTTCTTATCTATGCAAACTGTAACACTCAAGCGGGCATCTGTTAAATACTTGTACACAAGGTGAAACTATATAACTTCATTGCTAACTTATTTTTTTCTAAATTAATTCTCAGTGTATTTCCATTTATCCCAGCATTATTGTGGCAAAGAACACAAAATATTTAGAATGAAAATCGTTTAGTTTTGCTTCCTATCAAATGGTGATCAAAGAAGCTGAGACCTGACAATTTTCTCAATCATCCAGTGCTGGCTCTGTTTCACTCTTTATTTTTTGGATTTCACTCTTTGTTTCTTGAGTGGCCAACTCCCAAGAATGTGGCTCAATTGAGAGAACTTGATAGAATATGCAATTTATATAGGAAGTTCTGTCAAGGGCTTTGGAAGCATCATGACAAACCTCACTGATCTTACCAATAAGAATCAATTTAAATGGATGGGGACTGTAGAGGGGGGCTACTGACACATGAAAAAGGCCCAGCCCTGTATTTGCACTTCCAAACTTCTCAGACTTTTTAAGTGAAATATGATGCTTTGAGCACTGACATGAACACTATGGTCATGCAAATCAGCAGCCTATAGCTTTTCAAAGTAGAAATTGACTGACAAGGAGCAGTTGTTATGCATCTATGATAAGGAAATGTTGACCCTTATGAATGTTATAGTAAAATTCAAGCCATATTTATTGGGACAACACCTCAAAATCCAAATGGAGAATGAAACTTTGGAGTATTCATTTTCCTAGTGGAATTTTGGTGAAGTTGGAAAGTCAACTACAAGGTTTTTACTTTGAAATTCAATATAAGTGCATAAATAATGCTTCAACTGATTTCTTAGCTATGTTATCTGAGCTATGTGCCATATCTAAGGTAGAACTGGGACACAGCAAAAATTATTGGCTGAATATGCAAAAGATGAGGCTGTTTATTTGCTACAACACTAGAAAAGGAACCAAGACTAGGGAGATGGGTAAAAATTTTCAGGCAATCTTATTTTTTAATAAGAATTGCACATATCTAGTACCGAAACCTATATTTTTAAGAAGGGAATTGGGTCTGTTATGGGTTAATAGCGATGTGTCAACCCACCATTCCTAATTATTGGGTGCATGGTAGGTGATCATCTCAATAAAAATCTTCTCACCATTGGCATCCAACTAACAAGAATGCCAGGTTCATCTGAATGTGCCTGATGCTCTTGCGCCCTTTCCTCCCCATCCAGAATACCCCTCTTGATCATAGCTTCATGGGTTGATCATTTTCATTGACATTCTACTTTCTACACTTATTTCTCTTAGTTGAAGGGAGAACCCCAACAGAAGGGACAAAAAGTAGAAAACTAACCCCAACAGCTTGGTTTGATGGCTCATAAAACTAACTCACCATACCTCATAAGATAGGCTAAAGGAAAAAAGGTTCAAAATGGTGAGTTACAACGAATTACTGGGTCGCATCATCCACCTAAATCCATGCTCATTTCTGGCTCTACCTTACTGGTCGACTTTTGACACCTTTAAGATCCCTTACTGGTTCATTCATGAAGTAGCCTTAAAGATACATTTTAGATCAATTATATTTCTACCTTACTCATTGATTTCTGACACCTTTAAGGTCCCTTACTGGCTCATTCCTGAAGCAAGTTTAAGGATACATTTTAAAACAATTAAAAAAAGTTAAAAGACTAACGGAATCTAACTGAATGCACCCTATATACATTAGGCTCCTATATTATAACTGTGAACACATTGAAGGGACCCTTTGTCTTACCTATATACGTATGTTATATGTTAAAGACTCCTATGTTACTTTACAGTCACAAAATTTTAAATAGTGGAATTAAAATGTTCCAAGAGTGCAAACCTTTTTACATTCTCTTTGTCCACTTTAGCAAGAGATGGACTAAGAGGTATCTACCATGGTTGGATATTATAGGAGGAGGTAAAAAGACTATGTAGGTGGATTCTTTTTGGTAAACTCTTTCATGCACTAACCTTTTACCTTTTAGGAGGGTTAAGTCCTTAAGTTACCCATTCTCAGCAAACTCATTAATGGATAACCAGACACTTCCTTATGGGTAAACCCTCACATTGCTTTAAGCAAAAATAGATAGATGGAATTTGTTATGGGTATAAGATATATGAATGGAATTGGATAATTAAAAATGAACTGGTAAATCTTATAATATTGTTGAATGGAGAGAAATGGATTGTTGTTTGGGAGTTGTTTAATTTTACCAAATATTTTCTTATGTTTGGGAGATAAGTTAATTGCTTTGGCTCGACTGTTTCTGTCCCTAAAGGAAGATTATCAATCAATAAAAGATACTCCATTCTTAATCTCCAATTTTAGCAGTCACTGACATAAATAAACACACTAGAAACACAAGGAGTTGGGTTCCTTCCATATAAGATCAATATGCAAAGGAATGCAATGCTTAAAGACGAGGGTAGTACTCTCTTAAATTGAAAAATATAAAAGGCATTTTTATGGGCCTTGGCTACAAAAATGGTCGCAGCATACTTAATATGAAGGAAAATGTAGGAACTATATTTCTTCTTCCAAACCATAAAGTAGGTATTGATTTTGGACAAAGATAGCTGAATCAGATTCGAGTTAATGTTATGTAAAGTAAAAGGAATGAGCCTACCCTGAACTCCTCATTAGAAAAAATCAAATACTTAGGATTTGCTTCGAGTAAGACTAAACAGAGGTGCTAACCCCGGCCAAGTATTTGAACCTTCTTTCCTTATCTAGGTTAGATCACCCCCTAGCACACCTATTGTTAGTTCATCCCATGCTACTTGCTTACACTTAGATAGGTAAGGACACATTTGAGAAACCATAATTTTCTAAATTGGTCTTGATTCAAAGTGTTTGCTTACATAATAGGGTCTTGCTGAATCCAAATGTCTTCCTACAAGTCTTGCTTCAATGTGCTTTTGCATAGGTGGTGTGTTTCCATCTAATGCAAGTGTGACCTGGAAGGTCTCATTCCATCCATCTTAGATGGCATACCAGCACTTTTTCTCCAGGACTAGTAAGTCTATCCATGATCCCTAAAGCCACCATCTTAGATGGCATACCAGCACTTATTCTCCCGGACTAGTAAGTCTATCCATGATCCCTAAAGCCACTTTGTTCAAGCTGGTTAAGAAAAATAACAAATGGAGATTGATGAGTCTATCCATGATCCCTAAAGCCACTTTGTTCAAGCTGGTTAAGAAAAATAACAAATGGAGATTGATGAGTCTATCCATGATCCCTAAAGCCACTTTGTTCAAGCTGGTTAAGAAAAATAACAAATGGAGATTGATGAATATGATTGTTGCGGGTCATTGATTGGTTAATAATCTCACCCCAAATGTGTGTTACTTTATAAGTTCAAGATGGCATGGATTGTGGGTTGCTCAGCTAAATAAGGAACCCTCCAATGACTAAATTCTATATGCAAAATGTTGGAGATAAAAGAATTATAATAGAACTGGAATAAAATTTAACTCAAGTATTGAACTTCTACAAATAGTAACTAAAAAGAAAATTCTGGAAACCCAAAATTTTCTTTAGGTTTCAGCATTAGAAGGTTTATCCTAGCACAAATTGACTGTTACAGGTCACTGAATGGTTAATGATCTCACCCCATAATATGTTAGTTTATAAGCCAAACATGGCTTGGACTGTGGGTCACTAGCCTAAATAAAAAACATCCAATAACCAAAATCTGTTTGCAACATGCAGTGAAGAAAATTATAATAAAATTGAAATAAAATTTTACCCACATATTAAACATTTGCAAACAGTTCCTAAAAGAAAATTTCTAGAAACCCCAAATTCTTCTTCAAATTTATGCATCAGAGGGCCTTCTGATGGCACTACTCAACATCAATATATTGAACTTTGACAAACAATACCCAAGAATAAAACCCTATGACAACCAGTACAAAAAATAAAATCTGTGGATAAAATAACATTCAATGACCAAAATTTATTTGCAACATGCAGGGAGGAAAATAATTATAATAAAATTGAAATTAAATTTTACTCACATATTAAACATATGTTAATAATTCCTAAAAGAAAAAATCTAGAAATCCCAAATTCTTCTTCAGATTTAAGCACCAGAGGGTTTTATGCAGGCACTACTGAGTATCAATATATTGAAATTTGATAAACAATACTCCAGAATAAAACCCTATGATAACCATTATAAAAAATAAAATCTAAGGACATTGAATAACCCAAAAAAGATCAAAGACTACGAAATTTTTCCACACCAATATGTATCTAAACAGTAAACTGAATAATTACATCTTTCCCTTATTAAAAATTATTTAGATATTGACAGAAACCAAAAGTTAATGCTCACCTTCAATCTAAAAATACACAGCATGTGTGTTTTCCACCACTATTAACTCGTGCTCTAATTCTCCCTTCATGGTATAGTATTTCCATACTCTGCACTTGAAGAGGAAACTCCACAAGTTAACCCAAAAAAAAACAGGATAAAATGCTCTACAAAGTAATCTATCCATGAGCTACATTGTGATTTAAAAATTCAGATAATGAACTATTAACCCTTACATGCATAGTGTGTTTGTATCTAAACCCTAAGCTTGTTAAGTAAGCCTACCCTACACTCATTAAAAATTAATTAGATATGAGAGAACAAAAGTTAATGCCCACCTGCAATCTAAAAAATACACAGCATGTGGTGGTGGTATAATTCTTCCTTCTTGATCATATAATTCTTCCTCCCTCTGCACTTGAAGAGGAAGAGGAAACAGGACAAGTTAATCCAAAGAAAAAAACAACAAGATAAAATGTTCTACAAACAGTTTCTAAAAGAAGAATTCTAGAACCAGAAATTCTTCTTTAGATTTAAGCATCAGAGGGTTTTATGCTGCACTACTCAGCATCAATATATTGAACTTTGACAAACAATACTCAATAATGAAACCCTATTATAACCAGTACAAAAAACAAAATTCAAAGACATTGAATAACCCATGAAAGATTATGAAAATTTTCCCCACCCTTGCATGCACCCTGTGTATGCATCTAAACCCTAATCATATTAAGTACACCTAAGTTTCCTCATTAAAATTTAATTAGAAATTAATTAGATAAGACAGAAACCAAAAGTTAATGCTCACCTGCAATCTAGAAAATACACAGCATCTGTGTTTTCCACCACTGTTAACTGGTGGTATAATTCTTCCTTCCTGGTAGTATAGTTCTTCCTTCCTCTGCACTTGAAAAGGGAACAGGACAATTAACCCACAAAGATTAAAAAAACAAGATAAAATGTTCTACAAAATACTCATATATATTCTGTAGACAATGCAATACAATAGATAGTGATTTAAAAATTCAATACATAGTGATTTAAAAATTCAGATAATAACCTATTACCATCAAAAATTTTAAATAACAAATAAAATAATATATACCTTCTCAATTTTCACCATTAAATCAGTCATCCCATCTTATATTCTTGGCAGCCTCACTCTCCCAATCAACCCTCTTAACCCCCCAACCAACCAGTGTTCACCTCTCAAGCCAGAACGCAGAACCAAATAAGCAGCAAACAACCAAATAAACAGCAAACAACCAAATCCAGAGTAACATACCATTTTCAAAACAAAAACAAAATAAATAACTAAAATGCACAGGCAAAATTCAAAGTATAAACAAATAAGCATGGCCATGCTCCAAAAAGAAAAGAAAACACAGTATTAAAATCCAAATTCTAATACATAAAATTCTACTCTACTGCCTAATTTCTTCAACCTTTCTCGAACAAACCCAAAATCTGTTCTACTCTGCTAGCTAATTTCTTCAACCCTTCTCCAACAAACCCAAAATATGTTCTACTCTATCTACTACCTAATTTCCTCAGCCCTTCTCCAATCTCCTTCTCCACTTAGCAGCCAATCGAAACGCAGATACTCTACACCATCTCCCAGCCATGAAACGTAGCTTGTCCACCAACTCCCAGCCATGAAAGCCGATACTGGCCACTGTTCTTCCTATATCTGCCGGCCAAGCTTGCTAGTGCGATTTCCCTTTCTTTTGCCGTCTAAATGTAATAATGATATATCGGATTTGAAATGCATTCTTGTTTTTACCTTTCAAATCCGCCAGCTGCGCACAGAGCCCAATGTAGCCGTAGAGATTATTAACCGCTGCGCACGGAGCCCAATGTAGCCGTAGAGTATTAAATTTTGAAATCGGCATACAAGCTAATATGATCGAGTAAATGACGTGGAATATGATCAAGTAAGTTACGAGTTGCTTCCTGCATCGAATTGTATGCGAGCAAGTGACGTGGATTTGGAAAGACAGTTTTATTTTGATTTGAAAGTGACGTGGATTTGAAAGATATAGTTAAACATAATTTCAAGTTGGGTCTTTAAAAAATGACGTCACCTCTTTAAAAAAAATTTAAAATGCCACCTGTTTCAAGTTCGGTCTTTAAAATTAAAAAAATGACCCGTTACGTATTTTAAAAAAAATCGTTTATAACACAGTTTTATTACGAGAAACCGTAACGATGAATCACTAATTAAAATATATACTTTTAATATTGTATTAAAAATGTGATATCAATTTTAAAAGAAAAAATAGTTAAAATATTATATTTTATAATATTAATTAAAAAAACACAGTCATTATCAAAATATAATATATATTATAGATATAAATAAATTATATTGATATGAAAATATATTATAGATATAAATAAATTATATTTTAAGATGAGAGAATTATTTTAAAATAGAGAATTGAGGAAGAAAATTTGTATGAAGAATTATTAGTGATTAAAACTTCTATGCACATGCATGCTCCTAAATACATGTGCATTTTTAAGTATCTACATACTTGTAAGTTTGTGTGCTCATTTGTAGTTTATTTGGAAAATAGCTCATGGCCAATTCCATTTTACCTAATCACTTGACACATTTGTAGTTTATTTGGAAAATAGCTCATGGCCAATTCCATTTTACCTAATCACTTGACACATTTTGTAAGTTGTTTAAAGTGATTCCACAAGGTATTGTAGGATTGTTTGAGTGTTTTGAATGCCTCAAATCTTTCTTTAGTACCTAAGGCATGATCTTCTTCCATGAAATATTTCCAAGACCCTTGTGCACATACTTATTATTAAAAACCACCTAGTAGAAACAATGCATAGGTGTGTCCTACCAGCCAAAAAGTCTTCGAGATCCAAAAAATAGGTGTGAAATAAATCAACAAAAAATCCTAAAAGCTAGGCATTCGAAATTGTGTATAAATTCTCCATTTTTATGCATAAAAGGGGGCTAAAACTGCCCTAAATACGGTGCCCTTGTCCAACAAACATTATAGGATAAAAATGCCCCAACACTCAATAGGTTAAGGACAATCCTCAGTTGTAAATTTTGATACCTGAAAGAACAACCAAGTGGAAATAATAAAACTTGCACCAAGGAGAAAGATAACATCTTTGGGGCACTGCTCTCCTTAAATGGAAACAATGTGCTAGAATAAGTGCATTGGAGAGAGAAATTAGCCTAAAAATTCTTCAAGTTGGGGTTTCATTTCACATGTGAGGTTTGCAAATTCTACAAAACCAACATGAAATTCGTAGAAACATTCCTAACCAACAGTGAAGAAGGTCAAGGAGGATCACATTGGTTCTCATGTCATGTTGAGATCATCAGAGATAGGTGAGGATTGAATGGTGTTGAAGAATGTAACTAGTGTTGGTCTTCATAATTGTACTTGAGTCATGATGTAATATATTTGTCAAAAGAAAGAAAAAGGAAATTTGTTTGTAAAATAAAAATCATTTATTAACATTGGTTTCATGCTTTATTTATTTATTTTTAGGTCAAAGCCTCAATTGTAGGCTTCTAGGGTTTATGTCAAGGGTCGTAGTTCTTGTCATCATGTAATAGACCCTTCTTAGGCTTTATCTATCAAGAAAGAAAAATATTTTGATGTAAAATGAGTCAATTAGGCCTCCTCCACAAAGTCGGCCTAATTGGGAACCAACAACCACTATATATAGGTAGCAACTCGACCTCATTTGGAGCACACAAATAAACAAGTTCAATCTACGGTTGTTGGAGAAGAAAAAGAAGAGTGAAATGCCTAAGGAGAAGTAGAAAACCCTAGAGAAGGAGAAGGAGACGTTTGTCAAGCAAGAAGAAGCCAAATTTCTCTCTTTTCTGCCACACGTGCAAGTTTCTAGGTTGATGCAAGAGGGACGAAATTTCAATCTGCAGTAGGGTCGAAATTCTGGAAGTTGGAGGGACAAAATTCTAAGTTGAAGTTGTTTGACTAAGGTTAACTATTGAATATTGTCTAATCATCTTTAAACGCTGACTTGGTGGAGTGAGGAGAGTCTTTTGGTCTGGTCTAAGGTCATGATTTGTCTCGAGTTTCATTTAAATCTACTAGTGGAAGATTTTGACTTGGTTTTCCCCTTCATAAGGGGTTTTAGCCCTGGTTGAGTGCTTATATCGTGTGTCGTTGATCTTCATGTTTTTATTTAATGATTGCTTGATGAGAAGAGGATAAAAGAAGAGCATAAAGAAAGTTAATAAGAATACAAGAATATCACAAGTAAGTGTCAAAACAAGAGAATGTTTCTGCCTTTTTTATTTTATAACATGGTAGGAGAGCTACAGTGAAATAAGAGAAGGAAAAAGGCAGCTTGAAAATCTATTGAAGGAAGGATTAAGAAAAAGGCTTTCAAGGAAGAAAGTATTTCAAATTAAGGAAGACATTATAAAGTTTATGGCAACCTCAATGAAGACAGAAAATAAGCTAGAAGGAGACTCCAACTATAGAGCATGGAAGAAGAGGTTAGATCTCATCCTTACTAAGCACAAAGTATTGGATTTTGTTAATGGAAAAGTTGAGAAACCGACAGATAATGCAGGAAAGGAAAAGTACAGGGAAACTAACATCTTGGCCATGAACCTAAATTGTAAATGGAGTGAAGGACAATATAATCCCCTACATATACAACATAAATACCGCATAAGGGATGTATGAAACTCTCTCCAAACTATTTACCATCAAGAACATTGGTCAAATAACTAGTCTCAAGAATGAACTAAGAAGAATAAAGACGACGAAAGATGACACTATATCTTCCTATTTTTTAAGGATCTCTCGAATAAGAGATGAACTCCAAGCCATTGATGAAGTTGTACCAAAGAAAGAACTTGTGATTATTGCACTATTAGGTTTACCAAAATCATGGAGCTCTTTTGCATCAGGTATTAGCAGTGGAAAATACATGCCATCCTTTGAACAAATGTGGAATGTATGCAGTCAAGAAGAAGCATGCATCTCATTAGTAGTTGACAAGAATGAAGATGAAGAGAACAACACATCCAAATGCATATTCTACTCAACACAAGAACAAGGGAGGATAAAACAAAATTTAAAGGACCAAAGAAGAAGGTTGGTCTATCAAAAATTGAATGTTACAATTGTCATAAGATGGGACACTACAAGAATCAATGTGCAGAAAATCCCAGGAATAAGAAGAGAGAAAAATAACATTCAATAGTTGTCAATGAAGATCTACCCAAGAATAATAAATTTTAAAATTTTAAAGTCAAATATTTATTTTCTTAAGTCTTTTAGGCATACTAATATCCTTCTACTTCAGGTTTTGTAATGCTTTATGTTTTGATTTGTATAGTTCATAGATCTAATTTATCATGATATAAATTATTGAATTGTATTTTATAAGTTGTGGGTATCCCTCAGAAATATTGAATTAAGAGGGAGCCTTCACCATTTTACCAAAAGATAAGTATCTTGTTCTTTGTTTCCTCTTTCATGTTTGTTTTCCTCCATACATCTAGATCGACATGTATTACTTATTCATAACTTTTCTTTACACTTTTCCTTGGTAGGAAAGCTTACAGAATACATAAAGGCTGTGAAGGGAACTTCAAAGAAAGATGTGTATCATGAAAGTCAGCTTGTTATTAAAGAAAATTTACAAGTTTTGTTAAAGAACAACCCAAGGTATGTTTGATTTGATTTAACTTGTTGCGGATCTTCTTCACATAAGGAGGTATGATTATTTTTTCATTTGAAATTTATTTTAAATTACTAACTCTCTTATGTTTAGGGTTTTGAATCATAAATATTCGTGTTAGGGTGATTAATCACTAGATTGAATCTACCATTGTTATATTATCTTTTACCATTTGTTCATTGTATTGAACCCCTAACCTTTAGGGTTAACTGTAAAACGTTAAACTTTTGATGTTAATGGTATGTCAATGTTAATAATGAAATCCTAGTCTTCTTAGGGTTTGTTGATAAAATCAATAACATATGATGAAATCCTATTCTTTTAATGTTTAGGATTTTGATCATGTTTTTGGTAAAACCATACCCTTTTTGAAGTTTGTTGTTGATGTCTAGGTTATATAATGAAACCCTGGATCTTTATGTTTTGATAAATTAGGGTTTATGAAAAAACCCTTGGTATAGTCAATGTGAGATTCTAGGAATAAAATCCTTAGGTGCATGTACTTTTGTATAATCAAAACCCTAGCGTGGTCAAAATTTGTTGTATATCTAATTTTGAAGTTTGATACGAAATAATAGAATGATAACTTGATTATTATTGATGTTTTAGTTTAAATAAATTTAGGGTTTGTAACAAAACCCTAGTACAGTTTGACATGAAATTCTAAGAGCATGTTGTTGAAACCCTAGATGTATAATATGGTTGGATTATTAGCTTGTTTCTGTCGATGATATCTAAGACTTTAGTCTTGGTGATGGAATCTAGGGTTTGTTACTAAACCCTAGAAAGTTGTTAAAGTCGACTATATAAAAGATGTAACCCTTGTTGACTATGAACCTAACTAGGTTTAGGTTTTTTATGTCTAAAATAGATTATTCCAATAATTTTGATAAAGTTGACTTCATACTTCTACCTGGTTGTACTTGTTGCTGAAGATTTGCAAGTACATAATCTTCAAGATATTGAAGATGACTTCATAATAATGATGATGATGATATATACGGGAAGCTAAAAGAATGATGTATAGATGACCTTGTTACCATAGGAAAGAATAATGTTTGTGAAGAAATTGAAAGATTGAAGTTTCTCCAATGTTATGAAGTTATTGATCTCCCTAAGTTGAGGGGGAGCTTGGATATAAAGAATGAGTATATATGTTATATACCTAGGGGGGATAATATGGGGTACCAAGGGAGGTACCCAAGGTAATAATGTAATAATGGGATGGGCCATAGTAATAAATAAGGTGGTTAACCCATGTCATGTAAGGGACCACAAGTAGTTAATAATAATGTAATGGGCCCATGGTATTAGTTGATGGTATGAGGGAACCATGGTAATGACCCATGGTATTGTATGTATGAGGCCTATATAGAGGCTAGAGACTCCACTTGGGAGACAGTGAAGGATTATTGTATGAACAGGCATATGGCTTGTGGAGTGTTCTCCTTTCTTAAGGAGTGAATGTATGGTGTTGCCCTACCTTAAGGGTTTGATCAATAAAGTGAATCATTTCATATTATTTCTGGGTTAGATCTACAACAAGTGGTATCAAAGCACTTTCTTGGGCAAACCGTGGAGAATTTTTTTTTTTAGTTTTTGCAGGGATTTTTGGGTGGCGAATTTGCAGATCAGATCTATACGTTTTGGTGCAAGATCTGCAGACTCTAATTGCAGATCTGTATTGCTTGTGAAAAAATAGCCGATTTCAAAAAAAAAAATCGGTTGAATCGGAGTCCGGATGAAGGAGATATCACTGATCTAAAAATCAGTGGGGTTGCAGACAATTTTCAGGGCAGCAATTTTGCAGCGCAAATCTAGATGTCCTGGTACAAGATCTGCAAAATCTAATTGCAGATTTGGATTCTTTGGGACAAAATACCCAATTAAAAAAAAAATCAGTCGAATCGGAGTCCAGATGAGGGAGATATCGATGATTTAAAATCAGCTCTTTTTTGTAGAAATTTTGGTGACGGCGGGAGGGTAGCAGCACAAATCTGAAATTCCAAGTGCCTGGATCAGGATTTCTATCATATGGGCAGATGCAGAATGATTGTTCCATTTCTAAAAACAGGTCATGATAAGGATTCTGAGCAATATTGACGAAACTGTGACAATTACAAATTTTCGCCAAGTAAGTGAATTTTTCTCATGGAGAAGCTATATTTTACAGGGAAAGATAATGGTCTTACTATTGAAGAATACATAAAACAAAAAAAGTCAGTATGGGACAAAAGTTGGAAATGGTGGGCAGTGGAGAATCTTAGAGATGAGGCGGCCACGTGGTGGGGATTACTTAACCAAACGAAGTGTTACAACCTGCCTGATGAAGCATTTGAAAAATTCCTTTTAGACAGATGGTCTCATGCTAGAAAACAAGATAAGGAGAAACATATGGGGTTATTTCCTACTGGTATATCTTTATTGCAGGTTCATGGATTGATTCAGAAGGAGAAAATCGTTGTGTCTATAAATCCTAGTTGCAAGCAAAATCTTATAAGTGTTAATTTGGCAAAAAGATTGCAAGTTCCAGCACAACACATTGAAACTGCACAGATTGATAATGAGGATGTTCAAGTGTATAAGGATTTGAAGATTTCTATGGATAAGTATGTGTTGCATGGTGATTTTTATGCTTCAGAGACAGATAATATGGATGTTGTTTTGGGATACCCGTGGATGGAATCAGTGGGTACTATAAATATTAATGTGCAGAAGAAATTCCTGAAACTCTGGTATAAAAAGAAGAAAATTACATTACAGGACATTTCCATTAATAAGCAGGTAGAGTCTAAGAAGGTTGAAGCAGAAGATGTTACAGGGATTGACATATCAGATGATGAGCAGTTGATGGTCGACAATCAAACACAAACAGAGGCTGAAGCCGAAAAGGTAACAGGTGCTGACACATCTGATGAGGGTTCAGTGGTTAAAGTCATATTGGAAAACAAGACACCACAATAGGCACCACAGCAGGGTGAATTAAAGAAAAAGACATCGTGGGTTAAAACTTCAACATATCATCACCCACATCACCCCGCAAGACAACCATCAAGATGGAAACCAAGTAGTCACATGACGGATAACGAGGAGAGAAGATCCACCCACTACACATCAACACAGAAGAGCTGCCACAGTCAACTTCCATCTCAAGCGAGCGAGGCACCAGCAAGATCGAGGGTTCACCTTTCTCTTGGATGGCTAGATGCACGTGCATGGTATCAGTGGACTACTCTTTTGAGTAGATCTTACTATTTATGTTCTTCCCATGTTTCGGGGACGAAACATGCTTAGGGGGGTGGAATGTTATATACCTAGGGGGGGATAATATGGGGTACCAAGGGAGGTACCCAAGGTAATAATGTAATAATGGGATGGGCCATAGTAATAAATAAGGTGGTTAACCCATGTCATGTAAGAGACCACAAGTAGTTAATAATAATGTAATGGGCCCATGGTATTAGTTGATGGTATGAGGGGACCATGGTAATGACCCATGGTATTGTATGTATGAGGCCTATATAGAGGCTAGAGACTCCACTTGGGAGACAGTGAAGGATTATTGTATGAACAGGCATATGGCTTGTGGAGTGTTCTCCTTCCTTAAGGAGTGAATGTATGGTGTTGCCCTACCTTAAGGGTTTGATCAATAAAGTGAATCATTTCATATTATTTCTGGGTATATTTGTATTCTCTTATATTTTCATATCAGATCTATAGTATTTCTGGGTCAGATCTACAACAATATCTCCCCAGTTAAGAGGGAGGGCATATAATGACAAATATAGTGAATACCTTGAATAAAGTATAAGATCAAAGAATGAATGAAAGTACTACATAAGGATAAAGATGCTAACAAAGACAAAATCATGTTGAAAAATGTTGAGGTTGTGTTTGGCGTTGTTGAAGAAGTTAAAGAATAAATTTTCTGGCGAGAAGTATTTGGATAATTTGATAATAATCTAAGTAGCATCATAGTGATTGAAGACCTCAAAGGTTTGTGCTTACTCATATATATTTGAAATTTTATTACTAATTGGGGTTGTGACTGTGCAAGATCTCTCCATAAGTAGGTTGAACATTTTGAATAATGCTTGGACTAGTGGATATATCTGATTTAGTTAATAAGGAGAGATGAAGCATCTTGGGGCAACAAGATGCTTTGGAGGACATATGGTCACCATGTGATGATGTCTACATCCCGAAGTAGGGAGGGTATCATTATTGTGGAGCTCTGACCTTATATATGATACTTATATTCTTAGGGTTGTGTTGGAGCTAAAACTTGATGGTACCTTGAGTAGTTGAAGCTTGTAACACACCTTAGTCCCAAATGATTAGATACCTTTGTCAAGTATATAATTCAAAGCACTGTGTGTGTTGTGACTCTTCGTAGAGCATATAATTTTGAGATCCTCCATATACCTTTGTATATATGTAATTATAAACACCTCCCTAATTAAGACGAAGTGTTGAAGAATGTAACTGGTGTCAGTCTTCATAATTGCACTTGAGTCATGATGTAATATATTTGTCAAAAGAAAGAAAAAGGAAATGTATTTGTAAAAGAAAAATCATTTATTAACATGGGTTTCATGCTTTATTTATTTATTTTTAGGTCAAAGCCTCCATTGTAGGCTTATAGGGTTTATTTCATGAGTCATAGTTCTTATCATCATGTAATAGACCCTTAGTGGGCTTTATCTATCAAGAAAGAAAAATATTTTGACGTAAAATGAGTCAATTAGGCCTCTTCCACCAAGTCGACCTCCAAGAAGACAAGTCGACCTAGTTGGGAGCCATAAACCACTATATATAGGTAGCAACTCGACCTCATTTGGAGCACAAGAAAATCAAGTTTGATATGTAGTTGCTGGAGAAGAAAAATAAGAGTGAAATACTTATGGAGAAGGAGAAAACCCTAGTGAAGGAAAAGGAGACACTTGTCAAGAAAAGAAGTTGAATTTCTCTCTTTTCTACCACACGTGTGAGTTTTTGGGTTGTTGTGGGATGGCTGAAATTTCAGATTTGCAATAGGGCCGAAATTATGGAAGCTGGAGGGACGAAATTCTGAGTTGAAGTTGTTTGACTAAGGTCAACTATTGAATATTGTATAATCATCTTGAAAGGATGACTTGGTGGAGGAAGGAGAGTCGTTTGGTCTGGTCTAAGGTCTTGGACAGTGTCAAGTTTAATTTGAATCTACTAATGGAAGAGTTTGACTGGGTTATCCCCTTCAGAGGGGTTTTAGCCCTGCTTGAGGGCCTATATCTTGTGTCATTGATCTTCATGTTTTTATTTTGATGATTGCTTGATGAGAATAAGATAAAAGAAGAATGTAAAGAAAGTTAATAAGAATACGAGAATATTACAAGTAATTGTCAAAACAAGAGAATCTTTTTGCCTTTCTGGTTTTGTAACAAATGGAACCACTAACAAACCCTGCAACCTACAGTAATAGAGAGAGAGATACACAGAGAGAGAAACATTGATTAAAACATTAAACTAAAGCATTATGGTTGTAGTGTGAGATATTACAAGCACAAGTGAAATGTTAAGCTTGAAAGGAGAAGACAAGGTGGCCCTTAAACAAGATGAAACACAAAGTGTAAGTGACTATAAGATAAATAATCAATCACTAAATTATTGTGGTGTTGCAAATGAATCACGAGGTGTTCATTTATGCATAACTTACGTGGTGGTTCCCTTCCCCCATGAGGGGGTTATAATCCCACATAAATGCTTAGGCAGGCCTTAGCCACCTAGAGTAATATAAAATAAAGTTGGCTAGGTCATTTATTAAACGTTATCTTGCTAATACAATAATGAAGGTAATTATTCATAATAACAAGTAATCATAATTGAAGATTATTACCATTTCAACAAATATTACTACATTAATTTCATCATGTTCTCTTGATTTGAATTGAGGAACATGGAGAGAAGAGATTACATCAAAAGAGTGACAGACTCCCTTAATTTCAATCTCTCCCCTTAACTTGAATTAGGGTCGACAGAGAGAAGACATTACATCATAAGAGTGGCATACCCATCCATAATGTTGATCAAGGATTGAAATAAAGATGGCATTACATATCATCCCTTGTTGAACACCATATCTCAACCTTAGCAACGTAATGGGATCACTAGTAGTAGATAATGTGCTCCATAGTGACAAAGGTGCACAAATACAAAAGTTGTTGGGCATGTCATGGACCATGGAAATGAGGGCCTATGGTGGAGGATATACCTAAGGGGCTTTCAAGAAAATTTGTAGCATCTACAAGTGTGGAAATGGCCCACTTGAGCATAGCCTTTAAAAGATTTAAGAGTAGTTGGAGGAGATGGATTGCTCAAAACATCATTGTCATTTAATTGCTCATATGTGGAAGGAGTGACATAACAAGTTGTTTCTATGGTTACTTTTTTATATCACTAGGAGATAGAAGATATGTGGCGAATACTTCAGCAAACCTTGATTCAAATTAGAAAAACACAATAGGCTTATAAGAACATTGCAAGAGAACATCGTGCCATAATTGAATATAAGAACTCCTAGTCCCTTGGTGATTCTTCATGGAGTCATGGATGTCTTAGTTCGGGTGGATGATGGACCTTGGTTAGAGTGTTGAGATGACACCCTTATCTAGGAGGTTGTTACTCTAATTGGTATGATGACTAACTCACTGAATTCAAACAATGGAGGAGTAGATACATTGATTAAGATAGGTACCCACCTAGGGGGAGAACTATTGGGTACTTGGAGGAGGGCACTTAGCTCTTGGATCTTAGGGTCATTTGGTGTACACCTCAAACATGGTTGGGTTGAAAATCATACTAATGGAGGTTGGTGATGGACTTAAGCACATATGTCAAGGGTGAGCATTGGATCTTAGTGCCCACATTGGCACACATGTTGAGGAGAATTGTGCATGGGAAGAAATTTGGCACATTGTTAAAGGAGTGCCTTACCTGAGGACACTTGGATAGCGAAAAATTATGGAAGAGGGAGTGTTGGGCTAACAACTTGTTGGAGAGCACATTAGCTTGGAGGAGCAGTGTTGAGCCCAAGGAGAATTATGTACAAATGGCATTTTATAATAGTAGTTGGATAAACCATTACATGACATTTGTATATCCTTGTATTGTAGAGTGCTTCATTGTAGGTTTCCTTGTTGGTTACTCATATGGAAATGTGTCCTTATTTTATGTTAAGCTCCCTCTCCTATTGTATATATAAGGGAGAAGAGAGCACTTATGATGTCATCATCATTCCATCTCCATTATATATTTATAATTGTCTTAAAGAGAAGTCTTTTAAGGAGAAAGACATTAGGGTCTTGTTGCCTAAAAGTCTAGCAAGCCTTACAAGGGGAAGAGCCATGCTAAGACACAATAATAAGGTGGATGTCATTGTCACCTTAGCACTGCACTTCCCGCTCCCCAATGGAATTTCACCACATAGGAGGCTTCCCATTATATGTCACCTAAGAGGTATTCTAAGTCAATAGGTTTAAGGTGATGCAAGAGAAGGGCTTAATAAAGGTACTTCTTAATTGGATTAAGGTAGAAATATTTATGTCAAGGAGCAACATACCATAAAATAAGCCTATAAAAGTGTACTTGAGTTCTAGGGTTTCACGATATGACTCAATAAGGGTGCCTTTAGTCATAAAACCACAATCAAGAGGTTTACTTCAAAGATGTAATCAACAAAACGGAATGGTAAACTTTTAATAAGCCCTAAGTAGAAGCCTTGTGTAGAAGTAGGGTTTACTAGGGCATTAATTTACCTACGGTTGATGATGTCAACACTAATAAAGAATTTTTCACCAAGAAAACTGCTAAATTTTGAGTTTGTGAGGTCCAACACAATGAAAAGACGCCAAATTAGCTCCAATGCTTTAGTGGCTCAAGTCCTAATTTAATTCAAACCTTGCCCTAGCCCTAGTAACTTTCCTTGAAGGACTAAAAAAAGAGAGAGAGAGAGAGAGAGAGAGAGAAAGGGAAGGTAAAAGTTTTCAATTCTTTTTGTCATCAGAGGGATCCCAATGCCTTTTCCTTACTTGGGTGACAGAGTCTTTAGGATTCAAACCATGGATATATCAAACTTTTGCAAGGACTAAGAGGGAAAGCCTTAGTTTTCACTTTCTAGCCTTAGCTATATTTTTATGAGGGGAGAAATTAACTAGAAAAATGATCTCTAGGAGGTTTTCTAGGGATTTCAATGAATATAGATTAAACAGACAAGAATTTACCAAGATTTTCCAATAAAAAATGTTATACAAGGAATCAATAGAAATCCTAGCAATATTTTGTTATGTGTAAAACCATAAAAGGTATGCAATAAACACTCACAGATTATCATAGAACATGACTTCTTTCAATCTTAAAAAGATGTATCCAACGCAAAAACTAGTCTCCATTTAGCAAAAATCCATAGAAGATCACATCTCCTCAAGTAGTGAAGTATAATAGGCTAAGTCGAGCTCTTCTAGAGAGGTTGAAATCCATAATTGTGATGCTCATAAATGAAAAGTGGTGATCTCCTTTTATAGGAGGTTTATAACATATAACAATCCACTAAAAGCCACTAAAACATGTTTAATTTTGAGTAAACACAAATTAAATGGGTTACAAGCCAACCCAATAGCTCAACAACTAAAATATGTCAATAAATTACCACATGTGTGAGCTGTAAGCCCTCAATAAGCATGATGTCATGACCTTTTAGGGCTCAAAATGCTCCAAAGGTGCACTAGAAGGGCTAAATATTTTTCTAAACATCATGATCAACCATCAATTTGAAGAAGGGTCCTCAAATCAAGCCTTAAAGCGTCTTCATGCGTCCAAATGCTAGCTTTGGGTGCCCTATGTAGTCTCTATGGGTGCCATGTAAACAAAATGGTGTATATAGTTGCCCCCTCCTAATCCTCACCATAACACCGATTAAGAGGGGATGGTTACTATACTCTCCCAAGATCCAAGGTGTCATTATGGAAATGGGATCTAAAAATTTTAGCCTCTTCAAATTACTTAAAACCTTAGTTCAACATCATCATTATGTTTGTCTCGTCAAGACGATTTTGGTGATATAAAATTTTACTTCAATTCGACTTGTGACCATTTGAATTTCTAACACATAAGAAAATGCCACATCATCAACCTGGCCAAGTGGCAACCACGTGGCTATACCAACTTGGTTAGCATCTCAATACCACTGGGAAATTGTTTATTTGTTGTTGATCCATTCATGGGTTTGGGTTCTGTAACGCCACTCTACCCATTAAAATGCAAATCATATGCATTTACATACATACATACATACATACATTCTTTGTTGTCAATATTCTTATCACCTGGACTCTGTTACCCAGCCCATTGCAATTGCATGCTTAACATTTTCATTGGGGTTGACCCTTCGGTCTTATCTATCTGTGGGTCTGCACATACTCCATGCTCCAATGAACGAGTTGTCAAGGCCATTGTATACCACCACAGCATGGGCTAGCGTCATGTCGCTCCCCTCAACTTTCATCTTACTTGCACTCTTGGGGAATAACCTCTAGGGTTACGTGCCCAGGCGGATCCACACCATTGTACTGACAATGTTTTTGATGGGTTCACATTCCTATCACAACGGCCCAGTGTTGAGTCATTATGACTCTCCCTACAACATTGTGTGAGGCCTCCTCCGAGACATGAAAGTTCCTGTCAGCTGTCATTGAAATTCCCATCCATGTGGCCCCATTTTTAGACCTCCTCATGCTACGATAGGCCCAATTACATGGGAAGTGGTTCCACTTACAATGAGTTGTTATATGCCACTAATATTCCTATCACTCGGGCTTTATTACTTGACCTATTACAATTGCACCCTTAACATTTGTGTCAAGGTTGACCCTATGGGCATACCTGTCTATGGGTCCACACATACTCCATGCTCCAATGAATGGGTTGTCAGGCCTGCATTTATGCCATCACAGCCTCGGCTAGCATCATCCCACTCCCCTCCACTTATGTCTCAATTGCACTCCTGGGGAAGAATCTTTAGGCTTACGTGCCTTGGCCGATCCAAATCGTTGCGCTGATATTGCTTCTGATTGGTCCTCATTCTTGTCGCAATAGGTCGGCGTCGAGTCATCTCAGCTCTCCCTTCAACATTGCGTAAAGATTCCTCTAGGTAATAGACTCTAGGACGTGCATTTTCCTATCTATTGTAGTTGAAATTCAATCCATGTGTCATCATTTTAACACCTCTTAATGCTACGATAGGCCCAGTTACATGGGAAGTGGTTCCTCTATAGTGAAGAAGGTCAAGGAGGATCACATTGGTTCTCATATCATGTTGAGATAATGAGAGATAGGTGAGGATTGAATGGTGTTGAAGAATGTAACTAGTTTCGGTATTAATAATTGTACTTGAATCGTGACGTAATATATTTGGCAAAAGAAAGAAAAAGGAAATTTGTTTGTAAAAGAAAAATAATTTATTAACATGGGTTTCATGCTTTATTTATTTATTTTTAGGTCAAAGCCTTCATTGTCGGCTTCTAGGGTTTATGTCATGAGTCGTAGTTCTTTTCATCATGTACGAGACTCTTCTTGGACTTTGTTTATCAAGAAAGAAAAATATTTTGATGTAAAATGAGTCAATTAGGCCTCCTCCACCAAGTCGGCCTAATTGGGAGCCAACAACCACTATATATATGTAGCAACTCGGCCTCATTTGGAGCACAAGAAAAGCAAGTTTGATCTACGATTGTTGGAGAAGAAAAAGAAGAGTGAAATGCCTATGGAGAAGGAGAAAACCATAGTGAAGGAGAAGGAGACATTTTCCAAGCAAGAAGAAGCCAAATTTCTCTCTTTTCTGCCACATGTGTGAGTTTATGGGTTGAAGCAGGAGGGCCGAAATTTCAGATCTGCAGTAAGGTCGAGATTCTGGAAGCTGGAGGGACGAAATTATGAGTTGAATTTGTTTGACTAAGGTTAACTATTGAAGATTGTCTAATCATCTTGAAGGCTGACTTGGTGGAGTGAGGAGAGTCTTTTGGCCTGATCTAAGGTCTTAGATTGCCTCAAGTTTGATTTAAATCTACTAATGGAAGATTTTGACTGGGTTTTCCCCTTCATAAGGGGTTTTAGCCTTGGTTGAGTGACTATATATGGTGTCGTTGATATTCATGTTTTTATTTTGATGATTTATTGAAAAGAAGAGGATAAAAGAAGGGCATAAAAAAGTTAATAAGAATACAATAATGTCACAAGTAATCGTCAAAATAAGAGAATATTTTTGCCTTTTTTATTTTATAACATGGTATCAAATCTAAGGTGAAAGAAGAGAATGAAAAAGGCAGCTTGAAAATCTATTGAAGGAAGGATTAAGAAAAAGGTTTTCGGGGAAGAAAGTATTTCAAATTAAGGAAGACATTATAAAGTCTATGGCAACCTCAATCAAGATAGAAAATAAGGTAGAAAGAGACTACAACTCTAGGCAATGGAAGAAGAGGATAGATATCATCCTTACTAAGAAAAGTATTGGATTTTGTGCAAGGAAAAGTTGAGAAACCAATGGATGATACAGGAAAGGAAAAGTACATGGAAACTGACATCTTGGCCATGAATCTAAATTGTAGATGGAGTGAAGGACAATATAATCCCATACATATCCAACAAAAATAATGCACAAGGGATGTATGAAGCTCTCTCCAAACTATTTACCATCAAGAACATTGGTCAAATAGCTAGTCTCAAGAATGAACTAAGAAGAATAAAGATGACGAAAGATGACAATATATCTTCCTATTTTGTAAGGATCTCTCGAATAAGAGATGAAATACAAGCCATTGATGAAGTTGTACCAGAGAAAGAACTTGTGATTGTTGCACTATTAGGTTTACCAAAATCATGGAGCTCTTTTGCATCAGGTATTAGCAGTGGAAAAGACACACCATCCTTTGAATAAATCTGGCATGCATGCAGTCAATAAGAAGCCTGCATCTCATTAGTAGTTGACAAGAATGAAGATGAAGAGAACAACGGCTCCAATGCATATTCCACTCAACACAAGAAGAAGGGAGAATAAAATAAATTTAAAGGACCAAAGAAGAAGGTTGGTCTATCAAAAATTGAATGTTACAATTGTCATAAGATGGGACACTACAAGAATCAATGTCCTAAAAATCCTAGGAATAAGAAGAGAGAAAGAGAACATACAATATTTGTTGATTAACCTCTACCCAAGAAAAATAAAATTGAAAAATTTGAAGTCAGAGATTTATTTTCTTAAGTATATTAGGGATACTAATATCCTTCTACTTTTGATTTTGTAATGCTTTATGTTTTGATTTTTATAGTTCATAGATCTAATATGTCTTGATAGAAATTCTTGAATTATTTTTTATAAGTTGTAGGTATCCCTCAGAAAGATTGAATTGAGTGGGAACCTTCATCATTTTACCAAAAGATAAGTATCTTGTCCATTGTTTCCTCTTTCACGTTTGTTTTCCTCCATACATCTAGATTGGCTTGTATTACATACTCATAAGTTTTTCTTTGCATTTTTCCTTTGTAGGAAAGCTTACAAAATACATAAAGGTTGTGGAGGAAACTTCAAATAATGACTTGTATCATGAAAGTAAGATTGTTATCAAAGAAACTCTACAAGGTTTGTTATATAACAACTCAAGGTATGTTTGATTCGATTTAACTCGTTGCAGATCTTCTTCACATAAGGAGGTATGATTATTTTTTCATTTGAAAATTCCTTTATATTATTGACTCTCTTATGTCTAGGGTTTTGAATGATAAAGATTCTTGTTAGGGTGATTAACCACTAGATTGAATCTACCCGGGTTATCTTTTACTATTTGTTCATTTTGTTGAAACCCTAACCTTTAGGGTTCACTGTAAAACCCTAACCTTTTGTTGCTGAGGGCATGTCAATGTTAATAATGAAATCCTTGTCTACTTAGGGCTTGTAGATAAAATCAAGAACACATAATGAAATCTTATTCTCTTAATGCTTAGGATTTTGATAATATTTTTGATAAAACCATACCCTTTTTAAAGTTTGTTGTTGATGTCTATGTTATATAATGAAACCCTATATCTTTAGGTTTTGATAAATTAGGGTTTATGACAAGACCCTTGCTATCGTCAATGTGAGATTATAGGAAAAAATCCCTAGGTGTATGTACTTTTGTATAATATAAACCCTATCATGGTCAAAGTTTGTTGTATATTTAATTTTGAAGTTTGATATGAAATAATAGAATGATAACTTGATTATTATTCATGTTTTGGTTTAAAGAAATTTAGGGTTTGTAACAAAACCTAGTAAAGTTTGACATGAAATTCTAATAACATGTTCTTGAAACCTTAGATGTATAATATGATTGGATTACTAACTTGTTTCTCTTGATGATATCTAAGACTTTAAGTCTTGGTTATGGAATCTGGTGTGTGACTAAACCCTAGCAAGTTGTTGAAGTCGAGTATATAAAAGATGTAAGCCTTGTTGACTATGAACCTAACTAGGTTTAGGCTTTTGATGTCTAAAATTGATTATTCTAATAAATTTGATAAAGTTGACTTCATGCTTCTACCTAGTTGTACTTGTTGTTGAAGATTTGGGGGTACATAATCTTCAAGATGTTGGAGATGACTTGATAATAATGATGATGATGATAGATAAAGGAAGCTACAAGAATGATGTATAGATGATCGTGTTACCATAAGAAAGAATAATGTTTCTGAAGAAATTGAAAGATTGAAGTTTCTCCAATGTTATGAAGTTTTTGATCTCCCCAAGTTGAGAGGGAGCTTGAATATAAAGAATGAGTATATCTCCCCAGTTAAGAGGGATTTCAGATTATGACAGATATAGTGAATACCTTGAAGAAAGTATGAGATCAAAGAAGGAATGAAAGTACTACAGATGCATAAATATGTTAACAAAGACTAAATCATGTTGAAAAAATGTTAAGGTTGTGTTTGGTGTCGTTGAAAAAGTTTACGAAGAAAGCTTTCGCCAAGATGTAAAGCTTTAAGCCCTAAGTAGAAGCCTTGTGTAGAAGTAGGGTTTACTGGGGCATTAATTTACCTACGGTTGATGATGTAAACCCTAATAAAGAATTTTTCACTAAGAAAATTGCTAAATTTTGAGTTTGTGAGGTCCAACAAAATGAAAAGATGCCAAATTAGCTCCAATGCTTTAGTGGCTCAAGTCCTAATTGAATTCAACCCCTACCCTAGCCCTAGCAACTTTCCTTGAAGGACTGAAAAAGAGAGAGAGAGAGAGAGAGAGAGAGGGACGGTAAAAGTTTTCAAATTTTTTTATCATCAGAGGGATCCCAATGCTTTTTCCCTACTTGGGTGACAGAGTCTTTAGGATTCAAACCATGGATATATCAACCTTTTGCAAGTACTAAGGGGGAAAACCTTAGTTTTCACTTTCTAACCTTAACTATATTTTTATGAGGGGAGAAATTAACTAGAAAAATGATCTCTAGGAGGTTTTCTAGGGAGTTCAAGGAATATAGATTAAACAGACAAGAATTTACCAAGATTTTCCAATAAAAAATGTTATACAAGGAATCAATAGAAATCCTAGCAATATTTCGTTATGTGTAAAACCATAAAAGGTATGCAATAAACACTCACAAATTATCATAGAACATGACTTGTTTCAATCTTAAAAAGATGTATCGAACACAAAAACTAGTCTCCATTTAGCAAAAATCCATAGAAGATCACATATCCTCAAGTAGTGAAGTATAATAGGCTAAGTCGAGCTCTTCTAGAGAGGTTGAAATCCATAATTGTGATGATCAAAAATGAAAAGTGGTGATCTCCTTTTATAGGAGGTTTATCACGTATAACAATCCACTAAAAGCCACTAAAACATGTATAATTTTGAGTAAACACAAATTAAATGGGTTACAAGCCAACCCAATAGCTCAACAACTAAAATATGTCAATAAATTCCCACATGTGTGAGCTGTAAGCCCTCAATAAGCATGATTTCATGACCTTTTACGGCTCAAAATGCTCCAAAGGTGCACTAGAAGGGCTAAATGATTTTCTAAACATCATGATCAACCATCAATTTGAAGAAGGGTCCTCAAATCAAGCCTTAAAGCATCTTCATGTGTCCAAATGCTAGCTTTGGGTGCCCTATGTAGTCTCTGTGGGTGCCATGTAAACAAAATGGTGTATATAATAGCCCCCTCCTAATCTTCACCATAACACCGATTAAGAGGGGGTGGTTACTATACTCTCCCAATATCCAAGGTGTCATTATGGAAATGGGATCTAAAAATTTTAGTCTCTTCAAATTACTTAAAACCTTAGTTCAACATCATCATTATGTTTGTCTCATCAAGACGATTTTGGTGATATAAAATTTTACTTCAATTCGACTTGTGACCATTTGAATTTCTAACACATAAGAAAATGCCACATCATCAACCTGGCCAAGTGGCAACCACGTGGCTATACCAACTTGGCTAGCATCTCAACACCACTAGGAAATTGTTTATTTGTTGTTGATCCATTCATGGGTTTGGGTTTTGTAATGCCATGCTACCCATTAAAATGCAAATCATATGCATTTACATACATACATACATACATAGATACATACACACATACATACATACATTCTTTGTTGTCAATATTCTTATCACCTGGACTCTGTTACCCAGCCCATTGCAATTGCATGCTTAACATTTTCATTGGGGTTGACCCTTCGGTCTTATCTATCTGTGGGTCCACACATACTCCATGCTCCAATGAATGAGTTCTCAAGGCCATTGTAAACCACCACAGCATGGGCTAGCGTCATGTTGCTCCCCTCAAATTTTGTCTTACTTGCACTCTTGGGGAATAACCTCTAGGGTCACGTGCCTAGGTGGGTCCACACCATTGTGCTGACAATGTTTTTTATGGGTTCACATTCCTATCACGACGGCCCGGTGTCGAGTCATCGTGACTCTCCCTACAACATTGTGTGAGGCCTCCTCGGGGACATGAAAGTTCCTGTCAGCTGTCATTGAAATTCCCATCCATGTGGCCCCATTTTTAAACCTCCTCATGCTACGATAGGCCCAATTACATGGGAAGTGGTTCCACTTACAACGAGTTGTTATATGCCACTAATATTCCTATCACTCGGGCCTTATTACTCGACCTATTACAATTGCACCCTTAACATTTGTGTCAAGGTTGACCCTATGGGCATACCTGTCTATGGATCCACACATACTCCATGCTCTAATGAATGGGTTGTCAGGCCTGCATTTATGCCATCACAGCCTGGCCTAGCATCATCCCACTCCCCTCCACTTATGTCTCAATTGCACTCCCAGGGAAGAATCTTTAGGCTTACGTGCCTTGGTCGATCCAAATCGTTGTGTTGATATTGCTTCTGATTGGTCCTCATTCTTGTCGCAATAGGTCGTCATCGAGTCATCTCAACTCTCCATTCAACATTGCGTAAAGATTCCTATAGGAAATAGACTTTGGGACGTGCAATTTCCTATCTATTGTCGTTGAAATTCAATCCATGTGTCATCATTTTAACACCTCTTAATGCTACGATAGGCCCAGTTACATGGGAAGTGGTTCCTCTATAGTGAAGAAGGTCAAGGAGGATCACATTGGTTCTCATATCATGTTGAGATAATGAGAGATAAGTGAGGATTGAATGGTGTTGAAGAATGTAACTAGTTTCGGTATTAATAATTGTACTTGAATCATGATGTAATATATTTGTCAAAAGAAAGAAAAAGGAAATTTGTTTGTAAAAGAAAAAACATTTATTAACATGGGTTTCATGCTTTATTTATTTATTTTTAGGTCAAAGCCTTCATTGTCGGCTTCTAGAGTTTATGTCATGAGTCGTAGTTCTTTTCATCATGTAAGAGACTCTTCTTGGGCTTTATTTATCAAGAAAAAAAAATATTTTGATGTAAAATGAGTCAATTAGGCCTCCTCCACCAAGTCGGCCTAATTGGGAGCCAACAACCACTATATATATGTAGCAACTCGGCCTCATTTGGAGCACAAGAAAAGCAAGTTTGATCTACGGTTGTTGGAGAAGAAAAAGAAGAGTGAAATGCCTAAGGAGAAGGAGAAAACCCTAGTGAAGGACAAGGAGAAATTTTCCAAGCAAGAAAAAGCCAAATTTCTCTCTTTTCTACCACATGTGTGAGTTTATGGGTTGATGCAGGAGGGCTGAAATTTCAGATCTGCAGTAAGGTCAAGATTCTAGAAGCTGGAGGGACGAAATTATGAGTTGAATTTGTTTGACTAAGGTTAACTATTGAAGATTGTCTAATCATCTTGAAAGGTTGACTTGGTTGAGTGAGAAGAGTCTTTTGGCCTGGTCTAAGGTCTTAGATTGCCTCAAGTTTGATTTAAATCTACTAATGGAAGATTTTGACTGGGTTTTCCCCTTCATAAGGGGTTTTAGCCTTGTTTGAGTGACTATATATGCTGTCGTTGATCTTCATGTTTTTATTTTGATGATTTATTGATGAGAAGAGGATAAAAGAAGGGCATAAAGAAAGTTAATAAGAATACAATAATATCACAAGTAATCGTCAAAATAAGAGAATATTTTTTCCTTTTTTATTTTATAACATGGTATCAAATCTAAGGTGAAAGAAGAGAATGAAAAAGGCAGCTTGAAAATCTATTGAAGGAAGGATTAAGAAAAAGGTTTTCGGGGAAGAAAGTATTTCAAATTAAGGAAGACATTATAAAGTCTATGGAAACCTCAATCAAGATAGAAATAAGGTAGAAAGAGATTCCAACTCTAGGCAATGGAAGAAGAGGATAGATCTCATCCTTACTAAGCACAAAGTATTGGATTTTGTGCAAGGAAAAGTTGAGAAACCAATGGATGATGCAGGAAAGGAAAAGTACATGGAAACTGACATCTTGGCCATGAATCTAAATTGTAGATAGAGTGAAGGACAATATAATCCCATACATATCCAACAAAAATAATGCACAAGGGATGTATGAAGCTCTCTCCAAACTATTTACCATCAAGAACATTGGTCAAATAGCTAGTCTCAAGAATGAACTAAGAAGAATAAATATGACGAAAGATGACACTATATCTTCCTATTTTGTAAGGATCTCTCGAATAAGAGATGAAATATAAGCCATTGATGAAGTTGTACCAGAGAAAGAACTTGTGATTGTTGCACTATTAGGTTTACCAAAATCATGGAGCTCTTTTGCATAAGGTATTAGCAGTGGAAAAGACACACCATCCTTTGAATAAATCTGGCATGCATGTAGTCAATAAGAAGACTGCATCTCATTAGTTTGACAAGAATGAAGATGAAGAGAACCACGCCTCCAATGCATATTCCACTCAACACAAGAAGAAGGGAGAATAAAATAAATTTAAAGGACCAAAGAAGAAGGTTGGTCTATCAAAAATTGAATGTTACAATTGTCATAAGATGGGACACTACAAGAATCAATGTCCTGAAAATCCTAGGAATAAGAAGAGAGAAAGAGAACATACAATATTTGTTGATTAACCTCTACCCAAGAAAAATAAAATTGAAAAATTTGAAGTCGGAGATTTATTTTCTTAAGTATTTTAGGGATACTAATATCCTTCTACTTTTGATTTTGTAATGATTTATGTTTTGATTTTTATAGTTCATAGATCTAATATGTCTTGATAGAAATTCTTGAATTATTTTTTATAAGTTGTAGGTATCCCTCAGAAAGATTGAATTGAGAGGGAGCCTTCACCATTTTACCAAAAGATAAGTATCTTGTTCTTTGTTTCCTCTTTCACGTTTGTTTTCCTCCATACATCTAGATTGGCTTGTATTACATACTCATAAGTTTTTCTTTGCATTTTTTCTTTGTAGGAAAGCTTACAAAATACATAAAGGTTATGTAGGAAACTTCAAAGAAAGACTTGTATCATGAAAGTAAGATTGTTATCAAAGAAACTCTACAAGGTTTGTTATATAACAACTCAAGATATGTTTGATTTGATTTAACTCGTTGCAGATCTTCTTCACATAAGGAGGTATGATTATTTTTTCATTTGAAATTTCCTTTATATTACTGACTCTCTTATGTTTAGGGTTTTGAATGATAAAGATTCTTGTTAGGGTGATTAACCACTAGATTGAATCTACCCTGGTTATACTATCTTTTACCATTTTTTCATTTTGTTGAAACCCTAACCTTTAGGGTTCACTGTAAAAACCATAACCTTTTGTTGCTGAGGGTATCTCGATGTTAATAATGAAATCCTTGTCTACTTAGGGTTTGTAGATAAAATCAAGAACATATGATGAAATCTTATTCTCTTAATGCTTAGGATTTTGATAATCTTTTTGATAAAACCATACCCTTTTTAAAGTTTGTTGTTGATGTCTATGTTATATAATGAAACCCTATATCTTTAGGTTTTGATAAATTAGGGTTTATGACAAAACCCTTGCTATAGTCAATGTGAGATTATAGGAATAAAATACATAGGTGTATGTACTTTTGTATAATATAAACCCTATCGTGGTCAAAATTTGTTGTATATTTAATTTTGAAGTTTGATATGAAATAATAGAATGATAACTTGATTATTATTCATGTTTTAGTTTAAAGAAATGTAGGGTTTGTAACAAAACCCTAGTAAAGTTTGACATGAAATTCTAAGAACATATTCTTGAAACCTTAGATGTATAATATGATTGTGTTGGGTCCCTATAATACTAGTGATTACCCCATTACTATAGTAGTTATACCCCTTATTTATATTGTTGTGCCCCTATTACCCCCATATTGTTATTTCTGTGCCCTATAGAATCCCTCTATTGTTATTTTTGTGGCTTTATATTATTATTGTTAGGTCGGCTGGATTATATTGTGACTCCTTAGACTCCTATATATAGAAAGGAGGTTTTGTCATTTGTATCATCCAAGAATTGTTCATTTATGTAATGTAAAGGAGGTTGCCCCCTCGAAGAGGCTGAATTCTAAGGCGTTGATCTATCTTTTCTATCTTTTCTTGAGCTGGTTTCATAACATTTGGTATCAGAGCTTTGGATTCTAGGGTTTTGCTGCTCCAAACAGGTCATCGTGGAATTTTCACTATAACTTTTTTTCTGTGACGTTTCAGAAGTCGCAAAAAAAACCCATTTGAGAAGAAATCGCGCCGAACCTTGGGTCCGAATTTCAGAGCTTTTCGCGCGATATTTGCGGAGATATGATCTGAGGAAGTTGGTCTTTTTGCAGATTCCTGAATTACATTCAAAACAGGTGACCTGGGGAAAATCGTCATAACTTTCTCTTTGGGGATCGGATTGAAATTTCGTAAGAAGGTACAGAAAGAGAACAGACTTTAGTTTCTTGTGTGTGTGTTTCAGATTCAAAGGTTGAAACAGTGACTCGTGGCACGTCGTACAAGTTTGCTCTACTGAACCAGTCTAAAAGCAAGTCACTGTGGGAGATTTCACATAACTCTTCCTTGGAGAATCCAATTTGGCTCAGACTTCTGGCATTGGAAAGAGGACGCAGAAGGCTACTACAGGTAGCAATTTTAGAACTAGATGATCCGAAATTATAGAGACACATCAGATTCAATATCAGGCTTCTATAAAGTGAAAAAAGGTGTGTAGTTTTTTTTTAAATTTTTGTGCAAGCTTGGTTTAACGGAATTCAAAGGGCATAGTAAAGCATTATTATCGGTAACTGATGCCCCAAGGAAAGAAAATGCAAACACCTAGTAAGGAACCTGAAAGCTCTAGCATGACTCATGAAGAAGAGGAAGAAATGCTACATGATATATCAAAATTACAAGAACAAGTGCAACAAATGTCACGCTCACAAAATTTAACAGATGCTAAGATAAATGGCGTGGAAGCTAAGATAAGTGGTGTGGAATCTAAGGTAAATGGCGTGGAATCTAAGATAAAGGGCATGGAAGCTAAGATGGATGAGTCGAAGACAGATTTGAAGAGAGACATGGCAGATTTGAAGATAGATTTGAAGACAGACATGGAAGAATTGAAGAAGTTGCTACAAGAAAGGGTCACTAATGGTGACAAGGTAGTAAAGGAAACTCATGATGAGAACAAAAGAAATGTTAATCATGATTCCATAGACGTGAATGTTGGATCGAAGAATCACCATATTCCAAAAATCGATATGAGGAAGTTTGATGGCAAGGATCCCACCACATGGATATTACAAATGGAGCAATTCTTCGATCTCAATAATGTGCAAAACGCACAAAAGGTACGTATGGCAACTGTATATTTGAAACCAAATCAGTTTGTATGGTATCAATGGCTTTGTTCTCGTAAACAATTTATCACTTGGGCAATTTTTACGGAAGAATTGATAGCACATTATGAAGATACAAAAAACAACACTTTTTTTAGCCAATTGATAAGTCTCAAACAAAAGGGTTCAGTAATGGAGCACATTGAGGAGTTCCAAAAATTGAACATAAGGGTAAAAGATATTCCAGAGGAGCATAGGATTGATGTGTTCATAGGGTCTTTAAAGGATAATATCCAACATGATGTTTGCCTTTGGGAACCTGATTCATTAGAGAAGGCATTCAGGTTAGCAAGAAAAATGGAAAGCAAAATTATGGCAACCAGGAAGCATACCACTCACAACTATAAAGATGGAAGTGTTGTTGCCCCTAGTCTTCCACAACCTATAAGGTTGACACCACAACAATTGGAAGAAAAAAGAGCAAAAGGGCTTTGTTACAGTTGTGATAGCAAATACACTAAAGGTCATAAGTGTGCTGAGAAGAAATTATTCTACATAGATTGTGAAGAGGAAGAAGAAAAGGAGCAAGAAAGGTCAAAAGAAGAAGATATACTCCAGGAACAAAGCCTAGATGAAGAACAAATAAATCCGACCATATCTTGTAATGCATTGGCAGGAATTACCACTCCTCAAACCATCAAGATAGAAGGACAAATCAAGAAGAAAAAGGTAATAGTGTTGATTGATTCAGGAAGCACCCACAATTTTATTCATTGTAGGGTAGCAAAAGAATTGAATTGCTTCTTATATCCAGCACCAGAGTGTCAAGTGATGATTGCAAATGGAGGAACAATAAATTGCTCTGGAAAGTGCCATAATATCAAGCTATCCATGGGAGAATATGTATTGACTAGCCCAATGCTTTCCATTCCAATGGGAGGTGCGGATGTTGTACTAGGAGTCCAATGGCTACAATCCTTGGGTACAATAGCTTTTAATTTTCAAGAACTTTTCATCAAATTTTCTACGGAAGGAAAGGAAGTTGAATTAAGGGGTATTGCAGGGAAACCAGGAAAGATAATCAGCTCTAATGGTATGACAAAGCTTCTAAAAAAGGAGCAAAGAGGTGTAATTGCACAATTATGCTCGCTAGATGTTTCCACATTGGAATCATCTATTTCTCCAGATCTCCAAAAAGTCCTGGACAATCATTCCAAGGTATTTGAGACTCCCAAGGGTCTCCCACCTATGCGTGATCATGATCATGCTATTCATCTGATTCCAGGAAGTGTTCCTCCAAACATCAGGCCGTACAGATATCCCTATGTCCAAAAAAGTGAAATTGAACGTATGGTTGCAGAAATGCTAGAGGCTGGTATAATTCAACCGAGTCAAAGTTCTTTCTCAGCTCCAGTAGTATTGGTGCACAAGAAGGATGGATCATGGCGCATGTGTCCGGATTATAGGGAGCTCAACAAGCTCACTATTAAAGATAAGTTCCCCATTCCTGTTATTGATGAATTACTGGATGAATTGCATGGATCAATTTACTTCACCAAGTTGGATCTTCGTTCGGGATATCATCAAATCAGAATGAAGATTGAAGACATTCCGAAAACGGCATTTAGAACTCATGAGGGTCATTATGAATTTTTGGTCATGCCTTTTGGCCTTACCAATGCACCTTCAACATTTCAAGGTTTGATGAATTCAATTTTCAAACCATTCCTTAGAAAATTTGTGTTAGTATTTTTTGATGATATACTAATCTACAACAAGTCTTGGAAGGATCATGTTGAACATGTTGACAGGGTGCTACAACTATTGGAGGAGAAACAATTATATGCAAAAAGATCCAAATGTTTCTTTGGAGTCCAGGAGGTGGAATATTTGGGTCATATTGTATCTCATGAAGGAGTTAAGGTAGACCCTAGCAAAATTAAAGCCATTAAGGAATGGAAAATCCCCACATCCATAAAGCATCTGCGAGGATTTCTTGGGTTGACAGGGTATTATCGCAAGTTTGTTAAGAATTATGGGAGAATAGCAGCACCTCTAACAACATTATTGAAGAAAGATTCATTTTCATGGACTCCGGAAGCAACAAAGGCCTTTGAACATCTTAAAGAGGCAATGTGCCAAGCACCGGTCTTAGCTACACCGGACTTCACAAAAACCTTTATTGTGGAATGTGATGCTTCAGGAAATGGAATTGGTGTTGTTCTAATGCAAGATGAAAGACCCATTGCTTTTGAAAGTCGTCCAATCAAGGGAAAGTTTTTAAGCAAAGCTATTTATGAGAAGGAAATGTTGGCAATACTCCATGCACTTAAGAAATGGCGACCCTACCTAATGGGAAGACACTTCAAGGTAAAAACGGATCATGATAGCCTTAAATACTTTTTAGAACAAAGATTATCCTCTGAAGAGAAACAAAAGTGGGTCACAAAGATGTTGGGTTATGACTTTGAAATCATCTACAAAAAAGGGAAGCAAAATGTGGTGGCAGATGCACTCTCAAGAAAGGATGAGGATGTGGAAGCATTGTTGTGTGCCATTTCTATTATCCAACCAGATTGGATAAACAAAGCAAGGGAGGAATGGAAGAATGACGAAGAAGTGTGGGCACTTATTCGAAAGCTACAACAAGATTCCAGTACTTCTGATACATTTAGCTGGCAAAATGATTCGTTATGGTACAAAGATCGCTTATACCTCTGTAAGAATTCCCAGCTAAAACAAAAGATTCTTATGGAATTGCACACTTCTCCCTTAGGAGGGCACTCAGGATTTTTAAAAACTTACCACAGGGTTAAGAAGGAATTTTTTTGGGATGGCCTTAAATCAGATATTCAAAAGTTTGTGGCGGAATGTTTGGTTTGCCAGCAAAATAAAGTTGAAACAATTAAGACACCGGGTCTATTACAACCTTTATCCATTCCAAGCCAACGTTGGGAGGAGGTTTCAATGGATTTTATCACAGGTTTACCCAAGTCTGAGGGAAAGAGTGTCATCATGGTGGTAGTTGACAGACTTACCAAGTATGCACACTTTTGTGCATTATCACATCCATTTAAAGCCAGTACAGTTTCTACTGCATTTATGGAAACAGTTCAAAAGCTACATGGAAACCCAAAGATTAAAAGTGACAGAGATCCCATTTTCACTGGAAATTTTTGGACAGAATTATTTTCTTGTCTTGGTACTCAGTTAGCTCATAGCTCATCTTATCATCCTCAATCTGATGGGAAAACTGAGATAGTAAACAAATGTTTGGAAGGATATCTTCGTTGCTTTGTATCTGATAAACAGACACAATGGGTCAAATGGTTGCCTCTGGCTGAATGGTGGTATAACACTTCCTTCCATAAAGCAACAAAAATGACCCCATTTATGGCACTTTATGGGTATCAACCACCATCCATCACATCATATTTAAGAGAAAATTCTAAGGTTCAGGTAGTGGAACATCACATCGAACATCAACAACAAGTCCTCCAACTCTTAAAGGATAACCTCGTGTTGGCACAAAATAGAATGAAACAACAGGCAGATCAACATCGCAGTGAAAGAAGTTTTGATGTAGGTGATTGGGTATTCCTACGGCTACAACCATATAAGCAAATGTCCCTAAAGCAAGCTAAGAAGGATAATAAATTATCACCAAAGTATTATGGTCCGTACAAGGTGTTGCAAAAGATTGGTACTATGGCATACAAATTGGAGCTTCCTGCAGCTTCTCGATTGCACCCAGTTTTCCATGTTTCATGTTTAAAGAAGGTTATAGGTGACAAGCTCCCAATTCAAACAATATTGCCAGAACTTGACGAGGAAGGAAAAATTATATTGGAACCGGAAGCAGTCACAAGAACAAGAACTCTACAGCTACGAAATCGATCAATTTCAGAGTATCTTATCAAGTGGAAGAACTTATCCGCTGAAGATTCCACATGGGAGGATGAGAATTTTATGCAGAAGTATCCAGAACTACTCAAGCGTTGAGGAAAACACTTTTTTGAAGGAGAGGGGCATGTTGGGTCCCTATAATACTAGTGATTACCCCATTACTATTGTAGTTATACCCCTTATTTATATTGTTGTGCCCCTATTACCCCCATATTGTTATTTCTGTGCCCTATAGAATCCCTCTATTGTTATTTTTGTGGCTTTATATTATTATTGTTAGGTCGGCTGGATTATATTGTGACTCCTTAGACTCCTATATATAGAAAGGAGGTTTTGTCATTTGTATCATCCAAGAATTGTTCATTTATGTAATGTAAAGGAGGTTGCCCCCTCGAAGAGGCTGAATTCTAAGGCGTTGATCTATCTTTTCTATCTTTTCTTGAGCTGGTTTCATAACAGATTGGATTACTAACTTGTTTCTCTTGATGATATCTAAGACTTTAAGTCTTGGTTATGGAATCCTGTGTGTGACTAAACCCTAGCAAGTTGTTGAAGTCGAGTATATAAAAGATGTAACCCTTGTTGACTATGAACCTAACTAGGTTTATGATTTTGATGTCTAAAATTGATTATTCTAATAATTTTGATAAAGTTGACTTCATGATTCTACCTGGTTGTACTTGTTGTTGAAGATTTTGGGGTACATAATCATCAAGATGTTGGAGATGACTTGATAATAATGATGATGATGATAGATAAACGAAGCTGCAAGAATGATGTATAGATGATCGTGTTACCATAAGAAAGAATAATGTTTCTGAAAAAATTGAAAGATTGAAGTTTCTTCAATGTTATGAAGTTGTTGATCTCCCCAAGTTGAGAGGGAGCTTGGATATAAAGAATGAGTATATCTCCCTAGTTAAGAGGGAGGGTAGATTATGACAGATATAGTGAATACCTTGAAGAAAGTATGAGATCAAAGAATGAATGAAAGTACTATAGATGCATAAATATGTTAACAAAGACTAAATCATGTTGAAAAAATGTTAAGGTTGTGTTTGGTGCCGTTGAAAAAGTTAAAGAAGAAAGCTTTTGCCAAGATGTATTTGGATAATTTGATAGTAATCTAAGTAGCGTCAAAATGATTGAAGACCCCAAAGGTTTGTGCTTACTTGTATATATTTGAAATTTTATTACTAATTGGGGTTGTGATTATGCATGATCTCTCCATAAGTAGATTGAACGTTTTGAATAATGCTTGGACTGGTGGATATATCTGATTTAGTTAATAAGGAGAGATGAAGCATCTTGGGGTAACAAGCTGCTTGGGAGGACATCTAGTTGCGCTGTGATGATGTCTAGATCCCAAAGTAGGGAGGGTATCATTGGTCTTGTTGAGTTCTGACCTTAAATGTGATGCCTAGATCCCTAGAGTTGTGTTGGAGCTAAAGTATGATGGTACCTTGAGTAGTTGACGCTTGGAACACACCTTAGTCCCACCTGATTAGATAACTTGTTCAAGTATATAATATGTAGCATTGTGTGAGATGTGACTCCTCGTAGAGAATATCATTTTGATATCTTCCATATACCTCTGTATATATGTAATTATGAATACCTCCCTAATTAAGAGGAAGCGTTGAAGAATGTAACTAGTGCCAGTCTTAATAATTGTACTTGGGTCATGATGTAATATATTTTTCAAAAGAAAGAAAAAGGAAATTTATTTTTAAAAGAAAAATCATTTATTAGCATGTGTTTCATGCTTTATCTATTTATTCATAGGTCAAAACCTCCATTGTAGGCTTCTAGGATTTATGTCATGAGTCGTAGTTCTTGTCATCATGTAATAGACCCTTCTTGGGATTTATCTATTAAGAGAGAAAAATATTTTGATGTAAAATGTGTCAATTAGGCCTCCTCCACCAAATCGACCTCAAAGAAGACAAGTAAGCCTAATTGGGAGCCATAAACGACTATATATAAGCAAATTGACCTCATTTGTAGCACAAGAAAATCAAGTTTGATATGTAGTTGCTACAGAAGAAAAATAAGAGCGAAATACATATCGAGAAGGAGAAAACCCCAATGAAGGAGAAGGAGACACTTGTTAAGCAAAAGTAAGTTAAATTTGTCTCTTTTCTGCCACAAGTGTGAGTTTTTGGGTTGCTGCAGGAGGGCTGAAATTTCACATCTACATTAGGGTCAAAATTCTGGAAGCTGGAGCGACGAAATTATGAGTTGAAGTTGTTAGACTAAGGTTAAATATTGAAGATTGTTTAATCATCTTGAAAGGATGACTTGGTGGAGTGAGGAGAATCATTTGGTTTGGCCTAAGGTCTTGTATTGTCTCAATTTTAATTTGAATCTACTAGTGGAAGAGTTTGACTGGGTTATCCCCTTTAGAGGGGTTTTAGGCCTGGTTGACTGCCTATATCTAGTATCATTGATATTCATGCTTTTATTTTGATGATTTCTTGATGAGAAGAAGATAAAATAAGAACATAAAGAAAGTTAATAAGAATACAATAATATTACAAGTAATTGTCAAAACAAGAGAATCTTTCTGCCTTTCTGATTTTCTCACAAATGGAACCACTAAAAAACCCTCCAACCTATAGTAATAGAGAGAGAGAGAGAGAGAGACGGAGAGAGAATCATTGATCAAACCCTTAAACTAAAGAATTATGGTTGCAGTGTGAGATATTCCAAACACAAGTGAAATGTTAAGCTTGAAAAGAGAAGACAAGATGACCCTTAAACAAGATGAAACACAAAGTGTAAGTGACTATAAGATAAATAATCAATCACTAAATGATTGAGTATGGAATTGCGAATGGATCATAAGGTGTTCATTTATGTATAAGTTATGTGGTGGTTCCCTTCCCCCATGAGGGGGTTATAAGCCCACATAAATGCCTACGCAGGCCTTAGTCACCTAGAGTAATATAAAATAAACTTGACTAGGTTAGTTATTAAACCTTATCTTGGTAATACAATAATGAAGTAAATTAGTCATTATACCAAGTAATCACAATTGAAGATTACTACCATTTAAACAAATATTACTACCTTAATTTCATCATCTTCTCTTGATTTAAATTGGGGAACATGGAGAGAAGAGATTACATTAGAAGAGTGACATTCTCCCTTAATTTCAACATCTCCCCTTAATTTGAATTAGGGTCCACAAAGATAAGACATTACATCATAAGAGTGGCATACCCCTCCATAATGTTGATCAAGGGTTGCAATAAAGATGATGTTGCATATCATCCCTTGTTGAACACCATATTTCAACCTGTTGATGGTGTTGGACCCACCAAAATGTCAAGGGGATCTCCCCAATAATAAGTCCCAACTAGACCTCAGACTATTTGGTGTAGGAGTACCAGCAGTGGGTCATAAAGTAATGCCTTAACCACGATGTCGCATAGAGGCAAGTAAGATAACTATGTCAGTAGCAAGGGTGTGACTGATGTAAAGAGTCAAGGAAGGTGCATGAGAAGTTCTAACACTTCGAAGGGAGAAGAAGGTGAAGGTGAGTTCCAGGTTGAAAGGGACCAGTCCCAACTCGGCTAAGAACACACAACACAAAGGACAAGGCATCACCATTCTGGCTCTCATCAAACTGCAAGGCAGTTGCATTGCTACCTATTGCAATAACCAGACTATCCCACGAATCTGGTAGAGAACACAACAAACTGATGCACTTATCTTCATCTAAAATTTTAATATCAACAGATAATAATTGACTTTCCACATTATTAAATGCGTTCAAATGCTCTTTCAACAGAGTCTCCATCTTTCATCCTCAGGTTATACAACTTTTTCCATAGGAACAATTTATTCACCAGAGACTTAGATTGGTACAAATTCCCTAACTTGTCCCACAAAACCTTTATCGTAGCTTCCCCTGATACATTCAACAATACTGAATATCAGACACACAATCGTATTGTGCTCTTTGCCTTCTGATCCAACTTCTTCCATTCTTCATCGGACACTCCTGTTGGTTTACTACCTGGATCTACTGCGATCCACTGATCTTTATCCACCAACAAATCCTCCATCTTGAGTTTCCATAACTCAAAACTCTGACCATTAAATTTCTCGATCTCTATCTTTCCACTGCTCGCCATCTTCTTTCACCACCAGAATCGATCCCGTAGATCTCCCACTGAATAGGGTATACCATAGGCCCGAGTGAAACCCCTCAGAAACAAAGGCGTTCCCTTGAAGCCAATACAACTCTGATACCAAATGTAGGTTTTAACCTCGTACAGAAATTACCTTCACACGAATTCTAAAACACAGAAAATAAACAATGCGAGAGCATAACACATAAAACACATATACACATAGATTTCCCCTGGATCCCAAAACCGAGACTACTAGCTTGATTTTTCATTATGTTCCTTTCAATGTTACAATACATATTTATACATGCCGAAGCATCCAATACCATGGACCAAAAACCATCGCGTCCAAAACCATGTGTGAAAAATCATGCACAAAACCATAGGTAGGTCCGCCCAACCTAATATAGGGTCCAAAAACAAAATTTTCCGGGGCGCTGCCCTGAACCCCATAGAATGGGGTTACCTGCACCCCTCAAACCCCCTATGACCCCCCCCGGCTACGCAATCGACGCAACAAAGGGGGGGCTCCGCCTTCCTTCACCCCCTGGTTAACTACGTGGGCTAGTCGTGGAAAGAATATAACACAACCCAACACTGTACACTGGGTGACAAAATGGTTAGGCAACCGTATGATCACTCCTCTAAAGCTACATTTGGATAACAAATTGAAATACGTGTTCATAACAGTCTCCACCAGTGACCATGCCCACTCTAAGCCCGGGAACTCATGTCGAGCACAAACTGCATCTAGAATGTAGGCGGACATATAAATCTCTGCATGCATACCCTCGGGTGATTATCGAGCCTTCATGACTTGTTCCCTCAACTGATGAGCTAGTATGCCAGACGAGTTGCATGGTCTTCCTTCTCTAGCCAGTTAGTCTAGTGCGATCACCCAACTCTGAGGAAAGGTTTCGTTGCTTTCTTGGCCCTCAGTCGACATGCGAATATGACCAAGTATTTGTATTCCTTCCTCAATATCTTTGTCTTGTAGATCTGATTGGGTGTCATATTGAAACGAGCTGAATCCTTTACCCAATCCTTCAGAATGTCTCTGGAGTGAGCTATGTTGTTGGGAAAGATGAAGAGAGGAGTCATGACAGACATGGGCTCGATCATATGATACATCTCATTGTAATTTCATGCCCAGAAGGTTGCAAACTTCATCCCACTGACACTGCTCAACGTCATCGTCTCGGGGTCAATGTGAGAGATGATCTAGTGAATCATGTGCGTTCATGGGAACACAGGGTATCTGCATGAAATTTGGTACAAGTCGGACTTATGAATGTTCACGTACACCTGACGATCTTCAAGGTATTCCCTAAAAGTACCTACGAATGTTATTCACCTCTTACCACTTCAGTTTGATGTCCTTGTCTAGATACAACTTTGTATCTTCATAGATCGCAAACCAGAGGACACCTGCTCGTCTGCTTTTCCAGCTGTAATACCATCAGTGTCTTGAGATCTTGTTCTCTTACAATCCATTGAGATAGATGAACACCTGAAAGATCTAGAAATAAGCAGCATGCATGGCAAGAAATATGTAAGTGAAAACAGAGCAAATCCGGGGAAGGAAACAACACATACCTGGGAAACTGATGAGAAAGATTACACAACTTTCCCAGGGAGGCTGGGTGATTGAATGCCAGAACTGCACAAAAGTTAGTCTGGGTTGTCTGGGAGGCAGGACTAGTTGTTGGATTTGCAAAATGTGCAATCCAATCAGGCAACTGGTTGCTGGGATTGCGTAATTCCAACTAGGAAGGACTGTTGGCTCAGGGATAGATTTGTGCAATTTCTTGGGCCAAGCAGTGACTGTCCTCCATAAATGCACAAAATAGTCCCGGAGGCCAATGATGGGCAATAATGCGCATAACTGGAGAGGAAGGTGAGCCTTCCTTCCCCTGATTGTGCAAGGCAACCTTGGTGAAGGCAGAGCTCGGGCCAAGGTTGGCCCAACTCACTAACGAGCAACTGAAAGCAAGTAAGATAGTGAATGCATGGCGACACTAAGTGATAGAAGAAGTGATAAACAATGCATGCAAAAAATGAATGAAATATTCATCAAATAGATCAACATGCATGTGGGTGAGGTAGTTCATCGGTTGGGCGAACGTCTATGCAAAACAATTTCATGCATGCGACAACAGTGAGATAACAACGAAAACTAAAACAAAGCTAGGATAAACTAGAATACATGTAAATGACAACAGGTGTTCAAAGAAATCAAGCAAACAACACACACACAAATGAATACACAAAAAGCAACAGAAATGTTGAAAAAGACAAGTTGAGGCCACGTACCCATGAATAGTTGAGCCCGACGTGTCGAAGAGTCCTGGATGTGCTGTGGAACGTCAGAGCTCCAAGATCAATGTGAATTAATGAGCTACGATGCGGTGAATAAATAAGTTTGGTCTCATGACGCGCATGCCACAAATCTAGGAAAAAGCGACACTTGGAGGGAAACTTCTAAAACAAATTTGCACGTAACCCCTGGCTGCTAAAATTAGCTCCTTGAATCATGGGATGCCCTTTGCATGATGTCTCTTGCTATTCTGGGAAGATCAAGTCATGATAGCATGCAATTCAAGTTTCCTTGGTCCCGGGTGGAATTGGTCAACCAGACTATCCATGCATGCAGTTGCTCAACTGCTTGGGAAAAATACGCATTCCTAACTGTGATCTGGGCTGATTGCCCAAGGGGATTGTGCAATTTCTGGGTAGAGCAGCTGACTGTTGCCCAAATTTGCACAAATCCCGGTCTGAACAACCTACTACTGGGAAAATTTGCGCAAATCCTACTGGGAGGGTTGGTTGGCAGGATTGCGCAATCCTGGAGCCCAACAGGCTGTCAGAGAGGATTGCGCAATTCATGGAGGGAAGGCTGGTTGCCCTCCGGAAATGTGCAATTTTCAAGGGGAAGCTTATCAGCCTACAGCTAGACCAAGTCTGTTTGAGCAACCAATGAGGGGAATGGATCAACTGTGATCGATAGGTTGGCTTTATGCGAGGGAAACACTTGAATCTTGAGTACTTGACGAAGCAAGACAAAGTGACGTGTAAGGTTGGTAGGGAGGCTCCAAAACAAGCTAAGGAAAAATTTTAGAGGGTGGTTGTAGCTGCTACAACACTTGACGACACACTGGTAGAACTCCAGCTCTCTGAATGGACCTTGTTCGTGAAAAACAAGTCTAACACCTCCGGAAGTATTGTTCAGTTCTCAGCTCATATTGAATTCACACTAGCTTGATGTAAGGTGTAGCATCTGCCAGACTCTTGGTCAATTGACACACATTCCAAGCCAAGGCAAAACAACTGTTTCGATTAGGGTTGAGGGGTATATAGGTGCACAAGCAGTATAGTCGTCAGAGTCTTAGTTTCACCTCTGGTGTTGCTCCACTGCCAGCAGGCCTGGACAGTACCCCAGTGGAGTCACATAGGAACACAAGCATGGCTCCGCTACCAATGAGCCTGGTTGGTACCTTAGCGGAGTTACTTGCATCACCTCCCTACGCAAGAAGCATTTCCCTTATTTCGCCTTACTCATTTTCATTTTGAATTTTTTGACTTTTCCTTTTTTCATTTTCACTGTGCATAACACTTATTCATTTCAGAGGCGGAAGAGGGATCCCAACTTATTGAGAGCAGAGGAGTTTTCTCTAGAAGAGAAGTAATTTATTATATCTCTGACGTGCCTGTTAAGGTTCCCCCCCTTACCTTAATCTACTTGACTGAGCTGACAAGGGTTAACCCAAAAACAACTGACTAGAGAAGGTGACACTAGTTAGTGTGCAAGCATTGTGTTTTCTGTAGAAATTTTGAATAATTTAACACGTATTCAACAAAGATTATCCTGATCATGTACTATTGCAGAATACATACACAATACATAAGCTCCTCTATGTTGATCATCAATATAGCAGCATCAATAACAATAAAACATCAAGAGCATTCACACATTAACACAGTATGTAACCCGGGGAAAGCATCTCGCTAAAAACCCCAACTATCTGTATATTAATGATTGAGACCATGTAACATTACAAAGTACAATGCTTATCACAAGCAATCCAGTACCATCTCCACCTGTTACACACAATACAGCTAAGATCTGATCTCCAAATCTATTCCACTGCTTGCCTGCCTCCACTGCTCAATACCTGCTCAAGAATGAATGAGAATGGTTTACAAAACTCGTATTTCACCTCCAAAGAATCACTCACACTGTGTTAGACGTGATCAGAGGCTATAATACTGGGAAAATACATGAGCAAACTCATTGGCATACTCAATCCCTTGATTGTGCGAGATCTGATGCACAACTATAGTCACAACTGATAGCAATCTGATTCTCTAACACCTGTCCCTGTTGAACTGAACATGCACTGACATGCAACTGAGTTAACTGATGTATTCTATAGTTGTATTATGAGTTAATAATTAGTTTAACAACTCATCATTAGTCTATTTGCAGTTAGACTAACTACAACTAGTTTAACCAAGTCAAACTGAACACAACTCCATCAACTCTACAATCAACTCCACCAAACTCAACTGATTGAGTTCTAACTGAAGTCATGCATGCAACAACTCAACTGACTCATAAGAAAAGCGTACTTCCTTCTGACAGCTGCATGGGCCACATCTGTAGCTCAAACTGAAGTGCTCCAAGAGAATAAGATCAAGTTTATAGTCCAAATATTATTATGAGACAATAATATTTGACTTTTCTATTTTGGACAGCCAGTCTAAAAATAGACTTTGATCACTCCTGCTGTGATCACTCCTGCTGTGGTCACTCCTACTGTGATCACTCCTGCTGTTGTCACTCCTGCTATGATCATCCCTGCCGTGGTCACTCCTGTTGTGATCATCCCTGCTGGGATCCAAAAATAGAACTTGCGCCATAATTTGCCTGCGGGCCCACTTAGTGAAGGCGACTCTTTTCACTAAGCTCCATCATCTTGTTGCAATCTCAACACTCCCTCTCGACAAGATATGGATTATCAGCAACCCCTATCCTGCCTCGGTGGTATTCGAATTTGCTCCTGGTAAGAGCCTTCGTCAGAATATCAGCATCCTGATCCTCCGTTGGAATGTATGAAAGCAACATGATCCTCCGCTACACACAATCTCTAATATGATGGTAGCTGACATCCTTGCTGCCATATACTCGGCCTCTTGAGCTCCTTGCCCAATCTGCATCCTCCTGTCTGTACCAAGATCCATATCCCAATGTGCCTCTCAAGTAGCGCAATACATGCTTGCCCGCCTTCCAGAAGAGCTTGGTAGGCTTAACCATAGCTTGTGAAAGATGGTTAACTGCATAGCATATATCGGGTCGTGTATTGACCAAATACATCAGCGACCCCACCAACTGTCGATAAACAGTGGCATCCACTTCTTCTCCCGAAGTGGCATCCTCCTTCCTCCAACCTCCAGGAAGAGGAGTATCAACAGGCTTGTAGCCATGCATGTTGAACTTCTCCAGTATCTCCCGAGCATACTTTCCCTGAGAAACAAACAGTCCACCACTGTGCTGCCATATTTCCAATCCTAGGAAATAGTGAAGGAGGCCGAAGTCCTTCATCTCAAACTCTGTAGCAATATCCTTCTTGCATGACAGTATCAACAGCTCATCACCCATTAGAATCAAATCATCAACATACAGTACAATGATAAGCAACTTACCCTCCACCACAATCTGGTATAGGTTAGGATCCGCCTCGCTCTTGGAGAATCCAAGTCCTGTGAAATAGCTGTCTATCTGTGTGTACCAAGCACGTGGTGCTTGCTTCAACCCATACAACGCTCTCTTGAGCCTGCACACATGCGACTCGCTGCTGAAGACCTCAAAGCCTTCGGGTTGCTCAATGTACACCTCCTCCTCAATGACTCCGTTGAGGAACACAGTCTTTACATCCATCTGATGAATGTGCCATCCCATCTGCGCTGAGAGAGTAAGAATCGTCCGTATGGAAGAATACCTTGCGACAGGTGCAAAGGTCTCCTCATAATCGATCCCCTCTATCTGTGAAAAGCCTCGGGCAACAAATCTTGCCTTGTACTTCTCTACACTCCCGTCAGCTGCCTGCTTAACTTTGTAGATCCATCTCGAACCCACCACTGATTTCCCTTCTGGTTTAGGAACAATCTCCCATGCACTGTTTCTGACAATAGAATCATACTCTTCCACCATGGCGTCTACCCATGCGGGATCCTCCACATCTTCCTCGAAAGATGATGGCTCAGTCACAACACACTTGCTCATAAGAGCCATGTATCCAGTGTACCGATCAGGTGTCTGTCTCTGCCTGCGTTGGGCTGTAGGTGGTCCTACAACTTTCTCTGCATCTTGAGCTAGTCGCTCAGCTTCTGTCAAGCGCTTTCGCCCTCTGATGGTTGGTGCTGCATGAGTGGTCTCTTCCACTCCATGAACCTCGTCCTGTGGCTGATCCACGTCCTGAAGCTCATCCTTAGGAACTAATAGCTCCTCATCTGCATGCAAGTGTAGCTCCCTCTCAAGCGAACACTTCACGGCTTTCTCCTCTTGAAATTTTATATCCTGTCGCACAACAGTTTTACCATTGTCTGGCAAATACACATGATAGTTGTGGGGCGTATCAGTGTACCCCACAAATATCCCAACCTCTGCGGTCGGCTCCAACTTCTTCCTGGCATCCTTCGTCACATGCATGTAAACGTTAGCACCAAAAATCCTCAAATGAGAAAGATTAGGCTTCTTACCAGAATAAGCCTCCTCGGGTGTACTCATGCCAAGTATCTTATGAGGACAACGATTCTGCACATAAACTGCTGTATTGCATGCTTCCACCCACAAGTGAAGGGGTAGGCCCTGATCATGCAACATTGCCCGTGCAGCACCCACAATCGTTCTGTTCTTCCGCTCAACTACCCTGTTCTGCTGTGGGTTATGGGGAGCTATGAGCTCTCTACGAATCCCTTCTGCCTTGCAGAAATCCTTGAACTCGTCCGAGATGTATTCACCACCATTATCGCTCCTAAGAGCCTTCACCTTCTTCCCCGACTCCTTCTCGACAGAAATCCTTGAACTCGTCCGAGATGTATTCACCACCATTATCGCTCCTAAGAGCCTTCACCTTCTTCCCCGACTCCTTCTCGACAGAAATCCTTGAACTCGTCCGAGATGTATTCACCACCATTATCGCTCCTAAGAGCCTTCACCTTCTTCCCCGACTCCTTCTCGACCAGTGCTTTGAATTCACAGAACTTTGAATATGTCTCGCTCTTCTTTTGCATGAAGAAGATCCAACACTTACGAGAGAAATCATCAACAAAAATCACATAATACATGTGTTTTGCTGTTGAAGCAACTGAGAAAGGTCCACACACGTCTGTGTGAATTCTCTCAAGGATCGTCGTGGCGCGACTATCCTTCTCGTGAAAGGTGGCTTTCACAAACTTCCCCAAAGTACACCCCTTGCACTGATCTGACTGCGCAAGAGTGCCTTTAGGAAGCCCTGTAGTGATCTGCTGCAGTATCTTCAAGGCTCCATGGTGAAGGTGACCCAATCTCCTATGCCACAACTCGCCATCATCTCGGCTCACCAATCCTTCTACCTTGCCTGCCATTGCTGCGCATCCATCTATATGCAACTGATATATGTTCCTCACTCGAACCCCTATCTTCCGGGTCTCACCAGTTGTCTTGCTGCGCAGGAAGGCCTTTCCCTCACTGAAAACAACATCATACCCCTTGTCTTCTAACATCGCCACTGAGATAAGATTCTTCTTCAATCCTGGAACTTGCATGACTTCCTTCAATACAAAGGGTTTACCAGACTCCCTCTCAAAGGAAATGGTACCAATACCGGTCGCACTGTATCTACCATCATCGCCCATCTCGATGTGCACTCCAAGATCTTTTTCCTCCAGATCAGAGAACAAATCTCTATCTCCCGTCATGTGAAAAGACGCACCACTGTCCAAGAACCACACCGATCCCATCACACTTAAAACCAAGCATGCGATCAATGAAAAATCAAGCTCAAACTGTGAGGCTAGAGCCTCTCCTGCTGAAGATCCAGTAGCCTGCTTGTTCTTCTTCTTCTGCGGACAATTAGTGGCATAGTGTCCGTGTTGGTGACAGTGAAAACACTTCACCTTGGACATATCCTACTTCTTGCCTTTCGCACTAGACTGAGAAGCTTTCTTGCTCTTCCCTTTCTTTGCTTTGGCAGCCAAAGCACAATTCTCTTCATCAGCTCCCTTTGACGAAGATCTGTCCCTGGTACTCCGCCTGATCTCCTCCTGAACAAGATCTGACCATAGTCTTTCCCATCCTGGCAATTTCTCCCGACCATTAACAGAGTCCTTATAGGAATGCCAACTCTTCGGAAGACCAAGGAGAGCCAAGCTCACCAAGTCCTCATCATCGACAATAACCCCCACACTTCCCAGCTCATCTCGACACTGAGTGAACTTCCTGAGATACTTACGCATACTGTCACCCTTCTCGCATTTGATGTTTCTGAGTTTATCTTTGAGCGCCAGCTTCCTCTGATCTCTCTTGCTTTGGAATAATTCTGTTAATGATTTCCACATCAAATATGGAGTAGCCTTTCCATGGAGGCTGGACACAATGTGATCCTTCATGCCCTCCAACAGAATCCTTCGACATTTTGCGGTCTTCTTTTGCCAAGCATCCGCTTGAGTAGCATTAGTAGGCTTTGGGACATCCGTATCTATGAACTCCTTCAGCCCGTTATCATCCAATACTACCTCCATCCTGTCCTTCCATGCAATATAGTTTGAGCTGCCCTCAAGAGCATACTCCAATCGTAATCCGTTGAAAGACATTGTTGCGTTGCCACCAAGAAAACACTGCTGCAAATCTGAATTCCACCAGCAACCAACTCAACCGCCTCGGATCTAAGATTCGTGAGAACACAATATTTCTCGTACAGAGATTGACTGTATGGGCATTCATCGGATATCTCACCTTCCATAGGAAGGATGAATCCAGAGACTACCTGGCCCGATTACAGACTCTGCCTGAAGAAATAGAATGTAAACACTTCCTGAATAGTAGGTCTGATGATCCTCTACGTTGATCATCAATATAGCAGCGTCAATAACAATAAAACATCAAGAGCATTCACACATTAACACAGTATGTAACCCGGGGAAAGCATCTCGCTAAAAACCTCAACTATCTGTATATTAATGATTGAGACTGTTAAGGTTGTCCCTTGGCTCCTTAAGGGATACGGCCGAGGTAACCACAAACCAATCTTTGGGCTGTAGGTCCTAGCCTACCTGCAGTAAGAGATGGCTCTCTCTTTAAAATTTAACTTTGTTTTGGGCTGATTTTAGGCTAGTTATGGACTTCTTTGGATTTTTGTTTAAGTTTTGGTGGGAAGGAGGATTCTTTCAAGTAGAGAGGTAGGTATAGTATGAGAATTTCAAACCATTGGGCATGGAGTCAAGGAGTAGGACTGCTGGTGCATTTTCTTGGTCACAAGAGGAATATGGAGCAAGATAGCTACACATGAAACAACATTCAAGCTAAATGGAGATGGATTGAAGGCTAAGGAATGAGAGGCAATTAAGAATCTCTCATTCAGCTTAACAGAGAGAAGGTGAATGAGCTCTATCTAGGAGCAGTAAAGAATCCCTAGATAACTGTCAAACATGGGTGAATTAGGGGAAATATGAGCCAAAGGGAATTCATATTCATTACCAATTCAGATGAAAACATAAAGAAACAACAGAAATTGAGCATAGAGTGCAGTTAAACAAAGTCTAAGCTATTCATTTTTCCTGCTATTTTAGATGGTGACATATGTATGATATGAGCATATATCAATGGAAAACAGAGGTAGGAAACACTTATTGAGTCATGTTGCAGCACAATAATTACATAATTCACTCTTCAAAACATTAATAACACAACAAACAATCCATCTTCCAAGCTTTCAGCAGTCTTTGATTAAAGAAATCATCAAACATACAGAGCGAGTCTCTAGTGGAGCGAATGAACCAACCCCCATAAAACAGTGCATAGGGTGGTTATATATAAAAAAATATGTACAGACTGGCCCTTGAGCAGATGTCAAGGGAGAAAAAATCTGAAAAATATCTATGAAACAGATCCAAAACAGATCTGATGTAATAACTATCTTTACTGCTAAAATGTACTCATAATAAATGCATAAATGATCTAAAACAGCTGCGTTGGGGCAGCTGGCAACTCAAAACATTGATCTAAGGCTACTCATGAGACAACAGCCTCAAAAATGAATTCATATGGACTCTTGAGCCACGCGATGTCCCTCTGTGTAATAAGTGTGCATTGGGCCCAGAAGCGCTGCTCCAAAATGTGGCTGGATACATTGTTTGTCCAATAACTGTGCTTTTAAATCCTTGTCTGCGCCTTCAAGTGGCTTTAAATCCAAAAACTACAAGTGGGTGAGCCTTTATGGCTCAATGATGCTTTGTTGACTTTGAGCGAATTCCATTAAAGTAATCTTCCTTGCAAATATGTTTTCCTGCTTTTGGAAATGCAGATTTCCACTGAAAACACCAACTGATACATTTCGTTGCTTCCCTGATACTCTTTGGCGTGCATCAACTGTTAAATCAACCCATTATGACTGTTATTCGGCCCCAAAATCTGCAGCGAGGCCCTCTGCCGCCTTAGGGAGGTTATCGATGCTTTGCTGACCAAGAAATCCTTCAAAAATGCTAAATAATTGCAAACTGGACGATTAGAGGAGCACTGGAGGCAAGACGATGGCGAAATCATGCTTTTGGAGGTATTCTGGGCAATCAGCGATGTAATATAATCGAGGAATGCTTCGTTTCCTTTGTAGCTGTGTCGGGTGGGAGCGCTGCGAAATGATTGGAGCAGTTGATCTAGGGCCCGATCCAATGGCTCCCGATCAATCGCGTACTGGCAGTCGGAAGGACCGGGGGTGTTACACAAAAATATCGTCACCATGATTATTTGTAGTCAGTATGGGTCTATCATCACTTGTACTATCCTCGTAAGCAAGTCTCAGACCTCAACTCTTCAAGTCAAGCTTTGAAAATGAGAGAAAGACGTTGAAAATCAACAAAGCTCTGGTTCCGCACTTTCTCTCACTGTTGCCTGCGGTCCTGCACCTCCTGTTTACAAAAACTGCGGACTTGCCCGCTCTGTCCCTGAAGGTGTGGGTGCGGACCCCTGTGAAAGTCAAAAAGGTGCAAGTTTATTCTTAAAAACTCACTTTGGGTTAATTCTAGATGATTCTAGAAGGAATTTTGACGTGGATTGGCTGCTCTTAGGTGGTTCATGCATCCCAAAAGAGAAGGAGCGAATCCCTTGATGAGAGGAGCTATCCCTTTGAAGGAGGGCTTTATCCCTTTGAAGGAGGACCTAGTAACTTCCCTCCATTGCACTAATTTAAGGCATTGGGTTGGTTGCTAGGGAGGTTAGAAGCTGAACATTTTTGAGGGTAAATGCTGGTGGAATTAAGACTTCCTAGTTAAGCTTGAGAGGAGAGATCACATACCTTTTTGGCTTCATTGGGAAGAGAGTGAAACTTGTCAAAGTAGAGGAGACTTCTTGCTGGACCCTGGGAGGAGCTTGTACAGCGTTAAGGCACAGGTTGTAAATTTCTTCTTTGATTTGAACTAATACAATCAGATTCATTTTTCTCAACAAATTGTCTTATGTCATTTGTTTCATGAATTCCTTGACTTTCATGTTAAATATGTTTTATGATATTGGCTTTTCAGGTGCTATTTAATTTGTTTGCTTGTTTGTGTTTGCAGATTCGTGACAAGGGAGCTCATTTGGATCGAAGGAGCGAGGCTTCCACAAACTTGCGTTGGACCCAAGGTAGGCCTAAAACACTTGTTTGCCTTTGTTTATAAATGCATATTTAGAGAAAGATAGTTTGTGATTGGCTTGCTTGTCACTAGGTCTTCTTTAGATTCTAGGAAGGTCTATCTTGTCCGCAAGATCGACTCATTCCGTGTGACAAAATGGTGAACGTCGACGGCGTTTAGTGAAGGTTTTTATTCCGGATCAGATCTTGGCTGAATGGTTTGTAAAATCTTTGTTGCCAAAGATCACTGAAGATGTAGCTAAGGCTGGAGTCATTACTGAGGAGCAAGTAATTGCTCAAGCATAGTACCTTGACTTGGTCTATACTCAGTCAGGTATGTGTTGGATAGGTAAATCCCCTCTACGGACAGAGGCGATCCCACTAGCCTAAAACAGAACTAGCCACAATCAAACCACGCTGCCACGCAAGTTCCTAGTTATGCATCAAAGGTGAATTAAGAAGACCAATCTGGAATCCAACGCTATGGTTGAGGTAGAGTTGATATTCCCGCTCCCTTGCTCCAGCAGATCATAAACGGACACCTGCACATGCAAAGGAAGAGACAGATACCAACATAAAATCTACCAAGGCACAACTATATTTCAGTTAGAAAGGAAATAAATCAACACATCACCATAATAGACAATGAGATTGGAACTATAATAGCAGTCGCTCATTAATTAATAATAAATAGGAAAAGTTACAACCAAGGTTCTGACGTTGAACCTCTCCTAGCTGGGCGAGCAGCTATATGTGTCTTGCAAGGTATCTCCTCTCCGGCAGCATAACCTCTCTAGCATTCATTATCACTCATGATAATCACAACTAGCATTCCTCCAAGGACTCAAGAACTCAACATCTAGCACTAGCTTGTCTAATGCATGAGGACAAATATTTATAGATGGAGAAGGTAGAAAGATTCGATGAACCAAGACACCCATTGTGGATTGGCATTATCTCGGAAAAGCTACTGTGGATAGTTGTCAAGGATAGATGATGACTCTCGACCCCTATCCACTGGATTTTTCCCTCAAAAGGCTTCGTGATCTGAAGGGAATAAATCATACGGGCGTGCTTTTGGCAAAAATCATTACTAAACTGGGCTGGTGTGGGTGTTGTTCTGTGACAGAGCGCCAGTGGTCGCGCCCTCTTTTGAGGATCTCAGTTATTGGCGCGGGTAAGATACTGTGGACCTGCGCCAATGGAAAAAGAGCACTTTTCAGGGATAATTTGCAGAAGGTGTCTTCAGGGAACATGAAGTACATACTCAGGGGAACATAATGCAAGTGTTTTTGGGTTATGTCACTGCTCACAGGTCCCGGAATGCGTCCTCCAATGTATGGAAATGGGGCGATAGGGACGGTGACCAATGGTGACAAATTACTGTGTAACAGATGCCCCCTAAAGCATGAAGTCCGAGAGGTAGAGAGAGGGGTGAAATGCTTTACGAGAACACACAAGAACACATATATAGAGCTGCCGCCGAGGATCTGTGTTAAGAGACATGACTGATAGTTCAATTACATGATGTACGTGGTATGGTCGCATCCATCCATAAGAGAGTACATAAATAATCTAGATCCATAGTATGGACGCAGCCATCTGGTTAGGATCAACGAATTGACTCAGGTATGGTCGCAGCCATCCAGTGAATGAGTCAAGTATCAAGAATCACGCCTGGATTACAACAGACACAATCCAGGGTCTTGCGCTCCATCTCGACCCGAACAAGAGTACAAGTTCAAGCATGTGAATATATGAGCTGAAGTCGAACATGCATGAACATCGTCTGATTACCAGTCAATAGTGGAAACTGTTAACAGACGCGAGAGGTACCACCAATAATGACAATGGCCCTCAAGGTACTATAGGTACAATCTACGGCGTGTGAATTAATGATCTGAAGTCGAACACCCGTAGAATCATTCGATCGGAGGCCAATGATGAAAACCTCACGTCGAACACGAAGAACCTGCCATTGAGGCATGCAGGCTCCAAGGCACCGGAAAGGAGTCTCTAGATCAACTTCCTGGATAATGAGTTGAAGTCGACAGGAAGTGACCTGGATCGAAGGTGGGCCATAATGTTTCCCACATCATCGACACGAGACAGAGAGATAATGTTGTGAATCAAGATTGTGCGAACTATCAGAGGGAGGTTGTTTCTTTGCAAAGGTCAACTTCTCTTGAACATATCGGTGGCACATTAATGGAATCGGCAGTATTTGACATCAATGTATCAAAGGTCATAATGACGAGGCAATGAGTGGATGAGAGGTCAAATAAGGTACCCAAGTCCATGGAAGCAAGTGAAAGATATGAGATGAGATATCCCCACCCTGGACACGAAAGCAGAAAAGTGCCATGTTCAAGAGCGACATACTGCCGTCACGGTAATAATTATGGTTCAAAAAATTTTCTTTTCCCCCCGCCATTTCTGGCGAGTACCCCAGTTATTTTTAACAAGCTTGATGGGGATAGCATATGCTTATGTTGTAACAAAATCCGATGTCATTAAGTTTTAACGAGTCTGACAAAGGAAGAACTCGGCGTCTTTTCATGTTTAGAGAGTTTGAAAAGACAACAGAAAAGGAAACTCCAGGGATGTCCTTTTTCGTAAAGTTGTGTCTCTCGGGCCCGAAAAAGTATAAAATAATACCCGAAAGAACCGCCCGATCATTATGATCGAGGAGTACTTTTCATAATTAGTGATTTCGACCTGAAAAAGTAAAAAGGTGGTCAAAACCACGTCGTTTCGTAACCATTAACGAGTTTGAAATGACAAAAACCCGGTAATCTTTTTATGTTTTAACGGTCGACAAAAAGAACTTAAAACGACCGCCCCTTATTAACATTTAACGAGTCAAGAGGAGCGACTCGGCCATCTTTTCCTCTTTAAATGGTCAGAAAAGAGCTGAAAGCGGACCTTCATTTTTATTTTCTTTAACGAGTCAAAAAGGAAAAATACTCGGCAATCTTTTCATATTTTACAAGTCAGAAAAGAGCGTAAAGGCGACTCGTCCTGAAGGAACGAGTGGTATAAAGGGTAGCAACTGGTTCCGGTAATGGTGGAACTTGCTCGAAACATGTAAAGGTTAAGAGGCTGGCTAATAAAACCACTCATCGCTGCAGTTCCTCAGGAAAGGATAAACAAGCAGGTGAAAGCATATGATCGGCCAAAGAGATGGTGGCGATGGAATGAAACAACCAAGGCTCATCTAGCAGATTTTAGCAGATAAAAGGCAATCACGGGATGTAAATCAGGTATGGGTTCATTTTTTCCACAAGCTTGAACCGAAAAACTATGCTTATTAAATTTTTGCATGCCCCCAGCATGATAATGCAAATCGAGGTACATGCCCCCCAAGCTTCATGGCATTCACGGAGTGGATGGAATGAAGGTTTACTTGGAAAGACTCGATTTTGAAGGAGGATGCATGCCCCCCCTCGGGCCTCAGTCACGCGCCCGGGTCAGCTGCCGTCATCAGAATGACGGAGTGGATGTTGGGGCATTTCCTGTGGAAATAAGACCATTTAGGAATGGTAGATGACTATATGTGAAGTGTGAACCGGGGAATGAAAGTTGGTCTACGACCTTGATCGTCCTTCCTTCATGCGGAAAACACATCACTCTGAAGAGTGAGGACACAATTGCACGTATGCGATAAATATAGTCTCGTCCAAGGAGTAAATTGTAATCCAACGGACCTTGGACTACCATGACGCCCATTTGAACATTCTTCCCTTCTAATGTGATAGGTACATTGGGAAGAATTCCTAAAGGTCGAGTGGTTTCTCGATGGAAACCTGTAAGGTTTCTCATCTCAGGCAGAAGCAGTGGGGAACCAAGTGCTTCCCAAGCTGTTGAAGAAAGGATAATCACAGGAGATCCCTCATCAATAATTGTACCGGCCATAACCATGCGGTAGACTTGGACTATAATTCGAAATGGTATGGAGGCTGGTAATCGAGGATTGCCTAGTTGATCCCAATTGAAGGAAACAACTAGGTTGCTTGGAGGTGGGACTGGATAGACAGCTGGATATGATTCTGATGGACTTTCTTCCTGGTGCGAAGGAATGAGAGGGATGCTCACTTGATCATTAGAGTTTATGTTGATGAATAAAATTTGGACGGTGGAGTCTTCATTCTTTGCAGTGATAACATCATCTGAGGAGGGAACTTCTGAAGGCAAAACCGGGTCACTTGTAAGCTGGACCTTTTGACTTTTGTCTGGTTTGGATTCAGATGTAAGATCATCTAAGGATGGAACTTCCGTAGGCAAAACCGGGTCACTTGTAAGCTGGACCTTTTGAAAGACCGGGTCAACTGTAATCTGGAACTTTGGACTTTCGTTTGGTTTGGACTCGGGTGGTTCATCCTTGATGATAAAGTGGTGCGTAGATGATGAATGTAAATCAACACTCGTTCCGACCAGGGACTGGTCTCGAACAGGCGGAGCACAGCTAGGTTCAGGAAGAGAAGGCTGGACCAAAGAGGAATCATGCTTGATCACTTGGTTAGCGAAGAGATGATCTGCAGTTGCAAAAAGACACTGATATCCAGCGGGTAGTTGGGGTAAGGGAGCTGACAGACTTTCCAAAAGATGGGAGGCTTCATCCATAAGTGGACAAAGGCAAAGGAGATGACTACCTTCACAAAGTCGACAAGGGAAACGAACCTTCCCTTTTCTCTTACCAACTGATAAGGTATCGTCGATCTGCGACGACAAGGGGTGAGTCGGGTCACGGGACCATATATCTAGGATCCTGGGAATACCAGGACAATCAGAAAGAAAATGGTCCTCCTTGCATAATCGACAAGGAGACTTAGCCTTCCGCGGAGGAGCAGAAGGTGGTTCCACTTCAGATATTTTCGTGGTAGATACGACCTTTCCCTTAGGATACTTCTTCTTTTTGGTCTTCTTCTTCTTCTGCTTAGCCACCTGGTTACTGAAATCCAAGGTTTCACCAGGCGAAGTAGAAGATGGGGACGCAACAATGGGCGAAGAAGGGGAGGGGTCCACCTTAGAATCAACATGGTGTTGTTCGGGTGGAGGAGGTGGTGGCGGAACAGGATTTATCACACTCGAGACCACCGAGTTTGAAAACAACCATACGGGTAAACCAATGGTCTACCCAGGCAAAGACAATGTTGCGATATACTGAACACCGACATTTCCAACAGAAGGAAATGGACGAGGGTTCCCATCAGGAGGAACACCTTGGCCGGTGGGCGCCGGGAAGGCTGCCATTGAACGAGAAATAATCCTACTCAAGCTAACGCAAACAAAATCTAATTGGGTAGATGTTATCGTGGCCAATAAATTTTAAGACACTGAACTTAACCTTTTCATTTTTTAAGAGTCGAGAAAAGGATAAAAGATGACTCTAGTCTCCTTCGAATATTTAATGAGCACGAAGTGACAAGACGCTCACAGGCACCTTTTCTTTTAGGGAGTCCGAAAAGGATCAAAAGTGACTACTCTGGAGACTCTAGGTAAAAGGTTTACCAAACAATCCGTAAAACTGCTTATACACCTTGGCAATCAGATGAAAACCAAGGACTTCCCGTACTGCAGTCAATCTTCCCGAATGTTGTGTTCTGTGCATTAAGGCTTGTAAGGCGGCAGACTCGGCTTCCTATGGATAAAGGATAATAGCCTAGTGGGGTCTCCCGTATATACGCGACGGTACGTGGGAGCTCAGTCCGTATTGGCACCTATCGTTTCACCGTGGAGGAATCACCCAACCACTCGACGATAAACTACCAGGTTTAAAGACGCCGGAACACGTCTCTAACCTAGACCTCTAGAGTATTTGCGTTATGTTCCAATGCGTTGTTATGTTCATTGAGTTTATTTTAAAGTTTATCTTCGATTATGTTTCAGTTTTTTGGTCCTACCGTATGTGATATCAAAAACTTCTTAAATGCAAACTATATTCCAAAATTATATCATTTGATTCGATGAATTCTATCTACAGGAGGGTTGAGATCTTTACACAAGCGAAATGATCACTCAACAAACAACAGAGATCCTAATGCAGCTAATAACAAGAAATGAAATTTTTTCTTTTTCTTTTTAATAGCAACAAATAACAACAAATGCTAACTAATAGAATGCAAAAGATATTTTGTTTTTCTTTCCTTTAAGATGGCATGATGCATTTAAACAAATCTTAAGAGATATGCACAATCTAAGTTCACTCAATGAAATAGAACCAATTCTGAAACACCAAAAAGAACTATGCAAGCAAGGAAAAACACAAAGACTTTCAATGAACCATGTAATCTAAGTTCGAATGAAGTCAAGTAAAATCCAAAGAGGCTAGAAGTGAATCACTCAGAGCATAGAAGATCAAGCTTTAACAAATCACTGGATAGGTGCAGAACACAACCAACAAGTTGACTGGATAATCAAGAGATCAAAACTTCCCACAGAAGGCTAGACATGCAAAGTCACTAGATGTTCTAGGGCTGAGATGAAAATCAATAGAAATAAGTAAACAACTGAAGGATAAAGGCTAAAACCAGTCAAACAGAGGTTCAACACACTTCCAGAGGCTGTAAGAGATATAAAAAGAGGCTGAAAGAGCTTTCCACCCACACACAGGCAAAATTTACAGGGCTGGCGCGACTGTCAGCTTGCAACTTGCGCTACCACAGGATTGGCGCGAGTTGCTTTTGAGCAACATGCGCCAACTGGCACGACTGTCAGAGTAATAACCGCGCCAATTAAGCTTGCCGGCTAGAAAAATAAATAATACGACCTCAGGTCAGGTTGACAGTGCTCAGATGGGTCAAACAGTAAAGAATAAACTCAAAACTGACCCAGGAAGCTCATTCACTTAAGCAAGCAGAAGAAAATTAACATGCAAGACAAACTCCAAATAGCTTCTCCCCAGTGGAGTCGCCAAATTGTTGGATAGGTAAATCCCCTCTGCGGACAGAGGCGATCCCACTAGCCTAAAACAGAACTAGCCACAATCAAACCACGTTGCCACGCAAGTTCCTAGTTATGCATCAAAGGTGAATTAAGAAGACCAATCTGGAATCCAACGCTATGGTTGAGGCAGAGTTGATATTCCCGCTCCCTCGCTCCAGCAGATCATAAACGGACACCTGCACATGCAAAGGAAGAGACAGATACCAACATAAAATCTACCAAGGCACAACTATATTTCAGTCAGAAAGGAAATAAATCAACACATCACCATAATAGACAATGAGATTGGAACTATAATAGCAGTCGCTCATTAATTAATAATAAACAGGAAAAGTTACAACCAAGGTTCTGACGTTGAACCTCTCCTGGCTGGGCGAGCAGCTATATGTGTCTTGCAAGGTATCTCCTCTCCGGTAGCATAACCTCTCTAGCATTCATTATCACTCATGATAATCACAACTAGCATTCCTCCAAGAACTCAAGAACTCAACATCTAGCACTAGCTTGTCTAATGCATGAGGACAAATATTTATAGATGGAGAAGGTAGAAAGATTCGATGAACCAAGACACCCATTGTGGATTGGCATTATCTCGGAAAAGCTACTGTGGATAGTTGTCAAGGATAGATGATGACTCTTGACCCCTATCCACTGGATTTTTCCCTCAAAAGGCTTCGTGATCTGAAGGGAATAAATCATACGGGCGTGCTTTTGGCAAAAATCATTACTAAACTGGGCTGGCGCGGGTGTTGTTCTGTGACAGAGCGCCAGTGGTCGCGCCCTCTTTTGAGGATCTCAGTTATTGGCGTGGGTAAGATACTGTGGACCTGCTCCAATGGAAAAAGAGCACTTTTCAGGGATAATTTGCAGAAGGTGTCTTCAGGGAACATGAAGTACATACTCAGGGGAACATAATGCAAGTGTTTTTGGGTTATGTCACTGCTCACAGGTCTCGGAATGCGTCCTCCAATGTATGGAAACGGGGCGATAGGGACAGTGACCAATGATGACAAATTACTGTGTAACAGTACGTTACACGAGAAAATCCCCGATCTTCCCAAGCAAAATCAAATCGCTGCAGCTCCTTCAGGGTCTCATGTCGCTGATGGTATGATTGGTACGGTTAACACTAAGAGTAAGAAGAAGTCTTCCAAGAATTCTTCTCCTATCATAACCTTGCCTGATTCCCCGACAGGAGATTCTTCCGCGGAGATTTCCGCCGATATTCACGTTGTAGAGTCATCTACAGCCAAATCAAAATCCGGTGGCAAGAAGAAAGGGAAGAAAAAGAATAAAACGGACAAAAATTCAAAAGAGAAACCTGAAAAATTGGAATCCAATGATGAAAAATGCAAACCTCGTTATCCTTGTCTCATTTGTGACGAAGAAAATTTTACAAGAGACTGCCCTCATCGTGCAGAGGTTGCGAAGATTGTCAAAAGTTCCCAAATGCCTGCTGTTTTGAAGGATCCTTTTCCAAGTCAAGATAGTAAGATGATAGGTTCTTCCTCGAGTGCCAATGAAGAACCCATACTGATGATGTCCCATGTTAGGATTGCGACTCGATCACATGATTATAGTAGTAAAAGTCCTGTTGATGGTAAAGAAGCATAATCTTCTCATTCTAACCCATCAACCTCAGCTCCCGGTTCCGATCCACTACAGATCGAGAAACCTAATCCAGACTTGGTAATCAAACCGCCTGCCAAGGGTATACTTTGAAAGTCAGCTTTCAATCCACATGCGAGAGCGGCTCAGAACTATAACATTGTTGAGGATTTAGCTGTTTCACCCTCAGCAATGTCGGCTTTGGAAGTGCTGCAATCATGTCCAGCACAACGTAAATTACTTTTGTCGGATATAGGAGCTGTTGATGTTCAGGACTCGAACCTAATAATTTTCGATCTAGAAAATAGTACATCGCGCTTACCTCATCAAATGGCTTTCCAAATTCCAGTGATAGTAAAAAACAGGCCTATTCATCGGACTGTGATTGATGAGGGAGCCTCAACGTGTATTATGTCGATACAGTGTTGGAGATCGCTTGGTTCTCCTTCGCTAAATCAATCCCCGACGATTCTAAAGGCCTTTGATGGCCGTGGGTTTCATCCTTTTGGCATACTATAGGATTTACCTATAGGGGTTGAAGGAAAAACCGTTAATCTAGATGTGGAGGTGGTTGATGCCCCTCTAGATTACAACCTTCTCTTGGGTCGTAGTTGGTCTTACGCTATGACAGCTGTCGTTTCATTGGTCTTTCGGGTTATAAAGTTTCCTCATAATGGAAAGATCGTAACAATAGACCAGCTGGCTTACTTTTCATCCGACCCAGCCTCTTCTGAAAGTATTCAACATGTCGGTAAAATGACTATCCCGTATAAGGATGTTGGAGTAGGACTAGTTAAAGATGCCGATTTACTGGGAAGTTTTCCTTTTCCTCCGATCAACGCATCGTCTTCATTTGCAACCATTCATATGATTTCGTCAGACACCATTGTTTATGATGATCCTTGGATCGTTCCTTCTGAATCTGAGATAGACTCATTTGGTGATGTCATGCCTTTGAGTCCATATGAAATTGCGTATGAGGCCGTGCAATCGTTTACCGACCCATCTTCAACCGAAATTGACTTAATGAATGTGGTCCGTGAAGAATCACTTTTCACATCAAGCTCGGATTCAATCACGTTTTCTGAACTTGTTCACTCTGATGAGAAAATTCGTGAAATCCTATGTGTAGATGATTTACCATGGGAAGATCTCCATCACAGATCTTCGTTTTTACCTGAGAATGATCGTTTTGAAAATGATTTTTCATCGATTTTTACGACTGAATATGTCAAGGAACCTCAGAATCCAATGAGACATCCTTATTCAGAGTTAAATTTTGGAAACATCTCTCGAACTATTCCTATTGACATTTCGGTTAAGCCTGGAATTGTTGAGAACATTCATATAGGTGCCTCGTGTACAGAAGACGAAATTCAAATATATAAGGCCCTATTCCAAGAATTTCGCGACGTGTTTGCCTGGTCCTATGAGGAAATGCCAGGAATTGATCCCGCGATTGTTGTTCATGAAATCAAGACTTACCCCGACGCTAAACCCGTCCGACAACGTTTACGTCAGATTCACCCAAGAAAAGCTGCTGCTATTAAAGCAGAAGTTGAAAAATTACTCAAAGCAGGTTTCATTTATCCGATCCTGTTAACGGATTGGGTGTCGAATATTGTTCCGGTTAACAACAAGCAAGGGACAATAAGAATATGTATCGATTATAGGGACATTAATCGAGCCTGTCCAAAGGACAATTACCCAACTCCCTATATCGATCCAATCATTGATGATTGTGCCGACAGTGAAATATTCTCCTTCATGGATGGTTTTTCCGGATACAATCAAATCAATATTCTACCTACCGATCAACCAAAAACGGCTTTCATATGTTCATGGGGGACATTTGCTTATTGCAAATTACCTTTTGGGCTCAAGAATGTCGGAGCAACTTTTCAAAGGGCCATGTCTTATGCGTTTCATGACATCAAGCACATTGTGCAACCCTATCTCGATGATTTGCCTGCTCATTCATTACATCGAGCTGATCATCTCATCCATTTACGAGCAATCTTTATGAGGTGTAGGCATTATCAGATTCGGTTGAATCCATACAAGTGTGTTTTCTGTATAGAAACAGGTCGATTGCTAAGGTTTGTTGTTTCAAAAGCCAGTATTCACGTCGATCCCTCGAAGGTCGAAGCTATTGTCAAATTGCCTCCTCCTTCGAGTCTTCGCCAACTCCAAAGTTTGCAAGGGAAAGCAAACTTTTTATGACGATTCATTCCTAACTACACCGAGGTTACAAAGGGTTTTACCCGGTTGTTGAAATAGAATACTCCATTCTATTGGGATGAGATAGCTCAGAAATCTTTTGATGCACTAAAACACGCGTTGACCCATGCATCGTTATTGCATCCTCCCAACTACAACCAGGATTACTTCTTGTATCTCGTCGCCTCTCATTCCACCATTGGAATGGTTTTAGTTCAGGAAGATGAATTCGGTACTGAACATGTGATATATTACCTTAGTCAAACTTTAAATCCAACTGAGCTAAAATACTCACATGTGGAGAAATTGGCATTGGCAGCTGTTCAAGCTGTCCAACGTTTTCGTCACTACATTTTACTACGTAAAACTACAGTAATTTTTTATTGCAACCCTATGATCTACATTTTGACCAAGCAATTGCTAGGGGGAAAGTACTCTAAATGGATTGTTATCCTGCAGGAGTTCGACTTGGAACTTGAAAAATCTAAGTCTAAGAAATCTTTAGTTTTTGCGGAGTTAATGTGTGACTTCCTGTGTGCTGACACGGAAAGTGTGGCAGAGGAGCCCATTGTGGACGAATCCTTGTTTCTAATCAACACTTTAGATCCATGGTATGGGGATAACATCGTTTATCTCCAGACCCAATCCTTTCGGCTAGAAATTTCAAGGTCAGAACGTCGGAAAATACGATTCCAGTCCCAACAATTCAGGATTATTGGAGATACTCTTTATCGCCGTGGGGCGGACTCTGTTTTTCGACGTTGTTTAACTCTCGAGGAAGCTGAAAGGGTTCTAAATGACTGTCACTATGGAGCGTGTGGCGGTCATATGTCTGGGTATGCCACAACCCAAAAGATATTGCGCGCTGGCTACTTCTGGCCGTCTTTGTTTAAAGATTTTATTAACGCGGTCCGAAAATGCCACAACTGCCAAATTTTTGATTGAAAGATGCGCGCTCCACCTGCTCCTCTCCACCCTATAATTGCCGTTGGTCCTTTTGCCAAATGGGGTATCGATTTTATTACATGTAACCCTCACTCGGCAGGGGGGCATGCGTATATCATCCTTGCGGTAGATTATTTTACCAAGTTGGCTGAGGCGATGCCTACATTTGAGGCAGATGGCAAGATAGCTGCAATTTTCGTGTTCAATCATATAAGTGCTAGGTTTGGTGTCCCACAAGCAATTATCACTAATCATGGGCATCATTTTCGAAACGTTATGATGACCGAACTTACAGGCCAGCTTGGTTTGCGTCACGATAGTTCAACTCCTTATTATCCACAAGCTAATGGTCTGGTTGAATCCATCAACAAAGTTTTAGTCATCATGATCCGACAAATCATTGGGATTCATCGATCGAATTGGCATAACATGCTATTTTCAGCGCTTTGGGCGTATCGAACCTCAGTCAAAACATCAACAGGGTTCACTCCTTTCCAACTAGTTTATGGTCTGGAAGCTGTGTTACCCATTGAATGCGAAATCCCGTCATTGAAAATGGCCATCGAGTTACTTCCAGCCACTTCCGAAGAGGAAAAACGTTTGTTATACTTGGCTCAATTAGATGAGAATCGACGTGATGTTGCATTGGCGATCGAGACTCACGCAAAACGTATGAAAGCTCAGTATGATCGAAATGTGACCCCTCAAAATTTTTCGGAAGGAGATCTAGTCTTAGTTTACGATCAAGCTAATGATAAATTAGGCGCTGGAAAATTCATTCCTATGTGGCATGGTCCCTATGTTGTCAAGCGAAAGCTAGCAAAAGGGGCCTATGAATTGGTAGAATTTGACGGGGACTCTTTAGGTAAACCCAGAAATGGTCTTTACCTGAAGAGGTATTATGCTTAAAGAATGGGTATGGAGATTTTTTTTAGTTAGGATAGTTTTTCTTTCTAGCTGGTGTGTTTTAGTTTAAAAAGTGTGCTTAGCTTAGAGAGTGTTTTTTTCGTCATTATTCCTGCTTATCTTGGTTTTACTCTTGATATTGCAGATGTCGATGCCTCTCCAAACATACATTGGTTTCGCTGATGGTGCTTGTCGTAGTACACGGAACATTTCTTCTGCAGCTTGGGTTATCTATTCACCCTCTGACGAGTTGGTATTTATGCAAGGGGTAAGCCTCGGTCAAACAACGAACAACATTGCCGAGTATAGTGTAGTGATTGAGTTATTATCTGAATCTATTTCATTTGGGATTCAGAGTTTGATAGTGAGGTTAGATTCTGAAATCGTTGTATTACAGCTTAATAGAGTGTATGCCATTATAAATCCAGTGTTATTGAGATTATTTTTGAGAGTGCGTCTCTTGGAATGTGAATTTGATTATATTGAGTATCAGCATATTCCAAGATCTTTGAATACATTATCAGATGCAATTGCTTCTCGAATGTTAAGAAGACATTTGCAATAATCATACATGTAAATTTAAAACCATTCCATAACATGATTTACAAGATAAGCCGGTAATAGTGATATATATATAGGTGTGTGTCAAAAAATACATCGTCCTCGATCATAGGTTGAAAAACACCTTATGATTGGCAAAAAATGATAAGTACAAAAAGCAAAAACGTCATATGTGCCCACAATAGGTGATCATCCTATCACTGGTGATGATCTCGATAAGAAACCACTACACGGGCCACCTTGCAAAGGAACCTCCTAAAAGGTCCTGGGACCCCAATCACATAGCCCTGAAGTCGACTAGGAATGTCATCTATGCTGGTCTCTAGAATATCTCCTGTCAAGCGCTCTAGATGACTCTCCAACTCGGCCAAAACCTTTGCTGATTCGTCCTATGGGGCTGGCGCGACTGCAACTGGTTGTTCCTCTCGTAAGGCCGGAGAGCGGCTAGTCGTTGTGGACCCACATCTGCATTTGAAACTTTTACTATCAGTTTTGGGACGATAAAAAAAAATAAAAAATAAAAATAGGAAAAATGTTGAAAATGATGTTTACCTGAGTCATCCCATTGCTCTCCTGGTGGAAGAGCCATGTCTGGATCACCACGAAAATCTACCCCAGCATAAGGGAAGTCCTGAATAGAAAAAACCTGGTTTTCCAACCATTGGAAATACTCAGGTTTGAATCGAACAACCTCTGTCCCCTCGTCCTGATGACAGGCCATAACTGCGACCCCTCACATCAGTTTGGGCTCTCGAGGAAGCCCACCTCCAACAGTAAGGTGTTGCAGGATCAACATGGGAACCCTCTCTAGACCAAAGCTCACAACCAAAGCCCCATAACCAAAGGTCTTCAGTTGTTCGTTTTTGGCTTTGGTCAGTTGGTCTTTTACATTGGCCAACACAACATCGCACCAGTTGAAGATGGTGCCTCGAAAGCAGTCAACTGCCATCCACTTCTGGGATCAGGTGGAAATATGTAACACGGCACTCCCGCAAAGTCTGGTGACAGTAAATGCAATCACGATGAGTTCAGGAAGGGATATGGTTTTAATGTCTATCCCTTTGTCTCTAGCCTGGCTGTTGTAGAACTCTAGCCGGAGGCTATCGACAGACTGGCCACCTGGCCTAGTCCCGAATAGAGTCAAGTCTTCGCCTCTCTTAGGCAAACCGGTCAAGAAATATATGTCTGCCAGCTCGATTTTAAGCTGGTGGCCACCAATGAAGAAGCACTGGTCCTGTATGCTCCATCTGTCAACCAGCCACTGTAAGAAATCCACCTGGGTCCTCATGCCAGGTATGGCCCAGAATTTGTACAAGCCGCATGCCTTCAATGCATCGATCGAAGGTTGGTGATTCAACGCGACTGGATCCACGTTCTCATGCTCTCATTCACGCCAATCTAGCATGATGTACTCTCTGCACCCAATAAAAAGACAAATTAGAATGCTAGAAATTAATTTGTTTGTGTCAAATTTGAGAATTTTTGGGTTAAAAACCCTTGCTACGGGGACCGCACCCTCTGGGTTAGAGACAGTGCGTGGGTCTGCACCTTGCCTACATGGAAGGTGCGGACCCCTGACTTTTCCCCATTGAAAAAAATTCGGGGCCCGCGGGCTGCCAGTGTTATGCCTGCGGGCTCCCGCGCGCAGGTTTTTAGCCTAAAAACCCTCCAAAAAATGAAATGAAAGCCTAAAACAAAAAATGAAATGGTTAAAAGTGAAGAGTAGGATGATGTGGATTACCTAGAGAAGACGGCGTTCGATTCCGACGATTGGATTTTCCGCAATCTTCACGGGAAGTTTTCTGAACAAAAGCACTATTTTCTCACCCAAATCTCAAACGGTAAAAATGAATTGACGAAAGCCCTTTTTATAAGTTTTTTGAGTAAATAAATTGCAAATTTGTTTATGTTTCACTTTGGAAAGGTAATTTTTGCAGCATTTTTATCCATTTCAAACAGGTATGAGTAATATTTGCGTTTTTGTTTAGGATAACGGATTATTCAGGCGAAATCTATCATTTTCAACGAAAAAACATTTAGAGTCACCTTTAAGCTCTTTTCTGACTCCTAAAACATGAAAAGATCGCCGAGTTTTTCTTTTTAAACTCGTTAAAACATAACTAAAAACATGAAAAGATTGTCGGATTTTTGTCGTTTCAAATTCGATATTGGTTATAAAACGACGTGTCATTGATCGCTTTTTTACTTTTTCGGATCAAGGGCACTAATTACGAAAAGTACTCCTTGGTCGTAAAGATCGAGCGGTTCTCTCAAGTATTATTTTATACTTTTTCTGGCTTGGGAGACACAAATTTACGAAAAAGGTCAACCCTGGAGTCTTCTTAAGTTTTTTCAGACTCTCTAAAATTGAAAAACGCTGAGTTTCTCCTATACTGGACTCGTTAAAATTTCACAGTAAAGGACCTGTTCAATTACAAACAGGAATGAACCACTCCTTCTTAGTGTTCGAATTTAAACTAAGTTGGACTCATCCGAAGGATGAGCTTATAATCAAGCAAATGTTATCCTCCTCAAGCTTGTCAAAAATAAAGAGGTACTTGCCAGAAATGGTGGGGGAAAAGAGAGAAAAATGAACCTGTTTGTCATACTTTGTAACCACTCTTGAACACGACACTTTTATTCACCTGGGTTGGGAAATCCTTTGCCTAACAGTTGATCAAACCATATTGAAAGTCTTCAGCTAGTTTCTGGGTATTAACTTTGGGTCAATTGTCACCAAGCCATCTGTTGTGTCGTTATGTGTTCAAGAGGTCACTGCCAATAAGCCATTCATCTGCAAAATATCTGTCATCCATCTTGACCATCCCTGAGTTAGTCCTTGCAACTAAATTTCTTCAACTTGATCTATGATTTCGTGTTGTGGGCTTGCCTACGACAGATCGCTTTCTATCGACTTCAGCTCATTATCTAGAAAGATGATATAGAAATCGTCAGTACCTTGGGATTTGCATGCCTCAATGGCAGGTTTCTCGCCTTTGACGACAGGTTGCATCATTGACCTTCGATCAAAGGATTCCGTGACATGTTCGACATCAACACATTTATTCACATCTCATGGATTGTACTGGGTACTTTGAGAGCCATTGACATCACTGGTGGTTTCTCTCGCACTTGTTAACAGTTTACATCATTGACTGGTAATCAAGTGGTTTCTACCATGTTCGACTTCAACACATTCATTTGCATGGATAGAATCGTACTGTTTCGAGAAGTAGAAATGAAGACCCTGGATCTAGTTTCCACAATCCAGGCTGCGAGGAATTTTGTATTCATTATATAATGGACTATTTATAAACAGATGGCTGCGTCCATACTGTGTCCACATGAGTCTATACTTGTGATGTCTTACAAGATCATTCCTGTATCAGAGCAATAGTTAGTTTTCTAAGTCAGTTTTGATCTGAGTATGGGAATGCCTACCTCAGCGATGATATGATCTCATATATATATCTTGCATTGAATGTTTTTACAGGTTCCAACCGGGCTCTCCACAAGATGATCCTCGAAATGATAAAGTACTTCACTCTTCCTAAATGATAAATGAAATCCTCATCTACTACAGACTTCGCACTTTAGGGGGCAATCTGTTACACAAAAATATCATCACCATGATTATTTGCAGTCCATATAGGTCTATCATCACTTGTACTGTCCTCCTAAGCAAGTCTCAGACCTCAGCTCTTCAATTCAAGCTTTGAAAATGAGAGAAAGACATTGAAAATAAGCAAAGCTCTGGTTCTGCACTTTCTCTCATGGTTGCCTGCGGTCCTGCACCTCCTGTTACAAAAACTACAGACCTGCCTGCTCTGTCCCTAAAGGTGTGGGTGCGGACCCCTGTGAAAGTAAAAAAGGCGCAAGTTTATTCTTAAAAACTCACTTTGGGCTAATTCTAGATGATTCTATAAGGAATTTTGACATGGATTGGTCGCTCTTAGGTGGTTCATGCATCCCAAAAGAGAAGGAGCTAATCCCTTGATGAGAGGAGCTATCCCTTTGAAGGAGGGCTTTATCCCTTTGAAGGAGGACCTAGTAATTTCCCTCCATTGCACTATAAATTAAGGCATTGGGCTGGTTGCTAGGGAGGTTAGAAGCTGAACATTTTTGAGGGTAAATGCTGGTGGAATTAAGACTTCCTAGTTAAGCTTGAGAGGAGAGATCACATACCTTTTTGGCTTCATTGGGAAGAGAGTGAAACTTGTCAAAGTAGAGGAGACTTCTTGCTGGACCCTGGGAGGAGCTTGTACAGCGTCAAGGCACAGGTTGTAAAGTTATTCATTGATTTGAATTAATACAATCAGATTCATTTTTCTCAACAAATTGTCTTATGTTATTTGTTTCATGAATTCCTTGACTTTCATGTTAAATATGTTTTATGATATTGGCTTTTCAGGTGCTATTTAATTTGTTTGCTTGTTTGTGTTTGCAGATTCGCGACAAGGGAGCTCATTTAGATCGAAGGAGCGAGGCTTCCACAAACTTGCATTGGACCCAAGGTAGGCCTAAATCACTTGTTTGCCTTTGTTTATAAATGCATATTTAGAGAAAGATAGTTTGTGATTGGCTTGCTTGTCACTAGGTCTTCTTTAGATTCTAGGAAGGTCTATCTTGTCCGCAAGATCGACTCATTCCGTGTGACAGGGGGTGACCCATATAATATATGAAGCGATGCGATACAAAACACATGTGATGAATATGTGTATGGCGGATAAATGAATAATGTTCGATTGCGATAGCATATGTGTTTGCGATGCGATGGATTATCGCAATCAGCGGTGAGGCGGGGTGTATATATATATGACATGGGTGCAGTGCGAAACGCTGACGCGAAGTCGCGATCGGTGAAGAATTGTCGGCAGATCATATATATGTAAATGCATTAAACATAGCGATATGCCGATCAACGAAATTGCTGTCGGCCAATAGCCATCGAAGGCACACATTTGCGCTTGTGTTAACACATGACTCCCCTCCCGACTGCGATATCGTATCGGAGGGGGTCCAAAAGACCCCTTTTCATATCGGAGCATGATTTTTGTAAAAAGGCAAAGGCTCATGAAATTGGAGGAGTATTCTTAGTGTTTTGGAAGGGTTTTGGGGGCTTCGGAAGGGGTTTATGCCTTGAGAGGGTGAAAACAAGGCGAAAAGGACGGTTTTTTATTCAATTTCAAGGGAAATTTATGCTTTGGGAAGGAGTCCAAAAGCATATGGGAAGTTTTATGGAGTGATGAAGGGTTTTATGCATCGGAAGGAGTCCAAAATGCATGAGAAGATGGTTTGAGGGGGGCAATGAGGGTTCTTGCTAAGTTTCAGGTAAACTTAGCAATTCCTAAGTGTACTTAGCAATTCCTCTTCTTAGGCCTCTTAAGGAAATATGGAACATTGCAACATGCAAAGTATGAAATATTTGGCATGTAAAAATGTCGATCATGAAAGATGAATACCTGTTGCAATAGGAGGCTAACTGTGGCTCCACTTGGGGATGGATTTTCCTTGTGAAAAGCCAAGAACAGCAGGTCAGACTGTCTTGATCTTCTATTGTTGCTGTGGACTGAAAATTTTCTTTGTGTTGGCTGCTAAATGTGTGAAACTTTGAAATATGAGCAGCACTCTCCTTCAATTGAGTTGTTGTGAAAATGAAACACTGCCTGCTTTCTTCTGCGTGCTTAATATTATGTACAATTGCCTGAGAATGTGCCTTTGAAATAGTCTCAAAACATGGATCAAAACTGAGGTATTTTCCTTTAACTTTGTCTTTGAAAAGGTCGCTAATGTAAAACCAAAAATTTTCCTCCCTTTTGATGCTATTGACTGAATTTGTGGAAGCCTGATTGCAACACTTTTAATTGAATTTGCTTTGATATACAACAGCGCTCTTGTTGTCTTCTGAGCGCTCTAAATATCCAAAACTGCCCCGAGTGCCGATCTCCAATATGATTCAAAACGAAGAACATAAGGAGCATTCCCTTTTGCTCGTTGTCAGATGATTGAAGTTTAGAATTCTGAAAGTAGCCTCCCTTTAACCGAATTGCTGTAAAATATAGCGCTGCCTTAGATTATATCTCAATTGGCCCTGAGCTTCCTTCTGTTATTTGTCTGAAAACAGGGATCGAATATGGATAATTTCTCTTTGAAATCAATTTCACAAGAACAGAGAGCTGGGTGCTACGTTCTATTGCTCCTTTCACTCAAAACTGCGCTGCGCACTTATGCTGAAACCAATGCAAAGACAGAGCCTTTGAAATGGATGATTTGCATGGGCTGTGCCTTATAAACTTTGCTGTGCTGTTCTCCTGAGAATGATGTTGTGACTGATCGTTAAAATAAAGGACTACCTTGATCTGTCTCCATAACTTCGCTGCTCGGTTCCAAGCAATCAGATTTCTTATACAAAAATAAAAAGGAAAGCGCTGACATATGTACAAACACTAATATACAAATATATACACAGGGGCATTGTATCCCTTTAAAGGGATATCGATAATGTTTCAACATTCGGCCATTTACAGGGTCTTCTTCAACTGCGCAGGCATCTGTCCAAACAAAAAACCAAAATCCTACCTACTTACCTACTCTAATCAGCCTTCTGTTTGCTGGTTAGGTAAAATTAAACAACCAGTGCAACCATTTAAGCAAGTGTAGAAACAAATAAACTGCTTGACTATTTGTCAGTGAAATCGGAAGCATTATTCGGTCATGTGCCCTCATAATCAAAATTGTGACATAGAAAGGCCACATCTGATGTATTTGGTCCTCATAGAGAAAACATGTTACAAATTTTGAGTTGGGAAGATCCTCCATGTAATCCGATACAGGATCAACAAATGCATCATACGTGATAGTTTCTTCTGGGCCTTCTTGGTCTAATTGAACAACTGTATCCTCAGTAATAAACCCTGTTACAGGGAAAAGTTTTGCTCAGAACTGCTTATCCCACTAAGGTGTGACAACTGCCTTAGAAACAAACAAAGTAAAGCTACTTTCGTTTTTCCTTTATGAAGTATAGATAGAGAGGAACAAAGAAGACCAACCTCTGTCTTGCGCTAATCTCCTGGTTCGATTCCTCTCTTCCTTGATAGTCTTTCGCTACTTGTTCCCTTGCACGCCCAACTTCACAGAGTACCTGTAAGATCGCAGTAGCATAGCACTATACAGAGACATGGATCTATAATCATAAACAATCTAGGATCAGATGTAAATTGACCATACAAATGCAGCAAACATGAATGACACAAAAGTATGGAGGAAAACTTGAATAGCTTTTATTGATAAACAAGAAAAAAGTCGATAGGAGTTACAACCAGTTGTTTTGACCCAGCATCAACCTCTCAGCAAGGAAGCCCCTCTTCACCTCATACAAAGCTTAGATCACCCAACAATCTGATGTTTGTCTCAAGAAACCAACATCAATTCCTTACAATATGCAAAATTCCAGCCTCTGGATCTTTGGGATGAGGGATCCATATATAGATATCTATAATGGAGATGAGTCAGCTTATGATTTGATTAGTGTCTTCTCTCTGATAGTTCTTGCTTCCACTTGGAGATTGATGATCTCTTACTCATCCTTGGTCGAATTCAGAGAGGCAAGTGTCACAGGAGAAGTTTCTGGAAGCTTCCATTGCCTCTCCAACTCGCGGAATGACACTGCCATTTGTCATTTCTCATCCATCGCACCCCATAGAAGGGATTTTTGAAATGCAACGCACCCTCACAGTGTACTTAGGTGAGATGCAACGCACCTGGCCTGTGGAGCAGCTGAAATGATCCTGTTTTGACCAATTCTGAGCAGTTTTTCATGGAGAACTTCTAGGAGAAGCTGTAATCAGTTGACCTTGTTCCTTTAGGGGTTAGAACAACACTTTTAGTGACTTAGGAGCCCTTGGTTTATGGACATTTCATGCTTGGGGTTGTAGTGCCCAAAAATGTCTATAACAGTTTCCCCCTAAAGCATGAGGTCGTTAATCTTTTGATGTCGGGTGAAATGCTTTATTATGAGGATCCGAAGTTCTTTCAAGCTGGGAGGAGACCTGTAATAAGATACAATACAATACATTATCTTCATAATATTTTTCATGATCTAGCTGAGTTGGGAATTCCCATGCTCAGCTTTATAAATTCATTTTAATGTACATAAGACAGACAATCGTCTGAGTGTAGACTGATGATTCCGATAGAGCCATCATCCCTTTGATTGGATGATTATCTGTGCAGCAATGATGTACATTTGATGTCTTTATTTTCCTGAATATATATCGCAACCCAGATGGATGAAACTAGATCCGGGGTCTTCAATCTCGTTCGATCTTCACTCGAAGTACAAGTCTATCCATGTGAGAGATGTTCTGAAGTAGAACATGGAAAGACATCGCTTGATTACTAGCCAATAATATAAGTTGTTAACAAGCGCGAGAGGAATCATCGATAATGATAATGACCCTCAAGGTACTGCAGTACAATTCACGTGGTGTGAATAAAGGAATTGGCGTCGAACACCACACAAAATCTTTTGGTCGAAGGTTATTGATGTAAACCTGTCGCCAGAAGTGAGAAACTTGCCATTGAGGCATGCAAGCTTCAAAGTACTGAATGGGGTGTTCCTAGATCAACTTCTTGCATAATGAGCTGATGTCGACAAGAAGTGACCCGTCACAAGAGGGCCTTAATGAATCCCACATCAATGACACAGAACGGAGCAAATGATTTTAATGGAGGTGAAAACGATCTGGTGATATAAGGTTCAGGGTGGCGGTCATGAAAGAATGGAGTATAAATGTATTGTAGTGGGTGAGACACAGGTGAATTCTTTGAATGACTTCTCTTGAACATATTGGCGACACTGACGTGATGGATTGGTAGCATTAACCCCAAATGTGGATGGTATGATGGGACCATGGTGATGTGACCGGTGAATGAAACAACCCAACCCGACTTGGATGCGGAGTGAAAGTGTCATGTTCAAGAGCGACTTGCTACCAACAAAGTTTCTTCAAGTTTTCTTCCCAATTTTTCCCCAGTCATTGCTGACCAGTACCTCTTTATTTTTATCAAGCTTGAGGAGGATAACATATGCTTGTTCTATAAATTTCCCTTCAGGCAAACCCATCGCTATGTTTTAACGAGCCTAGCGATAGTGAAACTCGTTCTCGTCTATAGACAAGTTTGTCACTATTAAAATTTTAATGAGTTTAACGACAAAGATAACTCGGTCCTTTTCAATTTTAGAGAGTCTGAAAAGGAACGTAAAGGAAACTCCAAAATTCCTTTTTCGTCACCTAATCCCTTAAGTCCGAAAAAGTATAAAACAATACAGAAGGGATGAATTTTTGATACTTTTAACGAGCCGAACAAAACAAGCGCTCGATCTTTTTGTGTAATAATCCCTCAAGTCCAAAAAGATTAAAATTTAGAGGAGGGATAGCACTTCCGGTCCCTTTAACGAGCTGGAGAGGCCAATGGCTCGACAATCTTTTCATATTTTACGAGTCAATTGAAAAGAGATTAAAGGAGACTCGTCTTTTGAGGAACGAGTGATAAAATGGGTAGCAACTGATTCCAGGTAAGGTTTGGAATTTTCCAATCACGGCAGTGTTACAAGGGTGGCTAACATGATCACTCTTCGCAGCTGTTCCTCCAAATGGGTAAACAATCAAATGGGTGAATGATCGGCCAATGCAAAAGTGGAGGTGATGGTGCAAACACGACCAAGTTTTTGACGGCTGAAGTATTACATTCACGATAGTTATTTACCGGAAATTGGTTCATTTTTTAATGAGCTTAAACTCTGGGGGAACATTTGCTCATTGCTTATGTTTATTTTTTAACGAGCATGAAGTCTGCACTAAAACTGCTCGATTAATCTAGTCGTGTGATAAGAATGTCTCATATATAAAAAGGGCAAATTTTAGAGTTTTGCCCCACATCCTTTCTTTATGCAAGTTAGGAAACGACCAATCCTACGAGTTTAAAGGGTTAGAGGACCTACAAATTTAAAAAAATAAATGGTCGCTCTTCGCTTGCATGCCAAAAGGTTTGCATGCCCCCAGGTATAAAATGGACTTTCAAGGTTACCCCTTCTTCTTTCCGTTAAAACATTTGTTTCACTGGGAGAGGTCTACCTCTTACAGGTTACCAAAGATTGTTCTATTTACGGCGTAAACAAAACACTTCTTTGGCGATGCTTCTCTAAATAAACAACGGTGAGTGGTGATGCTTGCCAACCCACATAACTTTGACAAGAGAATCCTATTCCAGTCCAACTCCCTCTTCCATTCTCAAACGGGAGTACGGAGGTCATATACTCTCGCGGAAACCTACCTTATACTTGAAGTTTTTCTGCCGAAGCAGACCAGGGTGCATGCCCCCTAGGTTTCAGTCGTGTCCCCCAAATTACTCGCGCTCATCGGGTGGACGGACTGGGGATTGAGACATTTCTTGCGTGAAAAGACCATTCAGAGATGGTATATGACTATTTGCTATGCGTGAACCGGGGAATGAAAGCTGGTCTACGAGCTTGACCACTCTTCCTTCGTGCGGAAAACACATTACTCTAAAGAGTGAGGAGACAATCGCTCCCATGCAATAAATATAGTCTCGTCCAAGGAGTAGATTATAATCCAGGGGTCCTTGAACTACCATTACGTTCATTTGAACATTTTTTCCTCTCAATGTTATGGGTACATTGGGAAGGATCCCTAACAGTCGACTAGTTCCTTTATCAAAGCCTGTTAGATTTCTCATCTAAGGCAAAAGCGATGGCGAACCAAGCGCTTTCTAAGTAGTCGAGGAAAGGATACTCACAGAAGCCCCTTCATCTATGATGGTACCAGCCATAACCATTCTATATATTTGAACAATGATTCAGAATGGTACACTAGCTGATAAACGGGGTTTGCCTAGTTGATTCCAATCAAAGGAGACAACTATGTTGCTTGGAGGTGGGACCGAATAGACGGCCGGGTATGACTCTGACGAACTTCCTTCCTGCGGTAAAGGAATGGGTAAATTGCCCCCATGTTCATTGGAGTCTGTGCTTACGAAAAGAATTTGGACAGTGTCATCCTTGTTCTCTTCGGTGACTGTATCATCTCAAGATGGAACCTCTGAAGGCAAGACCGGGTCAACTGCCGCCTCGACCTTTTGGATTTCATCTGGTATGGGTTCAGATGGTTTGTCTTCAATGATAGATGCTTCAGCTGACCACATGAGTGGGCCAGCCGGATTTTCAACTAGTGACGGACTCGGCAAGAGTTTTTTATATCCAGGAGGAAGTCGTAACGGTGAAACCGGACGATCGTCCAAAACTCTTTTAGCCTCGTCTAAGAAGGGACAACGGTGGATGGCATGATCGCCTTCGCACAATTTACAAGGAAATCTATATTTTCCTTTTTGTCCTGGGGCTTCACTTTCACTAGTCGACGGTGTGTTTTCAACATGATCATCAGAGGTTGACGACACCGGGTTGTGCAAACGAGGAGACCAATCCCTTAAGATCCGAGGGATGCAAGGACAATCTCTATGATAGTGGTCTCCTTTGCAAATGACACATGGCGATTTAGGCCTGGTTGGTGCAGTGTGTGGATTTTCGCTAGAAGACGCTTGTTTGCCCCCATTCGCTTTTGGCTCCTTCTTCTTCTTATCTTTCTTCTTCTTTTCCTTCTTCTTCTCAGGTACTTGACTTTTGGATTTACCAGCCCCATCAAGCGAAGAGGAAGGAGGAGAGGAAGAATTATAGGAAGTAGAAGGTTGGTGGGTAACTCTGGACTCGTCTAGTTGCTGACTCGATTGTTCAGGAATTGCGGTGTTCTGAACGACAGAGGTTGAGAAGAGCCATACAGGCAAGCCGATTGTCAGTCCTGGAAGTGACAATGTTTCCATATGGGGTGCACCAATATCTCCCCAAGAGGAGAAGGGACTAGGATTTCCTCTAAGGGGAATTCCTTGGTTGGTGGATTCCATTTTCTCAACCCAAGATCAACGTAGGAAAGGGTAATGAATATTCTGTTTAAAATAAATTTTAGACGCTTTGACACAACTTTTTTTTTCAATTTTTAAGAGTCGATAAAAAACAAAAGATGACTCTAGTCTCCTTTGATTTTTAATGAGCCTGAAGTGACAAGTGCTCAGATGGACCTTTTCCGTTAAAGAGTCTGAAAAGGAACGAAAGGGACTGCTTTGGAAATCTAGGTAGAGGGATTACCAAACCAATCGCAAAACTGCAGAATACTTTTTACGGTACGACAGTCAATCTTCCCGAATGCTGTGTTCAGTGCATTGTGATCGATAGGGCGGCAGACACAGTTTCCTATGGATAAAGGATTAAGCCTATTGTGGTCTCCCAAAATATACTCGACGGTACGTGGGAGCACAAGTCCGTACTGGCACTTATCATCTCAAAGTGGAGGAATCACCCAACCATTAGTGAGAACAACAGTTACCAGGCTTTACGATGCCGGAATACGTCTCTAGCCTAGACTTCTAAATGTTGTGCATTAGGTTCCAAAGCGTTGTTAGATTCATTGAATTTATTTTATAGCTGATCTTGTTTACGAAGTTTGCCTTTCAGGTTCACCGCGAGATGTAGATGTAATTTCTAAAATGCAATCTAAGATGATAAACAATCTTTTTATCTTCTTTGTGCAATGAAAATCCTAGCTACTAAGGAAAGAAAGACAAAATTCTTTCACAAAGAGCAAAGAGCACACTCTAAATGCACTTTCCTAAATCAAACCAATCAGACGGTCTAAATGCAAATGCACATGCATGTATTTGTTTTCGACTTTCTTAGTATATGAATGATAAGAAGAAAGTTGATGCACAAATCTGAATTTATTTTCAAGCGACAGATATCAACAAGTTTCTTTTCGAAATAAAAAATGGAGACGATCACAACACCTTACGATTTTGAAATGAATACTTGTTTTGACACTAGAAAAATTACAAATTCAGACCAAAAACAATAGTAACAGGATAATCGACTATCAACAGCAATCAAACTCTTTCCTATGATTGAAATCGACACTTGCAGTAGTTTCAAATCAAAGGACGACAGTACGATTACACTACTTTTGCAAAGGAGAAATGAAAACGACTCAACAAACACACAAAAACATTTACAGTTCTTTTGTACAAAGGAGGTGGAATAACAACAAGGAAAAGGGGTTTCAAACATACATATGCTGATCATAGGCAGCAAAATTCAGGAATAGAACTGGAAAGAATGAATCACAGAAACCAAAATTGCACAAAGCCTAGCCTGATCAGCGCACCTGTAACACAGGGAATTTGAAATGCAGCGCACCTTCTACACTCGGGAAGTGCGCAGAATTTCAGATTCTCAGAACAGTACCTGCGCTGGGGCAGAAACGAGACTTTGCTTGGGTTCCGGGTCACAGTTTGCAGTTCAGTTCATGGGTTTTGGTCGAGCAAAAGGTAATCAGTAATTCAACAATCAGGGGTAGATCTAAGGAGGATCTAAGAGCTATCACAAGGGCAATCAGAGAGTTTGTGAATCAGTTGTTTAAATCATAAACAGATCCCGTAGATGGACTGAGGTGGCATTTATCTACTTTGCATTTGCTATGCAAATGCAGTTCGAATGCTACCTGTAAGTTTATGAAATAGACAACAAGGAAGATAAACAAATAAACTAGTTCGTCCCCAGCGGAGTCGCCATTTTGTTACAGGGAAAAGTGTCTACTCAGAACTGCTTATCCCACTAAGGTGTGATAGCTGCCTTAGAAACAAACAAAGTAAAGCTACTTTCATTTTTCCTTTATGAAGTATAGATAAAGAGGAACAAAGAAGACCAACCTCTGTCTTGCGCTAATCTCCTGGTTCGATTCCTCTCTTCCTTGATAGTCTTTCGCTACTTGTTCCCTTGCACGCCCAGCTTCACAGACTACCTGTAAGATCACAGTAGCATAGCACTATACAAAGACATGGATCTATAATCATAAACAATCTAGGATCAGATGTAAATTGACCATACAAATGCAGCAAACATGAATGACAAAAAAGTATGGAGGAAAACTTGAATAGCTTGTATTGATAAACAAGAAAAAAGCTGAGAGGAGTTACAACCAATTGTTCTGACCCAGCATCAACCTCTCAGCAAGGAAGCCCCTCTTCACCTCATACAAAGCTTAGATCACCCAACAATCTGATGTTTGTCTCAAGAAACCAACATCAATTCCTTACAATATGCAAAATTCCAGCCTCTGGATCTCTGGGATGAGGGATCCATATATAGATATCTGTAATGGAGATGAGTCAGCTTATGATTTGATTAGTGTCTTCTCTCTGATAGTTCTTGCTTCCACTTGGATATTGATGATCTCTTACTCATCCTTGGTCGAATTCAGAGAGGCAAGTGTCACAGGAGAAGATTCTGGAAGCTTCCATTGCCTCTCCACCTCGCAGAATGACACTGCCATTTGTCATTTCTCGTCCATCACACCCCATAGAAGGGATTTTTGAAATGCAATGCACCCTCACACTGTACTTAGGTGAGATGCAACGCACCTGGCCTGTGGAGCAGCTGAAATGATCCTGTTTTGACCAATTCTGAGCAGTTTTTCATGGAGAACTTCTGGGAGAAGCTGTAATCAATTGACCTTGTTCCTTTAGGGGTTAGAACAACACTTTTAGGGACTTAGGAGCCCTTGGTTTATGGACATTTCATGCTTGGGGTTGTAGTGCCCAAAAATGTCTATAACAAACCCTGCAACTAATTCTTCAGTCTTTGTCTTGAAAGCATGATTATCCTCAATTTGTAAGTCAGAAGGTAGTACAATTTCCTCATGACTTGGAGAAGGAAGGTTTTGTAAGAATTCCTTAGGATCGCAAAAATCAAATGACTGAATTTGAGAATGCAAAAATTCAATTTCATTTTCATGTTCTTCAACAACTAAATCAAGGAAACACATTTTGATTTGAGGCTATTCTATTGCTTTGACCTTTAACAATACCAATTTAAAAAAAACTTCATCAAGCTCATATTCGGATAACAGCTTGCTGAATTCATCTAAAGCTTTATCTAATGAAAGATCTTCCACAAACCCGGTCATCCTGCCTCACTATCAATGCTTTGGAATATGGATTATTGGGCTGTAGAATTGCTCTGAAACTCGAAGCTCTGGATTTTTGAAAAAATATTCTGATACTTCTCTTTCAGGTTCGTTCCTCCAGTGGAGTCTTGATTGTAAAAATGATGTGGAGTCGCCAGGTGGATGACTTAACTTTGAAGTGCCTGATCTCTATCCACCATCAAAGATCAGAACTAAACATGAAAAGTTCTGAAGAAAAGGAGCACTTTCTCCAGAAAACGAGATTTCCTCTTTGGAGCTAGCTTCTGGCCTGATTTTTTGGAATTTTCTGAAGATGTCCCCAGCGGAGTCGCTAATGATGTTATCACTCAGGTTGTCCCTTGGCTCCTTAAGGGATACGACCGAGGTAACCACAAACTAATCTTTGGGCTGCAGGTCCTAGCCTACCTGCAGTCAGAGAGGGCTCTCTCTTTAAAATTTAACTTTGTTTTGGGTTGATTTTAGGCTAGTTATGGACTTCTTTGGATTTTCGTTTAAGTTTTGGTGGGAAGGAGGATTCTTTCAACTAGAGAGGTAGGTATAGTATGAGAATTTCAAACCATTGGGCATGGAGTCAAGGAGTAGGACTACTGGTGCGTTTTCTTGGTCACAAGAGGAATATGGAGCAAGATAGCTACACATGAAACAACATTCAAGCTAAATGGAGATGGATTGAAGGCTAAGGTATGAGAGGCAATTAAGAATCTCTCATTTAGGTTAACAGAGAGAAGGTGAATGAGCTCTATCTAGGAGCAGTAAAGAATCCCTAGATAACACTCAAACATGGGTGAATTAGGGGAAATATGAGCCAAAGGGAATTCATATTCATTACCAATTCAGATGAAAACATAAAGAAACAACAGAAGTTGAGCATAGAGTGCAGTTAAAAAAAGTCTAGGCTATTCATTTTTCCTTCTATTTTAGATGGTGACATATGTATGATATGAGCATATATCAATGGAAAACAGAGGTAGGAAACACTTATTGAGTCATGTTGCAGCACAAGAATTCCATAATTCACTCTTCAAAACATTAATAACACAGCAAACAGTCCATCTTCCAAGCTTTCAACAGTCTTTGATTAAAGAAATCATCAAACTTACAGAGCGAGTCTCTAGTGGAGCGAATGAACCAACCCCCATAAAACAGTGCATAGGGTGGTTTTATATAAAAAATATATACAGACTGGCCCTTGAGCAGATGTCAGGGGAGAAAAAATCTGAAAAATATCTATGAAACAGATCCAAAACAGATCTGATGTAATAACTGTCTTTACTGCTAAAATGTACTCAAAATAAATGCATAAATGATCTAAAACAGCTGCGCTGGGGCAGCTGGCAACTCAAAACATTGATCTAAGGCTGCTCATGAGACAACAACCTCAAAAATAAATTCAGATGGACTCTTGAGCCACGCACTGTCCCTCTATGTAATAAGTGTGCATTGGGCCCAGAAGCGCCGCTCCAAAATGTGGTTGGATACATTGTTTGTCCAATAACTGTGCTTTTAAATCCTTGTCTGCACCTTCAAGTGGCTTTAAAGCCAAAAAATACAAGTGGGTGAGCCTTTATGGCTCAATGATGCTTTGTTGACTTTGAGCGAATTCCATTAAAGTAATATGCCTTGCAAATATGTCTGCCTGCTTTTGGAAATGCAGATTTCCACTGAAAACACCAACTGATACACTTCGCTGCTTCCCTGATACTCTTTGGCGTGCATCAACTGTTAAATCAACCCATTATGACCGCTGTTCGGCCCCAAAATCTGCAGCGAGGCCCTCTGCCGCCTTAGGGAGGTTATCGGCACTTTGCCGACCAAGAAATCCTTCAAAAATGCTAAATAATTGCAAACTGGACGATTAGAGGAGCACTGGAGGCAAGCCGATGGCGAAATCATGCTTTTGGAGGTATTCTGGGCAATGAGCGATGTAATATAATCGAGGAATGCTTCGTTTCCTTTGTAGCTGTGTCGGGCGGGAGCGCTGCGAAATGATCGGAGTCGTTGATCCGGGGCCCGATCCAACGGCTCCCGATCAATCGCGTATCGGCAGTCGGAAGGACCGGGGGGCGGCCCATATAATATATGAAGCGATGCGATACAAAACATATGTGATGAATATATGTGTATGGAGGATAAATGAATAATGCGCGATTGCGATAGCATATGTGTTTGCGATGCGATGGATTATCGCAATCGGCGGTGAGGCAGGGTGTATATATATATGACGTGGGTGCAGTGCGAAACGCCGACGCGAAGTCGCGATCGGCGAAGAACCGTTGGTGGATCATATATATGTAAATGCATTAAACATAGCGATATGCCGATCGGCGAAATCGCTGTTGGCCAATATCCATCGGAGGCACACATTTGCGCTTGTGTTAACACATGACTCCCCTCCTGACTGCGATATCATATCGGAGGGGGTCCAAAAGACCCCTTTTCATATCGGAGCATGATTTTTTGTAAAAAGGCAAAGGCTCATGAAATCAGAGGAGTATTATTAGTGTTTTGGAAGGGTTTTGGTGGCTTCGGAAGGGGTTTATGCCTTGAGAGGGTGAAAACAAGGCAAAAAGGACGGTTTTTTATTCAACTTCAAGGGAAATTTATGCTTTGGGAAGGAGTCCAAAAGCATTTGGGAAGTTTTATGGAGTGATGAAGGGTTTTATGCATCGGAAGGAGTCCAAAATGCATGAGCAGATGGTTTGAGGGGGGCAATGAGGGTTCTTGCTAAGTTTTAGGTAAACTTAGCAATTCCCAAGTGTAAGCAATTCCTCTTCTTAGGCCTCCTAAGGAAATATGGAACATTGAAGCATGCAAAGTATGACATATTTGGCATGTAAAAATGTCGATCATGAAAGATGAATACCTGTTGCAACAGGAGGCTAACAGAGACCATGTAACATTACAAAGTACAATGCTTATCACAAGCAATCCAGTACCAGCTCCACCTATTACACATAATACAGCTAAGATCTGATCTCCAAATCTATTCCACTGCTTGCCTGCCTCCACTGCTCAATACCTGCTCAAGAATGAATGAGAATGGTTTACCAAACTCGTATTTCACCTCCAAAGAATCACTCACACTGTGTTAGACGTGAGGAGAGGCTATAATACTGGGCAAATACATGAGCAAACTCATTGGCATACTCAATCCCTTGATTGTGCAAGATCTGATGCACAACTATAGTTGCAACTTATAGCAATCTGATTCTCTAACACCTGTCCATGTTGAACTGAACATGCACTGACATGCAACTGAGTTAACTGATGTATTCTATAGTTGTATTATGAGTTAATAATTAGTTTAACAACTCATCATTAGTCTATTTGTAGTTAGACTAACTACAACTAGTTTAACCAAGTCAAACTGAACACAACTCCATCAACTCTACAATCAACTCCACCAAACTCAACTGATTGAGTTCTAACTGAAGTCATGCATGCAACAACTCAACTGACTCATAAGAAAAGCGTATTTCCTTTTGATAGCTGCATGGGCCACATCTGTAGCTCAAACTAAAGTGCTCCAAGAGAATAAGATCAAGTTTATAGTCCAAATATTATTATGAGACAATAATATTTGACTTTTCTATTTTGGACAACGAGTCTAAAAATAGACTTTGATCACTCCTGCTGTGGTCACTCCTACTGTGATCACTCCTGCTGTGGTCACTCCTGCTGTGATCATCCCTGCTGTGGTCACTCCTGCTGTGATCATCCATGTTGGGATCCAAAAATAAAACTTGCGCCATAATTTGCCTGCGGGCCCACTTAGTGAAGGCGACTCTTTTCACTAAGCTCCATCATCTTGTTGCAATCTCAACATTTTCACCAAGGTTCACTTCGAATATTATGTATTTTCCTTTGACGTATCATGGACTAAAAGTAACAATCTCATCATACAGAGGCAAGATGACAGATAACCAAGTAGTGATAGTTGTACAAGCCCTCTTGTACTTTACCCAACTTGTTTCATGAGTCACACATGGCTTCATGCAAACTAACCTATGAATGAAACAAATAACAAAGCAAAGCAAGAGCAGGAGTAAAAGTGAAAGAAAAACAAGTAAGAAAACAATCAAGCAAAGCATGTAAGAAAACAAGTGTGCACGCAAGCAACTGAAAGCAAACACTACTCCTACTCCTATACTAACAGTTCATGGCCCTGATCATGTGAAGTGATACTTCCAATGCAACCACCGACACATTGGTAGATCCATGTTGGTGAAGGCTTGGTCTGCAAGTAACCTAGTTGTGCGGACCAACAGGCAAGAAATATATAACAATGAAGACAACCACACTTTGTGTTTCAAAGTCCCCACGGGACATAAGTGAGTACATGTGCATGACGGGCAGTCCGTGGACTTATCATGGTGTTGTGTGACACTACGTGAAATTTGAAGCATAAGAACACTCTTGACTGAGACATGCAAGCAAACAAAAGAAACAAAGATAACTTGCGTCGCGCATGAGTGCTTGCAATATAAGACTCCTCCTATGCATGAGAAATGGGATCGTACAGTTCGAGTGGAGGAAGTGTGATCCGTGTGTGAGATGGATCTTAAATGCATACAAATGAGTGATGAGGAGCCCGGGTGATTGAAAATTCTCATGATCGGAAGCGAGACTAACCCCAAGAGAGCAAGGGCCTGACATAACCATCAGCTTCGGCTGAAGTGCCTCGACAGTCTTGGGTGCCTCAACTTCATCATTGGGTAGATCAACATAAACCTATGGCTTCGAAAGATCAACTATGATATATTCATGATCGTGATAAACAATGGAAGTAAATGGATCATGACCGCCACGATCCGAAAAATCAATGAATTCTTCGGCATCCTCATGATCAGATAAATCAAACAGAGGGATAGATGAAAAGTGAACAAACTCATCCTCTGTGTTTCTGGAAAAGACATATGAAGGATCAAGTGGATCTTCAATGAATAACTTATCCTCTCCATTGTCGAATGATGGACTAACATATAGTGAGTTATGCAAGTGATCAACAATGGGTGCACCCATGGACAAAGTCACACATGAAAAATAATGGATGGTAGGCTCACCAAAGAGGTTAGGAAAGAATGGAGGGGGATCAGACCGAAGGGAATCATCCTTCGCCAAGTGTTGATGTTCAAGCTCCCACTCATACTCCTCATGAATGATAGCGCATGTTGGTTGTGCAACACCAACTTCGTCAATGGGTTGTTCCTCATTCACAACAAGCAAAGAGTTCGGAATGGATGAACACAAGGCAACATCATCCGTAGGAACACTTGAGTGTGAAGAAGGAGGTCGAAGAAAAGAGTGCAAATGAGAACTTGAAGGACTCACAACCAAATCTGCATGAAAATTGAGTGGAGTGATGTTGGGAGAGTGTGAAGGATGAACAGGTGTGTGAGCATGATCCTCAACATCATTGGGCAGTGGAGGAGTTGTTGAATGAGAGGGAGGCAGACAGTGAATTGAGATAGTGCCCGCTCCCACATGAGATTGTACAGTTCCATCAATGAAGAATGTTGAGTAAGGCTTGATCTCAAGCTTCCTCTTGGGATGGGCATATTTCTTAAGGTACTACTTGAACTGGTCCCAAAGATAAGCAAATTTCATCTGGCTCATCGGAGCTTGAAACCGCAAGTCATGGAAGCACTGCCAAAAATAAATGATGGATTCATGCGGAGCCCTCCATTGCTGTAATAGTTTCTAGACAAGATGGTCTGGATAAAAATCATAGAACGTGTCTTCAGTAAGATCACAGAAGTGCTCAAATGAGTGCACGATGTCAGCTGGTAGGCTGAGCACCCAACGAAATGGAGATTCACAAAGTGTGTATGCAAGCAGGAAACCGACCTGTTCATTAGAAAACTCATCTTCCTCATGAATCATGGAAAGAAAGTTATGTAAGTGCTCAGGCCAGGCCACTTCACGATTCGAAAAGCTTCCCCGAGATGGAGACATCTTCATGATTCGAAAAACACCTCGGGGTAAGAAGAGTGCAAGACTCCATGAAAGATATGCAAAGGTTCAAAATTGGATGAGAGGACACTACTTGTCATCAAGTCCTCCTTCTAGCGCCAGAAATGTTGACGACGCTAAACCCGCCAACATGTCAAGGGGATCTCCCTAGTAAGAAGTTGTTATAGGCATATTTGGGCACCTCAACCCCAATCTTATATGTCGATAAACTATGGCTCTTTAACCCCTAAAAGTGTTGTTTCATACCCTAAAATATCATGGTCAACTGATTACATCATTCCCCAAAAGTTCCACTTGAAAAACCATCCAGAACTGGCCAAAACAGGACCATACTGACTGCTCCATTGTCAAGGTGCGATGCATACCGACTTCTACACTAGCCAGGTGTGATGCATACTGAAAAGGCCTTTTGTGGGGTATGATTAGCGAGGATGGACAAATGTTCAAGACAGTTTGCTAAGTGGATGCTCATGGAATCTTCCAGAAACTTCTCCTATGACACTTGCCTCTCTGAATTCGCCCAGGGATGAGTAAGAGATCCAAGAAATCTCCAAGTGGAACCAAGAACAACAAGTGGAATGACACTAATCAAAAACCCAGAGATGACTCACACCCTTGCATACATCTATAAATGGATCCCTCATCTGAGAGATCTGGAGGCTGGAATTTTGTAATTTGTAAGGAAGTGCTAATAGTTTGTATCTGAGAAAGAGCATTGTATTGTTGGGTGACCTTGCTTTTCATGAGGTGAAGAGGGCTTTCATGCTGGGAGGATCATGCTGGATCAGACAACTGGGTTGTAATTCTCCCCTCTATTTTAATAATGTTCTTTGAGTTTTCCTCCATACAATTGTGTATTTGTGAATGCCATTGTATGTTCATTGTATTTCAGATTCTGCAATGCTTATGATATAATAGATCAAGATGCGTTGATGGTGCTTTGTTACTTTGTTTCTACAGGTATTCTCTAAGCGGGATAAATAGGAGAGGAAGTGCAATCTTTGTCAAGGGGGAGAGAGATCAAGCAAGGAGTTAAGTGGAAGATCATAGAGGAAATCCCAAATTGCTTTGATTGTTTGTTTGCTAGGATAACTGCCAATCCTAGAGGGCTAGTAGGTCAAAAAGACACTAGTTTTCCTAGAAAAAAATGGCGACTCTGCTGGGGATCGAATAGATGTTTGTTTGTTATTGTTGTTTGTTTTATAAACTATAGACAGAGCTTGAAGTTAGCCAGATAGCCTTCGAACTGCTCTTGCTCTGCAATTGCATAATAGATGAATGTTGCTTCAGTCAATCTCCGGTTTATTTTATGAATTGAACATTTGACTTACAAGTATTCTAGATGCCCTTTTGGTAGCTCAGTAACCTCTCAAGATCATACCTCTGTACTTTTCTCTTTACTGTCCATCATAGCTCAGCTTAACTCACTGAAATCAACTGCAAATTTGAGCCAAAACCCATCTCAGTTGCGCTCCCTGGCCCATCGCACTGTCTGTCACTGTCTACTGGTATGCATCGCACCTCCCGAGTCTGAAAAGTGCAATGCACCCTTGTTTCTCTGAAGCACAGGTGCGATGACTGACTGAGCCTATTTCCCTCCTTGAAATTTGGGGTTTTTTGTCCTTGTTTTCAGCTTCGTTTAGTTGTTTTGCTGCTTATGAACAATATCTCATTATTGAAGCTTCCTTGCATCGGATAGATCAACCTCCATTGATTAGGACTAGTAAATGTTTTTATGTATTTGTCCATCATTTACGATCCTTTGTCAAAAAGTTTCTTAAATCGATCTGTCGTTTTGGTACAGAAAGTGTCGTAACTGTCGTTTTGTGTCAAAAAGGGAAGTGTCGTTGAGTCTTCCTTCCCTAGATAGTCGATTGAACTTTTTATCATGTATTTGATTTGATTTATTATATATTTGAAGTGTCGAAAGCATTTTCTATTCGAAATTGAAAAGTGTCGTTTAGTCTTCCTTTCTATTTTGAAAAAGAAATTGTCGAAATGTTGCTTTGAGTAAAAATATTTCAGATCTTTACTACATTTAGTTTTCTTTTTTGGCATTTACACACTAAAGAGAATGAAAACAAATACATGCATTTGCATTTGCATTTGCATTTAGACTATGTGCAAAAAATGATTTAGGAAAAGTGCATTTAGTGTGTGTTGTATGCTCTTTGTTTGAAAGAATCGTAATCTTCTTTCCTTAGTAGCTAGGATTTTCATTGCTCAAAATAAACAACGATTGTTTATCATTATAGACTGCATATTTAGGAATTTTGAATCTCCATCACGCGATGAACCATTGAAAGGAAAACTTTTAAACAAGGTCAACTCTAAATTAAATTTCAATGAACTTAACAATGCTTTGGAACTTAATGCAACACCTCTAGAGGTTTAGGCTAGAGACGTGTTCTGGCATCGTAAAAATCTAGTAACTATCGTTTTCATTGAAGGTTGGGTGATTCCTCCTCCTTGATACGACAAGTGCTAGCACGGACTTATGCTCCCCGTACCGTCGCGTATATATTGGGAGACCACAATAGGCTTATATCCTTTATCCATAGGAAGCTGTGTCTGCTGCCCTATCGATCGCAATGCACTGAACACAGCATTCGGGATGATTGATTGTCGTACATAAGTCCTTGGTAATTTCTCTTTAATTTATCACCAAGGTGTATTTTGCTGTTTTGTGATTCGTTTGGTAATCCCTCTGTCTAGATTTCCAGAGTAGTCACTTTCGTTCCTTTTCGACTCGTTAAAAGAAAAGGTCCATCTGAGCACTTGTCAATTCAGGCTCATTAAAAATCGAAGGGGACTAGAGTCATCTTTAGCTTTTTCTCGACTCTTAAAAATTGAAAAAGCAAAGTTGTGTCAAAGCGTCATTAAAATTTATTTATTTCGGAATAACATCCCTGTTCCTACGTTGATCTTAGGTTGAGATAATGGATTCCACCAATCAAGGAATCCCTCTTGAGGGGAATCCTAGTCCATTTTCTTCTTGGGGAAATATTGGTGCTCCATATATGGCTACATTGTCCCTTCCAGGAATCACAATTGGCTTGCCAGTATGGCTATTCTCAACCTCTGTTGTTCAAAACACCGTGATTCCTCAACAATCGAATCAAAATCCAGTTGATACTGAAGTTGACCCTTCACCTTCCTCTTTGTTTGTTTCTCCCTCCCCTTCTTCATTTTCGCTTGGTGAAAATAGTGATGCTAGTAACCAAGTGCCTAAGAAGAAGAAGAAAGGGAAGGAGAAGAAGAAGAAGTCAGTTAAGCAAGGGGGCAACCATGCAGCATTTGGTGAAAATCCGCACACTAAGCTTTTCAAACCTAAAGATCCATGCATAATTTGTAGAGGAGACCATTTACATCGAGAATGTCCATGCATTCCTCGGATCTTGAGAGAATGGTCCCCCCGTTCGCACCAAGCAGTGTTGTCAACCTCTGGTGATAAAGTTGACAACACACCATCAACTAGTAATAATGGGCAGAGAAGAAAGGTCCAAATTCCATGTAAGTTATGTGAAGGTGTTAGGCCCCTATACTACTAGTGTAACCCATTATTGTTATTAGTACAACCCACTTATTATATTGATGTACCCATGTAGTGCCCATATTATTACTATTGTGCCCCATAGAAGCCCACTATTGTTATTATTGTGCCCTTACATTATTATTGTTATGTCGGCTCTGATTATGTTATGACCCCTTAGACTCCTATATATAGAAATGAGGTCTTTTCATTTGTATCATCTAAGAATTGTTCATTTATGTAATGTAAAGGAGGTTTCCCCCTCGAAAGGGCTAAATTATAAGGGGTTGATCTATCTTTTCTATCTTTTCTTGAGCTGGTTTCATAACATTTGGTATCAGAGCTTTGGATTCCAGGGTTTCGCTGCTCCAAACAAGTCATCGTGGAATTTTCGCTATAATTTTTTTTTCTGAGACGTTTCAGAAGCTAAAAAATAAACCCATTTGATACGAGATTGTAATGAAGCTCGGGTCCGAATTTCAGAGCTTTTTGCGCTATATTTGCGTAGATATGATCTGAGGAAGTTGGTATTTTTGCAGACTCCTGAATTACATTCCAAACAGGTGACCTGGGGAAAATCATCATAACTTTCTCTCTGGGCATCGGATTGAAATTTCGTAAGAAGGTACAGAAAGAGGACAGACTGTAGTTTCTTGTAGATATTTTTCAGAGCCAAAGGTTGAAACAGTGACACGTGGCACTTCATACAAGTTCGCTCTTCTGGAAAGGTCTATAATCAGGTCATCTTGGGAGATTGTGCATAACTCTTTCTAAGAGAATCCAATTTGGATCAGACTGGTGGCATTGGAAAGAGAACAAAGAGGGCTACCATAGGTCATAATTTCGAAACTTAAATATCCAAAAGTATAGAGTTACAGTCGTTTCAAAATTGAGCTCCTAAAATCAAGAAAAAGCAAGATGAGGAAGTTTGATGGCAAGGATTCGGTAAATTGGATACTTCAGATGGAGCAATATTTTGATCTACATGGTGTACCACTGTTACAAATGGTATGTATTACATCTTCATATTTAGAACCAGAGCAATTTTTATGGTATGAAGGGCTTTGTTCTCGTAAACAACTTGTTACGTGGTCAATTTTCACAGAGGAAATGATAGCACATTATGAGGATACAAAGAGCAACACCTTCTTTAGAGCAACACCACAACAATTGGAAAGAGTAAAAGGGCTTTGTGACATAGTGGAAAGAAAAATTATGGAAACCAGGAAGCCTACCCGTCACAACTATAAATATGGAAGTCTTGTTTCTCCTAGCCTTCCACAACCTACAAGGGTTACACCACAACAATTGGAAGAAAAAAGAGAAAAATGGCTTTGTTACAATTGTGATAGCAAATGCACTAAAGGTCATAAGTGTGCTGATAAGAAATTATTTTACATAGAATATGAAGAGGAGGAAGAAAAGGATCAAGAAACATCAAAAGAAGAAGATATACGCCAGGACCCCACCCCAGAGAAAGAAGAAATGAATCAGACCATATCTTGTAAAGCATTGACAAGAATTACCACTCCTCAAACTCTAGAGATAGAGGGACATATCAAGAAGAAAAAGGTTCAAGTAGTGAAAGATCACATCGAGCATCAACAACAAGTTCTCCAAATTTTAAAGGATAACGCCACTTCGGTGCAAAATCAAATGAAACAACAGGTAGATCAACATCGTAGTGAAAAATGTTTTGATGTAGGCGATTGGGTATTTTTACTACTACATCTCAAGCAAGCTATTTATGAGAAGGAAATGTTGGCAATACTACATGCACTTAAAAAATGACGACCTTACCGAATGGGAAGACTCTTCAAGGATGAGGATGTGGAAGCATTATTTTGTGCTATTTCTATTATCCAACCAGATTGGATAAATGAAGCAAGGGATGAATGGAAGAAGGACGAAGAAGTATGGCCACTTATTCAAAAGTTGCAAAAGATCCCAATTCAAACAATATTGCTAGATGTTGAAAACGAAGTAAAAATCATATTGGAACGTGGAGCAGTCACAGACACAAGAACCCGATAGCCACAAAATTGATCAATTTCAGATTATCTCATCAAGTGGAAGAACTTACCCGCTGAAGATTCCACACGGGAGGACAAGAATTTTATACAGAAGCATCAAGAACTACTCAAGCGTTGAGGACAACGCTTTTTGAAGGAGAGGGGCATGTTAGGCCCCTATACTACTAGTGTAACCCCTTATTGTTATTATTACAACCCACTTATGATATTGATGTACCCATGTAGTGCCCATATTGTTACTATTGTGCCCCATAGAAGCCCACTATTGTTATTATTGTGCCCTTACATTATTATTGTTATGTCGGCTCTGATTATGTTATGACCCCTTAGACTCCTATATATAGAAAGGAGGTCTTTTCATTTGTATCATCCAAGAATTGTTCATTTATGTAATGTAAAGGAGGTTGCCCCCTCGAAGAGGCTAAATTCTAAGGCGTTGATCTATCTTTTCTTGAGCTGGTTTCATAACAGAAGGGGACCATACCCTTCCCCATTGTCCTTTTTTGGATGAAGCCAAAGGAGTCTTGCATAACCATCCTGCTTCACTGCAGCGACTTCCATCTGGATTCAGGAAACTCTCCCCAAGTCCTTTACTAGTTAAAAATCCAACTGACATAATTCAACCGTTGGTCGAAACACCTATCACTGAGAGTGAATCTTCTGAGTCCATATCAGACCAGAGTCAACAGGTCGAGATGGCAGTCGACCCAATTTTACCTTCATAAGATCATACTCATTCTCGAGAGAGTGAGAACGATACCGTTCAAATTCTCTTTGTTAATTCAGAGTCCAATGAACTTGGGGGAAATCCGCCCATTCCTTCACAATAGGAAGGGAATCCCCTAATTCCTGCAACTCAAGGGGTCATTTTTACTGTTTATTCGGTACCCCTTCCAAGTAGTCTACTCACTTCCTTTGATTGGAATCGATTAGCAAGACACTCTTTCAAGTGATGTGTTTCTCGCATGAAGGAAAAATTGTCACTATTGACCAGCTTTCATTTCCGGGCTCAAACACAACTCCAAGTAAAACATCATCTCTAAATGGTCCTTTTGCATCAAGAATGTCTCTTCAACCTTCATTCCATCCACCTAATTACCGTGAGTAAACTGGTGAATGTAACGAAGCTTAGGGGGGCATGCACCCTTGTCTATTTTAAGACGAACCCAGCTGAAAATATAGGTTTTCCTGTAGGTTATGTGATTGGAAGTGTCGTCCCACACCATTCACCTTTGTCCATTATGTGGACAAAGCCTAGGAATTGTTTTGTATAATCGCTGACGAAACCATCCTACCATATGAATTTCCCTGTAAGTTAAGTGATTGGTCTGACACACCATTCACCTTTGTCTATTTTGTAGACAAAGCCAAGGAAGTGTTTTGTCTGCTCTGTTGACGAAAACAATCCTGCTTAACCACAATGATCTCCATATGGTTACTGGAGACTCTCCTTTTCTCGATGTCTGGGGGCATGCAAACATTTTTATGCAAGCCAAAAACGACCAATTTCATTTTTTTATTAGCTTTTTAGTTTTTTAAACTTCTTAGGTTAGGTGATTGGTCTGACACACCATTCACCTTTGTCTACGCCGTAGACGAAGCAAAGGAAGTGTTGTCCAACCGCTGATGAAACCATCCTACCTAACCTCAGTAGTTGCTTAGCCTTTTAGTTTTTCTAGCTTTTTAGTTTTTTGTCTTTTCTAGTTTTTTAGTCTGGTCATTTCTAGTCCGCATAAAAATAAAAACTAAAAATTGAGCATAGTTTCTGCAAGGTTCAAGCTCGTTAAAAAATGAACCCACATCCCACTGAACATATTTTCTGCAAGGTTCAAGCTCGCTAAAAAATGAACCCGCCTCCATCTGAGCATAGTTTCCGCAAGGTTCAAGCTCGTTAAAAAATGAACCTGCATCCCACTGAGCATAGTTTCCGCAAGGTTCAAGCTCGCTAAAAAATGAACTTGCCTTCATATGAGCATAGTTTCCGCAAGGTTCAAGCTCGTTAAAAAATGAACCCGAATCCCACTGAGCATATGTTCCCCCAGAGTTCAAGCTCATTAAAAAATGAACCCACCTTCAGTAAGTAACCTTTATGATTGCCATGCTATCAGCCTTTTGAGCCTTGGTTGTGTTCCTGCCATCACCTCCATCCTCTTGGCCGATCATGTGCTTCCACTTGATTATTTACCCTTTTGAGGAATAGCTGCGATGAGTGGTTTCAACAGTCAACCTCTTCACATCACCATGTTTTGAGAAGTTCCAAGCTTACCCGGAACCAGTTGCTACCCTAAACACCACTCGCTCCTAAAAAATGAGTCCTCTTTAAACCCTTTTTAGACTCGCTAAAAATGAAAAGATTGTCAAGCTATTGGCCTCTCCAGCTCGCTAAAGTGATTGGAAGCGCCATCCTTCCTGTATATTTTAATATTTTTCGGACCTGAGGGATTATCTCACGAAAAAGATCGAGCGTTTGTCTTTTTCGGCTCGCTAAAGTGATCAAAAAGTCATCCCTTTTGTATTATTTTAATCTTTTTCGGACTTAAGGGATTATGCTATGAAAAAGAACTGTTGGAGTTTCCTTTTCATCCCTTTTCAAACTCTCTAGACATGAAAAGGACGAGTTATCCTTGCCGTTAAACTCATTAAAATAAAAGCAACAAACTTGTCCACCAAGACAAGAACGAGTTTCACTGTTGCTAGACTCGCTAAAACATAGCGACAGGTTTGGCCAAAGGGAAAATTATAGAACAAGAATATGTTATCCTCCTCAAGCTTGACAATAATAAAGGAAAGAAAACTTGAAGAATTTTATGGTAGCAGGTTACTCTTGAACATGACTCTTTCACTCCATCACCATGATTGAGTCGGGTTGGGATATTCCGTTCACCGATCATTTCACCATTGGTCTTTCACACCATCCATTTTTGGGGTTAATGCTACCAATCCATCTCAGTGTCGCTGATATGTTCAAGAGAAGTCATTCAGTCGAGAATTCACCATCCAGTTAATGTCTCATCCACTGCAATACCTTCAACCTCCGTTTTTCATGATCACTATTCCTGAACCTTGTATCACCAGATCGTTTTCACCTCCAGAAAATCTTTTGCTTCGTTTCATGTCGTAGATGTGGGATACATTAAGGACCTCCTATGATGGGTCACTTCTTTTCAACATCAGCTCATTATCCAAGAAGTTGACTTAGAAACAACCCTTTTAGTACTTTGAAGCTTGCATGCCTCAACGACAAGTTTCTCACTTCCAGCGACATGTTGACATCAATGGCCTTCGACCGAAAGATTTTGCATGGTGTTCGACATCGGATCATATATTCACACCACATGAATTGTACTGTAGTACCTTGAGGGTCATCATCATTATCGGTGATTCCTCTCGCGTCTGTTAACAACTCACATTATTGGCTAATAATCAGGCGATGTCTTTCCATGTTCGACTTCATAACATCTTTTCACATGGATCGACTTGTACACCGGGCGAAGATTGAACAAGTTTGAAGACCTCAGATCTAGTTTCATCCATCTGGGCTGAGATATAATCAGGGATATAAAGACATCAAATGTACACAGAAGCTGCACAGATAGTCATCTAAGCCAGGGAAGATGACTCTACATATGAAGAATCACCAGTCTGCAATTGCAGACGATTATCTGTCCTATGTACATGAAATGAATTTATAAAGTTGAGCATGGGAATGCCTGCCTTAGCTAGATCATGAAAAATTTATATTTTGATGATGTATTGTACTGTATCTTATACAGTTCACCTTCCAGTTTCGAAAACCTCGAATCCTCATGTTAAAGCATTTCACCCGACATCAAAGATTTACGACTTCATGCTTTAGGGGGCAACTGTTATAGACATATTTGGGCACCTCAACCCCAATCTTCTATGTCGATAAACTAGGTTTCTTTAACCCCTAAAAGTGTTGTGTCATATCCTAAAAGATCATGGTCAATTGATTACATCATTCCCCAAAAGTTCCACCTGAAAAACCTTCCAGAACTGGCCAAAACAGGGCCATACTGACTGCTCCACTGTCAGGGTGCGATGCATACTGACTTCTACACTAGCTAGGTGAGATGCATACTGAGGAGGCCTTTCGTGGGGTGTGATGAGCGAGGATGGACAAATGTCTGAGACAGTTTGCTAAGTGGATACTCATGGAATCTTCCAAAAACTTCTCCTATGGCACTTGCCTCTCTGAATTCGCCCATGGATGAGTAAGAGATCCAAGAAATATCCAAGTGGAACCAAGAACAACAAGTGCAATGACACTAATAAAAAACCCAGAGATGACTCACACCCTTGCATACATCTATAAATGGATCCCTCATCTGAGAGATCTGGAGGCTGGAATTTTGTAATTTGTAAGGAAGTGCTGATAGTTTGTATCTGAGAAAAAGAATTGTATTGTTGGGTGATCTTGCTTTTCATGAGGTGAAGAGGGCTTTGATGCTGGGAGGATGATGCTGGATCAAACAACTCGGTTGTAATTCTCCCTTCTATTTTAATAAAGTTCTTTGATTTTTCCTCCATACAATTGTGTATTTGTGAATGCCATTGCATGTTCATTGTATTTCTGATTCTGCAATGCTTATGATATAATAGATCAAGATGCTTTGATGGTGCTTTGTTACTTTGTTTCTACATGTATTCTCAAAGTAGGATAAGTAGGAGAGGAAGTGCAAGCTCTATCAAGGGGGAGAGAGATCAAGCAAGGAGTTAAGCAGAAGAACCAAGTTGGTTCCTTTGCCTCTCTCTTATCTATCATACATAGAGGAAATCCCAAATTGCTTTGATTGTTTGTTTGCTAGGATAGTTGCCAATCCTAGAGGGCTAGCAGGTCGAAAAGACATTAGTTTTCCCAGAAACAGAAGTCCCAACTAGACCTCAGACCATTTGGTGTAGGAGTCCCAAGAGTGGGTCGTAAGGTAATACCTTGATCGCAATGTCGCACAGAGGCAAGTAAGATAACTCTGTCAGTAGAAATGATGTGACTGATGCAGAGAGTCAAGGAAGGTGCATGAGAGGTTCTAACACTTCGAAGGGAGAAGAAGGTGAAGGTGTGTTCTAGGTTGAAAGGGATCAGTCCCAACTCGGCTAGGAACACACAACACAAAGGACATGCACAACTTCCAGTGGAATAGTTCACTTGGATGTGGCAATCACATCATACAAGGTAAGATAACACGAACAACACTCACAGATCAGTCTGAGACGAGTGTGACGGTTGTTATAGCAAGGTTCATGTGAAAGGTTTGTCTAATGTCTAGCATAGCAGTCGAAACGGACGGTGACAACATTAAAAACATATACAACACATTAACAACAAGATTCATATAATTTCATGTGAATCAGTTCATACACAAGTACATAAGTTAAACAACATATATCTTAAGGCAACTAGAGCAGTCCAACTACAATAACAATATATGCATGAAAATGTGATTGCTCTTATTATATAAAGAAGTGTAAGTGTCATTCATACAATACATCCATGTAAACCTGCTAGCCCCAATGGTGGAATGTTACAGCCACATATGCCTGCCCCTCCAAAGAGATGTACTAGCTTCGTGTAGTGGAGAAGCCAAGGTGCATTACAATATTGTCCAAGCCTTCTTCAAGATAGTCGTAGTTGAAGCTTGGCTGACCAAAAGCCTATATAATGAGTTATGAGGGACTATTTATAACAAAGGGTGGGGTGACCCTTGACATTCCCCTTTGTGACCATTCAACTACCCTCATGACCCTTCACCTACTCTATAATTGTTACATCCACTCTTGACACTTGTATTACACTTGACATGACTCAACATTACAATGCACATGTACCCATGTGAACAATGGCTTGGAGAAGCCAAACTAGACATCATTCGGACTTAGACAACAATAGAAGTCCAACTACACAACATCATCATGCTGATCAACAGTGACATATTGATGCTAAGATTGGTAGTCCTTGATAGTGTCTGTGTATTCTGTTGTGACATCCGCCTGAAACCTGAACCTTGCCTCCATAGCATCTGGGTACATTGCTCGGGCTCCTTTTTCCAACTCGTCTGTGAGCATGCGCATCAGTGTCTTCAGTGTGGACAGACTAGAAATGTACTTGCACATGATGTCTGCACTGATATGCAAGTCTAGGTTGGTGGCGGTGCGCATCAAATCGTCGAAGTATGAGTCAAGCTCCTGTTGGACTTTCTTGTTTGTCTTCGCTTGGGTGAGAGTCCCAAGTGATGGGATCACATGAGTGTGCACTATAACATCCATGCTTTTGAATACTCGTGCATTGGAAACCTGTATGCCAGTGATGAGTTGTGGTAGGTCCTTGTAGTTCCAGATCTGACTATGGATAGGTGCTTGTAGCTTGACCGCATTGGCCCTCATCATCTTTGGCAAGTGAAGTGGGGCTCCCTTGTACTTCATCATCCATGCTTGCATGTTATCAATGACAACATGTATGTTCTTCAAGATGCATGCTCTTCTCGCACATCACTGCTGCCATCGAGATGAACAACTGCTTGATGCACGGTACCAAACTTGGAGTATAATGCTCGCATAACTGTGTTCAAGGGCAATACTTCATCTAGAATTTCCTTCTTCAGTTCAACTCGGGTGGACATTCTCACCAAGTCTCGTCCCTGCTTGGCCACCTGTAGTTCCTTTGCCATTCGCTCATTCTCAACAATGAGAAAACAAACACTTAAGATAGTGGCTTTGGCATACACTCTAGTTGCATCGACCATAACAGCTAGATGCTTGTGCACATTAGTCACGATCACTTGCTCTTCAAATTATGCAGGGGATGTTTGGTCCTCCGGAGTCAGTACTCTGTAAGACTGCACAACTCTGTGGTGAGATTCATCAAAGGAGATGTTGTGCACCTCTACTTCCGGCTGACCACCATGGATTTCAATGCCTCCTTGGTGATTCGAGACTTGCTCATCATCTGGATGCATTGAAGTGGGCGAGTTGACCTCTCTATGGTGAGGCATGAGGTCGGTGTCCTATTCCAACTCCTGCTACTCCATGTCTGCATCCAACTGTTTAAGAGCATGTTGTATCTCATGAGCAAAGTCTTGCCCCTATGAGGGTTCACCCTGTTCACCTGATGCTAGTTGTCAAGAATAATCAACTACTTGTATGGGCGTTGCTTCATCTGTCTGCACGTGATGCACCCCCTGCTAAATTTGCTGCTGTTGTGCTTCCTTCTCCTGTTGGTATAACTCTTGTTCTTTCCATAGTTGCTCCCTCAGATCATGCAACTCCTTCTCTGCTTCTTCCATTCTCTTCTAATCCCTCTGCCTTCGCGTGATTTGCTTGTCACGTTGCTGCCTCTTCTATTGAATATCCATAGTTGCTTGTTCTACATGTTGATCTGCTTGAAACTTTTGGCTTTTCTCCTTCTCCATGCGGACGACAATCTTCCTATTCCCTTTGTTGTGCATAGGTATGCTTGGCTCTGCTGCCTCTGTTGTTGCTATTACTGCTGGTGTTCTTCGTGATGCTACTTTGTTAAACACTCTACGACGAAGATGACCTGTTCATTGGGTTTGGAGGAATTGTAGCAATACCTCCATGAGTCTTCCTCGGTCCAATGAAATGCCCCATGGATCCAATTGAACTGAACTCTCATGCAGTGATCCTTCACAATGCAATGTGGGTCATATGGGTTGAAGCTTCAGATGTCGAAAAGGTCCTTATTCATCTGTTCAGCTTCGACATCTGCTTGCTTGACGCTTCGAATCACATATAACCCAATCCACAATGGAAGAGTGGGCCAAGCTGCCTTCTTCCTTTGTTGCAGTCTAGCTGTCAATCCTGCTAAGATATGATATGCTACTTCATGCATGACAAGCACGTCCAAGGTAAAATTTGGCAAAACATGCAGAGGATTCTCCGCACTGAAGACTCAGATGAACGTGTCAGACGGTGACGCATACCAATCTGCAATGCCTAACAATGCCTTCATTGCTTCCTTTGACATGCAGCGTGGATTCTCTTCGAATATCAACCTGTACACTGGGGTGACAAAATGGTTGGAAAACTGTATGATCACTCCTCTAAAGCTGCATTCATACAACAACTCGAAATACATTTTCAGAATAGTCTCCGTCGGTGACCATGCCCACTCCAAGCCCGGGAACTCATGTTGGGCACAGACTGCATCTAGAATGTAGGCAGACATATAAATATCTGCATGCATACCCTCGGGTGACTGTTGAGCCTTCGTGACTTGTTCCCTTAGCCGATGAGCCAGTATGTCGGACCAGTTGCATGGTCTTCCTTCTCTAGCCAGTTGGTCCAGTGAGATCACCCAACTCTGAGGAAAGGTTTCAGTGCTTGCTTGGCCACTTAGTCGACATGCAAATATGACCAAGTATTGGTATGCCTTCCTCAATATCTCTGTCTTGTAGATCTGATTGGGTATCATCCTAAAACGAGATGGCTCCTTTACCCAATCCTTCAAAATGTATCTGGAGTGAGCTTTGCTGTCAGGCAAGCTTAATGGAGGATTCATGATAGTCATGGGCTCGGTCATATGATACATCTCATAGTAATCTTGTGCCCAGAAGGTTGCAAGCTTCGTCCCACTGACACTGCTCAAGGTCATTGTCTCGGGGTCAGTGTGAGAGACGATACAGTGAATCATGTCCACGCATGGGAACGCGGGGTATCTGCATGCAATTTGGTACAAGCCGGACTTATGAATATTCACGTACACATGACGGTCTTCCCTAAAAGTACCTGTGAATGTTTCATTCACCTCTTGCCACTTCAGTTTGATGTCCTTGTTTAGATACAACTTTGTATCTTCATGGATCAGCGAACCAGAGGACACCTGCTCGACTGATGCTCCAGCTGCAATACCATCAGTGTCCTGAGATCCTATTCTCTTGGAAGCCATTGAGATATATGAACACTTTAAAGATCTGGAAATAAGCAGCATGCATGGCAAGAAATATGTCAGTGAAAACAAAGGAAATTTTGGGAAGGACACAACACATACCTGGGAAACTGATGAGCAATATTGTGCAACTTTCACTGGGAGGCTGGGTGACTGGCTGTTAGAACTTCGCAAAAGGCAATTAGGCTATCTGGGAAGCATGACTGGCTGTTGGATCTGTGAAATGCGCAATCTAGTTAGGCATCTAACTGTTGGGATTGCACAATGCGCAATTGTAACTGGGAAGGACTATTGGCCCAAGGTCATATTTACGCAATTTTTTGGGCCAAGTAGCCACTATTTTCCAGAAATGTGCAAAACAGTCCTCGAGGCTAGTGTTGGGCAAGAATGCACAAATATGGAGAGGAAGGTGAGCCTTCCTTCCTCTGATTGTGCAATGCAGCCTTGGTGAAGGTAGAGCCCGGGCCAAGGTTGGCCTGACTCACTGACGGTCAACTGAAAGCAAGTAAGATGGTGAATCCATGGTGAAATTAAGTGATAGAAGAAGTGATAAATAGTGCATGCAAAAAATGAATGAAATATTTAGCAAACAAATCAACATGCATGTGGGTGAGGTAGTTCGTCGGTTGGGCGAATGTCCATGCAAAATAGTTTCATGCATGCGACAACAGTGAGATAACAATGAAAATTGAAACAAAGCCAGGACAAACTAGAATACATGTAAACGATATCATGCGTTCAAAGAAATGAAGAAAACAACACTCACACAAGAAAATACATAAAAAGCTACTGAAATGCTGAAAAAGACAAGTTGAGGCCACTTACCCATGAATAGCTGAGTCAGATGTGTCAAAGAGTCCTGGATTTTTTATGGAATGTCAAAGCTCCAAGATCGATGTGAATGAATGAGCTCTGATGCGTCGAATAAATGAGTTTGGTCTCATGACGCGCATGCCACAAATCTAGGAAAAAGTGACACTTGGAGGGAAACTTCTAAAACAACTTTGCATGTAACCCCTGGTCGTTAAAAATAGCTCCCTGAATCATGAGATGCCCTTTGCATGTTGTCTCTTGTTATTCAGGGAAGATCAAGTCATGCATGCATGCAAGTCAAGTTTTCTTGGTCCCGAGTGGAACTGGTCAACCGGACTATCCATGCATGCAGTTGCTCAACTACTTGGGAAAAATGCGCATTCCTTACTGTTATTATAGACATATTTGGGCACTGCAACCCCAATCGCATATGTCAATAAAAAAAGGGCTCTAAAACCCCTAAAAGTGTTGTTTCATACCCTAAAGGATCAAGGTCAACTGATTACATCATTTCCCAGAAGTTCTCCCTGAAAAACTGCTCAGAACTGGTCAAAACTGGACCATACAAACTGCTCCATGCTGAGGGTGCGATGCATCTCACCTGCTACACACAAAGGGTGCGATGCATACCGAAAAGCCCTTCTGTAGGGTGCGATGAGCAAGAGCATACAAATGGCAGAGGCAGTTTGCTAGGTGGAAACTCAAAGAATCTTCTAGAAACTGCTCACATGACACTTGCCTCTCTGAATTCGCCCAGGGATGAGTAAGAGATCATGAAATGTCCTAGTGGAACCAAGAACTATCAGTGAAATGACACTAATCAAAATCCTAGAAGTTGACTCACCCCCCTGCAAATATCTATATATGGATCCCCCATCCCAGAGATCCAAAGGCTGGAATTTTGTAATTTGTAAGGAAGTGTTGTTGGTTTCTCTTTGAGACATTTTATTGTTGAGTGATCTTGCTTTTTATGAGGTGAAGAGGCCTTTCATAATGGGAGGATGATGCTGGATCAGACAGCTGGGTTGTAATCCTCTCTTCTACTACTTCTACCAATAAAGTTATTTGATTTTTCCTCCATATACTTGTATATTTCTAAATCTTGTATTTGTGTATGCATTTGTATGGTTAATGTACATCTGATTCTGCATTGTTTATGGTTATAGATCTCTATGCTTTGATGGTATTTTGTTGCTTTGACTCTACAGGTGTTCTTTGAATTGGGACAAGTGAGAAGCGGGTGGCGAAGCTCTAATAAAGGAGAGAGGAAACAAGCAAGGAGCCAAGCGAAATACTGAGGTTGGTACTCTTCTGCTTCTCTCTCATCTATCTCTCATAAAGGAAAACACAAGTTACTTTGAATTGTTTGTTTCTAAGATAGCTACCCATCTTAGTGGGACTAGCAGCTCTAAATAGACACTAGTTTTCTCGATAACAAAATGGCGATTCCGCTCGGGAGTGAATAGTTTGTTTGTTTGTTACTGTTGTTTGCTTTATAAACTACAGATGGAGCCTGAAATTAAGCCAACTAGCCTTCAAACTGCTTTTGCTATGCAACTGAAAAGTAGATCAACACTGCTTCAGTCAATCTCCGGGTTGGTTTTTGAACTGAACATCTGACTTGCAAACATCCTATGTGCCCTGGTGGTAGCTCAAATAACCTCATTAGATCAGCCCCTATACTTTGTGTTTATTGCCTATCAAAAGCTTAGCCTAAACCCTTGCAATTCGCTGCAAACTGTGAGTGAAAACCAAGCTCAGTCTCATCCCTGGACCATTGCACTGTCTCTCATTGGCAACCAGGATGCATCGCACCTCCCGTGTGTTGCAGGTGAAATGCATCCCTGTTTCCTTGTGTTACAGGTGCGATGATCGAGTGAGACTGTTTCTGCCTCTAGATTTTGTTTTTTTCTTCATTGTCTTCAGCTTTATTCAGTAGTTTTGCTGTCTATGATCAGTATATCACTATTGAAACCTTCTTCCTTTTCATTATTCAACCTCCATTGATAAATAATTGTGAATGATTTTTTATGTATTTTTCATCATTTACAGTTCCCCTTTGCAAAAAGTAGCTTAATTGAATTGTCGTCTTTTGATTTGAAAGTGTCACAACTGTTGTTTTCAGTCAAGAAAAAGAGTGTCGTAAAGCTTTCCACTTTTAGATAGTCAATTACACTTTTGCTATTGTATTTGATTTGAATCATCAATTTTTTGAAGTCTCGAAAGCAATTTTCAAGTCGAAATTGAAAGTGTCGTCTTAGTCTTCCTTTCGTTTTTAACAGAAATTGCTAAAGTGTCGCTTTGAGGAAAGATAGTTCAGATATGTACTTAGTTTTATTTTTGTCATTCTCACATTAAGGAAACTAAAAAACAAATACATGCATATGCATTTGCATTTAGACTGCATGCGAAAATTGATTTAGGAAAAGTGCATCTAGTGTGTGCTCTTTGCTCTATGTTGAAAGAATTTTATTTCTCTTTCCTTAGTAGCTAGGATTTTCATTGCTAAAAGAAAGTAAACGACTGTTTATCATCTTAGATTGCATGTTTAGGAATTGTATATCTACATCACGCGGTGAACCTTAAAGGCAAACTTCTTAAGAAAGATCAACTGTAAAATAAACCTCAAGGAACATAAAAACGCTTTGGAACCTTACGCACAACATCTAGAAGTCTAGGCTAGAGACATATTCCGGTGTCGTAAAGCATGGTAACTATCATTTTCATCGTAGGTTGGGTGATTGCTCCTCTTTGATACGACAAGTGCTAGTACGGACTTGTGCTCCCACGTACCATCGAGTATATATTGGGAGACCACAATAGGCTATATCCTTTATCCTTAGGAAGCCGTGTTTGCTGCCCTATCGATTGCAATACATTGAACACAACATTCGGGAAGATTGACTGCTGTATGTAAAAGTATATTGCAGTTTTGCGATTGGTTTGGTAATCCCTCTGTCTAGATTTCCAGAGTAGTCACTTTCGTTCCTTTTTAGATTCCTTAAAGGAAAAGGTCCATCTGAGCACTTGTCACTTCAGGCTCATTAAAAATCGAAGGCGACTAGAGTCACCTTTAGCTTTTTCTTGAATCTTAAAAATTGAAAAAGAAATTTGTGTCAAAGCGTCATAAAATTCATTTAATTCGGAATAACATTTTCCCTTTTTATTTTGAGTTGATCAAGTAATCTGCAATCATGGAAGAAAGCCAATCAAAACCCCATCATTCGTAGAGACTAACGAGTCAACCATCTTTGACTCCGGAAACAAAACCATTCCAGGCCAAGCGATCTCGTTTAACTGGGTCAAAGTCTCTTGGTTTATTTGAAACTTGTGTTTTAACATCCTTAGAGACTCCAGTTACTCCAACTATTTCTGGTATCCCTGCCTCTACAGAAGAAGTTCCACAGTTACAAGAGGACATTATAACTGATCCTAATGTAACGGTAAACACTTATATTCCTGAACCAGCTCCATCTAGGACTGATTTGGAAGGTGTCACCCCTCCAACATCTGTCGCTACAGAGTCTGTACCTTCTTTGGCACCATAAATATTTTACGGACCTGACGGTCTACCTCTTCCACCTAGACTAATTACTATAGAAGAGATTGTGGAGGATCTTCCATCTAGTACCCCATTTCATTTTGGAACTGGGATCCACCTATATCCTTCTACTACCGAAGTTAGTCACCCTTCATCGCAAGTTCCTGTAGAATCGCTAGGATGTCTTTTGGATAGACTCAATACGTCTGAACAACCATCAACATCTAGGACTGTGTCATCTGATACAACAACAGCAGAACCTCCTGCCACTACTCCGACAATGTTCGCTGGTATACCATCTATCCCAACTAGCTCTCAACTACTAGATGGAGTCCACCCAGGGACTGTTACGACAACATGGTCTATTCCTGTTTGTTCGTCTGGAATAATATCTGGAATTTCTTATGTTGAGTCTCAACAAATTGATCCTTCACAACAGTATCAATTTGGGTAGTCCAGTCTACAAAGACCAATTTTCCCTTTGAACACTGGATTGCCGCCATATGGGGGGCAGTATGCCTTTTCATTGTTCCCTCCGGGAGAACAACCATATGAGAGTTCACAACAGAATTCGGGTCAAGCTGGAATTGCCTCCAATGGTTGGGTGCCAATACTGCCTCACCAAGGGTTGTATATTCAATGCAACCAAATCAGCCTGTGTCGAATATTCCCACTACACCGGCTATTGTGACCGTGTCACAAGTACAAGCGCTGCCTGTTGTATGTCAACCTCAAGTCTCTCAGGTCATACTACAATAGCCTCTTGTCTCCGTGACTCAATCACAATCACCGATTAGTGGCTCCTTAACTGAAGCAACTCAGGCTCAAACGGGTACTATCACCCCTCATCTTGGTCAAACATCCAGTATTGGACAACAATAAATGGCCTCACAACCATGGCTGGTGCAATATCAACAACCGCAATTCCAACAAGCTTATCGAGGACCTGAGCAACAAAGATTTGCGGGTAATGGGCAGCCGTATATTCAAAATGGTTACCATCAATCATATCATAATGGTTACGCCCATCAACCTTATCAAAGTTATCAACATCAAATACATTATGCTGGTATGTAAAGACCCACTGCTCAGGCAATCCCATCTTATCCTAGGTATGCTTCGCCAAACCTGAATCAACAGTTGCCTTTCGTTGCAACTTTAGAATTACCAGATTCGAATCGGCTAACAAATGATCCAATTGCTTACGCCCCTTGGTGGTCGACGATTCCTCATAAACTTCCATAAGATATTCCTAAATTCAATGGAAATCCGGGTGAAGATCCATCGAATCATGTGATGACCTTTCATCAGTGGTGTTCGTCCAACACTCTCAATGATGATTCAAATAGGCTTGGCCTTTTTCAGTGAACGCTAACTGGTCCGGCAGCGAAATGGTACATCGAATTTTCTAGAGCTTCATTCGATAACTTCAACGCCTTTGCCACCACCTTTTAAAACCATTTTCAGTTACCAATAAGGTACAAAATAGGAACAGAGCTTCTTACCAATTTTAAGCAAACGACAACCACTCACATATCTGATCATATTCATGAGTGGCGACGTTGTAGAATGGTAAAAACATATGTTCCTGATCAGCTGGTAGCTGAATGGTTTATTAAGTCATTGTTACCTTCTATTACAGAAGATGTGGATAAGGGGGGAGTTGTCACTGAAGAGCAAGTCATTGCTCGTGTGCAATATCTAGACTTGATCTATACTCAGTCTGGCACGCTCTATGACAAAATTCCTGATGCTCCTAGGCCAAAGTTTTCCATTCCTCCTCCTCCTAAATCAAACAAGGACTCTCATGCCGGTGATGGCGTGATTGGCACCTCAAGTACGCAAATTGCAGAGGCCTCATCTAGTAAATCCCTTGCAGTTTCCAGTAAAAAGGCAAATGATAAACTTCTTGCCTCGGAGGTTAATGCCGTGTCGACCGACAAAGGCAAAGAACTGATGCAACCAGGGGGCAAGATGAAAGGAAAAAGCAAAAATAAGAAACAGGATGATTCGTCTCTTGAAAAATCTTCTGAAAACCCTTCTGGGCAAAAGAAACCTAATCAACCATGTCACATATGTGATGAAGACCATTGGACGAGAGATTGTCCGCATAAAGCTAAGATTAAGAAGTTCTTTAAGAGTTCAAAAACCTCAGCGGTATTGACTGATCCGTTTCCAAACCCAGAAACCAATCTGGTTGCTAGGGACAATGCTTCCCCATCCCAAGTGCTTATGTTGTCCATTTCGAAGCAGTAAAATGATGCTTTGATATCGACAAGGAATAAATATTACGGGAATCCATAGTTGTCGAACAACAAGGATGCAGATCAACCTAGTAGTTCGACAACAACTTCAACCGAAGCTGTGCCACCCATCATTCCCGAGCTAACAATAAAGCCGCCAAAGGGAATAGTACATAAATCGACATTTAATCCTCGTGCTCGAGCAGCACAGAATTATAATATAGTAGAGGATCTAGACCAATCGCCATCCACTATGTCGAACACTTGAAGTACTGCAAAATTGCCCCTCCCAAAAGCGGGCTCTATTATCAACAATAGGTGGGATTGACCTAGCGGATTCCAATCTTGTGGCCTTTAATCATAAAGGATATGAACCTTAGTTACCATCTCAACTCGCTTTCCTCATACAAGTGAAAGCCCTTAACAAAACTGTTCATCGAACACTTATTGATCAGGGGGCATCTACTTGCATTATGTCAATGAGTTGCTCGAAAAATTTAGGCTCACCACCCTTGTCAAGATCATCAACGACATTAAAAGCATTCGATGGATGAACATACACCCCGTACATGATTTTAAGTAACTTGCAAGTTGAACTGGGGGGAAAAACAGTAGAAATTTACGTCAAAGTTATCGATGGAAACCTCGATTACAATATCCTACTGGGAAGGCCCTGGATTTATGCTATGGCTACTGTTGTATCAACTTACTTTAGAAATATTGCATTTCCCTTTGGTTGGTTTGAAAAAATCCATGTATTGAAATGTAATTGAAACAAGGTGGGCTGCCGAGAAATGTAATTGAAACAAGGTGGGTTGCCGAGAAATGTAATTGAAACAAGGTGGGCTGCCGAGAAACAAGTCTCTACCGAAGAGCATGAGTGCTGCACTAAGGGAAATCTGCCTCTTTTGTCAAATAACCTATCTCGTCCATCAAAAGTTTGACTCGTGCCAAGCAGCAAAAAGCTCCTCTTTTTGAAGGTTGACCTATCTAGCTATTCGTGTATTTTGACATATGAATTTAAGTCATATAAATAAGTTGATGTTGTAGAGCATTCTCTACCACAAACTGATCCAGATTTAAACAGGAACGCAACAAATTACAGAGATAACCATATACACAAAGATGCAGCGGAAATAATACTTCATTTCATTAATGGAAAATACTGAAATATGCTTACAATCAGAAATGCAAATAAACCAGCTAGGGCGATGGTAGCTTATCTCTGAGAAGAGATGTGATGGCTACATGCCTCTGAACTGTGTTACAATGAGGTTCAAAGGCCTATTTATTGTTGAGAAACAATGGAAAACCCTTAACATCCCAAAACCTAACCCTAGGAGATGAAACGCCAAACTGTGGGCCCCGTTTGGGGGTAAATTGGTACATCAACTTCCTGGGTCGTAACTTTGGCATATGATCTCCGTTTGACGCGTACAATAGCTCATTAGAAAGATCTATCCGAGCACTATCATTGTTGGAAATGGACCCATGTTGCCCTTGATTCCCCAAAAAACGTCGTTTAGGGCCTCAAAATGGCTCCGAAGTTCAGGACCCGAAAAAATGCTAAAAATAGTAAGTTGTGCTACAATTAAGGAAACTGAAAATGCTGAGAAAGACAATGGTGGGGGTCCAGGTGGACTTGGCAGGTGGCCACCAATATCCACCTGGATCATTCCTCCCCCCTTAGGAAGCAATGGTCCCCATTGCGTTGAGCTCCTCCATGAGATGAGGAAACTTTCGCTGAACCTGTTCCCTGGTGAGCCACTTGCCCTGCTGAAGGAGTTGGCCTGCTTTGACAACTCGATACAGTTGGATATTCTGTTGGCGAGTGTTCTTGATCTGTGTGGCCATGATCCGATCAGTTGCAGCTTGTTCCATGCAATCTGGATTTAATTCTGTGGGTTTGAGCTGTTCTGCAATGTCGGATGTGTCTAGCAATGGTGGAAAGTATGGCCGAAGGCGGTCCACATTGAACACTGGGTGCAGGCCAAGGAATGGGGGAATGCTGAGCTCAAATGCATTGTCTCCCATAGCCTTAATAATGGTGTAAGGACCATATCAGAGTGGTCTCAATTTACGATAGGCTCCAGTAAGGCGTTCCTTTTGCAAATGCAACCAGACTTTGTCGCCCACCTGAAACTTGTGTGGCACCCGATGTTGATCATGTCACTGCTTGTACTTGGCATTTGATTTCTCAAGAATGTCATGGACCTGCTGGCGAATATGTTGGATGCGCTCAATGAAGCTGGTGGCCTTATCTGTTTCGGACTGGACATGAGCTGAATTCATGTGAGTAGCTGCAAGTGGCATGGCCACATCAATGGGGCATAGTGGCTGGAATCCCAAACCCACCTGAAAAGGGCTATGGCCAGTGGAGCTGTGAAGAGCTCGGTTGTAGCTGTGTTGAACATAGGGGAGGCTCTCGTCCCATGTGCGTGGATGCTTCGAGTTATACATGCGCAGAATGTGCACAATCATCCTATTGAAAACCTCTGTTTGGCCATCAGTTTGAGGATGGAAGGCTGTGGACTTCGTGAGTTTGGTGTCCAGCATTGACCAGAGACTGGACCAAAATGTGCTGAGAAACCGACTGTCCCGATCTGAGATGATAGACTGTGGGATCCCAAAGTGCACCCACACTCGTTCAAAGAAGAGTTTAACAGTGGCTTCTGCTGTGATATTCTTCTTGCAGGCCACCATAATGGCCATCTTCGAGAACCTGTCGACGACCACAAAAACACAGTCATTTCCATGCTTAGTGGAAAGAAGGCCTGACATGTAATCCATGGAGATGGATTCCCAAGGTCGACTAGGGGTAGGCAACGGGGTATAGAGGCCATGCTTCTTAATGGTTGGTTTGGCAATGGAACAGGTAGTACATGATCTGATGTACTTCCCAACATCCTGTCGAAGATTCGGCCAATAGAAATAATTTTGCAGTACTGCCACTATTTTCTCGACCCCGAAATGCCTAGCAGCCCGACTGTAGTGTGCTTCCCAAATCATCTTGGCACGCTCGCTTGACGGAACACAAAGGTGACCGAGGTGGCATAATAGGGCATCCTGGAGGTGAAAATCTGCAACACGCCGACCCTCCAAGAGTGTCTGGTATGTGTGGCCGAATTCTGGGTCGCTTTTGTAGAGAAGTGGCCAATCAGAAGTCTCGTGCCCACAAGAGTTGAGCACGGTGGTTAACGCCATGATCGGTGGTCGACTGAGGCAATCTGCAACATTATTGGTGCTGCCCTTCTTATACTTGATATTCAAGTGGAACTGTTGCGGGTGTGTAGACCACTTCTGATGGCGATCATTCTGCAATTTCCCTTGGGTCTATATGAACTGCAGGGGTCGGTGGTCTGTGTGGATGACCGTTTCCTTCCCCAAAAAGTAATGCTTCCATTTTCGGCAGGCCTGTACAATGGAATACATCTCTTTATCATAAGTGGGGTACTTTCGGACTGTGTCTGAAAGTGTTTCACTGTGATATGCCACTAGATGTCCATGTTGAGTAAGGACTGCCCCAATAGCATAGTCAGAGGCATCTGTCTCGACCTCAAATGGTTGTTGTAGATCTGGTAACGCGAGCACTGGTGCCGTGCAGAGGTGATCCTTCAACTCCATGAATGCCTTCTGTTGAGATTCAGACCAACAGAATTTTGCTTTCGCCCCTCCCTTGGTGACCTGACTCAAGGGCCAAGAAATATGAGAAAACCCCAACACAAACCTGCGGTAGAAGTTGGCAAGACCTAGAAAGCTGCGGAGCTCTGTTAGAGTGGTCGGAGAGGGCCAATCCCGAATGACTTGGATCTGTGCTGGATCGACATGCAAAGAAAAACAGAGAAAAAGCAGACCGCTCTGATACCACTGATCCGGATTTAAACAGGAACGCAACAAATTACAGAGATAACCATATACACAAAGATGCAGTGGAAATAATACTTCATTTCATTAATGGAAAATACTGAAATATGCTTACAATCAGAAATGCAAATAAACCAGCTAGGGCGATGGTAGCTTATCTCTGAGAAGAGATGTGATGGCTACATGCCTCTGAACTGTGTTACAATGAGGCTCTAAGGCCTATTTATTGTTGAGAAACAATGGAAAACCCTTAACATCCCAAAACCTAACCCTAGGAGATGAAACACCAAACTGTGGGCCCCGTTTGGGGGTAAATTGGTACATCAACTCCCCGGGGTCGTAACTTTGGCATATGATCTCCGTTTGACGCGTACAATAGCTCATTAGAAAGATCTATCCGAGCACAGAGGCAAAGTTAGGTTGCCCAAAAAATGTCGGCCTCAAAACGGCTCCGGAAGTTTAGGACCCGAAAAACTGCTAAAAATAGTAAGTTGTGCTACAATTAAGGAAACTGAAAATGCTGAGAAAGACAATGGTGGGGGTCCAGGTGGACTTGGCAGGTGGCCACCAATATCCACCTGGATCACAAACCCTCAATTGAATGTGAAAAAAAAAATTGCGAGCGCTATCAATGTTGTGAATAATCGCAAAATAGCATGCATTGATTAATCACAAAATAACATGCACTAATCTATTCCAACTGATTAATCACCTGAAATGTATTAGATTATTTTTCTGTTATGCTTACATGGACTTTCACTAGGGAAATTGGATACCTCCTCGAGGCTATATCATGTAGTTAGTTTAGACCACATACTTGAGACTATCACCAATTGTAAGTTTGTTTAGACCACATACTTGAGACTATCACCAACTGTAAGTTTCTTTAGACCACATAGTTGAGACTATCACCAACTTTATGCATTTAAAAGTGGCAGTTGAATTCAATTTTTGGACCATGACTCTGACTAGTATACAAGGTTGTATCCAAGATTGTCTGGTTGGTTTGAAATAGCATTAAGACACCAATATAGTTTTCAACTACTAGCCTTGGTTTGAAATGTTAACAAGGATTACCTGTAACTTCATGACACAACTTTGACATTTTCCTCAGCTCTGTTTTATAAATATGGATAAAGGATCATTTTAGGCAAGTGGACCTAGATTAGGAATAGAAGCTATATTAAAAGAATATAAATATGCACATTTAGGTAACATTGTAACCATCCAATATTTGGGCAATGAATCTTATTGAAGAGCTCTTTTCTCATGTTACATGAAAGCTTAGTTTATCTCTTGCATCTACACTTTAATAGAGATTAATTATGTAAGAAACAAGAACAAAACCTGCAAAACATAGGCCCTCGCACAGAGTGTCCAAAGGAGGAATTACAATCGTTGATCAACAAACCTTTCTCCCCAACAGTTCACAAGCTACGGGAAGCATCCCGATGATCCATGGAAGCTCTCAATCACTTCAAAATATCATAGTAGGTCTCCTAAAAGACCATACCTTAATGGGTACTTTTTCCCTACCGCCTCCGAGTAATCTGGCGGAAGTGGCCATGGTGGAAACCTGCAATATGATATCTTCTATATCTACGAAGATTCAGAAGATTTCTAAAAATTTTGTTAGCATGGATCATCGCCAGGTATTGCCTCCAAGCCCAATAGAAATATTGTAGCAATAAATTTTCTTGGTCTGGGCGGCAAACCCAAATCAACGCTCATCGCGTGTTTGGATAGATAGGTTTAAGGAATATGGCACCTCTTCAGATCCTTGGTTGCATGTACATTCTACAGAAAAAGGAATCATTCAGTCAATGATGATAGAAGAGACACCATGGGAAGATTACCACCATCATTCCCATCTTCTGGATTACCACGAAGATTGTTCCAACGACCTTAATCATCCTTCAGTTTTTTTATTTTCTATCAAATACTGTAAATACGGTGGATTGCAAGCGAAATCTATCCAATATTGAAGAAACTATCTGATCCAGGTGGATATTGGTGGCCACCTGCCAAGTCCACCTGGACCCCCACCATTGTCTTTCTCAGCATTTTCAGTTTCCTTAATTGTAGCACAACTTACTATTTTTAGCAGTTTTTTGGGTCCTGAACTTCCGGAGCCGTTTTGAGGCCCTAAACGACGTTTTTTGGGGAATCCAGGGGCAACATGGGTCCATGGACCGATGTTGCCCGTTCCAACAATGATAGTGCTCGGATAGATCTTTCTAATGAGCTATTGTACGCGTCAAACGGAGATCATATGCCAAAGTTACGACCCCGGGAAGTTGATGTACCAATTTACCCCCAAACGGGGCCCACAGTTTGGCGTTTCATCTCCTAGGGTTAGGTTTTGGGATGTTAAGGGTTTTCCATTGTTTCTCAACAATAAATAGGCCTTCGAGCCTCATTGTAAAACAGTTCAGAGGCATGTAGCCATCACATCTCTTTTCAGAGATAAGCTACCATCGCCCTAGCTGGTTTATTTGCATTTCTGATTGTAAGCATATTTCAGTATTTTCCATTAATGAAATGAAGTATTATTTCCGCTGCATCTTTGTGTATATGGTTATCTCTGTAATTTGTTGCGTTCCTGTTTAAATCCGGATCAGTGGTATCAGAGCGGTCTGCTTTTTCTCTGTTTTTCTTTGCATGTCCCCAACAAGGTCGGGATATAAGGAGTTAGGGCTTGAACTGGTTGAACCTTTGCAAGACCAGCCTCGCAAATCCCGACGGCCTCCCATGACGGACGAGAAGAAAGACGAGGGGGCAGGAGATCCCATCAAAATCTTGCTCGAAGAAGCCCTCGAGCAACAACGGAACGCGATGATGGACAGCTTTGCCCAGATCCTTCAGCGGCTACCCAGAAGCAACGCATCGGCTTCCAGCAGCTACTCTGGAAACACCACACCTTTTAAGGTACAAGTTAATTTTGAAATCCCCATATTCGAGGGTCAGATAGACACAAATGCCGTAGATAAATGGTTAAATCTGTTAGAGGGTTATTTTTCTGTTCATGAATTTTCGAGTTGGGAAAAGATTGTTTTTGCTCTCCTCAAAGCAGCCCCCCACGTCAAGGACTGGTGGGAAACCTACTGCGAGCAGAAGGATGAAAGTACTGGCTCACTATTTTCAGCCGCACCCACCTGGGATTCGTTACGGGATGCCGTCAAGGAGCAGTACTACCTTGTTGGAAGCTATGAGGATGAATACATAAAGTGGACCACGCTGCGGCAGGGAAGGGACCAAGACGTGCCGGAGTTCACCAATCTTTTTCATACCCTTCGCACAAAGTTGGGTATCAAGGATTCGGAGCAACATTTGATACTCAAATACCGTGGCTGCCTGCACAAGTACATCCAGGAAGAAATACAATTCCTAAACATCCCCTCGCTCGGTGCAGCATACCGATATGCCGTCAAGGTCGAGCAGAAGTTTAAACAAAAGAAGTGAGACTTTGGATCTGCGAATCCAAAGCAAGGGAAAGGTGCCCCGAAACCACAGAACAAAGGACAAAGCCAAGGCGGGACAACCCAAGACAACCAGCCGAAGCTGCAGGCAAAGAACAGCACCGCGAAGCCGAGAAAGGACACTGGAAAATGGTGCGAGTTCCATAAGAGCTCCACTCACAACACAAGTGAGTTTCGGGCCAAGCAGTCACTGGTGGTTGAGCTAAAGGTTTCAGAATTAGATGCATGTTCCGACTCTGAGTCAGAACCCGATAAGGGGTATGAAAAAGGGAAGCAAATCATTGATGCGGATCCTAGCGCCACTGTTGCTACCACAAAGATCCAGAAAAATGAACCCGAAGATCCAGAGGAGGAGGAGCGTCTCTTCCACTCTCAGATGTGGGTAAAGGGCTCCCCGATACAGTTCATTGTTGATAGCGGGAGTCAAAAGAACCTCATTTCGGCAGAGGTCGTGAAGCGGTTGGGCTTACCGACCACAGCACATCCACAACCATACACCATTGGGTGGCTTCACCAAGGACGAGATCTTCACGTGAGCCAGCAGTGTCGCCTTCCATACAACATCAAGCCCTTCACGGATGAGGTATTGTGTGACATTGCTCCCCTTGAAGTTTGTGATGTATTACTAGGACAACCATACTTGTGGAAGCGACATGCTGTGTATGAATCAAGGCCCCGTGCTGTTATTATTACATTGGGAAATAAGTTGTTCAGGATACCAGAGGTAGCACCACCTGCCGCCATCTCTCTGATTACTGCAAAACAATGCAGTAAGATCATTTCCAAAACCAGGAAATTTGTTTTCCTGATGATACGCCCTCAAGGAAAGAAGAAGACAGTGGTCGCGACCTCCAGACGGGGTCCCTCTGCACGACAACTACAGATGGACAAGATTGTGGAGGAGTACGAGGACATCTTCACCTCCCTGGCAGGGGTTCCTCTGCACTGTCAAGTCAAGCACTCCATCGATCTGACACCAGGTGCGCCGCTACCCAATGGACCAATTTATCGGCGCTCGGTTCTGGAGAACGATGAAATCAAGAGGCAGATTCAGGAGCTCCTGCAGAAAGGTCACATCCGTCCGAGTTCATCACCCTGTGGGAGCCCGATCGTGTTGGTACAGAAGAAGGATGGGACGTGGAGACTCTGTATTGACTATCGGGCGTTGAACAAGATCACTGTCCGTAATAGGTACCCGATCCCGCGGATTGATGACCTCCTAGACCAACTGAAGGGGGCGAAATATTTCAGCAAGATCGATCTGAAGTCAGGATATCACCAGGTACCAATCGAACCCTCTGATGTATGGAAGACTGCCTTCAAATCCAAGGAGGGCCTCTTCGAATGGTTGGTCATGCCTTTCGGATTGTCGAATTCTCCTGCAACCTTTATGAGGCTAATGGATGACATCTTGCGGCCATTCACCAACTCCTTTGTAGTAGTATACTTGGATGACATTCTGATCTTCAGCCAGAGTTGGGAAGAGCACCTCCATCACATCCGACAGGTTCTCCAAACACTGCGACAACACAAGCTATGTGCCAATTTGGAGAAATGCACTTTTGGCATGACCCAGGTTCAGTATCTGGGATACATCATTGATGAACAGGGGGTGCATGTCGATCCAGCCAAGATCCAAGTCATTCGGGATTGGCCCTCTCCGACCACTCTAACAGAGCTCCGCAGCTTTCTAGGTCTTGCCAACTTCTACCGCAGGTTTGTGTTGGGGTTTTCTCATATTTCTTGGCCCTTGAGTCAGGTCACCAAGGGAGGGGCGAAAGCAAAATTCTGTTGGTCTGAATCTCAACAGAAGGCATTCATGGAGTTGAAGGATCGCCTCTACACGGCACCAGTGCTCGCGTTACCAGATCTACAACAACCATTTGAGGTCGAGACAGATGCCTCTGAATATGCTATTGGGGCAGTCCTTACTCAACATGGACATCCAGTGGCATATCACAGTGAAACACTTTCAGACACAGTCCGAAAGTACCCCACTTATGATAAAGAGATGTATTCCATTGTACAGGCCTGCCGACAATGGAAGCATTACCTTTTGGGGAAGGAAACGGTCATCCACACAGACCACCGACCCCTGCAGTTCATACAGACCCAAGGGAAATTGCAGAATGATCGCCATCAGAAGTGGTCTACATACCCGCAACAGTTCCACTTGAATATCAAGTATAAGAAGGGCAGCACCAATAATGTTGCAGATTGCCTCAGTCGACCACCGATCATGGCGTTAACCACCGTGCTCAACTCTTGTGGGCACGAGACTTCTGATTGGCCACTTCTCTACAAAAGCGACCCAGAATTCGGCCACACATACCAGACACTCTTGGAGGGTCGGCGTGTTGCAGATTTTCACCTCCAGGATGCCCTATTATGCCACCTCGGTCACCTTTGTGTTCCGTCAAGCGAGCGTGCCAAGATGATTTGGGAAGCACACTACAGTTGGGCTGCTGGGCATTTCGGGGTCGAGAAAACAGTGGCAGTACTGCAAAATTATTTCTATTGGCCGAATCTTCGACAGGATGTTGGGAAGTACATCAGATCATGTACTGCCTGTGCCATTGCCAAACCAACCATTAAGAAGCACGGTCTCTATACCCCGTTGCCTACCCCTAGTCGACCTTGAGAATCCATCTCCATGGATTACATGTCAGGCCTTCCTTCCACTAAGCATGGAAATGACTGTGTTTTTGTGGTCGTCGATAGGTTCTCGAAGATGGCCATTATGGTGGCCTGCAAGAAGAATATCACAGCAGAAGCCACTGCTAAACTCTTCTTTGAACGAGTGTGGGTGCACTTTGGGATCCCACAGTCTATCATCTCAGATCAAGACAGTCGGTTTCTCAGCACATTTTGGTCCAGTCTCTGGTCAATGCTGGAAACCAAACTCACGAAGTCCACAGCCTTCCATCCTCAAACTGATGGCCAAACAGAGGTTGTCAATAGGATGATTGTGCACATTCTGCGCATGTATAACTCAAAGCATCCACGCACATGGGACGAGAGCCTCCCCTATGTTCAACACAGCTACAACCGAGCTCTTCACAGCTCCACTGGCCATAGCCCTTTTCAGGTGGGTTTGGGATTCCAGCCACTATGCCCCATTGATGTGGCCATGCCACTTGCAGCTACTCACATGAATTCAGCTCATGTCTAGTTCGAAACAGATAAGGCCACCAGCTTCATTGAGCGCATCCAACATATTCGCCAGCAGGTCCATGACATTCTTGAGAAATCAAATGCCAAGTACAAGCAGCGACATGATCAACATCGGGTGCCACACAAGTTTCAGGTGGGCGACAAAGTCTGGTTGCATTTGCAAAAGGAACGCCTTACTGGAGCCTATCGGAAATTGAGACCACTCTGATATGGTCCTTACACCATTAATAAGGCTATGGGAGACAATGCATTTGAGCTCAGCATTCCCCCATTCCTTGGCCTGCACCCAGTGTTCAATGTGGACCGCCTTCGGCCATACTTTCCACCATTGCTAGACACATCCGACATTGTAGAACAGCTCAAACCCACAGAATTAAATCCAGATTGCATGGAACAAGCTGCAACTGATCGGATCATGGCCACACAGATCAAGAACACTCGCCAACAGAATATCCAACTGTATCGAGTTGTCAAAGCAGGCCAACTCCTTCAGCAGGGCAAGTGGCTCACCAGGGAACAGGTTCAGCAAAAGTTTCCTCATCTCATGGAGGAGCTCAACGCAATGGGGACCATTGCTTCCTAAGGGGGGAGGAATGATCCAGGTGGATATTGGTGGCCACCTGCCAAGTCCACCTGGACCCCCACCATTGTCTTTCTCAGCATTTTCAGTTTCCTTAATTGTAGCACAACTTACTATTTTTAGCAGTTTTTCGGGTCCTGAACTTCCGGAGCCGTTTTGAGGCCCTAAACGACGTTTTTTGGGGAATCCAGGGGCAACATGGGTCCATGGAATGGACCGATGTTGTCCGTTCCAACAATGATAGTGCTCGGATAGATCTTTCTAATGAGCTATTGTACGCGTCAAACGGAGATCATATGCCAAAGTTACGACCCCGGGAAGTTGATGTACCAATTTACCCCCAAACGGGGCCCACAGTTTGGCGTTTCATCTCCTAGGGTTAGGTTTTGGGATGTTAAGGGTTTTCCATTGTTTCTCAACAATAAATAGGCCTTCGAGCCTCATTGTAACACAGTTCAGAGGCATGTAGCCATCACATCTCTTCTCAGAGATAAGCTACCATCGCCCTAGCTGGTTTATTTGCATTTCTGATTGTAAGCATATTTCAGTATTTTCCATTAATGAAATGAAGTATTATTTCCGCTGCATCTTTGTGTATATGGTTATCTCTGTAATTTGTTGCGTTCCTGTTTAAATCCGGATCACTATCGCCATAAATATCTCGATCAAACCTAATGTTATAGAGAATATTCATGTCGGCAAATCTTGTTCTTCTTTAGAACTGGAAATATATTGTGCTCTCTTTCATGAATTTAGAGATGTCTTTGCATGGTCATATGAAGAAATTCCAGGCATTGACTCGAGCATAGTTGAACACGAAATCAAGATATATCCAGATGTATCCAGTGTGTGTTGATTACAGGGATGTAAATCAAGCTTGTCTAAAGGACAACTACCCTACACCCTTCATCGACTAGATAATTGATGAATGCGCCAGATGCGAAATCTTTTCATTTATGGATGGATTTTCCGAGTATAATCAAATAAATATCCTCCCACAGGACCAGTCGAAGACTGCATTTATATGTCCGTGGGCACATTCGCGTACTGCAAACTACCTTTCGGTTTAAAGAACGCAGGGGAAACTTTTCAGAGGGCTATGAATTATGCTTTCCATGACATCAAGAACATCATTCAACCATATCTCGACGATCTGCCAGCTCATTCGCGAAAGCGAACTGATCATCCGCAACATTTAAGAGCTATATTTCTATGTTGCCGACACTATAAGATACGACTCAATCTGCACAAGTGTGTGTTTTGTGTCGGCTCTGGTCATTTACTTGGCTTCGTGGTTTCTAAGGACGGGATTTGAATTGACCCATGTAAGGTTCAGGCAATCATCGATATGCCTCCACTTTCAAATTTGCTTCAGATTTAGAAACTCCAAGGGAAAGCAAACTTTCTGAGGAGATTCATTCCAAATTACGCCGAACTTGCTAAAGGTTATACCTGTCTATTAAAAAAATAAGTACCCTTCAACCGGGATCAGGTTGCGCAAGCTTCCTTTGATGGTGTAAAGGAATCCCTAATAAAGGCATCATTAATGTACGCTCCTGACTATCAAAAAGACTTTAACCTGTATGTAGCTGCAGCAGAACGACCATCGTAATGGTTTTAGTTCAAGAAGACAATGGAATCAAACATCCTGTCTATTATTTAAGCCAAAACTTAAATGATACAGAAAGCAAGTACTCCTATGTTGAAAAGCTGGCTCTTGCAGCTGTTCAAGCAGTACAGAGATTTCGACACTATATCCTCTTTTGCAAAACTACCATTTTGTCAGATTGCAACCCTATGACTTACATTCTGTCGCGTCAGTTACTTGGGGGCAAATATTTGAAATGGATAGCTATTTTGCAAGAGTTTGATCTGGAATTCGTAAAATCCAAATCAAAGAAATCTCTAGTTTTCGCGGAGTTACTATGCGACTTCCCATCGTCGTCCAACGATTCAACATCCAAAGCATCAATTGTGGATGAATCTTTGTTTCTGATATCGTCGAGCGATCCATGGTATGGAGATATAATCATCTATCTCCAAACCCAAACATACAGGCCTAATACCTCTCACTTAGAACAATGACGTACTCGATACCAAGCAAAAGACTACATGATCGTTGGTGATGCACTTTACCGTCGCGGTATCGATACAGTTCTGCAAAGGTGCCTCACCCATGAGGAGGCCGAAAAAGTCCTGAATGATTGTCATTCAGGCGTGTGTGGGGGGCATCAATCTGGTTACACTACGGCACAAAAGATTTTACGAGCAGGTTACTTCTGGACAACAATGTTCAAAGATTGCATAACCGCAGTCAGAAGTTGCCATGCTTGTCAAATCTTCGACCGCAAAATCAGAATACCACCCGCACCTCTGCATCCAGTAGTTGCTGTTGGGCCATTCGCTAAATGGGGCATAGATTTCATGACATGTAACCCAACCTCAGCCGGGGGGCATGGGTATATCATAGTCGCAGTTGACTATTTTACGTAATGGGCCGAGGCGATGCCTACATTAAACAACAACGGCGAAACGACTGCTCTTTTCTTTTTTAATCATGTAGTCTCTAGATTCGGTGTTCCACAAGCTATAGTCACATATCATGGATTGCATTTCCGCAATCACATGATGGTTGAATTGGATACCAAATTAGGACTGTCCCACGATAGTTCTACTCCGTATTATCCGCAAGCTAACAGACAAGTTGAGGCCATCAACAAAGTCCTGAAGTGCATGCTGCAAAGGATGATTGGAGTCCACAAACGGAGTTGGCACCTAATCCTGTACTCAGCCTTGTGGGCATATAGGACATCGGTGAGAAATGCAACTGGATTTACACCCTTTCAGCTGGTGTATGGCCTGGAAGCGGTCTTATCGATTCAATGTGAGATTTCATCTCTCAAGCTCGTAGTCGACCTTCTCCCCGGAACTTCAGAGGAAGAGGCTCGTTTCTTGGAACTAATCCAATTAGATGAAACCTATCGTGATGCTGCCTTGGCTAACAAAGCTCATAAGAAATGAGTTAAGGCGCAATTTGACAAAAATGTCAAACCCCATGTCTTCTCAGAAGGTGACCTAGTCTTACTTTACGATCAGGAATCCGATAAATTGGGAGCAGGTAAGTTCTAATCATTGTGGACGGGTCCCTACATTGTTAAGCAAGTATTAGCAAAAGGATCCTATGAGCTAGTAGATTACGATGGGATTCCACTGTCGCAACCCCAAAATGGGTTGTACCTTAAGCGTTACTATGCTTGACTAAGTGTAGTAATCTCTTTATATGCTTTTGTTAAATTTTTGTTTTCGTCAAGAGTGATCGTTTTGGTTAGGTAATCCACTTTTGCATTTGTTGCAGATGTCAAACCTATTGGAATCATTTGTTGGATATGCCGACAGAGCTAGTCATAGTACGCATAACCTATCTTCTGCAGCCTGGGCCATTTTTGATCCAAGCGGCGAGTTAGTGAGTTTCAGAGGGGTATGTATTGGTTGGTCAACGAACAACATCGTTGAGTATAGCGCGTTGATAGAACTTCTCTTTGATGCCATCAGACATGGCATACGCTGACTTGTTGTTAGGCTAGACTCACAACTCGTCATCCTACAGCTTATTGGCATCTATTCCGTTCGAAATCCAACTATCTATCATATGTTCCTAAGGATCAGGATTTTGGAAAGAGAGTTTGATTCTATTCAATATCAACACATTTCCAGAAACTTAAACACATTAACCGATTCATTAGCAAATTATGTGTTAGATAGACATTTGCAGCATTTATAAAAGAAAGCATTTCAATCAACCATTGCATCAGGATCATATAACTTAACCAAAATAAAGCTCCAAAAATAAAAAATATATGCAACTGTTTATAGTTTTTTCAAAATGTTTCGTGTCCAGGACAAAATTGGTCATACGACTCAAAAACTTAAAAATGCAGGAAAGCACCCCAGACTAATGGTGTTGGTGATAACAAGTCATTGCCTGTGCAATCATACGTTAGAGCCTAGTCCATCGACTTGGCACACCAGTGGTATGGCGCTGTAATCTTAGAGGTAACTCGTCGGTCCTCACATCTTGAATACCAAGGGTGAGACCCTCGATCTGATCCTGTAATACTGCAAGGGTCTCAGCTACGTCCAGATCGCGAAGGAAAGCCCTCCCTACAACCTCTCCTGTTGGAACGACAACTGCTACCCTCGAGCGCACTGCTAGTCGCACTGGTCCAATGTCTGCACGAATATATGGGTTTGATTAGTCTTGATAACATTTAAAAAACACAAGAACATTATAAAAGCAATAAATAGAGATATGGTCAGATCTTTTACCTATAACACCCCACTGCTCACCAGCTGGCAGCACCAAATCTGGGTCACCCCGGAAATCCATCCCAACATATGGGTACTCGGAAAAGACCATCTCCTGACAGTCGAACCACTCAAAGAAGGCATCAGAGAATGAAATCTGCGATTGACCAGCATGTCTGGCCATGAGATCGACCCATCTCTGCATCCATGGTTTCGTCGGTGCTGGCAGTCCGAGTGAAATGTATTGTGGCTGCATCAATGGGATCCTCTCCGAGGCGAAAGCGGTCAGAATAGAACCATAACCAAAGTTCTTAGATCTTTCGTTCTTCACCTTGGAAAGATGTTCTTTTATGACTGGAAGTTTTGCATCACACCAGTTGAATACCTTGGGTTCAAGGCATTCCAGAGCATACTGCATATAGGACCTGTTGGTCAAATGAAGAGCCGTACTACCAGCCAATCTACCAAAGGTGAATAATATAGTCCTCAAGGACCAGTCAGTGACATCTCGAATACTGATCTTGCCGTCCCTACTCGGCTGAGATCCATCTCTATAAAATCGACGAATATAAACCCTCACGAATTCGCCCCCACGGATGGATCCTGATAGTGAGAGAGGGGCACCATGCCTTGATAAACCGGTCAAGAAGTAGATATCCTCAATAGTCAAAGGGATGGATTTACCTCTAATCTGGAACACTTGGTTGGTAGGATCCCATGCATCGAGAAGATATTGCAACAAATTGATTTTTTGCCTCATGCTGGATATGTGGAAGAATTTGAGCAAGCCACAGTTCCGTAATGCAGTCACCGTACCAGGATCATGTAAGGCAATCATATCCTCTTCTTCATGCTAGCGTTCACGCCATGTAATGACCATCTTGATCTAATGAATCTCTAAAAAACAAACAAGAGAAGGATTAGGATCCTGATTCAGGCAAAAACAGGCAAAATTTCCATGAAAAAAACAGTGCATAAACTTTCCTCTTTGCGCCCATCGCACCCCAGCTGTGTACTAGGTGGGATGCATACTGACTGGCCAATGGCCAGCTCAGTATGCATCACACCTTTCGATGTATACTAGGTGCGATGGGGAGAGAATGAATTGTTCAAATCCCTGAGGCCTAGAAAAATAGGAAAAGATGCTCATAATAAGAGAAGGAAAGAATGAAATTGAAGAGCTCAGGGTTAGCTCCTACCTGGTCCAAATGGTGCCAAAAATATTCCACCGAATCTCCTGGAATCAGCTGATGAAAATCGAGGGGCAAAACATCTCCAGAGCTCCAAAAATCCCAAATTTGAATGAAATGGTAAAAATGAGAGGTAAAAACTACTTTTATGTTACTATTCATGTAATTTAAGTAAAATGTTGGTATTTAACCCATTTTTCAAGTGTGTATTTACATTTCTAATCAATTTGATGGAGTAATTGAACAGGCAGTACGACCGTCAAAAGAGCATAGAGTTAATGGTGAATTGAACATCTCTGACTATTATCATGAGCAAGTTTACGCGAAGTTAAAGCTTGTTAAAAAATAAACCTAGCAATGAGCATATGTTCCCCCAGAGTTCAAGCTCATTAAAAAATGAACCCACCTTTGGTAAATAACCTTTGTGATCACATTACTATCAGCTTTTGAGCCTTGGTCATGTTCTTACCATCACCTCAACTTTTTAGCTGATCATACGTCTCCACTTGATTGTTTACCCTTTTGAGGAATAGCTGCGATGAGTGATTCTATTAGCCACCTTCTTTACACTGTTGTGATTGAAAAGTTCCAAACCTTACCTGGAACCAGCTGCTACCCGAAAACATCACTCATTCCTCAGAAACGAGTCTCTTTTAAGCTCTTTTTAGACTGGTAAAGTATGAAAAGATTGCCTAGCAATTGGCCTCTACAGCTCGTTAAAGTGATTGGAAGTGCCATCCCTCCTCTATATTTTAATCTTTTTGGACCTGAGGGATCATTACACAAAAAGATTGAGCGCTTGTCTTGTTCGGCTCGTTAAAACTATCGAAAAGTCATCCCTTTTGTATTATTTTATACTTTTTTGGACTTAAGGGATTATACTACGAAAAAGGACTACTAGAGTTTCCTTTCCGTCTCTTTTTAGAATCTCTAAAACTGAAAAGGACTGAGTTATCTTTGTCGTTAAACTCGTTAAAAAAATAGCGACAAACTTGTCCATGCAGACAAGAGCGAGTTTCACTGTTGCTAGGCTCGCTAAAACATAGCGATAGGTTTGCCCGAAGGGAAAATTATAGAACAAGCATATGTTATCCTCCTTAAGCTTGACAAAAATAAAGAGGTACTGGCCAGCAATGACTCAGGATAATGGGAAGAAAACTTGAAGAAATTCATTGGTAGCAGGTCGCTCTTGAACATGACACTTTCACTCCATCACCATGATTGAGTCGGGTTGGGTTATTCCATTCACCAGTCATATCACCATTGGTCCTCCGTACTATCCATTTTGGGGTTAACGCTACCAATCCATTCCAGTGTCACCAATATGTTTAAGAGAAGTCACTGAGAGAATTCACCAACCCAGCTAACGCCTCATTCACTGCAATACCTTAACGCTTCATTCTTTCATGACTGCCACCCTGAACCTTGTATCATCCAATCATTTTCACCTCCACAAAATCATTTGCTCCATTCTATGTCGTAGATGTGGGATTCATTAAGGCCCTCCTACGGCGGGTCAATTCTTGTCGACATCAATTCATTATCCAAGAAGTTGACTTAGGAACAACCCTTTCAGTACTTTGAAGCTTGCATGCCTCAATGGCAAGTTTCTCAATTCCGGCGACAGGTTTACATCAATGGCCTTCGACTGAAGGATTTTGCGTGGTGTTCGACATCGACTCATGCATTCACACCATGTGAATTGTACTACAATACCTTGAGGGTCATCATCATTATCGATGATTCCTCTCGCACTTGTTAACAACTTACATCATTGGCTGGTAATAGGGTGATGTCTTTCCATGTTCGACATCAGAACATCTTTTCGCATGGATCGACTTGTACTTTGGGCAAAGACTGAACGAGTTTGAAGACCCCGGATCTAGTTTCATCCATTCGGGCTGCGATATATTCAGGAAAATAAAGACATCAAATGTACATCATAGCTACATAGATAATCATCCAAGCTAAGGGATGATGGCTCTACCAGAATCATTAGTCTGCCACACAGACGATTGTCTATCCTATGTACATGAAAATGAATTTATAAAGTTGAGCATGGGAATGCCTGCCTTAGCTTGATCATGAATATATTATGAAGATAATGTATTGTATTATATCTTATTACAGGTCACCTTCCAGTTCGAAAAACCTCGGATCCTCATGATAAAGCATTTCACCCGACATCAGAAGATTTACGACCTCATGCTTTAGGGGGCAACTGTTATAGACATATTTGGGAAATGCAACCCCAATCACATATGTCAATAAAACAAGGGCTCTCAAACCCCTAAAAGTGTTGTTTCATACCCTAAAGGATCAAGGTCAACTGATTACATCATTTCCCAGAAGTTCTCCCTGAAAAAATGCTCATAACTGGTCAAAACTGGACCATATAGACTGCTCCATGCTGAGGATGTGATGCATCTCACCTGCTACACACAAAGGGTGCAATGCATACTGAAAATCCCTTCTGTAGGGTGCGATGAGTGAGAGCAGACAAATGGCAGAGGCAGTTTTCTAGGTGGAAACTCAAAGAATCTTCTAGAAACTTCTCATATGACACTTGCCTCTCTGAATTCGCCCAGGGATGAGTAAGAGATCATGAAATCTCCAAGTGGAACCAAAAACTATCAATGAAATGACACTAATCAAAATCCTAGAAGCTGACTCACCCCCTGCAAATATCTATATATGGATCCCTCATCCCAGAGATCCAAAGGCTGGAATTTTGTAATTCGTAAGGAAGTGTTGTTGGTTTCTCTTTGGGACATTGTATTGTTGGGTGATCTTGCTTTTTATGAGGTGAAGAGGTCTTTCATGCTGGGAGGATGATGTTGGATCAGATAGCTGGGTTGTAATCCTCTCTTCTACTACTTCTATCAATAAAGCTATTTGATTTTTCCTCCATATACTTGTATATTTCTGAATCTTGTATTTGTGTATGCATTTGTATGGTTAATGTACATCTGATTCTGCATTGTTTATGGTTATAGATCTCTATGCTTTGATGGTATTTTGCTGCTTTGACTCTACAGGTGTTATTTGAAGTGGGACAAGTGAGAAGTGGGTGGCGAAGCTCTATCAAAGGAGAGAGGAAACAAGCAAGGAGCCAAGCGAAAGACTGAGGTTGGTACTCTTCTGCTTCTCTCTCATCTATCTCTCATAAAGGAAAACACAATTTACTTTGAATTGTTTGTTTCTAAGATAGCTACCCGTCTTAGTGGGACTAGCAGCTCTGAATAGACACTAGTTTTCCTTATAACAACTGTGAGCCAGGCTGACTGCCCAAGGGGATTATGCAATTTCTGGCAGAGTAGCTGACTGCTACGCAAATTTGCACAAATCCTAGGCTGAACATCTTGTTGCTGGGAAAATTTGCGCAAATCCTACTGCGAGGGTTGGCTGACAGGATTGCGCAACCCTGGAGCCCAGTAGGCTGTCAGAGAGGATTTCGTAATTCCTGGAGGGAAGGCTGGTTTCCCTCCAGAAATGCACAATTTTCAAGGGGGAGCTGCTCAACCTGTAGCTGGACCAAGTTCGGGTGAGCAACCTGTGAGGGGAATGGATCAACTGTGATTGACAGGCTACCTTTGTGCGAGGGAAACACTTGAAGTTTGAGTACTTGACGAAGCAAGAAAAAGTGTTATGTAAGGTTGGTAGGGAGGCTCCAAAACAAGCTAAGGAAAAAGTTTGGAGGGTTGTTGTAGCCACTACAACACAACCTTAGTAGCCCGACGAGATCATTGGCAGTAGATAATGTGCTCTAGAGTGACAAAGGGGCATGAATACAAAAGTTGGTGGGCATGTCATGAACCATGGAAATGAGGGACTATGGTGGAGGAGATATCTAAGGGGCTTGCAAAGAAAATTAGTAGCATTTACAAGTGCGGAAATGACCCACTTGAGCATAGTCTTTGAATGATTTAAGAGTAGTTGGAAGAGATGGATTGCTCAAAAAAATTGCATCATTATCATTTAATCACTCATATGTGGAAGGAGCGACAAAACAAGTTGTTTCTATGGTTCTTTTTTTAGATCACTAGGAGATAGAAGATCTGTGGTGAATACTTCAGCAAACCTGGATTCAAAATATAAAAGCACAATAGGTTTATAACAACATTACAAGAAAATATCACTCCATAATTGTATATAAGAACTCCTAGCTAGCCCCTTGGTGATGCTTCATGGAGTCATGGATGTCTTAGTTTGTGTGGATTATGGACCTTGGTTAGAGTGTTGAAATGATACCCTTATCTAGGAGGTTATTACTCTAATTGACATGATGACTAACTCATTGAATTCACACAATGGAGGATTAGATACATTGATTAAGAGAGCTACCCACCTAGGAGAAGGACTATTGGGTGCTTGGAGGGGGGCACTTAGACCTTGGAGCTTAGGGTCGTGTGATGTATATCTCGAATATGGTTCGGTTAATGAGCATACTAATGGAGGTTGGTGATGGACTTAAGCACATATGTCAAAGGGTGAGCATTGGAACTTAATGGTCACATTGGCACACATGTTGAGGAGCATTGTTCATGGGAGAAAATTTGGCACATTGTTAGAGGAGTTCCTTAAATGAGGAAACTTGGATAGTGAACAATTGTGGAAGAGGGTGTGCCAAGCTAACAACTTGTTGGAGAGAACATTAGCTTAGAGGAGGGGTTTTTAGCCCAAGGAGCATTATGTACGGAGGACATTTTATTGTAGGAGTTGGATAAACCATTGCATGACATTTGTATATCCTTGTATTATAGAGTGCTTCATTTTAGGTTTATTTTTTGGTTACTCATATGGACACCTGTCCTTATTTTATGTTAAACTCCATCTCCTATTGTATATATAAGGGAGAAGAGAGCTCTTATGATGTCATCATCATTCCATCTCCATTATATATTTATAATTGTCTTAAAGAGAATTCTTCTAGGGAGCAATCCATTAGGGTCTTATTGCCTCAAAATCTATCAAGATTGATAAGGGGAAAAGCCAGACTAAGACACAATAATAAGGTGGCTGCCACTATAACCTTAACACTCCACTTCCCGCTCCTCAATGAAATTTCACCACACGAGAGGCTTCCCATTATATGTCACCTAAGAGGTATTCTAAGTTAATAGGTTTAAGGCGATGTAAGTGAAAGTCTTAATAAAGGTACTTCTTAATTGGATTAGGGTAGAAATCTTTGTCAATGAGCGACATACCATAAAATAAGCCTATAAAAGTGTACATGAGTTCTAGGGTTTCACGATATGACTCAATAAGGGTGACTTTAGTCATAAAAGCATAGTGAAGAGGTTTACTTCCAATATGTAATCAACAAAAGGGAATGGTAAATCTTTAATAAGCCCTAAGTAGAAGCCTTTTGTAGAAGTAGGGTTTACTAGGGTGCTAAATTACCTAGGGTTGATAACGTTAACCCTAATAAGGAAATTTTCACCAAGAAAATTGCTAAACTTTGAGTTTATGAGGTCCAACAAAATGAAAAGATGTCAAATTAGCTCCAATGCTTTAGTGGCTCAATTCCTAATTGAATTCGACACATGCCCCAACCCTAGCAACTTGCCTTGAAGGACTCAAAAATAAAGAGAGAGAGAAAGGGATGATAAAAATTTTCAATTTTTTTTTTCATCAAAGGGATCCCAATGCCTTTTCCCTACTTGGGTGATGGAGTCTTTAGGATTCAAACCATGGATATATCAACCTTTTGGAAGTACCAAAGGGTAAACACTAGTTTTCACTTTATAACCCTAACTATCTTTTTATGAGGGGAGAAATTAACTAGAAAAATGATCGCTAGGAGGTTTTCTAGGGAGTTCAAGGAATATAGATTAAACAGACAAGAATTTACCAAGATTTTCCAATAAAAATGTTAGGCAAGGAATCAAAATAAATCCTATCAATATTTCATTATATGTAAAACCATAAAATGTATGCAATAAACACTCATAAATTATCCAAGAACATGCCTTCTTTCAATCTCAAAAAGATGTGTCCAACAAAAAAACTAGTCTCCATTTAGCAAAAATTGATAGAAGATCACATCTCCTCAAGTAGTGAAGTATAATAGACTAACTCGAGCTCTTATAGATAGGTTGAAATCCAGAAGTGTGATGATCATAAATGAAAAGTAGGGATCCTCCTTTTATACGAGGTTTATCATCTATAACAATCCACTAAAATCCACTAAAACAAGTTTAATTGTGAGTAAACATAAAATAAATGGGTTACAATCCAACCCAGTAGCTTAACAACTAAAATATTTCAATAAATGCACACATATGTGAATGGTAAGCCCTTAATAAGAATGATGTAATGACCTTTTAGGGCTCAAAATTTTCCAAAGGTGCACTGGAAGGGCTAAATGAGTTTCTAAATATCCTAATCAACCATCAATTTGAAGGGTTCTCAAATCAAGCCTTAAAGCATCTTCATGAATCCAAATGCTAGCTTTGGGTGTCCTGTGTAGTCTCTATGGGTTCCATGTAAATAACATGGTGTATAAAGTAGCCCCCTCCTAATCCTCGCCATAACAACGATTAAGAGGGGATGGTTACTATACTCTCCCAAGATCCAAGGTGTCATTATGGAAATGGGATCTAAAAGTTTTAGTCTCTTTAAATTACTTAAAAACTTAGTTCAACATCACCATTGTGTTTGTCTCGTCAAGACAATTATGGTGATATAAAATTTTATTTCAATCCGACTTTCAGATCAAAAGATGTGACCATTCTGATTTCTAACACATAAGAAAATGCCACATCATCAACCTCGCCAAGTGGAAACCATGTGGCTATACCAAATTGGCTAGCATCTCAGCACCACTAGGAAATTATTTATTGGTTGTTGACCCATTCATGGGTTTGGGCTCTGCAACCCCACACTAGCCATTAATATGCAAATCATATGCATTTATCTCTCTCTCTCTCTCTCTCTCTCTATATATATATATATATATATATATATTCCTTACCATTAATATTCCTATCATCTGAGCTCTATTACCCAGCCCATTGCAATTGCACACTTAACATTTGCATTGGGGTTTAACCTCTGGGCTTATCTATCTGTGGACATGCACATACTCCATGCTCCAATGAATGGGTTGTCTAGGCCGTTGTATACCACCACAACCCAGGCTAGCATCATGTCACTCCCCTCAACTTGCGTCTTACTTGCACTCTCGGGGAATAACCTTCAGGCTTACGTGCCCAGGTGGGTCCACATCGTTGTGCTAACAATGTTTTTGATGGGTTTGTATTCTTACCATGATGGCCCCGTATCGTGTCATCACGACTCTCCCTCAAACACTGTGTGAGGCCTCCTTCGGGAAACAAACTTCGAGATGTGAAAGTTCCTGTCAGATGTCATTGAAATTCCCATCCATGTGGGCCCATTTTTAAACCTCATAATGCTACGGTAGGCCTAATTACATGGGAAGTGGTTCTACTTATGTTGATTTGTTATATGGTGCTAATATTCTTGTCATTCAAGCTCTGTTACTCGACCTATTACAATTGCATGATTAACATTTGTGTCGAGGTTGACCCTCTAGGAATACCTGTCTATGGATCCACACATACTCCATGCTCCAATGAATGGGTTTTTAGGCCTGCATGTATGCCACCACAGCCTGGGCTGGCATCATCCCACTCATGTCCCACTTGCACTCCCGGGGAAGAATCTTTAGGATTACGTGTCCTAGTCGATCCACATCATTGTGCTGATATTTCTTATGATTGGTCTTCACTCTTGTCGCAACAGCCCAATGCCAAGTCATCCTGGCTCAACCTTAAACATCGCACAAGGCTTCCTCTAGGAAACAGACTTTGGGACGTGAAGGTTCCTATTGATTGCCATTGAAATTCCATCCATGCAGGCCCATTTTAAAACCTCTTAATGCTATGATAGGCCCACTTACATCGGAAGTGGTTCCTCTACCGGCGTATGCACGACCTCTGTGCCATCACGACATTCCCTGCGTGCCCTACCACGCCATCCTGATCCTTGTTAGCCCCAATGTTTCTCTTAAGTGGCCTCTTGCAACTTCCAAGATGCAACCCCTCCAGGCTTACATCATCCTGGATTCCTTGCAAGTCATCAAACTTCTCATGCTCAATGTCAGCGAACCATTATTGTTGTAGGGATTGATGCACGAGTAAATAAGCAAGAAACCCTCTTAGGCTTTTTGGAAACTAAGGTAAATAGATCAAGGGATCTAAGGTTTTCAAAGCAAGAAACATTCAAACAAACCAATACTAGATTAAAATTGACAAAGAAACAATGAGTGTAGACCTGTTTATCATTCACACAGTTATGCTAGAGCAATCAATGTAACAAAGAAGGATCGCTCAACCAACTCCAAGAATGAGACCTGCACACAGAACATACAAGTGATCTACACGTCATATATAAACCTTAACAATTCAATATATTAACATATAACAACATATAAACATTGAATGCACCAATATCAAAGCATCAATCTAGATCATAGAAGCATAAACACATGGAAATGTGAGCATTAGACCATGATATGGACATAACAATAGTAGATTTATATTATTAAGTCAATGAAGGAAGATTACAACCATGAGGTGTTGCAATAGGCCTTCTTCCAACTCCTAGCTCCTCAATATCTCTCTTTGTCAACAATATTTCAAAAGCATAACAAGCATGAACTCTCCCCCCGATTATAGTGTCCTAGCCTCCGATATATAGGCAAAGGGAGGCTCTGGTTTTTCCAATTTCTTCACGAGTTCACTTTAGGAAAAAGCCAAAATTTTCCTCTACTTTATTGCTCTTTCCTTGCATAATAGTCTCTGTGAGGATAGCCAACTCTCAAATATGATTTCTAGGCAATCCTTTATAGCTTTTTAGAGTCAACTTTGAGTTAATGATAGAGTCATAGTGACTTAACTCATGATTTCCCTTCGCGAGCTCGTGAAATTCAAGTAACACACCCTAATAGAAGAGACAAAGCATGATTTTCTAGGTTAACACAGTCTCTTGGTCACTAGGCCGCATCAGCACAAACTTTCCCAGTTTTTTGGGTGCATTACTGTGGCAAATATTCCTACAAATTAGGGTTTTTTCCAGTCCAAGTTGGTCTTCTCCTCTGAGATTATAAGGATATTTTTTCCAGTGTAATAGAAGCCCCCTAAAGTGTGAGGTCAGAGAAGAAGATGATGGTTGAAATGATTTACATACTATGACTAAAGAGAGACAATGTTAGAGCTTCAGAATGGAGGGAGACTTGAAAACAACAACATATGTTAGAATGTAAAATTATGTCCAGAGTCAAGCATTTCCATGCTCAGTAGGAAAAGTAGAAATATTATGAAGGTATGACTGTCATGTCCACCAATAGGCATAATGTGGAGAGAGGTCATAATGCGATGAATCTTATATGTGGTTTCTAAAAACAATAGTCACAGGTTGGGAGAGGAAACACGACTAAGTGATGTAAGATTTTAGCCAAGGTCTTGGTCACTGCTTCCAAAATAGCATATTTCTACATGTGAATAAATGATTTGAGGTCAAACATGCGAGAAATTGTCTCATTATTGGCCAATAATGAGAATTGTTAACAAATGCAAGGATGGCCACCGATAAGGATGATGGTCTCCAAGATGCGCAATACAATCTAGCGAATGTGAATAAAGGAGTTAATGTCGAACACCTATAGAATTGTTCAAGTGGGAGCCAATGAGGAAGACCCCCAATCAAATGTACGAAATTTTACCACTAAGGACTACACGCGCTAGGGTACTAAGATTTTTCTTGATCTACTTCCTAGATAAGGTGTTGAAGTGGATTGGAAGAGATATGTAAAAGGTAGGAAATGAGGAGTCCTACATCAATTAATGTGAAACGAGATAAGGTAATTACTTTGTGGATAATTTAGAACAATGGGGAAAACTAAATTAGGGAAAATATGGCATATGATTATATGGTTGATACAGAAAGAAGAGAGTAGGATGATCCCTTGAACAATAGAAGGCACGATGCCACAAAGACCAAGCAACTTAGTATCAAGAACACCAAGAGGAGTTAGACACAAAGATGTAAAGACATCTGGGTATCAGAATAAGACTTAGAAAATGGTAGGGTTCGCAAAAAGTTGAGAAAAAGAGGAATATGCTGAGAAAATTCCATGTTCAAGGGATTGACAAGGTATTGCTACCAAAAATTACTTCAAAATATAGATAGTGTAACCATTATTATGTCCAATTTTTCCCAATTTGTTTAGGTTTAACGATTCCATAAAGAGTAAACTTAATGGGCTTTTAACCTTTAGAGAGTTTGAAAAGAGGGTAAATAAGACTCCAAGGGATTCCTTTGTCATAGTTGATGATGAGGTGTGACAAAGGGTTAATATTATACCTAACACATTTCATTTTCTGTAGTTAGTCCATTGAGTCTAGAAAAAGTGATAAACCTATGCTCAATAGATGTCGACCTCATTTTGTTACGAGTATGAGGGGACAAATTGAACTCAGTATTCTTCGTAAAAAATTTAACTGAGTCAAACGAAGAAAACTCATAGTATATTTTTTAGTTTAAATAGTGAGAAAAAGACAGAAAAAGAATTGCTCAAATCTATTTCGTAGAATTTTTAAGAGCCTGAAATAGGTAACTCGAGGTTTTTTCGTTTAATGAGCGAGAAAAAACTCCCTTAAAAGATCTATTTGAGTCAATGCTAGTCAATTATGCAGAAAATCACTTAAAGCAGTATTAGATCATATAAAAATATTTGCAACATAGTTACCGGGTGCATTAGAAACAAGAACGAGGGAAAATTGCTTATAAATGACAAAATATGAGTTGAGTCATACCTCCAAAGTTTATAAATAGGCATTTTGTTCCTCATTTGCACCATTTTGAGTTGGTGAGAGCATTTGGAAGTGAAATAGAAGCAGATATTTCGATGGTGATTGTGAACAATCCAGGAAACCATTAAACTTCACGTCTATTACAGGCAAGAGCATTGATTATGTTCTTTCATTTAAGTCATTAATTTTTGTTTTTTACCATTAATTTTTAGATTTTAGGCTCACCCTAGAAGGCTTAGGCAGGTAATGCGGATGATCAGGTCAGAAATTCATGTGTGCACGTGTTTCCCAAGATGGGAGGGTGTGTTAGCATGAACTATGGGCTTAGGGGTGCATGCGTGAGCCACCAAAGTGCAAGAAAAAGTAAAATTGTTGAAATTGTAGGGTTATACAACCAGGAAAACTAAACCAAGGGGTTGAATGATGTTGGAATCAACTAATCAAAATGAGCCTTTGGAGAGAAAGAAGTCATGACTCGGAAGAATTTCAAATGCTTAATGATCCAAAATTCTTGGTCACTCTCAAACGATGTGATTTACTAAGGCATGCTACACTTGATCTAATGAAGGCTTAGGAGGAGATTTTGGCATGTATAATTCAACGGTGGGATAAACACCATGGTGTGTTTAGAATTGGGGACCATGAACTCTCTATAATAAAAGATGAAATTTATTTCCTCATTGTCTTGTCATGTAGAGGCGCACAAGAAAATTTAATAGGAGGAAGAGCAGATTTCATAACCACTACTAATTTGATCAATGCCCATTGCACACCAGGTGTACTCAAAGTTAGCAACAAAATTCCAGTTAAACGGGTGAGAGAAAGACCTTTAAGGTCGATCCTTTCAGTGATGGTTTGGTTTGCAGGGGTAAAGAGTCAACATGTAGCGACAAAAGACCAGATGCTTCTGGTGTAGGATTGCCTGCAACAATAGGTATTTGATTACGTTTCATAAATTTTTAAACTGGATACTCATGGAACACAACATCATAATCTGAAGGCTACGTTTCATCCAATTTTCATAATGGACCCATCAATATCATTGAAGCACACAATCAATTAACACTAGCATCATCAATCTCTAAATCACCCAATATAAACCCTGTCAACAAAATGCAGTCACCAAAACATAGAGTAGAACACAGAACTTTGCAACAATATTCAGAACCAACTGTATCATAAAAAATCATGCAGCAGAGTGCATACGCTACTTGGAGGAGCCGAACCAGCGTGTATACGCAACTTCACCAAAGCGAACCAGCGTATATGTCATTAATTACTTACTTATGTCTTCGCTTCACTTCCTGACTTCAGACATAACCAGATTATTACATATACAAGGATAATATGTATGTTAGCTACCAGATATAGTCCACATAAAGATAAGTCATTATGATCCTGATCCATTATAAATGTCATCCATCCACACTGAAGCTAAACATAATCAACCAATCTGAATATGCAGAATACTGACACCAGTAAACAGTCACCAGAACTTAGACTTTTCATCAACTACCAGAACCACCTGTAACTTCAAATATCATAGTGTATATGGTATACGCTACTTAGATGTATATAACCTGTGTATGTACGCGCTTTTGTCAAAGTCAACCATTGTATACATTTGTAAATATTCATTCATGAGTTGCAGTTATTTCAAACTTAAGTTATACCCAGATTAGAACATTACATGCGTTAATATACAGATCTAGAATAAACATGATCAAACCGTATAGAGATGATTCATTCCACGCCATTAGATCCTGATCTATCCTTAGATCTTGTTCTCCATCAACCGCTGAGATTCCTCCTTAGCTCAGATCAAGAAAATCATCATGAACCCATAACCTGCATACTAGATCTCATACTTCATCAGATATTCAAGACTTTCTTCATTGCCTTTGCCTAATGATCTTCTTCTCCTTTTATAGTCTTAGGCCTTACTCAATACCATGGTCCAAAACCATTTAGAACCAATACTAGGGACCCAATACCTAGGTTCAACACTTCAGACACAATACCAAGGTCCAAAACCATAGGTCTAAATACCACGGACCCAAAAATAAGCTTTCCAACATGTACACGCTTTTCTGTGCATGAAAGTGTGTGCATACGCATACGCGACTTTTGATTAGCAATCCCACGTGTATATGCGCCTTTGTATATAGTGAACCTACGTGTATAACCTGCGTGTATACACTACTTGGTATATAGCGAACCTGTGTATATACACGACTTGGTATATAATGAGCCTGCATGTGTACACAACTTGGTATATAGTGAACCTGCGTATATACTTTTCTTTCTTCATTCTTTGTAGTCTGATCATCAATTCTTTGCTACTGACCTGTTGCACTATGATCTGTCATCTGTGTGAGTTGCCATCAAGGACAACACTTGTATCATAATGCCAACAATCTCCCCCTTTGGACTTGATGGCAAAGCTAACTTACCATACTGAGAACTGTCATCTTAACGAGTTGTCATTGTTCATTACATCTGAACTCATTCCTTTGAGCTGTCTTGCATCCCATGTATTCTGCCACATCTGATATCTCTTATGTAGATTCATCTAGTTATATATAAGTGAGTTGTTCTTCTACAAGGGGTTGCCATCAAGTACAACAAATGCATCATAATTCCAACAAAAGTGCATTTAGTGTGTGCTCTTTGGCTCTCTGTTGAAAGAATCGTATTCTTCTTTCCTTAGTAGCTAGGATTTTCATTGCTAAAAGAAAATAGACGATTGTTTATCATTTTAGATTGCATATTTAGGAATTTTACATCTACATCATGCGATGAACCTTGAAAGACAAACTTCTAAGCAAGATCAACTCTAAAATAAATCTCAATGAACATAAAAAACTCTTTGGAAGCTAATGCAACACATCTAGAAGTCTAGGCTAGAGATGTGTTTCAGCGTCGTAAAACCTGGTAACTATCGTTTTCATCGAAGGTTGGGTGATTCCTCCTCTTTGATACGAAAAGTGCTAGTACGGACTTGTGCTCCCCATACCGTCAAGTATATATTGGGAGACCACAATAGGCTGATATCATTTATCCATAGGAAGCCGTGTCTGCCGCCCTATCAATCGCAATGCACTAAATGTAGCATTCGAGAAGATTGACTGCCGTACATAAGTCCTTGGGTAATTTCTCTTTAATTTATCACCAAGCTGTATTTTGCAGTTTTGCGATTGGTTTGGTAATCCCTCTATCTATATTTCCAGAGTAGTCACTTTCGTTCCTTTTCGACTCCTTAAAATAAAAGGTCCATTTGAGCACTTGTCACTTCAGGCTCATTAAAAATCGAAGGCGACTAGAGTCATCTTTAGCTTTTTCTCGACTCTTAAAATTGAAAAAGAAAAGTTGTGTCAAAGCGTCATTAAAATTTATTTAAATCAGAATAACATCCTTGTTCCTTCGATGATCTTAGGTTGAGATAATGGAGTCCACCAATCAAGGAACCCCTCTTGGGGGGAATCCTAGTCCTTTCTCTTCTTGGGGAGATATTGGTGCTCCGTATATGGCTACATTGTCCCTTGTAGGAATCACAGTTGGCTTGCCAGTATGGCTATTCTCAACCTCTGCCGTCCAAAATACCGTGATTCCTCAGCAATCGAATCAGCAACTAGATGATACTGAAGTTATCCCTTCACCTTCTATTTCGCTTGTTTCTCCCTCCCCTTCTTCCTCTTCACTTGGTGAAACTAGTGACACTAAAAACCAAGTAGATGAGAAGAAGAAGAAAGGGAAGGAAAAGAAGAAAAAGAAGTCAGTTAAACAAGGGGGAAACCATGCATCGTCTGGTGAAAATCCGCACACCAAACTTTCCAAGCATAGATCTCCATATAGAATTTGCAAGGGAGACCACCTTCAACGAGATTATCCTTGCATTCCACAGATCTTGAGAGAATGGTCTCTTCGTTTGCACCATCCGGTGTCATCAACCTCTGGAAATCAAGTTGACAGCACACCATCAACTAGTGAAAATGAAGTCAATGGACAGAAAGGAAAGGTCAGATTTCCATGTAGGTTATGTGAAGGTAATCATGCTCTTCACTGTTTTCCTTTTAGTAGATGAAGCCAAAAGTTTCCTAGATAACCGTCTTGCTTCGCCACAGCGACTTCCACCTGGATACAAGAAACTCTCACCAAGTCGTCGCTAGTTGAAAACCTGACTGGCATAACTCAATTGTCGGTCGAAACGCCTATCGTTGAAGTGAACCTTCTGAATCCATACTGGATCAAAGTCAACAGGTCGAGATGGCAGTTGACCTAGTCTTGCCTTCAGAAGGTCCACCTTAAGATGATACAATTTCCAAAGAGAATGAGAACGACACCGTTCAAATTCTTTTTGTCAATACAGAGTCTGATGAACCTGGGGGCAATCCACCCATTCCTTTACAACAGGAGGAAATCCCCCTAGTTCATGAGGTTCATCCAACCGTTTATCCGGTACCTCCTCCAAGCAGTCTAGTCATTTCCTTTGATTGGAATCAACTAGCAAGACCCCGCCTGCCATCTAATGTACCATTCCAGATCATAGTACAAGTTTACAAAATGATCGTGTCTGGCACCATCATAGATGAAGGGGCTTTAGTGAGTATCCTTTCCTCAACTGCTTGGAAAGCGCTTGGTTCACCATCGCTTCTGCCTGAGAAGCAAAATTTGTCAGGCTTTAACAAAGGAACCAGTCGACCATTAGGGATCCTTCCAAAGTTACCGATAACTTTGAAAAGGAAAACCGTTCACTTGAACATGATGGTAGTCCAAGGGCCATTAGATTACAATCTACTCCTTGGGCATGACTATGTTTATAGCATGGAAGCTATTGTTTCCACACTCTTTCGAGTGATGTGGTTCCCGCATGAAGGCAAAATAGTGCAACTTGTTGACCAGCTTTCATTTCCTAGCTCAAACATAGCTACGAGTCAAACATCATCCCTAAATGGTCTCTTTGCATCAATAATGTCTGTTCAACCTTCATTTTATCCACCTAATTATCGCGGGTAGTCCGGTGAATGTAACGAAGCTTAGGGGGCATGCATCCTGGTCTGCTTCGGCAGGCAAACCCAGCTGAAAATATAGGTTTCCCGATAGGTTATGTGATTGGAAGCTCACACCATTCACCTTCGTCTATTTCGATGGAAACTCTCCTTTTCTTTATACCTGGGGGCATGCAAACCTTTGTATGCAAGTGAAAAATGACCAATTTCATTTTTTAGCTTTTTAGTTCAACTTCTTAGGCTAGGTGATTGGTCTGATCCACCATTCACCTTTGTCTGCATCATGCAGACAAAGCAAAGGAAGTGTTTTGCCTTGGCGGAGGATAAAACCATCCTACCTAACCTCAATAGTTCCTTAGCTTTAGTGTAGTTAGCTTCGTAATTTGGTCTTTTCTAGCTTACATAAAAAGGCGATGAGCACATGTTATCGTAGAGTTCAAGCTCACTAAAAAATAAACCTACCAATGAGAGACATCTTTAAACGACTGACATGAGCAATGTTTCCGCAAGGTTCAAGCTCGTTAAAAAATAAACCCGCCTATGAGCAATGTTTCCGCAAGGTTCAAGCTCGTTAAAAAATAAACTCGCCTATGAGCATAGTTTCTCCCGGCTCAAGATCATTAAAAAATGAATCCACCCTTAGTAAATAACCTTTGTGATTGCCCTGCTATCAGCCTTTTGAACCTTGGTTGTGTTTCTACTATCACCTCCATTCTTTTGGCTGATCATGCGCTTCCACTTGATTGTTTACCCTTTTGAGGAACAGTTGCGATGAGTGGTCTTGTTAGCCACCCTCTTCACACTGCCATGTTTCGAGGGGTTCCAAACTTACCTGGAACCAGTTCCTACCCGAAAACACCACTCGTTCCTAAAAAACGAGTCCTTTTTAAACTCTTTTTAGACTCGTTAAATATAAAAAGATTGTCGAGCTATTGGCCTTTCCAGCTCGTTAAAGTAAGGGGAAGCGCCATCCCTCCTATACATTTTAATCTTTTTGGAACTGAGGGATTATTAAACAAAAAGATCGAGCACTTGTCTTTTTCGGCTAGCTAAAGCGATCGAAAAATCATCCCTTTCGTAATCAGTTGACCATGATCCTTTAGGGTATGAAACAACACTTTTAGGGGTTAAAGAGCCCTTAGTTTATGGACATATGAGTTTGGGGTTGCGGTGCCCAAATATGTCTATAACGACTGTGATAGCCAAAGTGCAATTTTCTTGGCCAAGAACCTTGCATATCATTCAAAGACAAAGCACATTCATGTTCAGTATCACTTTGTGAGGGATATGATAGAAGACAAAAAGGTGTTGCTGGTAAAGGTGGACACTTTGAAGAATACTGCAGATGCATTGACAAAATATGTGAACTCTGAGAAGTTCTCTTGGTGTAGAGAAACAATGGGCATTGCAGGGTTGGATAGATGACTAAGCTCTCCTATGGGCCCTTGTTGAAAGAAAACAACAAGTGGGAGAATGTTGGGTTGTGTTATACTCTTTCCACGACTAGCTGCCATAGTTAACTGGGGGGTTAGAAGGGGGGAAGAGCCCCCCCTTTGTTGCATTGATTGCGTAGCGGGCGAGGGGGGGGGTCACAGGGGGTTTGAGGGGTGTAGGCAACCCCACTTTATGGGGTCCGGGGCAACACCCCAGAAAATTTTGGTTTTGGACCCTATGTTAGCTTGGGCGGACCTACCTATGGTTTTGTGCATGCTTTCGCACATGGTTTTTGGACGCGATGGTTTTCGGTCCATGGTTTTGGACGTGATGGTTTTCGTTCCATGGTATTGGATGCTTCAGCATATATAAATATGTATTGTAACATAGCAAGGAACATAATGAAAAATCAAGCTAGTAGTCCCGATTTTGGGATCCAGGGGGAAATCTCTATGTATATGTGTTTTATGTGTTATGCTCTCGCATTGTTTATTTTCTGTGTTTTAGAATTCATATGCAAGTAATTTCTGTACGGAGTTAAAACCTACAGTAGCATTAGGAAAGGCGCTTAAGCTTCCAGCCACAGAGGATCCCTTAACCAAAAACATTGAATAAAATGAGACAGAGAACGCTGACATGATGAAATTGATTATAGAGAAAAATATACAGATCAAACAGATGGAGGCAGAAATGGAGAAGATGATAAAAGAGAAAGAACAGAGTCAGAAGATGGTCATTTCCCCCCTAGATGCCATACCCATTTCTCAGCTTCCAACAACAGGAACAGACACTGCAGCTACTTCTTCCACTCATACTGCAAGTGTTGAACAGGTGACAAAGACACTGGAGAACATGTCAATCCAGTCAGAAGAAATCAAGACATTGCATGGACAACTCAAAGCTCTAGAAAAACAAAAAGCGAGAGTTGAAGCTTCTCGTCTTACTGAAGTACAGAAAACATAGAGACTATTGGAGAGGTTGCAGAAGGTAGAAAATGATGCATCAATTGGTCAGACCTTGGCCCAAGCCAAGGAAACCATTCGGATGGGTATTCTAGACTATATGAATGAGATTTGGCCATCTGTCAAAATCGTCTTTGAACAGAAAGAATTGATAGAAAAATCCACAGAAACCATTATTCAAGTAAGGGAAAAGCTTGGAGATATGCCCAAAGAAGCCTCCAACATTATCAGATTCTTGGATTCTAAGTCTAAATATTAACTTGAAGAATTAGGAATTAGTGACAGGACTGCCACTTTTTTGGAAGTCAAGAAAGTTTTGACTAGAAGGAAACTCATTGAACAATTGGAAGAAAGATGTGAAACACTAGAGCTGGGAGTGAACAGGTTTTGTAACAGAATTGATGCATTAATCTAGAAAGGGTTGCCCAGCATATATGTAATTAATGATAAATTAATCACTCAAGAAGACTATGTTCTGAAGATAAAAGAAATGGCCAAAAGCAATGTCAAGTTCAGTGGAATAAAGGGCAGTATGACAACAAGAGAATTTTTAGAAACCATGGCAAATGACTTCTACATCTAGAATGAGGTAAAACATGTTTTTACAGTGAACCCAACTTTTGAAAAATACACTGAGGTTGATGAGATTTACCGGAGGGTAATTAAATTAATCATACCAGATGAAAAAAGATGGGAAGAACTTTGTGATTTACTGGATTAAAGGGTAATTCGGATGCAGTAAAAAAAGAAGCCAACAGAACAACCAACACATCAACGCAGCATAGTTTTGGGTCGATTCAACAACCGAATACACAAAAATAGGGCCACATTTCCATGCAACTGTCCACGTGGCCTATTTTTCTGCCATAGATAAATCTTATTGTTTAGAATTAGGCGAATAATACACTGTCAGTTGAGACAACGATTTTGTAATGATTTTGTAATTATTTGTATAAATACTTCACTATTTGAAGTATTAAGGGTTTATTTCTAAATATAATTTCATTTGCATATTGTAATTTTTCAAAGTGGCTGGAGCATCAATAGTACAAGGAAATTTTCACAGGATTCATGTGGTGTACAAAATGGTGATGTGTTTCTTCAATTTATGTGTTTAAACATTGTTTCCCTTTCTCTGTTATTTCTGGAAATCTCAATTACTTCACAGAAATTTTGATGAATAGGACATGTTACATAAAGCACCCTATTCTGGTTGTTAGTAATTTTCATGTTTTTCTGCTGAAGTCATATTAACGAATTCTTAATTTCTCTTTAATTTGTACTGAATCTTACATTTATATTATTTCACAACATATTTAAATTCTGGAAGATCCATTAGTACAACCTAGATTTCCTTGTGAAACTCCTGTAAACTTTGATGCACATCCATTTAAATCTTTAGACTCCATAGCCCAATGGAATTATGATAGTTTAATCAACCAAACAATCAAATTAAAACAATCGGCATAGTCATAACTAGCCTAAAATTTACATAAAAACAAAGCTAAATTTTACAGAGAGATCCCTCTCTGAAGCTGGCAAGGCTAGATCCCAGCTTCTAAAGTGGTTTTGATGTTGTCATGTGTGTTTACTCCCTCAACCTCAAAAATACAGAAAACCAACATACCCAAGGGTATGTGGAAGCCCAATTTGGGGTAGTGTTGTCCAATGTGTAACTATATGATGGGAGTGTTCCTATATAGTCCTCATATGTGGAGCGCCTTCCTATATACCCAAAGGTACATGGAAGAACCATCCTATTACTTCGAAGTATGTGGAAAATCGACCATCGCCATAATGTACTTTAGATGGTTAACGACAAGTCCTACGTTTAGAGACATTAGAACATGTCTTCTAGCGTAGACTAACTAAATGTGTTTTTTCTCTTTCAAATTCTCCTTAGATTCGTTGGTAAATTTAAATGTTTCTCTTGGATTAAGGTTTACGTTTGACCATAAAAGTAAAATATTCACCTGAATTCTTAAAATGTAGCTAATATGAGAGAACTATTTTCAATTTGATGAAGATCTAACAAGATAAAAGGAAGAGTTTTCAATTCAACAATGCAGAAAACAAATATTCCAAACATGATCTTCAAAGACACTTCAAAATTCACAAATTCAAAGCCCTAGTCAATAAAAATTTTGTATTTTTTGTTTTTTGAATTTTTGTAATGTAAAGAAAACTCAAAATATGACTCTATTACTGAAAAGGAACAATTCAAACAACTAACTACAAAAGTACAAAATGTCTTTGAAGGAATAAATAATCAATCCAAATTGTAAGAAGCTCTAATTGACAAGAAAAAGTCAATTTCCTACCAAAGAGTAATCAAACTTAAATTTCACACAAATTTTTGGCTTTACAAAGAATAATATAGACCAGTGTTGATGGTGTTGGACCCGCCAACATGTCAAGGGGATCTCCTCGGTAAGAAGTCCCAATTAGACCTCAGACCGTTTGGTGTAGGAGTCCCAGCAGTGGGTCGTATAGCAATACCTTAACCACGATTTCGTACAGAGGCAAGTAAAATAACTGTATTAGTAGCAACGGTGTGATCACTGCGGTGAGTCAGGGAAGGTGCATGAGAGGTTCTAACACATGTGGGTTGAAATGAGTGTGCCCCTTGGCAACCTGTAGCAGTACTCAAATGGAAAGGGATGCATGAGCGAAGATGCATCACAAGCAAGCAAGTCAGGTAGAAATCCAAAGTGATGGTTAAACCAATCAACACATTTTAGAAAGATTCATGCATGCGTAAGAAAGCAAATACATATGTCATTTAGAGTAAACAAGACAACTAGAATACAATACAACATATGCATGAAACGTGTTGGCTCTTATTATATAAAAAAGTGTAAGTTACAGTCATACAATACATCCATGTACACCCGCTAGCCCCAACAGTGGAAAGTTACAGCCACATTTGCCTGCTCCTCCAAAGAGATGTACTAGCTCTGTGAAGTGGAGAAGCCAAGGCACGTTACAATATTGTCCAAGTTCTCTCCAAGATAGTCTTATCATAAGCTTAGCTGACCAAAAGCCTATACAATGAGTTATGAGGGACTATTTATAGCAAAGGGTGGGGTGACCCTTGACATTCCCCTTTTTGACAATTCAACTACCCTTTTGACTCTTCACCTACTCTATGACTGTTACATCCAACTATTGACACTTGACTTACACTTGACATGACGTTACATTACAATGCACATGTACTCATGTGAGACAACATGGCTTGAGTAAGCTATGAAAGACATCACTGGAACTCGGTCCATTGCGATGAGACAAACTCTTTGACATGATTGTGATGGTGAAGGTGGTGAGTTGATGCCAAGCTTGGTCATCTGTGATGGTGTGCATGCAACCCATGGTGACATCTTACTGAAGCGAACTCTTGCATTTGTTGCAATTGGTGCATTGGTTCGGCTCCTTCATCCAACTCATCTGCTAACATGTGCATGGTCTTATTGGGTGCAGTTGAACCAACAACACACTGATGCATAGTGTCCTTGTTGATCTTCAAGTGTGTGCTAGTGATCATGCGCATCAACTTGCCGAAGTACATGTTCAGCTCTAGTTGGACTTGCTTCTTGTCTTCGCCTTGGTGAGTGTGCTAAATGGGTTGGATCACATGCATGTGCACAATGACATGCATGCTGCTAAATCCCTTACATGCGATCAACAACATTTCTCACCATGTCTTCTCCGTGCCAACTATTGGGATGGATCTTTAACTTTTACAGGCACAGTTTCATCTGTGGGTGCATGTTGCGTCGACTATTGTTCCTGCTCCTGCTGCAACTCATTTGTCTGCCTATGCAGCTTCATGTTCTTCCTTGAATTGTTGCTTCATCACATTCAACTCCTTCTTTGTTCCATTCTCTGTCTTCACACGATCTTCATGTCGCGCCGTTACTCATAGCCTGAGTCTCCAAAATTGCTTTCATCATTAGTGGATCTGCTTGAGCTTGCAACTTTGTTCCACCTCTGTGTTGTCAACAACCTTCCTCTTGCATTCGTTGCATTTAGTATGTTTCCACCAGTTGTTGTTCATGATGCTTCTCATTGTGATGCTACTGTTGTCATGTCTTGATGTCCTTGTCTATGAACAACTTGATATCTTCGTGAGTAGAAAAGCTCATATACATTTGATTGATTGCATCTCCAGGTGTGCTTTGAACGGTGTCTTCGACTCTGCTCTCTTGGAAACCATTGTACCTACACTGCTGAGAGGCGGATGAACACCTGCAATACCTGAAGACATGGAAAACTCATGGCAAGAAATCTGTCAGTAGAAAACCAAAATGAACTTGAGAACTGACTTGAAACATACCTGTGTGACTAATCATGAAGGTTGTGCAATTTCGGTTGGGAGGTCGGGAGACTAACTGCCAAGACTATGCAAGGCACAGTCTGGGTTGCTGAGAGACTAAATAACTGCTAGAATGGCACCATTCACAGTCCAGTCTAGCTGCTGACTACTAGAATTGCGCAATGTGCAATCTCAACTGGAAATGGTTGCAGGCTCAGGGACTACATTGAACAATTTTCTGGGCCAATAGCCACTGTCCCTCAGAAATGCACAAAATAGTCTTGGAGGGCAGTGGCTGGGAAAAAATTCACATTTCTGGAGTGGGAGACAAAGCCTTCCTTCCCTAGATTGCACAATGTTGTCTCAATGATGGCAGAGTCTGGGCTGAGGTTACCCAGACTCGCCGATAGGCAACTAAATGTGAATGTGAGTGTGAATGAATGGTGATACTGAGTGTAATCATAAGTGAATGATCATGCATGAAAATAGTGAATGATAGATTCAAAAAATGGAACAACATGCATGTGGGTGAGGCGAGTCATCAAATAAGCAACTTTTCGTGAAAAACAACTTCATGCATGTGACAATAGCGAGATGTCAACGAAAACTAAAAAGGTGCTAGCACAAGCTAGAATGTATCAAAACGACAACAAGCGTTCACTGAAATCAAGCAGAAAGCATTCATATGAAGTGAAACACAAAAGTGACAGAGATGAAACACAAGGCATGGAAAGTGGGCTTACCCCAAAATAGTTGAGTTGAATGTGTCAAATGCTCCTAGATGCGATGTGGGATGTCAAAGCTACAAGGTTGATGTGAGGAATGAGCTTTGCAGTTCCCGATTGATGTGTTTTGATAACATCAAAGTTTTTTCATGCATGCCACAAATCTATGGAAAGAGACACTTGGTGGGAGGTTTCTGAAGTGATCCTTGCATGTAACCTCCAACTACTAAAATTAGATCCCTGAATCAATGGATGCCTTTGCATGTTGCCTTCGAAGAAGCAACCCATGCATGCAAGTCTATTTTGCTCGGTCCCGAAGGGAACTAGTCAACTCAGTTGCACATGTAAGAGGTTGCTCAACTGCTGGGAGAAAATGCGCATTTCTGGTTGGGAGCAGGGATGGATTCCCAGGAGATTTGCACAATTTTTGGGTAGAGCAGCTGAATTATGCCCAGATTTGCGAAAATTTTGGGTTGATCAACCCTGCTAGGGAAAATTGCGTAATTTTCACTCTGAGTGTTGACTGGCATAATTGCGCAATTCTAGAGCCCAACAGGCTGCCAGAAAGGATTGCATAATTTCTGGAGGGAAGGCTAGTTTCCCTCCAGAAATGCACAATTTCTTGGGGAGTTGCTCAGCCTACAGCTGGATCAAGTCCGGGTGATTAGCCCATGAGGGGAGTGCATCAAGTTGTGATCAACACGCTGCCTTTGTGCAAGAAAAACACTAAAGCTTGTGAACTTGACGAAGCAAGACAAGCTGTTGAAAAGTTGGTAGGGAGGATACCAACCAAAGCTTATGAAAAATTTTGGAGGGTTGTTGTAGCAGCTACAATCACCACAGACTCAGAAAACCACAGTAGACAAGAAAATTTTCAAAGTAAGACCAGGAAACACTGATTTTCTCATTTCCCAAGAATCATCGCAAGTGGGCTATAGACACCAGTACGATGGATGAACTTACTAAACTAGATGTTGATGAGTCATATTGTCATATAAGAATAAGTGTGATGGGAATGATCCACATAAAAATCGAGGAAAAAACCCTAATCAAGTTCGAAATCCAATTTTTTGAAGTCAAGATACAGTCTGAATGATGAGCCCCAAAAATGGATAATTATTTGGGCTCATTCAACCTCCTAATTTGACTTAATCCACCATTCTCATTAGTTTATTGCATGTTTTTGATTATATTTATGTTAATAGAGTGAATTTGGTTAGTAATTATGCCAACAAGTCTAATGGGTGCTTTGTGTAGCCTTTTTGGTCAACTTGGAGACAAAATTGAAGGTCTTAATGAGCACTTGGCAGCCAAATTCGTGGGAGAACAAGCTAGAGGATTTGTAGGAAGGTGTCCCCTTCATTTATGGGCCCTTACCTCGAATTCTCCACCATCAGCTCGGAGTTCAAGGGCCACCGAATCAATCAGCACAAGGGCAGCCAAGCAAGTCAAGTAGGACTGCTGTTAACTCCAAGTTTTGGGCAGCCGAGTCCCTAAAGTTTAGGAGGACTGTTGGGTCCTCAATTGGTATAAATAAGAAGGCTTAGGGCCTCATTTTGGTTAGCCAGTGGATGTTAGCTAGTTAGCCAGTAGATAGTAGCTAGTAGTTAGTCATTTCATAGCCTTGTTGTAGTCATTTTGTAATTCGATTTGTAGGCAATAGATTAGCTTTGCTTTCAGCTCATTCTCAAGCTCTCCTTGTGGACATTTTTGATGTAACTCTTCATTCTTGATTAATAAAGATGAATCCAGCTTTGCACCAGCTCTAAATCTCTCTTGGGAGGCTGTAGCTCTTGGGGTTGGGCCCATCTCAAGCGCCCAGTACCTCCCTTGTTTATCTTTATGTGTGTTCGCTGCATTCTTAAAATAAAGTCTGCTCTTTAGATTTAATTCGTGCTTTGTTACTTAGGTTGCTTTTGATGGTTGAAGTAGCTTTTTATGTTTAGGATGGATTGGTAGGAGTTAGTCATGCGTTTATATCTCTTTGATAATGTTTTGTTCACATGCTGTACGTGATTCTTGTCATGAATAAGGTTGCTGTTCACTGATCTCATTAAACTGTTAGATAGATCATCTAATATTTTGATTGTATGCAAGACGTAGTTGGTTTGATCAGGTAAACACTATGCAGGGCACCTTCATCACCTCCTCGTTCATCTGAGCCTCGTCCAGATCAGCTCCTCCATCACCAAGTCTGTTTCCTCATCTCCCATCTGCTCTTTTGCCACGTAACCCTACCTTCTTGCCTTTCCATTGCCTAAACCTTCTTTGATGCAAGCTAGACTTCCACACCCTCTCATCACCTCATCCCTCAGTCATTGGGTCATTCCAGGCCCCTACCCTACCTCCCTACCCATTCATGCATTCTCTCCCACTCACCTATTAGTCAAAAACCCAATCACGAAACATCCTGTAGAAGAATTACAGAACTTCCTGTAGAAACCCTTGCAGACTTCCTGTAGAAGTTCATAAACACGGTTTCATGGCATCCTGACTTTGTGAAACTCTTTGAAAGGATGATAGGGATCCCTTAGACCCTCTTCGAGTCTTCCCAACCTTTTCCAAGCATTTCTCCTCCTTGATCCACCCCTGCACAGTGAAAAGCCAGTTAAAAGCACATGCATGATAATTCTAATAACTTAAACAAAAATACAAAAAGATGTTTTCTTCATATAGTGATAACTTAGACACATGCATTTTACCTTCTTAGAAGTAATGGCATCTCTTTCGGTAGTTTGCATGCTCTCCTTTGCATCGGTAGGACTAGCTGGTAGAATTAGGGTTTGCTAGGGTTTGTGTTTCTTTTTGGCTTTCAGTTTCTTTCCGCAAGTAGATTAGCTTCCTTTGAGTTAGCTTTCATCCATCAATTAAAAAGCTTCTTCTAAGAGCTCATAGAAGTTGGCTTAAGCTCCTTGTGGACTTGTGCCAGCTGACCAAGTGACAGCTGCGGCAAGAGCTAGTACTTGTGCATACAGCACCGTCGCTTCCAAGTTTGTTACGAACTACCGGGTTGATAAAATTAAAGAAGGGAGTTCCAGGAGTTGTAGAATTATTGCTACAATACTGGAGCCCACCATCCTTTTTGGCGCCGTTGCCGGGGAAGCGTCAGAGTATTAGTGATTGTTGCTTTTCTTCTATTTTCCACTACAATCTTCTGCTAAGTAGTTTATTTCATTTCCATCATGCAATTTCATTTATGCAAAAGTAGATTAGCATTTCCTGCTTTCATAGATTAGCATTTCAATTCCGCAATTTCATTTCTGCAAGCGTAGATTAGAATTTCAATTTCGCAAGCGTAGCCTAGCATTTCATTCCTGCAATTTCATTTGAGAAAAATAGATTAGTCCTTTCCTGCTTTCATTTCAATTCCGCATTTTCATTTTAGCAATATAGTTAGTTGCAGTTCAATTTATTTCAGTTTTGCAAGTAGAAGTAGAAAAAAACAAAAATCAACCAAAAAGATTTCATTTCATGCCTTGTAGGAGTAGAGATAAGTTAGAAAAATGATTGCACAACACCCCCACTGCTTCACACAGCCAACATTCTCTCTTCTTCGATGGCTGTGATTAAAGAACCCTTAGGTGGACAGCAAGACATATTTGAAGAACCTCAAGGGAAGAAGAAGAAGAAACCATTCCTTTGGAGCAAATGGCTACAAGCAGGAATGTTGGGAGCGGTACCTTGTCCCAACACGAATTTGCAAATCAGCTGGAAGATTTCAAGAGTGATATGAGGCAGTTTCTTGCCCTGCAACTGGATACCTTGCGGATCCAAAAGAAGCAAGAAGAAGCCAAGAGGGCTTTGGCCATTTTTTGTCCTAGGTGCACTAGACAGCATCCTAGGAACGAATGTCCAATGCACTCTCTAGAAGTGTGTTTCATCTGTGAAGAATACCATCCTACGAATCAGTGCCCTTCCTTGCCTGGACTTAAAGTTGCATATCAGAGAGCCAAAGGAGCCACTGAACCACTCTATTATATGAACCAAAGGAGGCCACATGAACCTAGATCTTATCAGCAGGAAGTGCAAGGGAAATCCGAGACCTATTATGACCCCTATCAAGCCACTTTCATGCCTTCTTGGGGTCCCCCTGCTCATCCTTCCTGGTCTACACCTCCTCCTTGGTCATATTCTCCTTGTTCCTTCACAGATCCATCTTATGCCCAACCATCTGCTCATTCGTTTCACTCTTATGCTCAGCCACAACCTCAGTGGAATGCACCTCAGCAGGGGTGGAGGCCCCAATACAACACTCCTCCCGCTCATTTTCCTCCACCACCTGCTCATCCACAACCATCGCCTCCTCCTCCACCAAGGCAACCCCAAATGCCTTCCCAACCACAATGCCATCCATCTCCATCTCAATTTCACACCTCCACTCAACTACCCGTACCATTCCCAAAGCCATACAATGGAGTAGCTCAACCCAATTGCAAAGCTGAGGCACAACATGTGCAAATGACTCCTTTTGAGCTCAATGATGTTCACCAAAGATCAAGAAGAGTGTTGCAAAAAAGAGATTATCTTGAAAGCATTGAAGGACCACATCCGGAAAAACAAGATTCAAAAGAGGAGATCAAAGAACCATGGGCTGCACTTGATGAAGAGAAGAGATCAGAATCAGAGATCGAGAAAGCCTCCTCATGGTTACCATCAAATCTTCCATGTATTCAAGAGAAAGATCAGCAAAAAGAGGAAGATGAGGAAGTCATGTTAGAAGGTGACATGAAACATGATCCAGATCAGCAAAAGAACCAAGGATATCAGAGCTATATTGAGATATGGTTTCAGACGGTCACTAAGTTGCAGCAGTACTCTCTTCCTCAGCTATGTTTGATCCCTTCAAGGTCAGATCATTTGGTCTCTAAGATCTGGATACCTATCTAAGCATGCATTTCGAGCCTCCACATCATTTTGTCTCTAATCTCGATGTGCACATGGCTCCATTGGAAGTATTCTTATACTTGAGAACGATTTTGTTTTTCAAGTAGGGTAGGGTAGAAAAAAGAGAAAAAAGAAAAAAAGAGAAAAAAGGAAAAGAAAAAAAAATGAAAATAAGAAGAAAATAAAAATCTAAGGTGAAAACCTCTTCAGAGGCGCCTTAGATTGGCTCATTGATTGAAAACCTCCATGAGGCGGTCAATGGGTTGGAAAGAAGAGAAAATAAAAAGGCAATAAGATCTTTGGGTGAAAACCTCCCTTGGAGGCGCCCAAGGCAGGCAATTAGGGTGAAAACCTCCATGAGGCGCCCTAGTTGTTTTTCAAAAAAAAAAAAACAAAAGAGAAAAAGAAAAAGAAAAAGAAAACTAATTCCATTGGCTAATTGCAGGTTGCAAGAAGGACGTTTCATGACAGGAGGAGCACTCAAATCAAGGTTAAAGGAATTTTTCTTGTGCCTTCTACAGGAAGCTCTGTATTTCTACAGGAAACATCCTGTAGAACCTTTGGACAAACCAAATTCAAGTCTAAAATGGAATCTGATGGTGGGAATCTGTTGATTAGGCCTACAAGCACTTGTGTGTCCATCCCTTGCCTTTCTCCATCATTTTTTTTCCACCTCATTATGCTTCTCATTGTGCTTCTACAGGAACTTCCTGTAGAAATTGTGGGAAACTAGACATGGATTTCAAAAAGTGGTTTGGCGAACATGGTAGCTTCCTCAAGGGTTCAAAAGTCCTCATGCAATCTTCCAACTCCTCCTCCATCATCTCCATACCTGCATCACAACCAAAATTCATTTTTTTCATACCATGCAACAAAAATGCAAAGTGCCTTGAAGCAAAAACACATAGAACAGAATTTGTTTTTGCCATAACTTGAAAACCATGCATCCATTTGACAAACCGTTTTATGGGGAATTGTACAAGGGTGATGACAACATGCTTGAGCAGTTTCAGCCAATTCCGGTGCACGGTTTCCAAGGAATCAGCCTCCATCACCATCAGCCATTTTTGCATTTTCTCCATAACCGTGCAACCTTTTCAAAACCTGTTTCATGGGGATATGCATATGAGTGATGGTAACCTACCCAAGAAGTTTCAGCTGATTCCGATGCACGGTTTCCAAGAAATCGATCTCTGAAATCTTCAGTCATTTTCCATTTTTCTCGAAATCCGTGCATCCATTGATCACGATTTTGCTATGCGAGATGCATCATGATGATAGAAACATGCTCAGCAAGTTTCAGATCAATCTGCTTTACCGTTTGGGAGAAATGGCAAAAACAAGTTCTGGTTCTGTGACATTGCAGCAGCAGCAGCTTGAAGGTGCAGATTTGAACGTGGAAACAAATGCATGCAGCTTAGATCTGGTCAGAGGACACCTGCACAAGGAAAAGCAATCAAAAATCATCAGCCAAGCCCTCATGAAACCAAAGGATCCAAGCATGCAGCAGCAGAACATGAGCATGCAGAAGCAAAAAGCTTCACAAGCAGCCGTTTGACTTCAGGTACGTGACTAAACCTTGTTCATCTATTGCATGAATCTAGTCTAAGCATTGCATGAACGAATGGAATGGTGAAATTAAGCCATGAATATAGCAAGACATCCAGTTCTCTAGCACTCACGAGAAAGTCACGCAGCATGCATGGATCAGTCATGCAAGTGAAATTTAAAAAACACGGATAGTGTGGGTAGTCTAAACTCCAGTGCAACTGATGGATGAGATCACAGGCAGAGAACACACAGTTAACCACTGCAGTTCATGATAGCACAACAGTTGCATGGGCCAGCACACGTCTTTGCCACCTCACTCCACCAACAATCACGCAGAAATTAATGAGCGCTCAGCTGAAATTCGTAGGCTGTTATCCAACTTGCACTTGCAAAACATGTTCTTTTTTTTTTCACCCAAGCTGGCTACGTTGTTGCATCCAGGAAGCAATGTTCGGGTTTTCTTGCCTGGTTCCCTTTCTCACATTGTCCAGCACACAGCTCCAGGTTATAGATCTTTACCAAAACCAGGTAGTCTGTGTCAGATTCAAAGTTCCGCTGATATAAATGACAATACATCTTTGTCTTCTGATTGTTCCTTTAGTAAAGGAAGTTTGCAGGGCCCTGAAAGTGGATCTGACCAAGAAATTGATCAATCACATGTTAAGTGAAGGCTCAGACCTTGAAATTATGTGCAAGGATAGGTCAAGACATTCACCAAGTAGCTTGACTAGAAACTCTTGTGTGAAGTTGAAAGCTTCCGAGTCAAATGATAAAATGAGTAAAGATGTAGAAGGAAAGAGAAAAGTTGGGAAAAAAACATGTCGAACCACTAATCTCTTTATCGGATGGTGAGCATGGAAAAGACAAAGAAGTTGATCACTATGATCTGTCTACAATTTCTGACAGTATACCGCTGATGCACCATGATGCATTGGAGTCATGGCTATGGCTAGTCCTGCCTGTTCCTGGCCCTTTTTCATCTGCAAAAGAATCTATACTATCTGGCTATGCCAACCTGTCAATAGGAACTGTGGATAGAGAGCCCAGGAAGTATACACTTTTAGATTTTACAAATGGGGATGGTATGAATGTCATGTATGCATTCTCTAATGAACAATCATGTTATTCACCAATGATGGTCTGTGCTCGTTTTTTTATAATCGTTCAGCAGATGCAATTTTTAACATTGTTGTCAAAGCTGATGAGTCAATCGAGTCTCCTGTTGAATCTGGAGCACCAACAACAGAATACATGATCAACCTGTGGTTTCATCAGAACCACCAAAAGTTATTCCTATGCAAGAGATTCCCTGTCTTGGTCCAGGTCAAACAATAGAGGCAGAGTTGTATGTTTCTTTTCATCATCAGTTAATACCTCTCAAGTTGGGTGTCTATTGCAATAAGGATGGCTAATGATAGCAGTTCCTCACATATCTACAGAGGAGAAAACACTGAAGCAATTACAAGCTCGGCATACCTGAAACGCAGTATCCTGGATGGACAAAGAAGACTGTGTATATATATTGCAGAAATAACAAGGGTTACATCTCGGCTCTATATTCAGATCTGTCTAGACATATCACAACGAATATATGTGATACTCAGTATACCTATGATTAAGAAATATCTATGGAGGTATAAACCTAGGAATATATATGAACATCATCTCGTCAACCTGCAAGTATTTTCATCAAAGAGATGAAGTTGAAGGATCTGTCCTATGATCAAGGATCTCAGCATACAATTTATATTGGCCTGCATACCTCAGTGTGAACTGTAATTTGATATCTCTCAATGGGTATTTGAAATAAAATTCCACGGTTGCAATCACAGTTTAGACACACATGGAGATCTAACCTTCAGGTAGACTTCATGGATATGATAAAGAAGCAACAGTGAGGGTCTCAATGATGATGTAACAAACACAAGAAAGACCACCACAGAAGGAACAGGAAGAGGAATGAGGGAAAAGGACAAGCTGTTGAGGCCAAAGCAGGGGGTGGTAAAATAACACAAATGCCAAGGGAGAAGCGGTTGCAAGAACGAGCAGAGAAGACTGAAAAAGGCCAAACAAGTAGGGACACACCCAAGGCAGCCACAACACAGTTCAAGGAGAAGGCACCCCCAGCCAAGCAAGCAAAATCAGAGAAAATTGGTTCTACAGGAAGTTAGCAGACTGTTTCTACAGGAAGCCAGCGAACTGTTTCTACAGGAAGTTTGAAAAGAGGGAAGCCAAAGGAGAAATCGGCCGAGCTTTTAGCTAAGGAGGCCACCAGGGCCATCAAAGATGAGGAGAGAGATTGGTTGCTCAGAGGATGAGCAACACTTTCAGTAGGGGGGTGATGATGAGCCCCAAAAATGGATAATTATTTGGGCTCATTCAACCTCCTAATTTGACTTAATCCACCATTCTCATTAGTTTATTGCATGTTTTTGATTATATTTATGTTAATAGAGTGAATTTGGTTAGTAATTATGCCAACAAGTCTAATGGGTGCTTTGTGTAGCCTTTTTGGTCAACTTGGAGACAAAATTGAAGGTCTTAATGAGCACTTGGCAGCCAAATTCGTGGGAGAACAAGCTAGAGGATTTGTAGGAAGGTGTCCCCTTCATTTATGGGCCCTTACCTCGAATTCTCCACCATCAGCTCGGAGTTCAAGGGCCACCGAATCAATCAGCACAAGGGCAGCCAAGCAAGTCAAGTAGGACTGCTGTTAACTCCAAGTTTTGGGCAGCCGAGTCCCTAAAGTTTAGGAGGACTGTTGGGTCCTCAATTGGTATAAATAAGAAGGCTTAGGGCCTCATTTTGGTTAGCCAGTGGATGTTAGCTAGTTAGCCAGTAGATAGTAGCTAGTAGTTAGTCATTTCATAGCCTTGTTGTAGTCATTTTGTAATTCGATTTGTAGGCAATAGATTAGCTTTGCTTTCAGCTCATTCTCAAGCTCTCCTTGTGGACATTTTTGATGTAACTCTTCATTCTTGATTAATAAAGATGAATCCAGCTTTGCACCAGCTCTAAATCTCTCTTGGGAGGCTGTAGCTCTTGGGGTTGGGCCCATCTCAAGCGCCCAGTACCTCCCTTGTTTATCTTTATGTGTGTTCGCTGCATTCTTAAAATAAAGTCTGCTCTTTAGATTTAATTCGTGCTTTGTTACTTAGGTTGCTTTTGATGGTTGAAGTAGCTTTTCATGTTTAGGATGGATTGGTAGGAGTTAGTCATGCGTTTATATCTCTTTGATAATGTTTTTTTCACATGCTGTACGTGATTCTTGTCATGAATAAGGTTGTTGTTCACTGATCTCATTAAACTGTTAGATAGATCATCTAATATTTTGATTGTATGCAAGACGTAGTTGGTTTGATCAGGTAAACACTATGCAGGGCACCTTCATCACCTCCTCGTTCATCTGAGCCTCGTCCAGATCAGCTCCTCCATCACCAAGTCTGTTTCCTCATCTCCCATCTGCTCTTTTGCCACATAACCCTACCTTCTTGCCTTTCCATTGCCTAAACCTTCTTTGATGCAAGCTAGACTTCCACACCCTCTCATCACCTCATCCCTCAGTCATTGGGTCATTCCAGGCCCCTACCCTACCTCCCTACCCATTCATGCATTCTCTCCCACTCACCTATCAGTCAAAAACCCAATCACGAAACATCCTATAGAAGAATTACAGAACTTCCTGTAGAAACCCTTGCAGACTTCCTGTAGAAGTTCATAAACACGGTTGCATGGCATCCTGACTTTGTGAAACTCTCTGAAAGGATGATAGGGATCCCTTAGACCCTCTTCGAGTCTTCCCAATCTTTTCCAAGCATTTCTCCTCCTTGATCCACCCCTGCACAGTGAAAAGCCAGTTAAAAGCACATGCATGATAAGTCTAATAACTTAAACAAAAATACAAAAAGATGTTTTCTTCAGATAGTGATAACTTAGACACATGCATTTTACCTTCTTAGAAGTAATGGCATCTCTTTTGGTAGTTTGCATGCTCTCCTTTTCATCGGTAGGACTAGCTGGTAGAATTAGGGTTTGCTAGGGTTTGTGTTTCTTTTTGGCTTTCAGTTTCTTTCCGCAAGTAGATTAGCTTCCTTCGAGTTAGCTTTCATCCATCAATTAAAAAGCTTCTTCTAAGAGCTCATAGAAGTTGGCTTAATCTCCTAGTGGACTTGTGCCAGCTGACCAAGTGACAGCTGCGGCAAGAGCTAGTACTTGTGCATACAGCACCGTCGCTTCCAAGTTTGTTACGAACTACCGGGTTGATAAAATTAAAGAAGGGAGTTCCAGGAGTTGTAGCATTATTGCTACAATACTGGAGCCCACCACTGAACAAGACAAAAAAAGGTTGACAATAAAGGTCTTAAAGGGCCATGGCAAAGAAAACCACCAAAGAACAACTCTTTCCTAATGGAGTCGCCAAGTTTCTTTCTGGATAAATCCCTTCTGCAGATAGAAGAAATCTCCTTGGTTTGTGTGGCTTAACCTAGAAACAACCAAACAAGCTACATTATCTTTCTCTAGATATATTTTAAATATAAGAAGAAGACCTACCTGATGTTTAGAAAAATATTCTTTCATCTCTTCACCCACTCACTCTAGTTCCAGATTTAACTCCTGAAAGAAGAACCTGCAAATTAAACAATACAAGCAAATAGATCGATATATACAACAATATATATTAAAATAAATATAAATAAGAGATTAAGAAACCTTATTCTACACATGTATAATAAAAAACATGATGTATGGGAAAAGCAATGCACTTTGTATTAATGATAATGGAGAAAGATTACAACCCTTGTTGAGGCCTTGATGTTGTGAATCTCTCCAAGCCTTCTTGTTGCCACAATGATAAAGCCTTCAATATCACCAATGCATAAAGATGGATTATGGACCTCCAAACTCAAACTGACAGCATAAGGGCAAAATCCGAGTCTCTAAAATCCAACCCAAACTCTATAGCAGGTACTACGTTTATAGGGAAAATGAGGAAGTTTAGATCTATCATACTAGGGATAGATCCACTTTGAAAGGAGGTGAGTTCCATGAGATAAGGTATAAAGCCTCATTAGTAGTAATTCAAGATCATATTCAATAGAAAATGGATGAATCAACTCCCAAATCTTCTAGAGAGGGAAGCTTCAAAATTGTATTTTATTTTTCCTCATTTCCAAGTGTCACCGGACTTTTAGTAAAGGCAACCTGTGATGACTAGCACAAGTTTCATGTGTGAAACCTACACCATCAAAGGTTGCAATGAAGCTAAGTGCAATGGAGCCTTAAATTAGGGTTTTGATCCAATGTAATCCAGGATTATCATAACTTTTGGAAATAGTTTTTCTTCTGGCCTTGCAAGGGATTTAGGCCAAGTGTAACAGATGGATAGAGATTTGGGTTTTGTACCTTTTGCTTAAGTGTGACAAAATGGACTATAACACCAAGGCAAAGTTACTAATATGGAGTATGTTTCATTTTGAGTTGCGAATTTTTGGGTCATCCCCAGATGTCACATATTTCCATGTGTTTTTCCATGTATTTTCCATTATCTGCTAAGATAATATAGAGGCCTCTCCACTTTTGAAGTTGGACCTGAATAAGTAGCTCACACATTATGAGTGAACTCTTTTAACAAATCTTGGTGCATCGTCTATAATTTCTTCATTTTGTGTTTCTTCTTCATGGATGTTGCATTTATGGTATTTTCATGCTCTTTATGCAATTATGTTTAACATCACTGAAGAAAAGATCTTGGAACAAGTATGAAGCCACCAAGGTGAAGTAACCAACTATAGTGTTCTAGCTCATTCAACCCAAGCCATTCACTCCCAAGATAAGCCATTATTATTTTTACAAAGTGCTATGGTTATTGCATCTATCCATGAAACAACCATGTGACTATTTTTTGTTGCCATACACAATATAAGAAAGATCTCCCCTTTCTTTGCTCAACAGTTCATCAAAGATATTATCACCTTCTAGTGCTCTTTAGTCAATAGAGAAACAGGCCAATCTACAAATTGTCTTATTGAAATAGCCTACAGATAAACACTTGGCTCTCAAGCTTCCAATGAGTAGCAGTACATAGTCAGTGAAATATCCCTAACTAGCCCAATTATTATACATTAAAAAAGATAAATAACATAAGATAGGGACATTATAAAATATTGAGCATGCAAGACACCATGATTTATCATGGAAACCTTAAACTAGGAAAACTAACAATAGTCTAGGTGGATATTGGTAGCCACTGCCTATTCCAGTTGGACCCCCAACATTGTTTTCTATCAGTTTCCTATTTTTCAGCGCAATTTCCTATTTCGGGAGTGTTCTATTTTTTGTAGTTTTCGGGTTCTGAACTTCCAAATCTATTTTGAGGTCCTAAACGACATTTTTTGGGGAAATGGGAAAAAATGGATTGTAGTAAAAAAAAATTGTCCTCAGATAGACTTTTCTTATAGGCTACATGTGCACCAAAGGGAGACTGTATGCCAAATTTACACCTCAAGAAGTTGACATTCCAACTAACCTCGTCAGGGTCCATACCTTATGGTGCTTTTTCTCCTAGGGTTAGGTTTTTGGATGTTTATGGTTTCTCATTGTTTCTTCATGATAAAAATTCCTCTAAGCCTCATTGTATCATAGTTCAGAATGCATGTAAAATCACATCTCTTCCAAGAGATAAGATACCATCGCTCGAGCTAGTTTTCTTTGATTCTGCATGTAAACAATTTTCAACTTTTACTATTTATTAATTGAAGTTTAGTTCCACTGTATCTCTATGTTTATGTTTTAAATCTATATTTCATTTTTTTCCTTCATAAATTTGCATCAAGCACCAAATACATCTAGTAGCCTTGTCCAATCCAACTAGTCTAAGCATAAATTTGCCAACCAATAAATTCATAAATTGTCATGGATATTCCACTGGACAGTTCATGGCAACAAGTGTGGTAAATCATACTTCAAAATCTGAAATCTATGCTATTAGGGTTTATTTCTCTTTATATTTCTTGATTTGTAACTTATTGTTTTTTGCATATGCATGTAATTTATAATTATGTAAGAACGAGAGAATAGTGAAATAAAAACTCACAAACCATGATTTGACACAAGATATAACCTAGGAAACCATTTCAGGAGAAAACACAACTCAAAGGTGAGGTTTCTCTACTCTCTTTCTCTGAATAGAAAATAACTATGAGTATAAATAAGTAATGATTATGTCTCATGGGCTACTACAGTGAAGAATCCTCTCTATGTGCTCTCCCATTATCCCCGTCGACTACTTTGCTTGTCTATGGAACAAATGCACTCAAAAACAAGGGAACCCCTTTTCCTCCTAGTGGGGTGGTTATAACACAACCTAGTAGCCCACTAGTGGTTAGGTTTGACTCCCTCAACTCTTAACCAGAGTTACAATATGAACTTTTCTAGATTATTCTTCACCATAGTCATGTATCTAGCCCCTTTTCAATGAATAATAGGGGTTGACATGGCATCCTCTCAAATTATGGTGGTTAAAACATGAAGGTAAACTTATGAGTAGCATAAATTTTGCATACAAACTCTGATTGAGGTGATTCTTGTGTCATTGGAAAGGTATCTGTGTAGAATATGAAAAAAATGTTTCATTAAAGAAAAAAAGTTTAGGCTAAATTTCATTTGATTCTACAAAATGATCCAAGAAGATTTCAAACCCCAATTTATCAAACTGGGTACCGCCAATAAAAATGGTATTGTGAGCTAATTCCTCCAAATTTTCGAGTGTGAAAGAATCTATATGGATGGAAATTAATTTAATCATCCAATCCGGATCACACCTCCCTATTTTTGGAGGATTTTGATCCCCAAAATCTTCTACTAAATGAGGTGAGGAAATTTTTCCTTCACCTTCTTTTGGGTGTACCATTTAGCTTTGCTTGGAACTTGTCCTTTCAACCCAATTTTCGAGAGGTCATGTTTCCCCTATCTTGTAGTTCTAGACCTCTTCTGGAAAACCATATCTTTTGTCAACTCTTCTCGAGAATTTGGTTCCAAATCCTCTATAGAAGGTAGGACTTTTTCCTCTTTCTAATCTAGAATGGAAAGCTCATAGAGCTTCATATTCTCCACATTCACAACTAAGTAAATGTGTATGTATGGGAGTAGTTTGAGTCTATAGGAATTTTCTCCCACCTTTACCAATATCATAAAGGGACCATATCGTGGAGCCTTGATTTTATTACCAGGACCCTATAACCTTTCCTTGTTAAACTATAACCATACTCTATCTCCCACCTTGAACGACTTCCTTGTTCTGTGTTGATCATGCATGGTATTGTATTTTTCATGTGAGTTCTACAGTGTCTCTTGTACTTATATATGGATTTTCCTATTATTTTCTACAAATTTTTCATCCTAAAGGCATCCCTTGTAAGATCCTCCCTCACTTATCCTTGCTACTCATATGAAATATCCAAATGTGAAGGCAACTGTAATATCCAAAACAAGTTTCAAATGGGGACTTACCAACAAAAGTGTGAATTTCTTTATTATAGTAGTGTTGTATATATACCATATTTTCATCCAAGAATTCAGATGCTTCTAATTGTAAGCCCTCAAAATTCACACCAAAGTCCTCTTGACTACTTATATTTTCCCATATTCCTGAGGATAGTGTTATCACTTAGAGAAAATCTTGGTTGTCGGGAAAAAATCTAAGGTAAACTCCAACTAATATTTTGAATTGAAAGCTATCCCTTTCAATTCAAAGGGGGATCCCTTCTATAAATTAGTCAAATATGATCGGTTATGTACTTAAAACAATGACTAGATCTGTTGTAACAAGGCTTGAAAATGTGGTAGGGTTTGATAGAATTCCATTGGGCATGGAGTAAAATATTTCCCTTAACAATAAAAGAAACCAAAACACTCACAGAGGCAGGGTAGCTGAGATAATTTAATATTTTAAATTGATGAGATGGAATGCAGAATATGAGGGTAATAATATACTTATAAGAGCATCACAAGGATGAATTCTACAAAACATAAGTCAGAAAGATATAGATGAGTGAAAATATAAACAAAGGATAGTGCATATGAATTATGTTCATTCACTCTTATCAATCATAGAATAGCATACATATGAAATCGTAGAAAGGAAAACAAAAACAAGAGAACACATATCCAAATTTCCCAACACAAGAATCTATGTTGCAGAATCAAGTTTCCTTCATTAAACTTTTAGAAATATGCAGTGCACAATAAGTATTCTGATAAAAAACCAACCTCCTTCATTCTAAAGAGCTTATATTTATACCAAAAATTACAAACTAAAAAGTAGGTTTCTCGTATGTTCTTAATTACAAATTGTTAAACATAAAGCGTGCATATCTAATACATGAATATACTACATAAACTCAGAAATATTTGTATCTAAATATAAAACAGTCTACTAAAATATCGGCTAGAAACTGTGGTCAAAATTGTTAACTGATATTTTTCCTGGTTTCCTGGAATTTGTCCCTCGTCCCCATGCTAAAAATGGCATCTGTTATGCTCCTCCTCCTTTCAAGACTTCCTGATCTACCAACGTTGACCAATCCACTAATACTCTTTCGAAACTAGTTAAGGATCAAGATTTTTGATGAGATGGTTGTTAGAGCTTTATAGAAATCGATTGTAAAATTGCGCTGACACTGAAACTGTCAGTACTCATCAACGTTTAGCAGTGAAAATCACTGATAAATAGATTATCGGCCTTCAGTCAAAACTCCATCTGGGCAGTTGGAAACCAAAACTATGTTGTCAAAGACCAATTAGCTGAGTGTGCTAGCTGCTTTTAGTAGGATGTTAATATTATTTTTCCTTTGTATCTTAGTCCTTTAGGCCTCTATAGAAATTCCATTCCTTGAGCCTTTGATCTTCTTGGTTTTATTTGAGCTTATGGACTCCTATCTGTTTATGATTAATTATTTTTGAGGGGTGTTGCCTACATCTATGACTTCTTTTTCCAACTCATGGTTATGCTTTAGTTTTATGTTCAATCTTAGCTTATTCCACGATGGTGTGAGAGTTTTCTCATCTGGGTGAAAGCGGAATTGACAACGTGCAAGACTCGGGCCCAAAGAGGGTTTAGGTATGGTACATTGATGGTTTCCTTGATGCTAGAGAGAGTGCCCATTCTGAGATCACAGATGAGTTTGATGATAAAAGGTCCAAGGGAGCCCAGGCTAGAGGGATGGGCAGCTTTGATACCTCAGATAGGCGAAGGACCTATTAGACACTATTTTGATGAAGACTTCTTTGAGTGGCTGCAAGGCCAAATTCTGATGTCAAGGACTTACCATATGTCAGGATGAGCTGTTCAGTGGATTCGAAGTTGATTTTGCCACCTGGTACTCAGTGGGGATTAGTAGGTAAGAAGGGAAATTAGTGACAAACATTTTTTGTTTTGTTTTGTTTTTTTTTACTTTTGAACTTTATGCAATTTTTTTTATTAGGGTGAAACATTCTAACACAAGTGTTGTCATGACACAAATGTGGTACATGTTCATCCTGCATGCGTGCTTTGACAGATGAGGCATGATGAGCAACTACCTGGGGCTAGAGCAACAACAGGGGTCATGGAAACCACCAAAGAGGGAGATTACACTCAGAGTATTCATGAGGTTTCTAGGAACCTCGAGGGTCATACTATGGGTATGCCACCTCTTCCCGTGAGGGACATACCGATCCACTTACAATGACAAATGGTGGGTGTACCAGAGAGGTTTTCAGTACCTCTTAGGCGGATAACTAGGGTTGTGATATGCTACCATGAGCAGCAAGATCAACAAGTGTATAGGATAGGTGATAGTCGTAGGGTGTCAGTGATAGGCGCAGTGAAGCCATTTTGCATAAAACACCAATTTTTTGGGAATTTTTGGATGTACAAGACTTGGAACAATATATGTAATCTTTGAATAGAGTTGGCCAGTAATATCCCACGTGCATAATTTTTTGGGCAATAGCCATGCCCGAAAGGTGACCGCCACATGCCATAGCATAACAATCATTTAGAACATGTTTTGCTTTGTGACGTGTGAGACAACATCGAAGAATTTAGTCATCACCAAGATGATATAAGGTATCTCAGACTTTATGCTTTTGTGATTCATGATATATTGTTTAGATCTTCCAGAAAAATCACATTGGGAACAGAGGGTCGATGCGTTTCAAACCCAAATCTGGGTTCATCATCAGGACCAGGATGATGAGAAAGATTAACTGACCGAAATATATAAATCTCGGAGATGAAACAGTAAATTCCAACGGTTAAAACAAGTGAATGTTACAGGATCAAAGTCAAATCATTTAATTTTTATTTTTATTTTAGTCTATTTTATTTTGAATTCTTAATTTTAAAATAGATTCTCACAAATTATATATTGTAATTTATTTAAATATATAATAATAATAATAATAATAATAATAATAATAATTAATTCAATTAGATTCTAATATTTTTATTTATTTTTAACAAATTCATTTAATAATAATAATAATAAATTATATAAATATAAAAGCAAAATCAACATATAAAAATATATTTATATATTAAATAAATAAAGGAATAAATAAAAAAATAGATTTAGATGATTAAAAAAAATCAACATATAAATATATAAATATAAATATATATATATATATAAACAACAACAACGACTAGGTTAAAATATATAAAAACAAAATCAAGATTTAAAAATATATTCTTTTATATCAAAAACATATATATATAAACAACAAAAACAACAAGTTTAAAATATATAAAAACAAAATCAAGATTTAAAAATATATTCTTATATATAAAAAAAAACGAGGTTAAAATATATAAAAAGAAAATCAAGATTTAAAAATATATTCTTATAAAAAAAAAAAAAAACTAACAGGGGAGAGAACAAAGAGAAGGGACCTAGGAGTTGTTTAACTTCCATCCATCATCCCTATTAAAGTTTTTTCTCCTCTTTCAATTTGAATGGCTTCTTTTAATTTTTGGTGATGGAAATGATCAATCCTCGCAAGGACCTTAGAATCCTCTAAGCAAATATGGTGCTTTGTTAATTCAACATGTTTGGCTAGAGCAGATGAGCGGGTCCTACAATGCTTAAGGTCTGTTGCGTGCTCTTGAATTCTTTGTGAAATGGAACGACCAGTCTCACCGATGTAGGGGGTTCCACACAAACAAGGGATTAAATAAACACCTTTCATGCATTTGGGATCAATAGGGTCTTTGACAGATCTTAAAGAGCTACAAATGGTTTTAAAAGGTCTAAAGGTGGATCCAATCTTATGCTTCTTAAGAATTCTAGCAATTTTGTCCGTCGTCCCTTGGATAAAGGGAAGTAGGAAATTAGAGTCCACCCTAGCCTCTTTTTTATAATTAGGTCCCCGACTAGCTTTTAAAAAGGCTCTGAAACCTTGCAACTTGCTATAACCATTCTTCTTGAAGACATTAAAGAGATGGTTTTTCTCATCCATCAGATGGTTTTCATTCAAAACCCGAATAGCCCTAGTAGCTAGAGTATTGAGAACACCTAGTTTCTGGGCAACACATTAAAGAGATGGTTTTTCTTATCCATCAGATGGTTTTCATCTAAAACCTAAATAGCCCTAGTAGCTAGAGTATTGAGAACACCCAGTTTCCCAGTGTGATTTTTCTGGAAGATCTAAACGATATAAGGTATCGTTCAACACTAAGTAATGATTTACATGGTGGTGGATGTGACGATGTCTGTCTTTCGATATATTTGGGCAAAATGACTGGGTCTGAAGATACACGAGGTTATCTCCATATCATGGGTCAGAAGAGTCAACTAGATAAACAAATTCATTTGGCATGGGAACATGGGTTACCTTATTTGTGTCGAATCTAGGAAGATTCGACAATAGTTTTGTGAAAACTAAATATTTCTTCGACTTAGCGGTGGTGAAGACCAAATCAAATTCATAGAGGATAACTAGCCAATTGGAATACTTACCTCCAATAACTTGACAAGCCAAGATGTCTCTCATAGGGTTCTCCAGGGCAATGACAATAGTTTGACGTAGAATAATGTAATTTTGAAACTGGCTGACAACAAAGACCACTGCTAGTGAAAGTTTCTCCACATGCAAATACCTAATCTCAGGTCTTGCTATGCCTTTATATAGGTAATAGACCACATGCCCACTATGATCATCATCTTCTTGGACCAAAACCATGCATATGGAGGATGGCGAGGCTGCAAGATATAATAAAAATTTGTGCAAGTAGTCAGGAGGACTTAGTAGTGGGGTTGAAGTAAGAGCTTTTTTCAAGGCATCGAACAATATTTGGGCTTAATCACCAACAAGAAAGGAACTTATTTCTTCAGTAAGCGCATAAAGCCTTTTTTTAATTCAACATAGTTGACAATGAAGCGTCGTAAGAAGTTTTCCTTCCCTTGCAAACTTTTGAGTTGACATACGAATTGTGGTGTGGGAAATTCAACAATTGCCTGTTGTAGATCTAACCCAAAGATATTATAGATCAGATATGAAAATATAAGATAATGAAAATAAACCCAGAAATAATATGAAATGATTCTTTATTGATCAAAACCCTTATGGTAGGGCAACACCATACATTCACTCCTTAAGGAAGGAGAACACTCCACAAGCCATATGTTTGTTCATACAATAAGACTTCTCTTCATATCCTCCATGTGGAGTCTCTAGCCTTTATATAGGCCTCATACATACAATACCATGTATCATTACCATGGTTTCCTCATACCATCAACTAATACCATGGGCCCCTTACATTATTATTAACTACTTGTGGTCCCTTACATGACATGGGTTAACCACCTTATTTATTACTATGGCCCATCCCATTATTACATTATTACCTTGGGTACCTCCCTTGGTACCCTATATTATCCCCCCTAGGTACATTCCACCCCCCTAAACATGTTTCGTCCCCGAAACATGGGAAGAACATAAATAATAAGATCTACTCAAGAGAGTAGTCCACTGATACCATGCACGTGCATCTAGCCATCCAAGAGAAAGGTGAACCCTCGATCTCGCTGGTGCCTCGCTCGCTTGAGATGGAAGTTGACTGCGGTAGCTCTTCTGTGTGGAAGTGTAGTAGGTGGATCTTTGTTCCTCTCGATCTGTCCTGCGGGGTTTGTTGTCCATGTGGCTAATTGGTTGCCATCTTGATTGTTGTCTTGCTGGGTGATGTGGGTGATGATATGTTGAAGTTTTAACCCACGATGGCTTTTTCTTTACTTCACCTTGCTGTGGTGCCTCTTGTGGTGTCTTCTTTTTCAATATGACTTCAACCACTGAATCGTCCTCAGATGTATCAGCACCTGTAACCTTTTCTGCTTCAGCCTCTGTTTGTGTTTGATGGTCGACCATCAACTGCTCATCATCTGATATGTCAGTCCCTGTAACATCTTGTGCATCAACCTCCGTGGACTCTACTTGTTTATGGATGGAAATATCCTGTAATGTAATTTTCTTCTTTTTATATCATAGCTTCAAGAATTTCTTCTGCACATTAATATTGATAGTACCCACAGATTCCATCCAAGGATATCCCAAAACAACATCGATATTATCCATCTCTGAAGCATAAAAATCACCATGAAACACATACTTATCCATAGAAAGCTTCAAATCCTTATAGATTTGAACATCCTTATCATCATCCTGTGTATGTGCAATTTGTTTTGCTGGGACTTGCAATTTTTTTGCCAAATTGACATTTATGAGATTTTGCTTGCAACTCAGATTTATAGACACAATGATTTTCTCCTTCTGAATCAATCCATGAACTTGCAATAAGGAGATACCAGCAGAAAATAACCCTTTAGGTTCCTTGGTTTCCTTCTTTCCTGTAAAAATAAAATCTTTGCTAGGCTGTGTGTCTGTCTGTGTGAGCTTATCCACAAGATTAGCTTTTCGGTCAAAGCGGTCCATAAGAGCTTTAGTGAATTTGTCCCAAGTCAAGGGCCAACGATAGCGACGTTGATGCCCTTGCCACCATTGCAATCTTTCATTGTCCAAGTACATTGTTCCCAAATTCAGCTGAGTCTCATCATTCATGATGTAATTCAATCTAAAACATTTATCCATTTGTGCTAGCCATTTGGCTGGATGAGAGCCATCAAATGGATATAAGTCATTCAAATTCAGATCTCGGTCCGCCATCACAAAAATTGGCGAAAATCTGAAATGGTCACAGTTTCGTCAATATTGCTCAAAATCCTTATTATGACCTGTTTTCAGAAATGGAACAATCATTTTGCATCTGCCCATGTGATAGAAATCCTGATCCAGGCACTAGAATTCCAGATCTGCGCTGCAACTCTCCCGCCATAACCCAAAATTTATGCAAAAAGAGCTGATTTTAAATCAGCGATATCTCCCTCATCCGGACTCCGATTCGACTGATTTTTTTTTTGAAGTTGGGTATTTTTCCCCAAAGAATCCAGATCTGCAATTAGATTTTGCAGATCTTATACCAGGACATCTAGATCTGCGCCGCAAAATCGCTGCCCTGAAAATTGTCTACAACCCCGCTGATTTTTAAATCAGCGATATCTTCTTCATCCGGACTCCGATTCAACTGATTTTTTTTTTGAAATCTGCTATTTTTTCACCAGGAATATAGATCTGCAATTAGATTTTGCAGATCTGATCTGCAATTTCGCCACCCAAAAATCCCTGCAAAAAAAATAAAAAATTCTCCACGGTTTGCCCAAGAAAGTGCTCTGATACCAATTGTTGTATATCTAACCCAAAGATATTATAGATCAGATATGAAAATATAAGATAATGAAAATAAACCCAGAAATAATATGAAATGATTATTTATTGATCAAAACCCTTATGGTAGGGCAACACCATACATTCACTCCTTAAGGAAGGAGAACACTCCACAAGCCATATGTTTGTTCATACAATAAGACTTCTCTTCATATCCTCCATGTGGAGTCTCTAGCCTTTATATAGGCCTCATACATACAATACCATGTATCATTACCATGGTTTCCTCATACCATCAACTAATACCATGGGCCCCTTACATTATTATTAACTACTTGTGGTCCCTTACATGACATGGGTTAACCACCTTATTTATTACTATGGCCCATCCCATTATTACATTATTACCTTGGGTACCTCCCTTGGTACCCTATATTATCCCCCCTAGGTACATAACATTGCCTTAACCTTATTAGGATCAACTTGTATCCCATGTTTTGAGACAATGAAGTTCCCAAGAAAACAACCAGATTAAACAAATAACACACACTTATGTGGATTCAGACAAATTTTGTAGGAGTGACATCTAAGAAAAATAGCTCGAAGATGAGCTAGGTGTTGCCCCCAACGTTTGGAATGAGTAGGAAGGTAATACATATATGCTTGAACAATGTGTCTAATATCATGAAAATCATAGCCCATCACCCTCTTAAAGGTGGCACCCTCATTCTTAAGGTCAAATGGAAGTTTGTGGTACACAAAAATACACCAAGGACATATGAAGGAGATTTTGTGTTGATTGATTGGTTTGATAACGATTGAGTTGTAACCCAAGAAGCCATCCATAAAGGAAAATGATTCATATTCAACACAATTTTCTATGATTTGGTCAATGAACGGGGTAGGGTAATTGTCTTTTGGACAAGCAACATTCAAATCGTGGTAATCGACACATACACAGATGGTTCTTGGTTTTCTGTCAACGTGAACAAGATTATATACCCATTATGTCATAGGAACAGGATAGATTAAACCAACTTTCAACAACTTTTTGATTCCTACACTGATGGCAGTCATCTTTTGAGGGCGGACTGGGCGAGGTATTTGTCGGACAAGCTTGGAATTTGTGTAAGTCTTGATCTCATGCTCGATGACAAATGGATCTATGTTGGGAATTTTCTTATAAGACTAAGCAAAAATATCACAAAATTCCTTAAATAGGAAGGTGAAGCTTGTGATCTCATTAGGAGTGAAATTGGCTCCAATATGAATGTTTTCCATGACACATATGTTGATCAAGATGTTTGATAAGTAAATTCTTGGAGATATTACCTATGTCACCTTCCACATCGATCTCATGAATAGTCGTGTTGGGGGAAGGAACAATCTTAGGCTGATCAAAAGACAAGATTTCTAAAGAGTTTTCATTCGATCTAGATGGCTAGGAGACTGAAACATGTAGAATTTTGTAGATTTTTTCTACAAATCAGCTAGCTCTGATACCATGTAGAACTTTTTCTACAAATCAGCTAGCTCTGATACCATGTAGAAATTCCCACTATAGATCACTTGGTAATGCAATGTACTAAAGCAAAACACTTGATCTACTTCTACAACCAATTTAGCGGAAGCTTAATCCAACATAAGCAACATCAATAAGAACACATATAGCTGATATGAAGAAATCAATCACACATAACACAGAAGAATTTACTCGGGGAAAGCACCTGCCTAAAACTCCATCTCTATATTATCATACAAGTGGAAATATAGTCCGGATTACACAAAGCCTTAGCTCGGAAGCTATCCAGCTTTCAGTACAATCCCTCTACTGCTCATAGACAGTCAAAGGCTTCTCACAAACCTTCTCCTTTGCCCTCCAAGCCTCCTATTTCCTTGTGCAGTTTCCTAGGGGTCCAGTGCTGCCACCTGTGTGAATTGGCCTCTTCACACACTCACTAACCTCCGAAATAACTGCACAAACCTGAAGGAGATAAATCCTCATCATGGAGGAGCTTCCTTTATAGGAAAAATATTCATCCAAGTGATAGTACATTGTCCCTCCTCTGATCTCAACTTGGTCTCTATCTGAACTGACATGCATGAGTTATCCATGAGTGAATACTCAATTATCTGAAAATAATAGTTGTCACATGCATGCAAGCATCAACAAACTATATCTCATTAATTTAACAACTTGTTAAATTAATCTAACTGAACTTGACCAAGTAAAACTAAGTCAACTGATCCTCTCAATATAGAACTCATGGATAAATAATTGCATGTTCTCACAAAGACTTCAAGTTTGCTTTTCCTTAACTAATTAACTCATTAATATTCCAAACTGCTGGTAAGACCAAATTCGAATTTACTTCCTATAGATAGACCAGGGACTGCTATGAATAGGAAGGGACCTAGAAATGCTATTTTTAGTATTGAGAATGCAACAAGATGATGGAGCTTAGTGGAAAGGAGTCGTCTTCACTAAGTGGGTCCGCATGCTATTTTTGGCGCAAAGTCTATTTTTAGACTATGTCTATTTTTAGACATATGGATCATGGTCTATAAGTTGCAGGTTGCTATTTTTGGATAATTGTTCATGTTGGTAAAAATAGATGGACTTCTATTTTTAGACATATGGGCGGATTCTATTTTTAGACTGCCAGGCTAAAAATAGAACGGTCGAATATTATTAGCTCATAATAATATTTGGACTATAAATATTATCTTATCCTCTTGGAGCACTTCAGTTTGAGCTACAGATGTGGCACATGCAGCTGTTAGAAGGAAATATGATTTTCTTGTGGGTCAGTTGAGCTATTGCATGCAGGACTTCAGTTAGAACTCATGTGGTTGAGTTTGGTGGAGTTGATTGAGGAGTTGATGGAGTCGTGTTCAATTTGACTTGGTTGAACTAGTTGTATTTGGTCTAACTGCAGAATACACTAGTGATGAGTGATGTGAATTGATTCACTAATTATTAACTCATAAAGCAACTAAAGAATACATCAGTTAACTCAGTGCATGGACAGTTCAGTGGAGACAGGTGTTAGAGGTTGAGATTGCTATCAGTTGTGACTATAGTTGTGCATGAGATCTTTCACAATTAGTGGGATTGAGTAATGCGAATGAGGATTGCGTGGTTTAGCCAAGGAAATATGAGTTTGCTTCAGCCATTCATCCATTCTCATGCAGGATTACGCAGTGGAGGCAGGCAAGCAGCAAGAGGATATTTAAACCTGTGATTGATTCAGATCTGAGCTAGTTTGTGTGTAATAGGTGGAGATAGTACTAAGTACTTGTGAGGAGTATTGTACTATGTATTGTTACATGTTCTCAATAAATATAATATACAGATAGTTGGGGGTTTTCAGCTGTATGCTTTCCCCGTGATATACTGTGTTGATATGTGTGATTGATGCTTCAATGTGCGCATGTGATTGTTTCTGAATACTGCAAATTGATGATCAATAGTAGAGGAGGTTATGTATTATGCATGCATTCCGCAAATAGTGTATAATTAGGATAATCTCTGTGAATAAGTGTTATATTATTCAAAATTTCTACATTTAGAAGATGCTCCCTTGTCCCTTGGTTTCGGTTGTGCAGGCGCCCATGTAAATTCGTTCAGGCGGGTTGTTTGAGGGCGTAGGTGTCAACTCGTTTGGGCAGGCTGGGTGAGGGCGCGCCCGAGCGAATGAGCTCATATCAAAATAATAAGTTGTGACCCGAGGTTGGCTTTGTGCACACTCGTGCAACTTGTTTGCCCGGCTCTCCCTTATCCCTTGGTTTCGGTCGTGCGGGCGCCCATGTAAATTCGTTCGGTTGGGTCGTTTGAGGGCGTCCATGTCAACTTGTTCGAGCGGGTTGGGCGAGGGTGTCTGTGTGAACTCGTTCGGGTGGGTTGGGTGGGGGCGCGCCCGGGTGAGCGAGCCCGTATCAAAAATGCTAAGTTGTGACCCGAGGTTAGCTTTGTGCACGTTCGTTTAGCTCGTTTGCTGGCTCTCCCTTGTCCCTTGGTTTCGGTCGTGCGGGCGCCCATGTAAATTCGTTCGATTGGGTCGTGTGAGGGTGTCTGTGTCAACTCATTTGGGCAGGTTGGGCGAGCGTGCGCCTGGGTGAACAAGCCCGTAACGAAAATGCTAAGTTGTGACTCGAGGTTGGCTTTGTGCACGTTCGTGTAGCTCGTTTGCTTGGCTCTCCATTGTCCCTTTGTTTCGGTCGTGCGGGCGCCCATGTGAACTCGTCCGGGCGAGTCAGGTGAGGACGCGCCCGAGCGAACGAGCTAGTACCAAAATGCTAAGTTGTGACCCGAGGTTGTCTTTGTGCATGTTCGTGCAGCTCGTTTGCCTGGCTCTCCCTTGTCCCTTCATTTCGGTCGTGCGGGTGACCATGTCAATTCGTTCGGGCAGGTCGGGCGAGGGCATCCGTGTCAACTCGTTCAGCGAGTCGGGTGAAGGCGTGCCTGTGCGAACGAGCTTGTATAAAAAATGCTAAGTTGTGACCCGAGGTTGGCTTTATGCACGTTCTTGCAGCTCGTTTGCACAACTCTCCCTTGTCCCTTGGTTTCGGTCGTGCGGGCGTCCATGTAAATTCGTTCGGTTGGGTCGTTTGAGGGCGTCCGTGTCAACTGGTTCGGGCGGGTCGGGCAAGGGCATCCGTGTGAACTCGTTCGGGTGGGGCGGGTGAGGGCGTGCCCAGGCGAACGAGCCCGTATAAAAAATGCTAAGTTGTGACCCGAGGTTGGCTTTGTGCACGTTCGTGCAGCTCGTTTTCCCGACTCTCCCTTGTCCCTTCGTTTTGGTCATGTGGGGGTGCCCATGTAAACTCGTTCGGGCGGTTCGTTTGAGGGCATCTGTGTCAACTCGTTCGGGCGGGTTGGGCAAGGCCGTTCGTGTGAACTCGTTCGGGCAGGTCGGGTGAGGGCGCGCTCGGGCGAATGAGCCCGTATCAAAAATGCTAAGTTGTGCCCGAGGTTGGCTTTTTGCACGTTCGTGCAGCTTGTTTGCCCAGCTCTCCCTTGTCCCTTCGTTTCGGTCATGCAGGCTCCCATGTAAACTGGTTCAGGCGGGTCGGGCGAGGGCACGCCCGGGCGAACGAGCCCGTATAAAAAATGCTAAGTTGTGACCCAAGGTTTTATTTGTGCACATTCGTGCAACTTATTTGCCCGGCTCTCCCCTGTCCCTTCATTTCGGTCATGTGGGCGCCCATGTAATTTCGTTCGGGTCGTTAGAGGGCGTCCGTGAGAACTCGTTCGGGCGAGGGCGTCCGTATGAACTCGCTTGGGCGGGTCGGGCGAGGGCATGCCCGGGCGAACAAGCCCATATAAAAATTGCTAAGTTGTGACCCGAGGTTGGCTTTGTGCACGTTCACGCAGCTCATTTTCCTGACTCTCCCTTGTCCCTTCGTTTCGGTCGTGTGGGGGCGTATGTAAATTCGTTCCGGTAGGTCGTGTGATGGCGTTCGTGTCAACTCGTTCGGGCAGGTCGTGTGATGGCGTCTGTGTCAATTCGTTTGGGCAAGGGCACACTTGCACGAACGAACCCATATCAAAAATGCTAAGTTGTGACCCGAGGTTGGCTTTACGCGCATTTGTGCACCTCGTTTGCCCGACTCTCCCTTGTTCCTTCATTTCGGTCATGCGGGGGCGCACATGTAAATTCGTTCTGGCATCCTTGTCAACTCGTTCAGGTGAGGGCGTCCGTGTGAACTTGTTCGGGCTGGTCGGGTGAGGGCGCGCCCGAGCGAACGAGCCCGTATCAAAAATGCTAAGTTGTGACCCAAGGTTGGCTTTGTGCGCATTCGTGCAGCTCGTTTTCCCGACTCTCCCTTGTCCCTTTGTTTCGTTCGTGCGGGTGCCCATGCAAATTCGTTCGGGCGGTTAGTTTGAGGGAGTCCGTGTGAGGGCACCCATGAAAACTCGTTCAGTTCGGTCGGGTCGGGTTGTGTGAGGGCGCCCATGTAATTTCGTTCGGTTCTTTCTTTTAGTGTGAAAAGTGGGCTGGTAATTGAGATGTTGGTTCGGTTCTGCCTAAAGGATGGCCTTTGGTCATTTGTAGGGTGGCTGATTCTCATCTACTCTCCATCCCCACCCGATAGCACACGAGCGGTAATGTTGGCCATGCTCGTCTTGTTTCCTCGGTTGGCTTTTCGTGTGAAAGGTGGGTTAGTGATTGAGTTGTTTTTTCAGTTATGCCTAAAGAATGGCCTTGGGTCATTTGTATAGTGGCCGATTTTCATCTTCTCTCCATCCCCACTCGGTAGCGCATGAGCGGTAATGTTAGCCATGCTCGTCCGGGGAGGCATATGTGAACCTTCTGCTCTCCAAAGTTCTTGGGGAGTTGTATGGGTGGTTGTGGTGTGGCTCCCTGGCTCGTCCTGGTCCCCTTGTGCCCCTCCAAATGATACAAGTGACAGGATTTCTTTTCGTGTGAAAGGTGGGTTGGTAATCGAGTTGTGTTTTTGGGTTTTCCTGAACGATGGCCTTGGGTGGTTTGTAGGGTGGCCGATTTTCATCTTCTCTCCATCCCCACTTGGTAGCGCATGACCTGTAATGTTGGCCATGCTCATCCCCTGAGGCATATGTGAACAATTCCCCTTCTGCTCTCCAAGTTCTTGGGGAGTTGTATGGGCTATTGTGGTGTGGCTCTCGGGCTCGTAGTGGTCCCCTCGTGCCCCTCCAAATGATACAAGTGACAGGTTTTCTTTCTGTGTGAAAGGTGGGTTGGTAATCGAGTTGTGTTTTCGGGTTTGCCTGAACGATGGCCTTGGGTCGTTTGTAGGGTGGCCGATTTTCATCTTCTCTCCATCCCCACTTGGTAGCACATGAGCTGTAATGTTGGCCATGCTCGTCCTGGGAGGCATATGTGAACAATTCCCCTTCTGCTCTCCAAGTTCTTGGGGAGTTGTATGGGCTATTGTGGTGTGGCTCTCGGGCTCATAGTGGTCCCCTCATGCCCCTCCAAATGATACCAGTGACAGGTTTTCTTTCCGTGTGAAAGGTGGGTTGGTAATCGAGTTGTGTTTTCGGGTTTGCTTGAATGATGGCCTTGGGTCATTTGTAGGGTGGCTGATTTTCATCTTCTCTCCATCCCCACTCGGTAGCGCATGAGCTATAATGTTGGCCATGCTCGTCCTGGGAGGCATAAGTGAACAATTCCCTTTCTCCTCTTCGAGTTCTTGGGGAGTTGTATGGGCTGTTGTGGTGTGGCTCCCTGGCTCGTAGTGGTCCCCTCGTGCCCCTCCAAATGATATCAGTGACAGGTTTTCTTTCCATGTGAAAGGTGGGTTGGTAATCAAGTTGTGTTTTCGGGTTTGCCTAAATGATGGCATTGGGACGTTTGTAGGGTGGCTGATTTTCATCTTCTCTCCATCCCCACTCGGCAGTGCATGAGTGGTAATGTTGGCCATGCTTGTCCTAGGAGGCATATGTGAACAATTCCCCTTCTCCTCTCCAAGTTCTTGGGGAGTTGAATGTGCTGTTGCGGTGTGGCTCCCTAGCTCGTCTTGGTCCCCTCATGGCCCTGCAAATGATACCAGTGACAGGTTTTATTTCCGTGTGAAAGGTGGGTTAGTAATCGAGTTGTGTTTTCGGGTTTGCCTGAACGATGGCCTCGGGTCGTTTGTAGAGTGGCTGATTTCCATCTTCTCTCCATCGCCACTCGGTAGCGCGTGAGCGGTAATGTTGGCCATGCTCATTCTGAGAGGCATATGTGAACAATTCCCCTTCTTCTCTCCAAGTTCTTGGGGAGTTCAATGGGCTATTGTGGTGTGGCTCCTTGGCTCATCCTAGTCCCCTCATGCCCCTCCAAATGATACCAGTGAGAGGTTTTCTTTCCATGTGAAAGGTGGGTTGGTAATCGAGTTGTGTTTTCAAGTTTGCCTAAATGATGGCCTCAGGTCGTTTGTAGGGTGGCCGATTTTCATCTTCTCTCCATCCCCACTCAATAGCGCATGAGCTGTAATGTTGGTCATGCTCATCCTGAGAGGCATATGTGAACAATTCCCCTTCTCCTCTCCAAGTTCTTGGGGATTTGTATGGGCTGTTGTGGTGTGGCTCCCAAGCTCGTAGTGGTCCCCTCGTGCCCCTCCAAATGATACCAGTGACAGGTTTTCTTTTCTTGTGAAAGGTGGGTTGGTAATCGAGTTGTGTTTTCGGGTTTTCCTGAACGATGGCCTCGGGTCGTTTGTAGGGTGGCTGATTTTCATCTTCTCTCCATCCCCACTCGGTAGCGCATGAGCAGTAATGTTGCCCATGCTCATCCCGGGAGGCATATGTGAACAATTCCCCTTCTCCTCTCCAAGTTCTTGGGGAGTTGAATGGGCTGTTGTGGTGTGGCTCCCTGGCTTGCCCTAGTCCCCTCGTGCCCCTTCAAATGATACCAGTGACAAGTTTTCTTTCTGTGTGAAAGGTGGGTTGGTAATTGAGTTGTATTTTTGGGTTTGCCTGAACGATGGCCTCAGGTCGTTTGTAGGGTGGCCAATTTTCATCTTCTCTCCATCCCCACTTGGTAGCGCATGAGTGGTAATGTTGGCCATGCGCATCCCAGGAGGCATATGTGAAAAATTCCCCTTCTGCTCTCCAAGTTCTTAGGGAGTTGAATGGGATGTTGTCGTGTGGTTGCCTGGCTCGTCCTAGTCCCCTCATGCCCCTCCAAATGATACCAGTGACAGGTTTTCTTTCCATGTGAAAGGTGGGCTGGTAATCGACTTGTGTTTTCGCGTTTGCCTGAACGATGGCCATGGGTTGTTTGTAGGGTGGTCGATTTTCATCTTCTCTCCATCCCCACTCGGTAGTGCATGAGCGGTAATGTTGGCCATGCTTGTCCCGGGAGGAATATGTGAGCAATTCCCCTTCTACTCTCCAAGTTCTTGGGGAGTTGAATGGGTTGTTGTGGTGTGGCTCCCTAGCTCGTCTTGGTCCCCTCTTGCCCATCCAAATGATACAAGTGACAAGTTTTCTTTTCGTGTGAAAGGTGGGTTGGTAATCGAGTTGTGTTTTTGGGTTTGGCTGAACGATGGCCTTGGGTCGTTTGTAGGGTGGCTGATTTTCATCTTCTCTCCATCCCCACTCTTTAGCACATGAGCAATAATTTTGGCCATGCTCGTCCCGGGAGGCATATGTGAACAATTCCTCTTCTGCTCTCTAAGTTCTTGGAGTTGTATGGGCTATTGTGGTGTGGCTCCCTGGCTCGTCCTGGTCCCCTCGTGCCCCTCCAAATGATACCAATGACAAGTTTTATTTCCGTGTGAAAGGTGGGTTGGTAATTGAGTTGTGTTTCCGGGTTTGCCTGAACGATGGCCTTGGGTTGTTTGTAGGGTGGCTGATTTTCATCTTCTCTCCATCCCCACTTGGTAGCACATGAGCGGTAATGTTGGCCATGCTTGTCCCCATCCCTCTTGCCCATCCGAATGATAAAAATGTTAAAGTTTGCTCGGTGCTCCTTTGATCCTTCGTTGTTTTAGTCCTAGATGGAAACCCCAAAACTCCGTCGTGCTTATGTCGCTATCATGCCCCTCAGTTGTTGCGAATATAATATTTTGATTGGGCTAGGCAGCCATGTGTGGCTCCATTGAAATTGGCTCCTCGTTATATTGTTCACCTCCTCCCTATTGGTGGGGAGGGTTTTGATTTTCGTGTGAAAGGTGGGTTGGTAATTGAGTTGGTTTTTCGGGTTTGCCTCAAGAATGGCCTTGGGTTGTTTGTAGGGTGGCCAATTTTCATCTTCTCTCCGTACCCACTTGGTAGCACATGAGTGGTAATGTTGGCCATGCTTGTCCCAAGAGGCATGTGTGAACAATTCCCCTTCTGCTCTAAGTTCTCGGAGTTTTATGGGTTGTTGTGGTGTGGCTCCCTATGACAGCTAGCCTCTTCAATGTTTGGCTGTTTATGGTGTCGGTTTCTTGTGCTTATACTCTTTTTGTGTTGGCATTATCGGTTGAGATGCATACATTTAAGAGGGACGTGGAAGGGTTTTGGTTGTTAACCACCTACCCTCCCTCTTGCTTGCTTTTTCCACCGGGCGATGTGAGGTGCTGTCCTCCTTATTGTAAAGTTAAGGGTTGGAATTCCTTTTAAAGTGGACATCATCTGTGGTTGCATTGGATTTGAGGCTTTGATAGATGTGTTGGCCCATATGTTTGATTGAGTGGGTGGCTTTTTCCTTGCATTTTGTGTGCGTGGCAGGCTTTTGCAGTTGGAAATGTTATGTCACAATGTTTATGGGCATTTGTTGTTTGAATTGTGTATGCGCTCATGGTCCAATGGGGAGGAGGCTTGCTACGTCGATGGTGGGGGCTATCTGGAAGAAGGATTTTGAGGTGGAATGCTTCGACCTCCCTCCTTTGCATGGAGGTGGTCGTAGGGGAAAATTATTCGTTATCCAGTTGGTAAAGCTGTGGGAAATCTCCTAGGTTGCCTCTACGTAGGGTGCGTGGTGTGAGGAGCTGCCCGATCCCTCCTCTTGTTTGGATATGTTCTTGTATTGTGTAGCAAGCCTCTTGATTTACATTTGTTTCCTTCCTTTTCCTTCGCGTCGTGGTTTCTGCAGGCGGTCAAGTGACCGAGGTCCACCGTTGTTGCTGTCCGGGTGGATTCCTAGGTGGCCTCGGTGCAGGGCGGGGAGGGGCAGGGGGTTTCTGTGTCGCACCCTGGCGCCCAAGCCTGGGACACTTGGGCTTTCCACATCGCACTGCGACCGAAACCGGTGGCACCCAAGCCTGGGGAAACTCGCAGTTTCTGTGTTGCGCCCTGGTGCCCAAGCCTAGGAAACTTTGGGTTTCCATGTCGCGCCACGACCAAAACCTGCAGCACCAAAGCCTGGGACACTTGGGGTTTCCATGTCCCGCCCTTGATGGAACCGCGAGTTTCCACATTTTATGGCACGATGGAAACGTGGGGTTTTCAACAATTCCCCAACGCGGGGCAAACCCGAAAACACAACTCGATTACCAACCCACCTTTCACATGGAAAGAAAACCTGTAACTGGTATCATTGGAGGGGCACGAGGGGACCAGGACGAGCTAGGGAGCCACACCACAACAGCCCATTCAACTCCCCAAGAACTTGGAGAGCAGAAGGGGAATTGTTCACATATGCCTCTCAGGATGAGCATGACCAACATTACCTCTCATGCGCTACCGAGTGGGGATGGAGAGAAGATGAAAATCAGCCACCCACCTTTCACACAGAAAGAAAACCTATCACTGGTATCATTTGGAGGGGCATGAGTGGACCACTATGAGCCAGGGAGCCACACCACAACAGGCCATACAACTCCCCAAGAACTTGGAGAGGAGAAGGGGAATTGTTCACACATGCCTCCCAGGACGAGCATGACCAACATTACAGCTCATGCGCTACCGAGTGGGAATGGAGAGAAGATGAAAATCGGCCACCCTACAAATGACCTGAGGCCATCATTCAGGCAAACCCGAAAACACAACTCGATTACCAACCCACCTTTCACACGGAAGGAAAATGTGTCACTGGTATCATTTGGAGGGGCATCAGGGGACTAGGATGAGCCAAGGAGCCACACCACAATAGCCCATTCAAATCCCAAAGAACTTGGAGAGCAGAAGGGGAATTGTTCACATATGTCTCCCGAGACGAGCATGGCCTACCTTACCGCTCATGCACTACTGAGTGGGGATGGAGAGAAGATGAAAATCGGCCACCCTCTAAACGACCCGAGGCCATCGTTCAGGCAAACCCGAAAACACAACTTGATTACCAATCCACCTTTCACACAGAAAGAAAACCTGTCACTAGTATCATTTAGAGGGGCATGAGGGGACCAGGACGAGCTAGGGAGCCACACCACGACAGCCCATTCAACTCCCCAAGAACTTGGAGAGGAGAAGGGGAATTGTTCACATATGCCTCCCGGTACGAGCATGGCCAACATTACCGCTCATGCGCTACCGAGTGGGGATGGAGAGAACATGAAAATCGGCCACCCTACATACGATCCGAGGCCATAGTTCAAGTAAACCCGAAAACACAACTCGATTACCAACCCACCTTTCACACGGAAAGAAAACCTATCATTGGTATCATTTGGAGGGGCACGAGGGGACCACTACGTGCCAGGGAGCCAACCTTGGGCTCGTTTTCCTAGGCGCGCCCTCACCTGACCCACCCGAATGACCTGCCCGAACGAGTTTACACGGACGCCCTCTAACGACTCGAACGAAATTACATGGGCACCCACACAACCGAAACAAAGGGACAGGGGAGAGCTGGGAAAATGAGCTGCACGAACGTGCACAAAGAAAACCTCGGGTCACAACTTAACATTTTTGATACGGGCTAGTTCGCCTGGGCGTGCCCTCGACTGACCCGCTCGAACCAGTTTGCATGGGAGGTTGCACGACCGAAACGAAGGGACAAGGGAGAGCCGGGAAAACGAGTTGCATGAACGTGCACAAAGCCAATCTCGGGTCACAACTTAGCATTTTTGATACGGGCTCATTCGCTCGAGCGCGCCCTCACCCAACCCGCCCGAACGAGTTCACACGGACGCCCTTGCCCGACCCGCCCGAACGAGTTCACACAGACGCCCTTGCCCGACCCGCCTGAACGAGTTGACATGGATGCCCTCAAACGAATCGCCCGAACGAGTTTACATGGGCGACCCTGCATGACCGAAACGAAGGGACAAGGAGAGCCAGGCTAACAACTGCAAAAATGTGCACAAAGCCAACCTTGGATCACAAATTAGCATTTTTGATACGGGCTCGTTCGCCTGGGCACGCCCTCGCCTGCCCTGCCCGAACGAGTTCACAAGGACGCCCTCGCCTAACCCGCCTGAACGACCCACCTGAACTAGTTGACACAGATGCCCTCAAACGACCCAACTGAACGAATTTACATGGGCGCCCGCACGACCGAAACCAAGGGACAAGGGACAGCCGGGCAAACGAGTTGCACGAATGTGCACAAAGCCAACCTCGGGCCCCATCATTCAGGAAAACCCAAAAACACAACTCGATTACCAACCCACCTTTCACACGGAAAGAAAACCTGTCACTGGTATCATTTGATGGCCAAAATCCTAATTGGCCAAACTGATATTTTTAGAAGTTCTATTTTTAGGAGTTCGATTTTTAGCACTTACTAAATTTAGCATTTCTTGTTGCACACTTTTCAACAAAACATGATGATGAAAATCATCCCAGGGCTTCTTGTCTAGATACATGTTTCCATGATGGCCTCATTTGAGGGAAATACTTCAGTAAGGAAATCAATAGGGGGAGAAGTGATGGGAGAAGTGGGGGTACCATTGGTCGTAACCAAAATAAAAAAGGAGTCAAATGCGAACTTAATAGTATGATAAGAAACTTCCACTAATGAGAGTAAAATCTTCTCTCCATAGGAATCAATGGTGGAAAGGGTCAAGATAATCCAAGGAACCATTGGGCCATTTGAAACAATAGAGACCATTGAGACAATTAGTGGAACCTTAGGCAACAAAAGAGGAAAGCAACTTAAAAGCGAGGAACCCTTTAGAAGAATGATATTAACACTGACATAAGAGTTAGGTAAGCTACCCACTAAAGGAACATTTTCTCTAGGTAAAGGGTCAAAATATGGGGTACAGAAGGACAATTGGTTGACAGTTATAAATTTTCCATTGAGAGGAAAAAGGATGAGCTAGAAGACCGACAAAATAATAGAAGTCATAACATCAGTCCAACTACATCCTAAAAGAAAATTGTAGTTGAGATGGCGATCTACGACTTCGATATCCACTGTTACAATTTTTCCACCAAGAGTGATGGGGTAGCTAGCGAGGTATCCTTTCGGGATGAAAGTGTGACCATCAAAATATTTGAGGGAGTTTGACGGTGGTGTAAGAGTGGGAGAACCCAAAGTGAGGCAAAAGGAAGTAACCATTAAACATGTTGAAGAACCTTCATCAATGAAAGTGTGGTGAATGGCTTTGCCTTTCGCCATTACTTGCACTTGGAAGGAAAGTTGGTGAGAGAGGCAAGGTGTACTTTTCTCCATGTAAAAAATCACTAGATTGGAATCTCGAGGGTCGATTCCACTTATTGCTGAAAGGAAAGATTTTCATTGTGTTGGGTAATTTTGTAATACTTCGAGTGCTGACATAGAAGAGGGTGCCAATGCTAGATCCTTTACAATACTGTAGTTTTGGGCAGCGCGAGCAGATGGATTGTGTGTCATACATTGAAGTGCCCCTTTTAGGGGATGAATCACGAGGTCAAGAAAATGCCTTTCAATATATATATTGTTAGGTGGCAATGAAATGGAAGTCGAGGCAGTGTCCGAGGCATTTGGGACAATATTCCCATAGTTTTTGGCTCATGTTTGCAAATCAACCATTTCAAAGGTGTAAATAATTGAGCATACTTCTTATTCTTCTTGTCCTTACCATTGGGTTTCTGTGTATACTACATAGAGTTGATCACAACGGTGGGAGGAGTAGTAGATTGGGTAGTAGGAACGGGATCGTCAGTGATCGATAAATTGGTAACTTCCCCACTTCCCTGTTTTACAATAGTTTCAGTGGTAATACCAACAAGACCTTCAACATGAGCACTAGGATGTTGAGTAGCAGGAGTATTGGAATTTATAGGGGCATTAGGGATCAAATCATAAAGTGTGCCGGATTTTGAATAAATCAAATCTAAATGTTGGGCACAACGAATAACTTTATCTTCAGTAACCGCATTAGACAGGGAAACATCCTTCGTGATGGCAGGTAAACAAGACTTTCAAAACCAATCTGCTAAGAGGTAATCCAGAATGGGGGTTTTTACAAGCCTCCACTGGCGTCTCCATTCATTGATATGATCAGAGATGTGGGTGGAGGTGTCTTGGGGAAGTGTAGTAAAAAATTTCATTCCAGATAGGTAACTGGAAATGTTTTAGGAATTCCATGGCGAGGGTGTTGAAATTATTCATAGAAGCTCGTGGTAACTCAATGCAACATTTATCCTTATTGCTTGTCAAGGTGCGAGGAACGAGTTTGAGTCGAATATTATCTTTGAGCAGAGAGTTTGATACACACCAAAGGTGATAAGTTGTGACGCGTGTGGCTGGGTCATCTCCCTGCTTGCCTTCAAACTTTGGGATGTCGATAAGATTTTTATGTGGGATTGGAGGCCAAAACAAGTTATGGTTGATGGGGTCATATTTTAACTTGTGCAGATCCGATATGTTGAGAGTAGCTAAGAATGTTAGAGGGGCAGGTGCCCCTGGATCAAAATAGGGTGGAGCAGGATGACCAAAGGGACCTAAAGGTCCTCCCATCAAATGGTTTCTAGAAGGGTATGTAGGTTGCAAAGGATAATACACAAAGGGTACGCAGGTTGCAAAGGATAGTACACAAAGGGTACGCAGGTTGCAAAGGATAGCATGATCATATAAAGTGGAAAGTCATAAGGGACACTCCCAGCTTGAGGTTGGCCACCAAAGACTTGGTTTTCCCCATGGTAGAATTTCCCCCCTTGGTTCAATAACTATTGAGAAGGGGGACTCCAAAGAGATGCAGCATAACCAGGCAAAGGGGTACTACTGGGCACATAAGACGCAGTGGGTGTAGGACCACCACCAACAGTATTAGCGAAGGACCATTGATGCCCCCGATGGGTATGTGCATGCTGGAAACATTGCTCCTAGCCATAACTATCTGGGGTTAGAACTTAGTAAAGGGTTCCAACTAAACGAGTTGTTGAAAGGAGTTATACTAACAACACCTATAGAGGTGATAACCAAAGCTACAGGAGCTGAAACAAAAGGGGAAGATACACGAAGGTGTTGAACCCCACCTGTAGCAGGGGTAGTTGGAATGCCTGGACTAGGCATAGTTTGAATAGTAGGATAACCAATCAAATATGTTGAACTGGTTGTAGGTGGCATAAGTGGCAGTGGAGCAAAGTTGTCCACAAAGGACCACGACCCACTAGTGTTCAATGAGATGTTGGAAGTGGAAACTGATGAAGACATAATGGGAAAAGGTGAAACCTGAACCAAAGCAAGCCTAAGAGGGTCAGTGAATGGAGGATTAAAAGGAGGCACAACACCTTTAGTGAAAAGCTCCTTTGGTAAAAGAGACTCTTGGGAAGTACTGTGTGATTCAATATTTGATACTGGAGACTGATTCCCCTGTGTAACGAGGGAATATTATTCATTGGCGACACTAGAAAATTCCTCCATAGTGAGTGGAGGAAGGCCTCACTATCACTGAGACAGACGACGAGGACCTAATGTTTCCATGGTGAATGATATATTTTAACAAACATTAAATTAAATGTGATATATATGCTAGTCTCGGTAGCACAAAGCACACACCTAAAAAACCAAAAATACTCTAAAATAGATCAACAAATAGTTAGGGAGAAAGCTCTGTTTGATAGCCACAAGCAGTTGGAGATGAAACCCAATATCAAAGAGCTATAAGAGATAGTTGGTTTAATGAAATAGTTACCATTACTCTTGAGCTTCACCCAAACCTTAGTAAGAAGGGGCCAAGCACTCTTGTGGAGACGAGTACCCACCCAACAAACCAAAAGTGGAGTAGGTTCATTTGTTTAGGTACCATGGAAGCTCACCCCAGTCACCTTGTTTTCATCCCTAGAAGTATGGCCACTAAGTTAGCCTCAAATCACAAACATCACCAAGGTGGTCATGGTCGTGTGCAGAGTGTTGTGTGAGCAAGATACTTGAGTCCCCGACTCAGCTCTAATATCCCTGAAAGGATTCCCAAATCATAAAATACCCATCAAAATTCACTTGAAGGTGGGCTACCTTCTCTCACACTCCAATGTTGCCTCACGCTTAACTCCCTTGTTAGAGGAGCAGTCCGAGTTGATGTGTGCAACATGATTTTCTCTCTTTAATGACACTAGTTTAAGTTTTGCAGTCTTGGGGAGTTGATTCACATAGCCTAACCCAAGATCCTAGCCTAAACTAATATGTGTATATCATGAAGAAAGAGTTGCTAATAAATTTGTTATGAGGTTTATTTTAAAGGTACTTGATTAATGCCTTCGGAGGGGTGTTGACATATCGAATTTGTGAAACCTAACTCAAACCATGCAAAAAATATGCTTTTTAGTTTTAGTTTGATGAATAAGACTTTCTACAAGGAGGGAGTATCTAAACGTCTTTTCCAAAACCTAACAGTCCTAATGCAACTCTAACACATAAAGAATAAATGTAGACACACAATATTCAGATAGAAAACCCAAAATAAACTTTGAACAAACCATCTAAAATTACAGAAAGCATAAATATTCTTTTTTCTTTTTTTTCCAAATTAAAGCAATTACGAAAATTTCCAAAAGAAAGAAACGTATGCATGCAATGAGCAAAAACAAAGTGAAGCAAATCAGAACCTAGGATTAACTAACAAGTAAAACTATCAAACAATGTAATCCACAAAACTGGGTGGACAACAACGTTTTGGCACTATAATGTGGGTCCCAAGGGCACATAGGGTGTTATCAACTAAGGTAACGCGCTATGTTACAAAGGGAAGGGTGTTATAAAACGTTGGATAACACTAAGAGGGTGTGTCACAATAGTTTCATTCATAAATAGAGGGGAAAACTAGGTCAAAGCAAGGGCTAAGAACAAAAACACTAGCATGCAAGTAGTAAAAATGAAGAGAATCCAAGTTGGCAAGAAACTGGCTAGGCCAAAGAGAACCAGAAATCCAGGATCTAGGAGACATGAACTGGGAATCAAAGAATGATCCCGAGTGGAGTCGACAATTCTTCTTAAGGGATTAATGCACAATTATATAAGCAAGAAACCCTCTCAGGCTTCTCGGAACCTAAGGCCAATGGATTAAGGGATCTAAGGTTGTCAACGTAAGAAACATTCAAACATACCAATGCTAGATAAGAATTGACAAAACAATGATGAGTGTAGGCCTTTTTATCCTTTGCACAACTCTATTGGAGCAGTTAGTGTAACAAAGAAGGATCGCTTAGCCAACTCCAAGAATGAGACCTACAAACAGAGCAAATAACAAGTGATTTGCACAACATTTACAAACCTTAACAATTCAATACACTAACATATAACAACATATAAACATTGAATGCACCAATATCAAAGCATGAGTCTAGATCATAGAAGCAGAAACATGTGAAAATGTGAGCATTAGACCATGATATAGACAAAATAATAGTAGATCTATATTATTAAGTCATTGAAGGATTTTTTCAACCATGAGGCGTTGCAACGGGCCTTCCTCCAGCTCCTAGCTCCTCAATCTCTCTCTCTCAACAATATCTTGACAACATAAAAATGCATGAACTCTCCCCTGATTATAGTGGTCTAGCCTCTAATATATAGGCGAGGGGAGGATCTGATTTTTCCAATTTCTTTACCAGTTCACTTTGGGCAAAAGCTAAAAGTTTCCTCTGTTTTATTCCTCTTTCCGTGCATAATAGTCTTTGTTAGGATAGGAAACTTCTAATAATGGGTTTGAGGCGATCCTTTCCAATTTTTTAGAGTCAACTTTGAGTTGATGAGAAAGTCACAGTGAGTTAATTCATGATTTCCATTCGCGAGTTCATGAAAGTCAAGTAACGTGCCCTTATTGAGGGGACATGGCATGCTTTTTCTATTAGTCACTGGGTCGTGCTAACACATACTTAGCTAGGGCCGTGAATTAGGGTTTCTTCGAGTCTAAGTTGGTCTTCTCCTATGAGCTTGTTACACAAAATATTGTCGCCATGACTATTTGTAGTCATTATGGGTCTATCATCATTCATACTGTCCTCCTAAGCAAGTCTCAGACCTCAGCTCTTCATGTCAAGCTTTGAAAATGAGAGAAAGACCTTTAAAAATCAATAAAGTTCTGGTTCCGCACTTCCTCTCACTGTTGCCTGTGGTCCCACACCCCCCTGTTCATATTACCTGCGGACCTGCTCTCTCTGTCTCTAAAGGAGTGGGTGCGGACCCCTGTGAAAGTCAAAAAGGCACAAGTTTATTCTAAAAAACTCACTTCGGGTTAATTATAGATGATTTTAGAAGGAATTTTGACGTGGATGGTTCGCTCTTAGGTGGTTCATGCATCCCAAAAGAGAAGGAGCTAATCCCTTGATAAGAGGAGCTATCCCTTTGAAGGAGGGCTTTATCCCTTTGAAGGTGGACCTAGTAACTTCCCTCCATTGCACTATAAATTAAGGCATTGGGCTGGTTGCTAAGGAGGTTAGAAGCTGAACATTTTTTAGGGTAAATGCTGGTGGAATTGAGACTTCCTAGTTAAGCTTGAGAGGAGAGATAACATACCTTTTGGCTTCATTGGGAAGAGAGTGAAACTTGTCAAAGTAGAGGAGACTTCTTGTTGGACCCTGGGAGGAGCTTGTACAGCATCAAGGCACAGGTTGTAAAGTTCTTCTTTGATTTGAATTAATACAATCAGATTCATTTTTCTCAACAAATAGTCTTATGTGATTTGTTTTATGAATTCCTTGATCATCATAATAAGTATGCTTTATTATATTGGCTTTTCAGGTGCTATTTAATTTGTGTGCTTGTTTGTGTTTGCAGATTCGGTACAAGGGAGCTCATTTGGATCAAAGGAGCGAGGCTTCCACAAACTTACATTGGACCCAAGGTAGGCCTAAAACAGTTGTTTGCCTTTGTTTATAAATTGCATACTTAGAGAAAGTTAGGATTTGATTGGCTTGCTTGTCACTAGATATCATTAGATACTAGGGAGGTCGATCTTGTCCGCAAGAACGACTCATTCAGTGTGACAAAATGGCGACTCCGCTGGGGAATTGATTTCTTGATTTGCTTTACTTTGACTTGAGAAACTGTGTTTTTGTTTCTGTTTTTGGCTTGTTGTGTGTGGAATTGGGTAGATTTAGTAGATCTTGGATTATTTTTTGCTTTTCATACTTTTGAGAGAGGACCGCACCCTCTGCTTGTAACATAGTGCGGACATGTCCGCACTTTTGCTTTACACACAGAGCGGTACCGCACCTGTGTGGTATGCGGACCTGCAGACCTTGTCAAAATTTTGGAAAACTTAAGATTTTCTCTTTCAGTCAGCTTAGTTTTTGTTTAGGTGTTGTTATCCCCTGCCCAGACCTGCATGTGACTTGTCAGGAACTTTTCTTAGGTTAATTCCATTGGTGTTAGGGTTTTAGGTGAAATTCCTAGAAGTTTTGGTTGTCGGGCATGATTTTCATTTTGGTCTTGTAGTAGCTTAGAGCTTAGAAGCCTTAGAAGCCTCAGATCACCTTGGTTTTTACTGGCCTTCTTATGAGTCTGACCATTTGCAAAATCTACCTTTGTTGAGGAATCCATCTTGTGTTTCTCTTTGCGAAACTTCGAAAAGACTTGTGTTAAAAGTTTGGATTTCATTTTTAGAAAAGAAAACAAAAATTGGTTGTTTTTTCACTGATTTGTGATTCTGGACAAATTAGTCCTTAGTTTGCTTATAGCTAAGTAAAACATCCTTGAAAAGAAATCTTGTAAGCTTTTGCTTCAAATAATTGTTAAAATTTATAGATCTCAAGATTAGTTATTTCCATAGTTTTGAGTGTTTTATAAAAATAAAAAAATCTCTTTTGGAAAAATTTTGTTTTTGTAGTATTTGAGTGTTTGAAAGAAAAGGGAATTTTTTGTGAACATAACTAGTTGTCTCGTTTTGAGTGCATTGGAAAAGACAAAAAAGCTCTTCTTTTGATTTGTTTGTTAAGGAAAAGATTTGTTTTTACAATCATTTGCATTCTCAACTCTTTCCTAGCTAGAAATTCATTGAAGGGAAAAGATTGCTTATCATCTTAAGTGCATTTTTTTAGTGATTTTGAGTCGAGTCTTCACACCATAAGTTTCATCTCCGCACCTCTTGAATTAAAGAAAAACCAATAAAAATAACGCTTAAAGTAAAATCTATCTAGTAATCTTTTTATTTGTAGGGCTCTATTAAACCAACATAGCTTAGGCTAGTATCTTGGAGTAGGGAGTAATTAACTCTCCAAGATAGTAAAACAAACAAGTAGCTGTATCTTGCGGTAGGAGAAAAATCCAATTGTTACATCTATGCTCTGGAAAGCTCCTCTTAAAGTAGAAGCACGAGATCGTGTCCGAACCAGTGTGGGAATCAATCCTTCCTCATTGGGAACGACGCCAGATATTCACGTATTAAAAACGGTAAGCCTCGGATTAACCATTGTCAAGGAGCCTGGGGTCACTTGTTGGTAAACCTTGGATTATGTCAAGGAACCTTCAAGGGGATTGAGCTTGTTACTCTGCCCTTGCGTGCGTATCATATCATAGACTATTCCCCCAGGTATATTTGTTTGTGTTGGTAACCATAGTGACCATATTCTATAGGATTCTTTCCTAAGGTGACGGTGGAGGGAAGATCCCACTGTACCTGGAGTAGATGTTGGCTAGACTCACTTGGATTTTCTGGGGGGTTCTCTTCACTCGAGACGGTTTAGTGGAGAAACTTGTGCCAGTCTATTCATTAAGCAGGTTGCGGGGGTAACTGTTGGTTGAAGGGAAAGTACCCCTAGAGTCCTTTGGGCTGAGACTCTACCAGACTGAAAATTGCTTATACAAAGAAACACACACACACAACCATCTTTTTTACTTTTAAGCAAATTCTAATGTTTTAGGGTACATACCTAAGGTCCTACGTCTGAGAAGACCGTTAGGGTGCAAACCCTTCTTGGAGTTCCCTTCTTCTTTCTCTGACCTGCAAGACAAACAAATCAAAGAACTCAACAGTACATGTATAGAAGTTTATGTATAAATCATCTTTATGCTATAAAGTTAGTTATAAATAATCTTTAAGTAACTACTTTCATAAGAATGCAACACAAGAATCTCATAAGCATAAAGAAAGATTATTCGGGAACAAAGACGTGTTTCTTTATATATAAAGGCAAATAAAGTACATATATCGGAAAGATATCACCTGAACACCTTCAGCAGGCTCCAAGCAAGCTTCCTCCCGGATTCGTTCCAGCCTCCAGCCTTCAACAAGAGCTCCTTCCAAGTCTTACTCAATGATGATGTCAAGGATGAATGATCACCAATACACATGGAAACAAGGGTTTCCTATGCAAAATGGGGGAAGTGCAGGATGCACCAAGGACTTCAGACCTGGTCTAAGGGAAAAATCTCAGCATAATAATCTTGCTCTCCTTTCTCTCTCCCCTTGGCCTTCCCTTTGATGTCTTTTTATACCCTCTCCAAAGTAGTTTTTTAGTTAGGAGTTGGTTGGGAACAGTTGGGCCACGGGCACTAACAGGTGATCCAGCAGGTAAACCCACGATCACCGCCCGAAAAAGAGGAAATTATATTTTTTTTAAGTGTTTTAATAGATACACGCGGTTTGGGTATGACAGACCCGCGTGTACACGCGTTTAACACAGGGAAAAGTCGCGTACAGGGAATAAAACACTGTTTTTTAAATTTTTGGACCAGGTCTGGAAGGAGGGGTTGCCCTAGGCCATAAGTGCAGCATCACAAACCATAAGAGTGAGATTTGGAGCTATAACAGATGCCCCCTAATGTATGAGGTCAGAAGGGGAACATGATGGCCGAAATACATTAAGTAAGTACAAGGAAAGGAACTCTGCCAAAAAACCGAGGAGGACTTCACCGGAATTCAGCCTGCCAAGCCACCGAAAGGAGATCAGAAAGAAACACTGTCTGAGGCGGGCATACCCATGCTCAGGAAAAGTAAAGCATGTCCGCATATCAAGTACAAGCGGATCCACTAAGTATACAAGTATAAATGACTGTAAAAATACATAATGGATCATCTGATCATAATGAGTAAGTACATGTCTGAATATCACATATAAAACTGTCAATGATGCTGAAAGATGCAACGGATCACTGAAATCAAAGACTGATCCCATAAGGTACCAACTGAACATGATGGAATAGGATGGTACTACACTGCAAACTCAGGTGCCAGCATATAGAATGTCGCCATGACTGACTGCAACATATAAGGTGGAATGGTATCAACTAGCAGTAACAGGAGCAACTGTCAAGTGAACCAATGAATGCTGATACAACCTGAGGTCTTCACCGACCGCCGTGGTACATTTCTACACCATGGGAATAAATGATCTGAAGTCGACCATGTGAGAAATCGTTTGATTACCGGTCATTGATGTATACCGTTAACAAACGCGAGACTACTCACCGATAATGATAATGAGCGTCAAGGTACCCAGTACAATCTAACAAGTGTGAATAGATGAGCTGAAGTCGAACACCTGTAAGAATCTATCAATCAGGAGACAATGATGGTTTCCCACTGTCGATAGCGAGGAATCTGCCACTAATGACTGCAAACCCCAAGGTACTGCCAAATGGACTCTAGATCTTTGCCCCAGAGCAATGAGTCGGAGTCGATAGGGAAAGATCCACTAGAAGGAAGGCATTAAGGCATCCTCCATCAATCTAGCGCGAGTGTAACCCGTAGGCCAATAATGTGGAAGGAATCGGACGAAAAAGATGTAGTAACCCAACCGAAAGTACGTTTCCGGCGTACACAAGATGTGGCTAGCGCACGGCAGAAACCCTCTGAACCAACCAATAATGAAAGCTGACACAGAGGCGAGGTATCCACCAATAGGGTCAAATGGAAACCAAGGTACTGCACGAATCCCAATGTGTGATAATGTATGCTGATGTCGAACACAAGGGAAACCACTCAGTCAAAGACCCATGATACTGATCGATGCTGAGCACAAGGTGACCTATCAATAATGAAAATAGGGCCAGGGTGCGGTCTCTAGGTCTGCCCTCAGAGCAATGTGTCGTCGTCGATAAGGACAAGACCCGCCAGCAAGAAGTCAATGAGGACCTTCTCAAACCGGCACGAGTGAAGGACCAATATAACTGATGTGATGATAGACATGACACTGACAACCAGGGATGGCCGACTGAAAAATGAGTCAAGAGACACCGCAGAAAGGCCGACTCAGGCTAACTTCCCTTGAACAAAAGCACGACTCAATGTGACTATGTGGCAGCATATAATGAATCTGTATAAGTTCGTCATGCAGGAGGCACGAACGAACCCTCCATATGATTGGAAGAGATAACCAATCGGGGGAGAACTGACTCGATAACAAGGTTATGGCTTACCTAAGTCAAACTAAATCCCACCCATGCGGAGGAGACTTTGTTTTGAGTGCTTTGTTCAAGGGCGACACGACTGACTCTAGCTGCCAACAATAAATGGAAATAATGTCCCTGTTCCCGCTCTTTTTGGAATATTTAATTTTTTTGTCTTTTTCTGATAAGCCGGAAAAAGAATAAAAGAATGCTATGGTACAGTGGAAAGAACGAGTGTCGGTGAAACAGATGCTCTAGTTCCTGGGAAAGGAACGTTCCTATGCTCAATGCAGGGAGGTGAAAAACTGGTCAGTGACACTCAGAGGTATGTCCCTTCCACGGATCTGGGTATGTCAAGCTGCGGAGGTCAAGGGTATGCAAGGTTGATTTTTTGCAGACGTCATGGTCAAAAGTGGGCTTAAACACGAGTCCAAGTGAAGCCGGCTATAGGCCAAAAGGTGCAAATGGTCAACATGCAATGCAGAAGTACAACTCAACACACATAGGAGCCTCTAGGGTATAAGGCCAGAACAAAGCGAAGAAGCAAAGAAGAATGAGTCTTCAACGCATAAGTCATGGCGGGACTACAGAGGACTCCCGAGCCTACTCAAAACGAAGCAGCATGGGCAACAAATGTCAGTGAGGTGCTAACTAGGATGCCCATGTAAAAGGATGGCTCTACCATCATGTCATGATTTAAAGAATCGGCGAGTGAAAATGGCTTGCGAACCATAACATGATGGGGTCGACCCTACGGCAGATGTATCGGTCAAATGGAGGCTAGTATGCATAATGCAATGGAAAAATGGTGTCCCTAACCTATATGCCAGTGAGAACACGATACCTGCCATGACGGGTCAGCAGTCATGGAACCGCCGTGAACCGTCGAAAAATGTCCAAAATGTCCTGAAAAACACTTCAATCTCGACACTCCAAGCTCCCAAGTTAAAAGTGACATGAAACCAAACAAAATAAAATTTTGAAAAAATTTTGCATTTTCAAAACTTATAAAAAGAAATTTTGGACTTACCATTTTCACCGTTTGACTTGGAGAGCAAATTGTGGAGCAAAAGGAGCAAACTTTCCCCGTGACTTATTCAACCGTTCAAACTTGCCGAAAACTTCCAGGTAAGCACTAAACTTGTCTTGCAATCAATTGTGATAGTTTTTAGGAAGTTTAATTAATGTTTCACCGTTAGATTTTTGCAAAAAATTGCTCTGCGGCGTACACGCGGGTTGGATGTATATAAATAGCGTATACGACGGCCCTACACGCGACTGTGTATAGGGTAAACCGCGTGTGCGCAGCGAAATTTTTTTATATAAAAAACTAATGGATGAATTTGATTTTTTCTTCCAGGATGACTCTCACATGGCGTGAAAGAGAGCACTCAGCTGTAGATAATGAAGTTATGGAGAATGATGAGGCATTAGATGCCTTACGGGGATGCGGATTGTTAAAATTCTTTAAGTTGCCGAATATGAAAGCAAATGTGCGTCTGCTCGAGAGACTTATTGATTACTGGGATGTCGAGGAAGAAGCTTTTATGATTGATCAAATGCCACTCAGGATAGAAGTGGAAGATATATATTTCATCACGGGCCTTTCCCGAAGGGGAGAGGTAGTCCACTCCCGGGGCAGGACCCGGAATAGTCTCAGCGTAGACGACTATGTACAACTTTACTGCCCAGGTCATCGGAAGGTCGGGAGTCAGATCTCGATCCCACACGTGGCGAGTTTGTCACTGCGGATAATCCTGTTCACCATAGCTCGAGTGAACGGGTCATCTTCGCTACATCAGGCATCACGAGTAAACATGAGCGTAGCAGTGGACTGTCTCACCACGGTGTTTGACTGGTGTACTCCCTTACTTGCCAACATGAAGGAGCAGCTTGCTTCTATCAGGAAGGGACAGACCAAGAACTTTGGGTATGGGACCATTTTATGCACATTTTTCTTCGAGAAGGTTCCTGCACTCCGCCCCAGGGTAGCAGTTCCCATCAGTAGTCCACGTGATCCACGTATGGGCCGGTGGGCTGACTTGATGAAACGTCTGGGGGGTGGGGAAGTGCCCAGGAATGCATTCGACGACGACTTTTTTGCTTGGTGGGAGCAACAGATCATCGCCATAGACGACTACCCCTATGCTGGACTGGATTTCCGAGGAGATCCTGACCTAGTACTGCCACCAGATGCAGCATGGGGCGAGATCGGTAAGATTTTTTGATTTTTTATGATTTTATGATTTTTAGGATTTTTCAAGCATAATGATGAACTTTGAAAAATATATTTTTTTGATGAGATTCAAATGACTGATATGATGATCATGTTTCAGACATTGGGCCTGTGCGACCAGATGGATTCCCACGGCACGGACGGCGTGGCCGAGGAGCCGAAGAGGCGGCTGCGGATGCGGAAAGGACCCTCGCCAACGTCCAGCGACACTTGGCGAGATTGAGCTATCAAGTACCGATGGCCGAGATAGAGGACCTTCCTCCAGATATGCAGCGTCATGTGGTTGGGATGCCACGTGACTGGGTTCGCGTTTTTCGGCGCGTGGCCAATGCTATAGTTAGTTATTTAGCTGCTCATCCAGAGCCGAGGCATTAGATATGCCTGACATGATTATGGGCATTTGAGTCCCAATTTTGTATATTTTTGGACACACATATGTACACTCGAGACGCTTTGTGATATATATATATATACAGTTTGACTTTTTGATGCATGATTTTATGATGATGAATGATTGATATGCCAGTCTAATGCTTGATTAGCGATAGAATCAGCTAACCAATTTTGAGATCTTGGAATGTGCAAATAATTAATGTAAATAAATGATCTTCGCAACAACCTCACCCTTAAATATTGGCGATATAATGATGGATCTCTAACCCGATAAATGTTATTTAACTGAGACACTATCAATTGAGAATCAAGATACACTACCAACGAGTCGATCCCATAAGAGATTGCCTCGGATAATAAATTGATAACAGCTGTATACTCGGCCATATTGTTTGAAGCAGGACCGATACACACGCCTCTCGATGTCATCAACTGACCAGTTGGGTAATAAAGTACCCAAGCTGCGGAAGCAAGATTCCGAGTGTGCCGACTAGCACCATCGGCGAATCCAAAATAAACCAAATCATCCATCAACACCTGCCAAAGCAGACCAAAAGTGCTGATATCAGAAAAACGCTCGATAAGATATGTACAAATATACATAAAATACAAAGAAGCCATTGCCTGGTAAAACTAAGCAAAATACTTCCTGAGGTAGAGCCCGTCAGGGGGCTCCGCCAACTGACACCTAGGGATGTTTATAGGTACGACGATCGAACCAATCAATATACTCTCTTCGGCAAATAAATGTGTCGGAGCCAAAGGGACCGTACAAACATCACTAGTCGAACTGGAGGACCGAGATTCTACTTCATGCACAGGGGAATGAAAGTATAACCGACGATGTAAATCTTCCAAAGGTCGATCTACGGCCGTCATTGCTTCGAATATCGCTTCGTCCGATGGAAAAACAATATCCGAGCAATCCGATGCAGAGGTGGAATCAGGGGTCCGAAAATGAGCCACATCACCATCTATTTCTTTCCCAGAGGAGATAGTAGAATGGTTATCTACAGCGTTATCGATAGATTCACATCTAGGTTCTGCTGCAGACATAAGAGATTCTATTTCACCCACCTTGTCGTCACCTGATGTGGTCACAGATGAAGCTAAGGTTCCAGGATTCGAAGAATAAAGAGTTTGGACAAACTCTCTCCGTAAAGGATCCCTGGAGGATGAAATTGTATCTATACCAACTGTAGGAGGGGGAAGGTTAAACGTACCCATCAATGAAGAATACATCCCGACTCCTAGACTCTCAATAGGCGGACGGGGGTTACCCACTAAAGGAATGGTAGAGTCAGAGTTTGCTTGAGGATCAGCTGGACAATAGTCCAATTGGTCAACCTTAACGATTTTCCCCTCATAAGGAAAGCAAATGACACGAAATAGAGTCGAAACAACGGCTTCCATCTCGTATACCCAGTTCCTTCCTAATAGGAGATTATAATCTAGGTTAGCGTCTATGACTTCTACTTCAATATTAACGACCTTTCCTCCAACACATATAGGAAAAGCCGGGATAATCCCGTACGGTCTATGAGAGTGACCATCAAATGCTGTCAATAGGGTGGGTGAAGGAACAACCGTCGGTGATCCAATGGCCTTCCAACATGACATAGACATGACACACGTGGAAGCTCCCTCATCTACAACCGTCCGGAAAATATTCGTTTTCTGGTAGGTAGACTTTATCTGGAAAGCCATGTGATGAGGAAGTCTCTTTTTGACATTACTCATATCAAAAGAGAGAGCTAAGGAATTACTTGGATCTACTGCCCCCATTGCCAATAGCAAGGCACTTCGTTGAGTAGGACATGTCTGGAGAACCTCTAACGCGGACATAGCACATGGACTCTGAGCCAGATCCTCGACAATGGAGTAATTCTGGGCTGCCCTAATATTAGGGTTGATAGTCGCGCGTTTAGCTGAACCTTTCGGCACCCGAGGTATAGTCTCAACAGAAGGTCGCTCAATATGAAGTGGGTTGTTAGTTTCGGGAACTGATTTAGAATTTTCACCTTCACCATAATCGCGTGACCGTGTGGCCACATTAGCGTGAGCACCCATCATGAAAACATTTGATGACTTATCCCCTTCCTGGTTGCCCCCAGAGGAGGTCCCAGGATTCGAATTCGCGCCAGCAAGAAGTTGCTGCCCTTGGGGAAACGGGTTAGTTAACACAGCTTGCGAACTAGAAGTCCCTTGCTGTCCTAACAAGCGCTGAGCGTCTTCAATTCTAGGGCAGAGATGAGTTAGATGGTCTCCTTTGCATAACTTGCAAGGAAACTTAACTTTCTTTCTCGACTCATTTCCACCACCACCAGCGTTGTTGCCGGATTTATTTGCATCGGGCTTCCCATCCGAGTTCTTCTTTTTACCACGTCCTTTCTTTTTCCCATCGGAATTTTGATTTCCTTTGGGGTTATCGGATTGGACGGCGTTAATGGAAGAATTTTGGGAAGCAGGAGGATTAGACATTGTGACTTGGTTGTTAGGAGCAGTTTGTAATGACAACTGCTGCAATTGATTCAGCAAGTTCACTGTAGTTGAGTCTACAGACCCCACGATACCATCCGCATGCGGACCTGGCTTTGGCTTAGCTAAATCAACCTTAGATCCAGGAGCATCTGGCAAGTACTTTTGGAGGATCCCAGACTGAGAGTAGATCAGTTCTAACTGCTGGGCCCTGAAAATGGCTTGCTCCTCAGAATAGACCCCAGACATGGAGACATCCTTGGAGATCTCAGGTTGCAAAGACTTCAAAAACCACTCTAGACGGTACTCCGGAGGGATTTCGGCTTTAATGAGCCTTTTTCTCCGTCTCCATTCCTGTATGTGATCAGAAATGTGGGTTGCCTTATCCTGGCGAAAGGTAGCCAGAAGTTCAGTTCCGGCATCATAGCGGACAGGCAACTGAAAGTGATTCAAGAAGATATTAGCTAAGTCTGCGAACGATGTAAAGCTGCCCCCTGGCAACTCTATGTACCATTTAGCCGCATTACCAGTCAAGGTGCGCTGAAAAAGTCTCAACCTAACCGAATCTTCGATGAGGGAGTTAGATGAGCACCACAAATGGAATGTGGTTACATGATCGCCCGGATCTTCACCACTCTTCCCTTCGAATTTTGGGATGTCCGAAGGGAGTTTGGTTGGGACCGGAGGCCAGGCTGGATTGTATCTGATAGGGTCATTCGTTAGCTTAGTGAGATCTGGCAAGTTTAACGTTGCCAGAAATGGAAGCCTAGGAGGACCTAGGGGATTCCACCCAGACTGGGCAGAACTCCCCAAGTTCTGAAAAGATTGTCCTGGGATTTGAGAGGCACCAGGCTGCCCCAAGTGACCAGTAGAACCAGCTGAACCAAAGGGCCAGCCTTGTGGTCCAGCAAAATTCGGAGTTTGACCAACTCCTGCCGTATAAGCTCCATAGCTTGCAAAGTTTCCTCCTATAGAATTGTAAGGAGTCGATAACCCCTGATATGGGTTCCAAGCCGAAGCGAGGGGAGGAATACTTTGAAACATGCTAACCGTGGAATACGGCCTACTTCCTTGTTGACCGATGAATGGATTCGCAGTTCCTGCATTACTAGCCCCAGGGTTATTCCAACCTTGGAAAGGATTGCTGCTTTGTCCTATTGAAGAAAAAGGCATGGATCCTACCGTTGGGTTGGAATGTGGAATATGACCACTTCCAAAAGGAAAACCCTGAAATGAAGCCGATCCGCCCATCATGGACGTAGCGGCATTGAACGGAACTGACGGAATACCCTGTGATTGGGTGCCAAAAAGGAAGGAACCAGTACTAAAAGCATTGGTTTGGGTATTTCCACTCGTGGACGGAATGGAGGTAGACCCAACCAAAGATGTGCTAGCAAACGATCCGAACAAGGAAGCGGAGGGGATGGAAATGGTTCCTCCCCCTTGCACCGATGTTGGGGTTTGCATAGTCGCAGCACTTGTGGAAGCCATGCTTCCAGTGGTGATCATAAATGGTAAGCGCGTAGCGTAACCTGGACTCGCTGGTCTATATAATGGAGGCCCAACGTATTGCAATACGTCTGGGTAACTAGATGGCAGTGGAGAATTTGGAATCACTAATGATTCTGAAAGTTCTTCTACCTCTACGTTATCCTCCGCTTGAAAGCGAACTTGAGAAAAGACTGGAGCGTCCCTCTCTTGTTCAAAAGTACCAGGCCTTGCTTGGCCGCTAATATCCCCGAGAGGAGGATCAATCCCCGATGCGTCAGCCGGCGTGGGACGGACCCCACCGGTAGTATTCCCTCTGCGCCTTCTAGGAGAAGGCTCTAAACTAGGTGGCGAGAGACCACGAAGTCTTCGAGACCGTCTAGGAGACCGGTCAGCCACTTTGAATTTTTTGTTATGATCTTATCTAAAGACTCAAAAACTTAAAAACTAGGCCAACTAGGAGCACAGAGCACACACTAAAAAGTTCCTAAAGATACAGCCAGTCAAACAACTTTCAAGTATTTCCGCTCCGGGTGATTGAGACCGGACACCAAAATACGAGAAAGTGAATCAAAGGGCCTTCCGAGGATAGTCTGGGATGATGAGGGCCCAGTCCTATCAGCGAAGGTATCAGAGGAAGTTACGCTGACCTCCTAACAACAGTCTGCGCCGGTGCAAGCCCCCAAGCTTCGCAAGGGTGCCCTCCGGAAGTACTGTCGAGAGTGATACAACGTCGACCTCAGGTGCCACGGGATTCCCCTCCGCAGCCACCTATGCAGATCCCTAGGAGAGGCAACTATGGGTACCAACTCGTCGCAGAAGCCAGGCGGAACAGTCGTGAGGTAAGTTCGGACAAGTAGGAGAGGGGGTATCTCTCTTCCCTGTCTTCACAGACCCTCGTGCTTAACTCCCAGATCCGGAGTCTTCCTGGTCTCCCTAACGCTATTGGATTTACTCTCTTTAATCAGACTCTTATGTTTGACGTTTTGTGTGGCCTTGGAGAGTTAACTCTCCACTCGCCTAATCCAAGGCCCTAAAATCCTAAACTTGTTGGTGTAATAACTAAAACAAAAAGTTCTAGTGGATTTTAATTAAGCGCTTGATTTTATTAGGCTGTTCTTTAAGTCAAAGGTAATGGAGGTGAAACTTGTGGTGTTTTATGGACGCAAAAGAAATTAATAAAACCTAGCTACATGCACATGCACTTTTGTTTTCGATGAATAGCAATTTCTATGAGGTTCAGAAGGCACTTGTAATATAAACAAAAATTTTCCTTTTTCTTTTCAGACTCCACACTCACAAAAACTAACAAAACTAAATATGCCTAAAAAGAGATGCAAATCTTTCCCTAATGCAAGAACTAAATGTGGATGCACAATTCAAAGACTACTCTAAAAACAAAGAAGGAAAGTTGCTGCTTTACCAAATTTTGTCTTGCCACTGAAATGCTTAGATAGAAGATGATTTGTTACTAATCATTTCGTCCAAACAATAAAAACAAGTTTTAAGATAAAAAACAAAGCACTTTCACTTCGCAAAAAAAGGAAATCAGATGAGAAGTAAGTTTAAGAAAGCGAAACTCAAAAACTTTCAAAAGATTTTCTTTCAATCAAACCAAAAAGTCTTTTTCAAAGGAAAAACTCTCAAAAATACTGACACCAATGATTGATAAACAAACAACCAAACACTTTTGTGAATTGACACCAATGAAATGATGAGAACTCAACAAAAATAAAATGTGTTCGAAGTCGCTTTTGACAATCAAAAGCAGCAATGAAAGTCCAAGAAATCAAAAGACAAGTTTCAAGGAAATGGTAACAAACAACTTTCCCGAAACGAAGGAGCAAATGGTCATAAAAATGATTTCGTTAAGCAAACACAAATGTCATGAAAACAAAATGGACACAAAGATTTTAAGACAATCTTCCCACTCTGCCGAAACAGAGCAATCAAGATTCTTAAACAGAAACCTTGTGTGTCAAAAATCAATGACGCTTGCAATCAACGAAAAACAAGACTAGCACTCCTAGAGAGAGTTCGAAACAAGATGCCCCCTGTTAAACAGAGAACTGTCACCGGGAATTGACTGCTTTAAACTGACCCAAACCACCAGATAGACATTCAGCCAAAAGAAAAATTATAAATCTTGAAAATTATGTGATATACGCGCCTGCAATTATTTGCAGAATGCGTGTACACGCGACTGTAACTAAGGAAACCTGCGTATACGCGGGTTTACTTAGTGCAACTTGCGTATATACGCTTCTGTAATCCAGAAAAAGTGCGTATATGAAGTGTTTCAAGAAAAATAAAAAACACAAACTGAAAAACTGGAACAGCTTGGAGTTCAAGAAAATATCAAACAGTCAGAACCAACAAACAGAGGCACTGAGCCTAGATTGGCTTGAGGACTACCCAAACTAGGAACAACAAGAATGTTGTCCCCAGTGGAGTCGCCAATTCTGGTTGAAGGGAAAGTACCCCTAGAGTCCTTTGGGCTGAGACTCTACCAGACTGAAAATTGCTTATACAAAGAAACACACACACACAGCCATCTTTTTTACTTTTAAGCAAATTCTAATGTTTTAGGGTACATACCTAAGGTCCTACGTCTGAGAAGACCGTTAGGGTGCAAACCCTTCTTGGAGTTCCCTTCTTCTTTCTCTGACCTGCAAGACAAACAAATCAAAGAACTCAACAGTACATGTATAGAAGTTTATGTATAAATCATCTTTATGCTATAAAGTTAGTTATAAATAATCTTTAAGTAACTACTTTCATAAGAATGCAACACAAGAATCTCATAAGCATAAAGAAAGATTATTCGGGAACAAAGACGTGTTTCTTTATATATAAAGGCAAATAAAGTACATATATCGGAAAGATATCACCTGAACACCTTCAGCAGGCTCCAAGCAAGCTTCCTCCCGGATTCGTTCCAGCCTCCAGCCTTCAACAAGAGCTCCTTCCAAGTCTTACTCAATGATGATGTCAAGGATGAATGATCACCAATACACATGGAAACAAGGGTTTCCTATGCAAAATGGGGGAAGTGCAGGATGCACCAAGGACTTCAGACCTGGTCTAAGGGAAAAATCTCAGCATAATAATCTTGCTCTCCTTTCTCTCTCCCCTTGGCCTTCCCTTTGATGTCTTTTTATACCCTCTCCAAAGTAGTTTTTTAGTTAGGAGTTGGTTGGGAACAGTTGGGCCACGGGCACTAACAGGTGATCCAGCAGGTAAACCCGCGATCACCGCCCGAAAAAGAGGAAATTATATTTTTTTTAAGTGTTTTAATAGATACACGCGGGTTGGGTATGACAGACCCGCGTGTACACGCGTTTAACACAGGGAAAAGTCGCGTACAGGGAATAAAACACTGTTTTTTAAATTTTTGGACCAGGTCTGGAAGGAGGGGTTGCCCTAGGCCATAAGTGCAGCATCACAAACCATAAGAGTGAGATTTGGAGCTATAACAACTGTTCCAACCGCCATTTCTGTATTGAACTCTGCGACGTTGGATTTCATCACCAACTAGTGTTTTCAGTACAGAAAGTTACTGTTTGTGTGTGGTTTGATCTCCTAGATTCTTTAGGCGTGTGATTCAATTTGTTTGGTTCTTTAGAGGCTTTAGGTGGTTTTCATTGAGATTTTTCTTTGTTTGCGTGTGAAGTAGTTAAAATATTTAATCATGGCTAAATTACCGAGGAAGTCCCATAGACTTCGGGGCCAACCTCCTGAGTTTTCACCGAGCCAGCCTGAAGGGTTACGAGCCCTTGTAACTCCTAGAGACAGAAGAGTTGGGTCACCCGAAGAAGGAGAATATTCTTTAGTGGTACATCCTGATTATCAAGCTCTAGTAGCAGATTATAATCCACAATCTGTTTATGTTTCCGAAGTTACTGGTAGTTTTTCATCTACTAGTGATTTAGGTGAGGAACCTAAAATATTTGAACCTGAAACTGAATTTGCTGCTACTCCAACATCGGGATTTACCTCTCCAACTTCTAGTGGTCCTAGTTCACCCAGGGTAGAAAGAGTAATTACCTAAAATCTTCCTTCTGGACTTATAGTTATTGAAGAACTTGCTACTCCGGAAGAAGAAGGTATCCCTATCCCTGAAAATCAACCTGTTATAGAACTTAGGGAGCGTGAATCAATATTTTATAGTCCACCTAGGAGTAGTGCTTGGTATCTTTCATTGACCAATTTTTTGGAAAACCCGGGACTAAGTTTTTCACCACCTCGTATTCCTTTTCACCCAACACCTAGGGGTTACTATCCTCCGTTAAATATGTCAAGACAGTCGTCCATGTTTTCTCAATCTCCAGAGACCTTTTTGTACGGTGGTCCTTCTGTTCCCTCTGGGTATCAGTCACTTACTGGTACTTTTTCGGGAGCATCTCCTCAACCTATTGAACAAGGGTTATTAACTGGAAATAATGGTACTAAGCTGTTGAGTGTAGAAGATATTCTTATGATGTCAGGTACTATTCCTAATCCTCAACCTCAAGGTGGCCAATTACCGCCTGGGGGGCAACCCCAAAGTCCTCAATTATCGCTTGGGGGGCAACCTCAAGGTACCCAATTTGCGCCTGGGGGGAAACCTCAAGGACAGTACATACCTACGGGACGGTACGTTCCTCAAGGTCAACCCTAGACTCAATATGTACCTCAAGGTCAACCCCAGTACCAATATGTACCTCAAGGTCAACCCCAGTATCAGTACGTGCCTCAAGGTTATCAACCTCAAGGTCAATACCCAAACCAAGGTTTCCAACCACCTTTCGGTCAATCATATGTTCAACGAATTGGAAATGTACCTTTGAATTATCAACCCTACCCTCAACCCGGTTATGGTCCTCAATATTCTCAACCTGTTATGGGTCTGTACCCCGGAATGAACTTAGTGTGGGATCCATCTCAAACTCAACAGGTCTTGCAACCGAATGTACAGTTGTCATCTCAAACTGGACAACCCTTGGTTTCTGGTTCACCCCAACAACCTGTCCGGTCTACTATTCAAACTTTTGCACCTTCTGTAGTTTCTCAGTCTGGGCCTAGTACGCCTCGTACTCCGCCTCAAACGACTGCTGCAACACCTGTCCAATCTACCCCACCTACTTCTGGAGTATCGACATCTCTGGTTTCTACTGTTCCTGTATCAACTCCTTAGACATATTTACCTCAGTCTGGATCCACAATTCAAACTTCGGTTCAGATGCCTGTAGGACAACCTAGTCCAAGTACGGTTGTCACAAGTCAACCTCAATTTACTTATCAACCGTACCAGGGACAGTACCAATTCGGTCATGCTGTGCAGCAACCAGTCTATCAGTATCAACCGTACCTTGGGTATACATATCAACAACCTCAACAACCCCAGTATGGTCCAGTTAATCCTGGTTTTCCGGGAGGATATAATATCCCAAATGTAATTCCAATTCCTAGTTATCTTGGATATCCTCCTCCTGGGGTTGGTCTCATGACCTAGGGTTTCAGGGACCCTAATCGTCAGTTACCATTTATTGCAACTTTGGATTTGCCTAACTTGTCGCGCCTTACGAACGATCCAATTAACTATCTTCCGTTTTGGCCGCCAATGCCGAATAAGTTGCCTAGTGATATTCCTATGTTTAAAGGCAAATCAGGAGAGGACCCGTCGAACCATGTGATGACTTATCACCTCTGGTGTGCGTCTAATTCCATTTCATATGATTCAATTCGTTTAAGGCTTTTCCAGCGCACTCTAATTGGTCTTGCGGCCAAGTGGTACATTGAGTTACCGCGAGCCACTTTTTATAACTTTAGTCAGTTAGCTACTTCGTTTTTAACTCATTTTCAGTTGCCTGTCAGATATGACAACAGCACAGAATTATTAAATTCATTAAAGTAGTCAACGTCTACTTACATTTCAGATCACATTCATGAATGGAGACATCGACGGCGTTTAGTGAAGGTTTTTATTCTGGATCAGATCTTAGATGAATGGTTTGTAAAATCTTTATTGCCGAAGATCACTGAGGATGTAGCTAAGGCCGGAGTCGTTACTGAAGAGCAAGTAATTGCTCAAGCTCAGTACCTTGACTTAGTTTATACGCAGTCACGTACGTTACACGAGAAAATCCCCGATCTTCCTAAGCAAAATAAAATAACTGCAGCTCCTTCAAGGTCTCATGCCGCTGATGGTATGATTGGTACAGTTAATACCAAAAGTAAGAAGAAATCTTCCAAGAATTCTTGTCCTATTATAACTCTACCAGATTCCCCGACAGGAGATTCTTCCGCGGAAATTTCCGCCGATATTCATGTTGTAGAGTCATCTATAGCCAAATCAAAATCCGGTGGTAAGAAGAAAGGGAAGAAGAAAAATAAAACAGATAAAAATTCGAAAGAGAAACCAGAAAAAGTGGAATCAAATGATGAGAGATGCAAACCTCGTTATCCTTGTCTCATTTGTGATGAAGAGAATTTTACAAGAGACTACCCTCATCATGCAGTGGTTGCGAAATTTGTCAAAGGTTCCCAAACACCTGCTGTTTTGAAGGATCCTTTTCCAAGTCAAGACAGTAAGATGATAGGTTCTTCCTCAAATGCCTCCAAGGAACCCATAATGATGATGTCCCATGTTAGGATTGCGACTCGATCGCATGATTATGGAAGTAAAAGTCCTGTTGATGGTAAAGAAGCATAATCTTCTCATTCTAACCCATCAACCTCAGCTCCCGGTTCCGATCCGCTACAGATCGAGAAACCTAACCCAGACTTAGTAATCAAACCACCCACCAAGGGTATACTTCAAAAGTCAGCTTTCAATCCACATGCGAGAGTGGCTCAGAACTATAACATTGTTGAAGATTTAGTTGTTTCACCTTCAGCAATGTCGGCTTTGGAAGTGCTGCAATCATGTCCAGCACAACATAAATTACTATTGTCGGCTATAGGAGCTGTTGACGTTCAGGACTCGAACCTTATAATTTTCGATCTAGAAAATAGTACACCGTGCTTACCTCATAAAATGGCTTTCCAAATCCCAGTGTTAGTAAAAAACAGACCTTGTTATAGGACTGTGATTGATGAGTGAGCCTCAACGTGTATTATGTTGATACAGTGTTGGAGATCGCTCGGTTCTCCTTCGCTAAATCAATCCCCGACGATTCTAAAGGCCTTTGATGGCCGTGGGTTTCATCCTTTTGGAATTATATAGGATTTACCTATAGGGGTTGAAGGCAAAACTGTTAATCTAGACGTGGAGGTGGTTGATGCCCCTCTAGATTACAACCTTCTCTTGGGTCGTAGTTGGTCTTACGCTATGAAAGCTGTCGTTTCATCGGTCTTTCAGCTTATAAAGTTCCCTAATAATGGAAAGATCGTAACTATAGACCAGCTGACTTACTTTTCATCCGACCCAGCCTCTTCTGAAAGTATTCAACATGTCGACAAAACAACTATCCCATATAAGGATGTTGGAGTAAGACTAGTTAAAGATTCTGGTTTACTAGGAACTTTTCCTTTTCTTTTTATCAACGCATTGTCTTCTACTACAACCATTCATATGATTTCGTTAGATACCATTATTTATGATTATCCTTGGATCGTACCTTCCTAATCTGAGATAGACTCATTTGGTGATGTTATGCCTTTGAGTCCATAATGAAATTGCGTATCAGGCTGTGCAGTCATTTTCCGACCCATCTTCAACCAAAATTGACTTAATGAATGTGGTCCATGAGGAATCACTTTCAACATCAAACTCGGATTCAACAACGTTTTCCGAACTTGTTCACACTGATGAGAAAATTCGTGAAATCCTATGTGTCGAAGGTTTACCATGGGAAGATCTTCATCATAGATCTTCGTTTTTACCCGAGAGTGATCATTTTGAAAATGATTTTTCATCTATTTTTACGACTGAATATGTCAAGGAACCTCAGAATCCAATGAAAAATCCTGATTCTGAGTTAAATTTGGGAAACATTTCTCGAACTATTCCTATTGATATATCGGTTAAGCCTGGAATTGTTGAAAACATTCATATAAGTGCCTCTTGTACGAAAGATGAAATTCAAACATATAAGGCCCTATTTCAAGAATTCCGCGACGTGTTTGCCTGGTCATATGAGGAAATGCCAGGAATTGACCCAGCAATTGTTGTTCATGAAATCAAAACTTACCCGGATGCTAAACCCGTCTGGCAACGTTTGCGTCAGATCCACCCGCGAAAAGTTGCTGCTATTAAAGCAGAAGTTGAAAAATTACTCAAAGCATGTTTCATTTATCCAATTTCGTTAATGGATTGGGTATCGAATATTGTTCCTGTTAACAAAAAGCAAGGGACAATAAGAATATGTATCGATTATAGGGACATTAATCGAGCCTGTCCAAAAGACAATTACCCAACTCCCTATATCGATCAAATCATTGATTATTGTGTGGCAGTGAAATATTCTCCTTCATGGATGGTTTTTTCGGATACAATCAAATCAATATTCTACCTGCTGATCAACCAAAAACGACTTTCATTTGTCCATGGGGGACATTTTCTTATTGAAAATTACCTTTTGGGCTCAAGAACGTCGGGGAAACTTTTCAAAGGGCCATGTCTTATGCGTTCCATGACATCAAGCACATTGTGCAACCCTATCTCGATGATTTACCTGCTCATTCATTACATCGAGCTGATCATCTCATCCATTTATGAGCAATATTTATGAGGTGTAGGCATTATCAGATTAGGTTGGATCCACACAAGTGTGTTTTCTATATAGAAACGGGTCAATTACTGGGGTTTGTTGTTTCGAAAGCCGGCATTCGCGTCGATCCCTTGAAGGTTGAAGCTATTGGCAAATTGCCTCCTCCTTCGAGTCTTCGCCAACTCCAAAGTTTGCAAGGGAAAGCAAAGTTTTTACGTCGATTCATTCCTAACTACGCTGAGATCACAAAGGGTTTTACCCGGTTGTTTAAACAGAATAATCCATTCTTTTGGGATGAGATAGCTAATAAATCTTTTGATGCACTAAAACACGCGTTGACCCATGCATTGTTATTGCATCCTACCAGGACTACTTCTTGTATCTCACCGCCTCCCATTCCACCATTGGAATGGTGTTAGTTCAGGAAGATGAATTCGGTACTGAACATGTGATATATTACCTTAGTCGAACTTTAAATCCAACTGAGCTAAAATACTCACATGTGGAGAAATTGGCATTGGTAGCTGTTCAAGTTGTCCAACGTTTTCGTCATTACATTTTACTACGTAAAACTACAGTAATTTCTGATTGCAACCCTATGATCTATATTTTAACCAAGAAATTTCTAGGGGGCAAGTACTCCAAATGGATTGTGATCCTGCAGGAGTTCAACCTGGAATTTGAAAAGTCTAAGTCGAAGAAATATTTAGTTTTTGCGAAGTTAATGTGTGACTTCTTGTGTGCTGACACGGAAACTGTGGCAGAGGAGCCCATTGCAGACGAATACTTGTTTCTAATTAGCACTTTAGATCCATGGTATGGGTATATCATCGTTTATCTCCAGAACCAATCCTTTCGGCCAGAGATTTCAAGGTCAGAACGTCGAAAAATATGATTCCAGTCCCAACAATTCAGAGTTATTGGAGATACTCTTTATCGTCATGGGGTGGACTCTATTTTTCGACGTTGTTTAACTCATGAGGAAGCTGAAAGGGTTCTGAATGACTATCACTCTGGAGCGTGTGGCGGTCATATGTCTGGGTTTGCCACAGCCCAAAAGATATTGCGCGCTGGCTACTTCTGGCCGTATTTGTTTAAAGATTGTATTAACGCGGTCCGAAAATGCCACAACTGCCAAATTTTTGATCGAAAGATGCGCGCTCCACCTGCTCCTCTCCACCCTATAATTTCCGTCGGTCGTTTTACAAAATGGGGTATCGATTTTATTACATGTAACCCTCATTCGGTCGGGGGGCATGCGTATTTCATCCTTGTGGTAGATTATTTTACCAAGTGGGCCGAGGCGATGCCTACATTTGAGGCAGATGGCAAAACAACTGCGATTTTCGTGTTCAATCATATAATTGCTAGGTTTGGTGTTCCACAAGCGATTATCACTGATCATGGGCATCATTTTCGAAACGTTATGATCACTGAACTTATAGGCCAACTTGGCTTGCGTCACGATAGTTCAACTCCATATTATCCACAAGCTAATGGTCTGGTTGAAGCCATCAACAAAGTTCTAGTCATCATGATCCAACAAATCATTAGGATTCATAGGTCGAATTGGCATAACATGTTATTTTCAGCGCTTTGGGCGTATCGAACCTCAATAAAAACGTCAACAGGGTTCACTCCTTTCCAACTAGTTTATGGTCTGGAAGCTGTGTTACCCATTGAATGCGAAATCCCGTCATTGCAAATGGCCATCAAGTTACTTCCAGCCACTTCCGAAGGGGAAAAATGTTTGTTATACTTGGCTCAGCTAGATGAGAATCAACGTGATGCTGCATTAGCGATCGAAACTCACGCCAAACGTATTAAAGCTCAGTATGATCGAAATGTTACCCCTCGAAATTTTTCGGAAGGAGACCTAGTCTTATTGTACGATCAAGCAAATGATAAATTAGGCGCTGGAAAATTCGTACCTATGTGGCATGTTCCTTATGTTTTCAAGCAAAAGCTGGCAAAAGGAGCCTATGAATTGGTAGAATTTGACGGGGTCTCTTTAGGTAAACCCAGAAATGGTCTTTACCTGAAGAGGTATTATGCTTAAAAATGGGTGTGGAGATTTTCTGTTAGGTTAGTTTTCTTTCTAGTTGGTGTGTTTTAGTTTAAAAAGTGTGCTTAGCTTAGAGAGTGTTTTTCGTCATTATTCCTGCTTATCTTGGTTTTACTCTTGATATTGCAGACGTCTACGCCTCTCCAAACATACATTGGTTTTGCTGATGGTGCTTGTCGTAATACACGGAACATTTCTTCCGTAGCCTGGGTTATCTAGTTGCCCTCTGACGAGTTGGTATCTATGCATGGGGTAAGCCCCGGTCAAACAACGAATAACATTGCCGAGTATAGTGCAGTGATTGAGTTATTATCTGAATCTATTTCATTTGGGATTCGGAGTTTGATAGTGAGGTTAGATTCTGAACTTGTTGTATTACAGCTTAATAGAGTATATGCCATTAGAAATCCAGTGTTATTAAGATTATTTTTGAGAGTGCATCTCTTGGAATGTGAATTTGATTATATTGAATATCAGCATATTCCAAGATATTTAAATACATTAGCAGATGCAATTGCTTCTTGAATGTTAAGTAGACATTTTCAATAATCATACAAGTAAATTTAAAAACATTCCATAACATGTTTTACAAGATAAGTCGGTAATAGTGATATAGTATAATATAGGCATGTGTCAAAATATACATCGTCTTCGATCATAGGTTGAAAACACCTTATGATCGGAAAAAATGATAGTACAAAAAGCAAAAATGTCATATGTGTCTACAACAGGCGATCATCCTATCACTGGTAATGATCTCGATAAGAAACCACTGTACGGGCCACCTTACAAAGGAACCTCCTGAAAGGTCCTGGGACCCCAATCACACAACGCTGAAGTCTAAGAGGAATGTCATCTATGCTGGTCTCCGGAATGTCTCCTGTCAAACGCTCTAGCTGGCTCTCCAATTCGGCCAAGTTCTCTGCTGATGCGTCCTGTGGGGCTGGTGCCGCTGCAGCTGGTTGTTTCCTCTCATAAGGCCGAAGAGCGGCTGGTCGCCGTGGACCTACATCTGCATTTGAAACTTTTACTATCAATTTTGGGACAAGATGAAAAAAAATAATAATAATAAATTACAAAATGTTGAAAATGATTTTACTTGAGTCATCCCATTGCTCTCCTGGTGGAAGAGCCATGTCTGGGTCACCACGAAAATCTACCCCAGCGTAAGGAAAGTCCTGAATAGCAAAAACCTGGTTTTCCAACCAATGGAAATACTCAGGAGTGAATCGAACGACCTCTGTCCCCTCCTCAGGATGACGGGCCATAACTACAACCCATCGCATCAGTTTGGGCTCTCGAGGAAGTCCAGCTCCAACAGTGAGGTGCTGTGGGACCAACATTGGAACCCTCTCCAGACCAAAGCTCACGACTAAAGCACCATATCCAAAGGTCTTCAGTTTTCCGTTCTTGGCTCTAGTCAGTTGGCCTTTTATATTAGCCAACACAGCATCGCACCAGTTGAAGATGGTGCCTCGAAAGCAGTCAACTGCCATCCGCATCTGGGATCCAGTGGCTACATGTAGTGCTGCACTCCCGCAGAGCCTGGTAACAGTAAACGCAATTACCTTGAGTTCAGGAAGGGATATGGTTTTAATATCTATCCCTTTTTCTCTAGTCTGGTTGTTACAGAACTCTAGCTAGAGGGTATCGACAGACTGGCCACCTGGCCTAGTCCCGAATAGAGTCAAGTGTTCACCTCTCTTAGGCAAACTAGTCAAAAAGTATATGTCTTCCAGCTCCATTTCGAGCTGGTGACCACCAATGAAGAAGCACTGGTCCTGTATGCTCCACCTGTCTACCAGCCACTGCAAGAAGTCCACCTGGGCCCTCATGCCAGGTATGGCCCAGAATTTGTATAAGTCGCATGCCTTCAATGCATCAATCGAAGGTTGATGATTTATGACGGCGAGATCTACATCCTCATGCTCCCGTTCTCGCCAATAAAGCATGATGTATACTCTACATTCAACAAAAAGGCGAATTAGAATGTCTAAAAGCAAAGTCTTTCGGTGAATTTTGAGAAATTTAGGGTTAAAAACCCTTGCTCCGGGGACCGCACCCTCTCTGTTAGAGACAGTGCGTGGGTCCGCACCTTCCCTTCATGGCAGAAGCGGACCCCTGACTTTTTTCCCATTACGAAAAAGTCGGGGTCTGCAGGTTACCTGTGATGTGCCTGCGGGCCCCCGCGCGCGGGTTTTGAACCTAAGAATCCCTTAAAAAATAAAATTAAAGCCTAAAAACAACTTTGAAACGGATGAATTGAAAGAGTAGGATGATGTGGATTACCTGGAGGAGACGGCGTTCGATTCCAACGGACGGATTTTCCGCAATCTTCACGGGAAGTTTCTGACCAAAAGCTCTATTTTCTCACCCAAAACTCAAACGGTAAAAATGAATTTACAAAAGCCCTTTTTATAAGTTTTTTGAATAAATGAGTTGTTAATTTGTTTATGTTTCACTTTAAAAAGGTAACTTTTGCATCATTTTTATCCATTTTAAACAGGTATGAGTAATGTTTGAGTTTTTGTTCAGGATAACAGATTTTTCAGGCGAAATCGGTCATTTTCGATGAAAAAAACATTAGAGTCACCTTTAAGCTCTTTTTTGACTCCTAAAGCATGAAAAGATCGCCGAGTTTTTCTTTTTAAACTCGTTAAAACAGAACTAAAAAGACGGTCCACTTACAGCCCTTTTCCTGACCGTAAAAACATGAAAAGATTGTCGGATTTTTGTCGTTTCAAATTCGATATTGGTCATAAAACGACGTGTCATTGATCGCTTTTTTACTTTTTTCGGATCAGAGGCACTAATTACGAAAAGTAATCCTTGGTCGTAATGATCAAGCGGTTCTCTCAAGTATTATTTTATACTTTTTCGGGCTTGGGAGACACAAATTTATGAAAAATGTCAACCATGGAGTCTTCTTAAGTTTTTTCAGACTCTCTAAAATTGAAAAACGCCGAGTTTCTCCTATACTGGACTCGTGAAAATTTAACAGTAAAGGACCTGTTCAATTACAAACAGGAACGGACCACTCCTTCTTAGGGTTCGAATTTAAACTAAGTTGGACTCATCCAAAGGATGAGCTTATAATCAAGCAAATGTTATCCTCCTCAAGCTTGTAAGAAAAAAAGAGGTACTTGCCAGAAATGGTGGGGGAAAAGAGAGAAAAATGAGCCTGTTTGTCATACTTTGTAACCACTCTTGAACACGACACTTTTTCACCTGGGTTGGGAAATCCTTTGCCTAACAGTTGATTAAACCACATTGAAAGTCTTCAGCCGGTTTCTGGGTATTAACTTTGGGTCAATTGTCACCAAACCATCTGCTATGTCATTATGTGTTCAAGAGGTCAGTGCAAATAAGCCATTCATCTGCAAAATATATGTCATCCATCTTGACCATCCCTGAGTCAGTCCTTGCAACTAAATTTCTTCAAACTTGATCTATGATTTTGTGTTGTGGGCTTGCCTACGACGGATCGCTTTCTATCGACTTCAGCTCATTATCTAGAAAGATGATATAGAAATCGTCAGTACCTTGGGATCTGCATGCCTCAATGGCGGGTTTCTCGCCTTCGATGATAGGTTGCATCATTGACCTTCGATCAAAGGATTTCGTGACATGTTCGACATCAACACATCTATTCACATCTCATGGATTGTATTGAGTACTTTGAGAGCCGTTGAAACTACTGGTGGTTTCTCTCACACTTGTTAACAGTTTACATCATTGACTTGTAATCAAGTGGTTTCTACCATGTTCGACTTCAACACATTCATTCGCATGGATAAAATCGTACAATTTCTGGAAATAGAAATGAAGACCTTGGATCTAGTTTCCGCCATCGAGGAATTTTGAATTCATTATACTGTGGACCATTCATAAACAGATGGCTGCGTCCATACTGTGTCTACATGTGTCTATACTTGTGATGTATTACAAGATCATTCCTATATCAGACCAATAGTTAGTTTTCTAGTCAGTTTTGATCTGAGTATGGGAATGCTTACCTCAACGATGATATGATCTCATATATGTATTTTGCATTGAATGTTTTTTACAGGTTCCAACCGGGCTCTCCACAAGATGATCCTCGAAATGCTAAAGTACTTCACTCTTCCTAGATGATAAATGAAATCCTCATCTACTACAGACTTCGCACTTTAGGGGGCAATCCATTACACAAAATATTGTCACCATGACTATTTGCAGTCAGTATGGGTCTATCATCATTCATACTGTCCTCCTAAGCAAGTCTCAGACCTCAGCTCTTTATGTCAAGCTTTGAAAATGAGAGTAAGACCTTTAAAAATCAATAAAGTTCTGGTTCCACACTTTCTCTCACTGTTTCCTCCGGTCCCGCACCCCCCTGTTCATATTACCTGCGGACCCGCCCACTCTGTCTCTAAAGGAGTGGGTGCAGACCCCTGTGAAAGTAAAAAAGGCGCAAGTTTATTCTAAAAAACTCACTTTGGGTTAATTCTAGATGATTCTAGAAGGAATTTTGACGTGGATGGTTTGCTCTTAGGTGGTTCATGCATCCCAAAAGAGAAGGAGCTAATCCCTTGATGAGAGAAGGAGCTAATCCCTTGATGAGAGGAGCTATCCCTTTGAAGGAGGGCTTTATCCCTTTGAAGGTGGACCTAGTAACTTCCCTCCATTGCACTATAAATTAAGGCGTTGCGTTGGTTGCTAAGGAGGTTAGAAGCTAAACATTTTTGAGGGTAAATGCCGGTGGAATTGAGACTTCCTAGTAAAGCTTGAGAGGAGAGATCACATACCTTTTGGCTTCATTGGGAAGAGAGTGAAACTTGTCAAAGTAGAGGAGACTTCTTGTTGGACCCTGGGAGGAGCTTATACAGCATCAAGGCACAGGTTGTAAAGTTCTTCTTTGATTTGAATTAATACAATCAGATTCATTTTTCTCAACAAATTGTCTTATGTGATTTGTTTTATGAATTCCTTGATCATCATAATAAGTATGCTTTATTATATTGACTTTTCAGGTGCTATTTAATTTGTGTGCTTGTTTGTGTTTGCAGATTCGCTACAAGGGAGCTCATTTGGATCAAAGGAGCGAGGTTTCCACAAACTTGCATTGGACCCAAGGTAGGCCTAAAACACTTGTTTGCCTTTGTTTATAAATTGCATACTTAGAGAAAGATAGGATATTATTGGCTTGCTTGTCACTAGATATCATTAGATACTAGGGAGGTCGGTCTTGTCCGCAAGAACGACTCATTTCGTGTGACAGAGCTGATGAGGAGGTTTCTTCTAGTGTAATAATTATATAGGCTTCGTTCTCAATTATGCGATGCAGTCATATGGGCTAGTGACTTGGAATTTAAGCCAACCTTCACGTAGCCTAATAAATCCCATCATGATCATGGATGAGCTTAAAGAGGGTAAGGATAAGGATTTCCTGCCTGAGCCATTTGCGAAGGTTTATGACCATGGCTCTGCCACGATGGTTCTGTAAACATTTAGACTCACACAAGAACTCAACATCACTACTAAAGCTATGTGAAGCACACACTGATGCTATCCCTCCTAAGCTACAACTAGATTACCTCCTTTGGGTTATCGATGGACGAAATACAAGACATGGAACAAGGATGTGTCCATCTAGGCCAGGGACTTGTCCATTCACTCTTCTAAAGGTCTATGGTCTCTTAATTATCACATCAACAAACCAAAACCTATATGTGTAACCAAAATCATGTAAAGGTATCTAAATCCATAAGGAATGAATGTCAATAATTGTCATGGTTTAGAGATAGAACCATGCCAAACTAGGCAACATAAACTTAAGTCATGAAAGTTCTTTGAAGAGATTTCCTCCACAATAAGGAGAATAAGGACTTCTTAGCCCTAAGCACAGAGAAAGTAAAGATACTGACCCAAGACTTGGGTCTGTGCTATGGGAAACTTAAAGCAACATTCATAAAAAATAGGCACACCAACAGAGCCAGAAGGAAAAAGAAAATCTCCCATATTCTTTCTTAATATTTTATGCAGTGCTGAGCCAAACCTACAGTCAGAACAAGTTCATGCTACTAGAATTTATGAAGGAGCTTCCATACAGGTTACTATCAAAGAATAACCAATTTATATATAGTAATAGTATAGTATATATTTTATAATCAAATCTGAAAGCCTATGGAAAGAGGTAGTATAATTTAAGTACATCCATCCCCTATCAATAATGGAATGGATTTTCAAACCCAATCAGCTCTCTCCCGGATCTTCCATCATTTGGAAGGCCATCTACCAATCTTTAAGTTTAATCAAGGATGGATTAGCATGGAAAATTGGTAATGGTGTGTAGGTGAGATTAGGCACTAATGCCTAGACTAGATGCGGTAATGGTCACATTCTCCTGAGAGCTCTAAGACAATTTCTTTTAGGTACTGGTATATTTCAGATTGCCCAAATTGTTGAGGTTGGAAACGACCAATGGGCTCCTCAACGATGGCTGGATTGCAGGGTTCTAGGCATCCCAGATAGATGGCATGAAGCCTGGAAGCACTTTATTGGTGCTCTAGAAGAAGCCAATATTAAAATAATAGAGAAGGAGGATGAGATCATTTGGGCCACTGCCCCTCACGGGATGTACTCCCCAAAAGAGGGTTATGCGGCTCTTACGACTGCCCAGGATTTTGCAATAAAGTGCTGGTGGTGGCACCATCTTTGGAAACTAAAAGCCCCCTAGAAGTCAAGGTTGTTCATGTGGTGTATTCTCTTAAACAAAGCTCCAACAAAAATAAACCTCATGAAGCAGGCATTCCAAGGTCCCTCTAGACGCTGCTTATAGAACTCCGCCATAGAGGACCGAAACCATCTCTTCCTCCACTATCTTGTTACAGCACAAATTTGGTCCACAATTATTACTACCCTCAAAATGAAGATCAAATGGGATGGAAAAAATATCGAGGAAGCATGGTTTCGTTGGTGGTCTGAGGCACCCTCCCAAAAAGCAAGAAATCTTCCCCTGATAGTTAGCTGGGGCATTTGGTTAAACATGAACCGCCTTATCTTCCAAAATGATCAGATCAACTGGTCAGTCACTTGTATCAATTCTGTTGCCATCTTCAACCTGATTCCAGATGACCCCATCAGTCAACCTCCTCGGGTCATCACTCCCGAAATTATCGAGGAAAGCCCCCCTTGGGGTTATTTCGATGGCTCGACCCAGGCTATGGGCTGTGGGGGGGGGGGCTATCCTCCATATCAATGAGCACCTATCTTTTAGAATCAAAGTGGGGTTTGGAAGGGACACAAATAATTTTGCTGAGCTTAATAATTTAAGACACCTTCTCCTTTTTGCACTGGAACAAGACTATCACAGGATCTAGATCTTTGGGGATTCACAGCTTATTATAAATTGGATCAACGATGTATATCATTGTCACTTGCACACACTCAGGGATACACTAGATGATGTCATTACTCTAAAATCACATTTTGATTTTATTGTATGCTCTCACATATACAGGGAAAGGAATGAGATCATTGATTGTCTTTCCAAAGAAGCCGTGCAGCTAAACAGGGGGAAATGGATAATTCAAGAATTCAAAGATTGTTTCTTCTTTCATTTTTTCCATCATCCATTCCTAGAGATGAATGGGAATCTCTTGGAATGATCTCCGAGATCATTCCTTGGTTTTTTTCTTTTTGCTTTTACTCAGTTTTTGGACATAGTTGGTTATGCTATTACTATTATTTCTCTCTAGGCAACTTATACTGTTATCTGTATATATGTATTTGAACAATGACTATTCTGTTCTCATGTGACTACATCTCATACATGCTGGAGATACGACATGTAATTTTCTTAATATATTAATGAAAATTGCACCTTTTTCCTTGGAGAAAAAGGTATGTATATTTATGAATGGCTAGTATAGTAATGGTGTTCAACTAGATTCATACTCTCTCTAGATAGAGAGTATGAATCTAGTTGAACAACATTACTATACTAGCCATTCAACATGTATTTATCACATTGTTCCAACACTGAGACAACATATTAAATATAACGCCCAACATTGAGGCATTCAACATCATTATGTGCATAGAAAAATGCAACATTGCGTGAAGTGCAAGAACGCGAGTCAAATCATCCAAGCTCTTCAAGCAGTGCCATCTGCAACACCAAACACAAGATTAACTCTAGCTTGAGCTCTTGTTAGCATGGAAACATAAACTTGGAACCAAAAACCCATAACCAGACTATATATATTATTAAATATGTGGAGGAGACCACCATATAAAGTTACAGGTCAATAAGGAAGAAATAGGAGGAAATCCTTAATATCACCACATTGCAACATAAGAAATGCTAACTTTTAATCAATGTAATCACCATGCTACAATTAGAAACATTTCCCATACTAAATATTGCTATGGCAACCAATATTCTTACATGCTACCCAATTTCGTTAAACAATAATATTGCATATTAGTCAATAATGTAAATAATAATAATGCATACATCTCATGCATTAAAATACCATCTCAACCAGGAACGTAAACATATTTTATTGTGAGTAAAGATCATTATAAGCACTCACCTTAAACAATGCATGAGTGTTCCAACTGAGAGTGGGACTTCAACTCTCCACCTAATCGTAGATAAGCTACAACCACTATTACTTGTATTTGTCACCCTCGAGCTAGATTCCAAAGCTTGAGGTGGAGTTCCTTAAGAGGGAAGCCTTTAATGAATGTACAGATGAACCAGAACACCAACGGGCCCTTGTGCCTTCATCTTCAAAGCAAGCCACTACTCTTTTACATTCTTATTCCCAACAAGTTCAATAGGGCTCTTCAGCAGGTTTATAGCTCTCTTTAGCGCCCAACAATGCATCTCGATATGTTACCTTTTTTGTCTCTTCTACAACAACTCTAAAACACCATTATCTTTTCCCCTCCCATAACTTTTGCATGCCAGGATGTTTTCTCACTCTGCATATTTTGTGTGTGTCTCTTTGTTTTTCATTGCTCCGAGAAAGCGCGTATATCTCCTTCAATAATCTTCAAGTCCTCTCCCCATTTCCATCCATGACTAACTTCCCTCTTCTCAACGATTTTGCAACAGTCCACCTTGTGGAAACACAATCCTTGCTACTTTAATGCTTGTTGGGACTCAGAAATGTCATATTTTCATCCACCTTTTTCTTCACTATTCCTTACATTTCATCATCCTATTAACCTTTTATCATATCATTTTCATAAATACATTTGGGTTTCACCTTCTTATTTTCCATTGTATTCATTTTTGTATTACAAGTGAATTCATGATTAAATATTAGAAAATATACATATTTTTATATATATCTCAAGAATATGTGAGTTTTGTGATGTGTAGGAAATATGTGAAGAATTAATATCTCCTCCACCATATTAAGGAGATAATTATGCAAGCCTATTCCTAAGGAGAAAATCATGGAGAATTTGGTTGGCAAATCTTATCCTATTCCTAAGGAGAAAATCATGGAGGATTTGGTTGGCATATTTTATCCAATTCCTAAGGAGAAGATCATGGAGGATTTGGTTGGCATATCTTATCCAAGATATGTGAGAGATTTATGGAAGATTCAAAGGGATCATATTTTGTAATAATGGGAAAGTAGTTAAAAATTCTTGAGAGATTTGTGGGATCATATTTTGTAATAATGGGAAAGTAGATTAGTGGATGATCATTATGAGTTTGTTACTCATCCCATTGTATAAATAGGAGTACAATCTCCTCCATTTGTAATCTGGAAGTTTTTGTAATCTTAGAATCTTGGAGTATGTAATCTTAGAAGCTTAGAGTTGTAATCTTAGAGTTGGTTTGTAATGGAGATTTTGAAATAAAGGATCATACTTCAATTTTGCTTCTACATCTGAGTCTCCATTGAAGTGGCGTGCTTGTGTAGTTATGGAGGGCCCCCATGGCCTCACTTGCATGCTTATTTGTTTATAATTTACTTTATGTTTTTGTTTGATTTCAGCTTTCAAGTTTTATTAAATGTTCTAATATTGGAAGGATCTTATTTGAAAGTGTTTTTGTAAAAGAACCATAAGATCTCATACAATGATTAGATCTAGGTTTACTTCATTTCCGCTTTTAAGTTCTAATTAGAGGATCTAATTTTGGAAGAGATCTTGTAGAATATGTTCTTGTAAGAGAATCATAGATCTCAAACAATTGTTAGATCTAGGCTTGATTAGTTATTGAAAGAGATCTTAATGAATATGTTCCTGTAAAGGGACTTTAAGATCTTGGACAAATTAGGAATCTTTCTAGATCTATATATTTTAGATAAGCACTTCTAAGTTTACCTTCCCGGGTTGACATTAAATTAAACTCTAATTTGCATCCACATTTTAGACGACACATTTTGGCGCCGTTGCTGGGGAAGTGCAACTAGAAGGATTTAGTAATTATTTTTATGCATTTGTTTTTATGGACTAATTTGTGGAACTTGGTGATAGCAGGTTCGTAAAGGAGTTCAAAGTTTGGAGCATTTTTATTTTCGCACATAGTTAATTTAAATTCAGTTTTTATTTTAAACCCCCCATTTCTCACTAGTCCATCTACGGATGATGAATTTGACAATGTTGAACAGGTACTTCTTGGAGAGTAAGGGAAATAACCTTGAGCCAACTCTAAGACAGGATTCTCACATACTTGGAAAACATAATGTAAATTTTTTAAATCTTGATGTGAGCATGTTCGAATTTTTAGTCCGTAGATGGCTTCATTGGAAGCATTCTTTTACTTAGAAAATAAAACATCTTTTAAGTTAATATAGAATAGATTAGAAAAATAAAAATGAGATCTCATTAGAAGTCGTTAGAAGTCGTTATCATTAGAAGTTTTTAGTTTTGTTTTCAAAAAATAAATCATCATGAATAAATTCAGTGGCACATCTTTGCATTTCTATGTCTTGTTTCTGTATCACGGATGAGCCAGGAGCTTGATTATCGGAAACCTTTGTCTTCCGAGAGTCTAAATGCCCTCGTGGCATTGCAGAAAGAGTGTAGATAATGCAAGGTTTTGTCACAGATCTTAATTGTGTTTTATCCATCCACGCTAACCTGCATAAATAAAAATAAATCAAGAGATTAGTATGCTCTCTTCCCACGCTTTGTGCGATCTGGAAGATCAGAAAATCTATTGATTTATTTCAAATAAAAATAGTCTTTCTAGAGAACTAATCTGCAATGCGACAATAAAGAATTTGGTGAATGAATGAAAAATCATCTTAATTTTTTTTAGATAAAAATGTCTTTTTAAATTTTAGTTTTTTAAAAAAAAAAAATAAAAAATTCCCACATAATAATGATAATATATATATATATATATATATATATATATTTTCCCTTGGAAAAAGTCGTAATTTCTATTAACTTAGGAAATTACATTTTGTAGATGCTGAGGCATATGCATATGGAGGCATTACTTGCCTTATCATGATACATATAAGTCTGTTTACAAAAACTTAAACTGCTGAGTGGTGAACCTCCACGCAGGGAGTCTAGAATCAGAATTGTATCAAAACTGCCCTCAACAGCTAGAGGGAAAAAGATGCAAAAATAATATATCTTCTCTATACAGAGAGAGTACTATGTATGTCTATACAAGAACTGTTTCTACAGCCGACTAATAGATACAAGAAAATAAAACATGTTTTTACAATGAGTACTACAAAATCATGGGCTTAAAGCCCAATTTGTCCCTGTTCTATAAACGGTCTGTGGTAATATTGATGGTGAGTACCATCAATCTCCTCCTGTATCAACTAGACATTGTCCTGAAGATGCGTTGCCTCTTTTGAAAGTTGGTCAGCCTCCGAGTTTTATTCCCTGTAGATATGTCGACAGACAAAAGAGTCAAATATGCCTATCAATCTATGAGCTTCCTCTAGGATATGCTTGAGAGTATATGCATTGTAATGAGATGCATTATTGAGCCAATTACATACAATTTTTGAATCACCAAATAACTGAAGATGTGTACAATGATGAGATAATGCAAAATATATGAGGTGTTTTGCAGAGCAGAGTTCGGCAAAATTGTTTGTACCCATCCCCAAGTTAATTTGGATTTTGTAACAATGTTTATCATTTAGTTGTAGAATAGCTCCCCCTCCACAGCCTACTTCCTGGGCAGATCCATCAAAATATGCCCAAGGTTTAGTTTTATCAATGATCTCTGGGGTGATGATGCGCTGTGGGGCTATGAGTTCATCTTCTGGAAGGTGATCATAATCTGAGATTATGTGATGAGTGATAGATGGCCAGTGTGGTTCTCTGAGATTGAAGATGGACTGATTCCTAGCTATCCAGATGGCCCAGTTGACAAGGAGAGGCATGTTCCTGGATTTGCCTTTGTGGGAAAGGCACCATGAGTTCTAAGCATCTTGGATATTATTGCCTTGCCAGGGGTGTAAGGAAGGGTAGTGAGCAGTTATACCATTCCATAACTCTTTAGATGAAGTGCAGTTCAGGAAGAGATGTTCGGTGTTCTCATCAGCCATACGACAAAGATGGCAACGGAAGGGGCCATGAAAGGATCTCTTCATCAGATTGGCACCCGTAGGGATCTTGTCTAAGAGTATGTTCCACATTAACAGGCGGGTGCGAGGGGCGGCCTTGAGTTTCCAGAAAGATTTCCAATTTGGGTCAATAGATTGAGGTTTATGGGGATCCATGAGGCTGATGTATCCCTCTTTTGGGGAGTAATGACCAGTCTTGGCAAGGGCCCAGATGATTTCGTCGGGTTCCTCTGTTAAGCGGATATGGGCCTGTGTGAGGGCTTCAGTATATAGCTGCCAGTCTTGTCTCCAATGCTCAGGTATGTCCAAATCATAAGCTGATTTCCAAGCTTGTTGAAGGATAGTGGAGTTGATGTGGTCGCCAATATGCTTGATGTATATGATGCCTCTGTCATTTAGGTAGCTGATTAAGTCGGCAGGTAATCTGTGAGCGTTCCCGCATCCTACCCATGGGTCCGTTCCAATGTGGACAACGTTGCCTTCCTTTATTCTCCAGGTAATTCCAAGTCGCAGCAGGGGGAGCGCGTTCATCATTGCCTTCCATATGTTGGAGATATTGCTAGCTGGGGGCCGAGACTGTCTGAGCCAATCCATCAAATTTGTAGGCCATATATATTTCGCTAGTGCTACCCGGGTCCAGAGACTGTTTGAGCTGATGAGCTGCCAGCCCAGCTTAGCAGCCAAGGCTTTCGAGAATAGCTCGAGTCTTTTTATGCCCCATCCTCCCCATCGTTTTGGTATAGCGATGCGATCCCATTTGACCCAAGCAAAAGTTTTCCCAGGTTGATTTCCCTTCCATAAGAATCTGCAACAAATGTTTTGAAGTCTGTTTAATATGCCTTTTGGTATCCATGCGAGTGTCATCCAGAAAACTGGAGTGGCCTCAATAACTGCCTTGATGAGGGTTAATCTGCCAGCCCTGGAAAGATATTTGTGGTACCAGATTTGTAATCGTTTCTCCACTTTTGCGATAAGCCACGTCCAGTCTGCTATCCTGTACCCGAGAGGCTTTAATCGGAAGCCCAGATATTTAAGCCCGTCATCCAAATTAAGTGCAGAGAAAGGAAAACGCTGGGTAGTATATATAGACTCATGCTGAGAACAACCGATAATGGTGATGGTGGATTTACCTTCGTTAATCATCATCCCCGTAGCCTGTTGGAAGAGCTTGAAGATATTGTGCATAATTGAAGAATCTCTGATGCTTCCATTTAAGAAGATCAGAACATCATCAACAAACAGAAGGTGTGTCAGAAAGAAATTATCCGAAATCTTGATGCCAGTAAGCTGATGTCTGTCCTTCGCAGCAGAGATGGATCTGCTCAGACCTTCCATAATAAGGAGGAAGAGTAGCAGGGAGAGGGGGCAACCCTGTCTGAGCCCCCTTTCTGATAGGAAGAAAGGGGTAGCTTCACCGTTAAGGAGGACACTATAGGATACATCCTTGATACAACTCATAATCCATTTAATGTAGGCATAAGGGAAGCCAAGGTGAGTAAGAATTAACCTGATATAGAGCCAATTTTCTCTATCAAATGCCTTAGAAAGGTCCACCTTGAGAATCATGCCCTTCTGTTTCTTAGTCTTCAGAGTGTGGAGGAGTTCTTGTGCAGTGGCAATCGCTTCATGTATCTGTCGATGCTGGAGAAAAGCAAATTGTTCGGGGGATATATGACAAGACAGTATAGGCTTCAGGCGATTTGCTATGATTTTGGCGATAATCTTGTACAGAACATTACAGAGAGAGATGGGTCTAAAATCATTAAAGGAGGTAGGAGAATCAGATTTCGGAATTAGGGCAATAAAAGTGGATTTGATGGCTGCATGTATGCTACCATTCCTCCTACTGTCCTCCACGATTCTGAGAAGATCATCCCCCAAGATGTCAAAAAATGCAATAAAGAATTCGATGGTCCACCCATCCGATCTAGGGCTCTTGTCTTTTTTGAACCATTTAATGGTGGCCTCGAGTTCCTCCTTCGATACAGCCATCATCAGGTTCTCCGAATCCTCTTGTTCTACATATCTGGGGAAGTATTCAGCGACCCGCATTATCTCTAGTATGTTAGCCACACGGGGTGCCTTGTAGATGGTTTTGAAGTGTTCGTTAGCAAGTCTAGCCAGACCCTGCTGATCAGTAATCCTCTGCCCCTGAGCATTTTGTAGTTCCCAGATGGTGTTAATGGCTTTTCTGCCATTTGCAAATTTGTGGTAGAACTTAGTGTTATTGTCTCCATCAGACAACCATATGGCTCTACTTCTAAGGCGCCAGCTCTCCTCTCTTTCCTTTAGAATTTGTGTGCGCTTAGATATAAGAGTAGTGTATAGATCCTTGTTGTCCGATGCTATAAAGGTGCCATCTGACGAATCCTCAAATGTGGCAATGGCTCGTTCGGCCTCCTTCAGTATCTTGTCATCGTTAATCCGCTTCAGGTGTGCCCAATTTCTGGAGAGCCTCTTGAGTTCAGATAATTTCCTTATAAAACCAGTAGTATGCTCCTCCTCTTCCGTGATAGGATTTGATCTCCAATACTCTGATACAAGCTGATGATAGCTGGGATCCTTGAGCCAAGAAGCATTGAATTTAAAAGGGCTTTTGATCTTCGGGATATCCTCAGAGAGTTCCAGGAAGATAGGCCTGTGATCAGATAAACCCCCAGATCCAACCCACTGTCTAATACGAGGGTGGAGAGTGAGGAATGCCTCTTTGATGAGGAATCTGTCGAGTCTTCTAGCTAGACTATGATCACCACTTCTATTATTGGACCAGGTATAATGTAACCTGACAGGAGGGATGTCAACCCAATGATGAGCTTCAAGTAAGGTGGAGATCGAGTCAGACAGGTTATCCGCTTGGGCCGAGTGTCCCCAGGATTCACAGTGCCCCAAGGAGAAGTTCAAATCCCCTCCCAGGATGATGTTGTCTGCCCGGAAAAGTTCAGATGCGAACAGGGTTCTCCAAAATGGTTCCCTATCCACACAAGGTCCGTATACATTGATGATACGAATCTCAGCGTTAAGTGAGCGGGCCAATAAGTCCATACCGATGTAGCCTCTGCCTCCCCAGGTGTTCCGAAGAACCAAGGATTTATTGCAGAAACCGATAGCAATACCCCCCGATCTCCCTGATGCATCCATAGCATGGAATGTCCAGTTCGGAAGCCAAGAGCGAAGAATAGGTATGAGGGTGGCAGCCGAGCAGAGGGTTTCTTGAAGAAAGATCACTTCCAAATCAGTCGAGGTGAGCAGTCTTCGCAGGGCTAGTTTTTTTGGGGGGCTAGCAACCCCTCGACAGTTGAAGGATAGAAATTTCATGGAGGGATAGGCAGAGGGCCATCCCTTGCTCTAAGGGCCCTGTCAATCGTTTTTTGTCGCCCAAGGGCAACTTCTTCCCCCGCAGCATGTCTGGCCTTAGTGAGTCGGGAGGGGCGGCCTCTAGCCGATTTAAGGGAGGTCGGGGGGTAAATAGGTTCAATGCCTATCGTGTCGACATCCTTTCCCTTTGTTCTGGACCGCAGAGGGTATCGAGGGGAAGAGGGGGGGGGGATGGAGGAGGGAGTGGGGGGGGGTAAGGTGGGTGGGGGGGGGGAAGGAAGGGGAGGGGGAGGATATCAGGGAGGGGGGACAGAGGGAGGGAGAGTGTGAGGGAAAGGGAAGTGTGCAGAGGAGGGAGGAGGGGGGGGGTGAAGCCCAGAGGGAGGGGGGGTATCTGAAGGGAGCCAGAGGGGATGAGGGGGGAGGAGATACCCATGCAAGAGAGCGATGCAAAAATATGTGATATGCCAGATACAGAGGATGAGATAGGGAAAAACATACCCGCAGTCGAGGCGACATCTCTAGTAGTGTCTGAGCTGATGGGCGGAGGAGGCGAGGCAGGTATGGAGTCCGCTGGACGCTTGTCAGATGCCTTTGTAACAGAAGTGCCCTGTATGTCTCTCGAATCTCCTGGTGCATTGTCCACCGGTAGTTGTGTGGGCTCTCCTTCCATCTCCTGGGGCTGTGATGGTCCACCCTCCGTCGGTTCCGGTTCTCGGTTCTGCTCAGGGCCCCTTTTTTTGTGGAGGAGAGGGCAGTCCCTGTATAGGTGCCCAACCTTATGACATCTGCGACAGCGGTACGATATGCCTTCGTAATCTATAATCTGCTTGCGAGATGTGTCCCGCCATTGGATGGTGATGAATTCCAGTAGACCTCCTTTGGTGTCGAGATTAATAAGGATTCGAGCGTAGGCCATCATACCCATTTGTAGGTATGATTTGTCGTATTCCATTTAAGTGCTGATGGCATTACCAATTCGTTTGAAGATGTCCTTGGACCAGTATTGTAATGGGAGGCCCGACAGTCGAATCCATATAGGTCCAATACCGATCTGCTCAGTCTCGGGGTCAAAGAGTGGTGTCCAACGCTTCAGCAGTACCTGGGCATGCTCGAAATGCTAGTATGAGGATAGGACCCAATTTGTGTGGTCGGCACGAGCGAATCTCAGAGCGAACCATCCCCTCACAAAGGTCTGCACGAATGGGATGTCGACCAAATGGTGACCCCATACTTCGGTTGCCCAGGTCTTCAGTCGCGCGGCCGAGTAATTTCTTCCCCTGATGCGACTGACAAGGACTCTGTCCGCGAAGTCCATGGCTTCACCCCACTGAATGTCCTCTTCCAGTCTCAAGAAAATGTCGTCTGCTTTGGATTTAAAACACTTATGCTTCTTCTTTGTACCCTGTGGGGGATGGGGAAGCGATGCCCTGTTATGAGACGGACCCGATGAAGTATGGGCGGGGCGGTGGCTGTGCGAGGAGGGGGGAGGATTATTAGCAGAATGGAGGGATCCGGTGAGCGGCGGGACAGCGGAGAAACTGCCGGAAGGGGGAGCCAGAGATGTGAAATTGTACGATACAGGAGGGTAGCCGGTCACCGGAGGAAGAAAGCTAGGGTTTGAGCCCGGGTAAGGGGGATCTAAACCAGGGTTAGGGTTTAGACAAGCTGAGACAAAACCAAGTGTAGACGGAGATGCCGGAGGAGTGGAAAGCGCTGGCCAAGTGGGGGGATCATCCGGCAGGACCACAGGAGGCCGGGAGGGTTCAACCAGGGAGAATCCGGAGCTGAATAAGCTGGTCGACATGGAAAATGGGGTACGCCAGATGGAAACCCCTTCCAACGGGTCTTCGGAGTAATCAACGGCATCCAAGTCCTCCATGGTGACAGCTGCACCTAGGAACGGAGAAGACCTCCTCACGACTGCAGGTAAACGGAAAGCAGGCACCCTCGAACCGGTCAACACAGTAACCGCAAGCACGCCACGAGAGGAGCGGTTGAGGAACAGAAAGAATAAGACCCGTGAAACCCGCACAGTACAGGTGCCTCCGGTGTAGCGACCGCAACAGGTAAGCTGAGGGCGGAGAGTATAGCGACAGTAACGGGATGCGAACCGGGCGGAATACAACGGCTGGTCTGAGTAACCGCTGCAGAGAGAAAACCCTAACCGAAACCCTCAGTTGCAGACTTCATCGTGCCCCAGATATAAAATTATGTTCATCATATATATATATATATTATTAAAAAAATAAAATAAAAAATAAAAAAATTTCACAAAATTCATGTAGGTTTGAAAAAAAAAAATGGAACACTTGGAAACAAATTTTGAGGATAGATTTATCAAACATTTGGAGGATTCTATAAATAATGATTATCTTGTTTCAATAGCTTCAAGTTGGCATTAAATATTCATGTTGAATGCTTTTATGCAGATCTTTCTAATGCCAATCTTTTTGCCAAGCATATTTCATTTGACACAAACAGGGAGTATTACTTTTCATGGTTATTTTAAGAATGGATTGATTTTAATATCATGATTAAGTCAATTTCAACACTTTGATTGTCCTTAATATGTTTTATTTGGTATGAAATTTTTGCGTAAGAATCATGAAGGAAATGGCCATTTCTTCTTGACCACACTTATGTTTTCTTTCTGCCAAGTTTTTTTTACAGGTTACAGGATAATCAAGTGATCATAAGGAGATTACATTGTGATGACAATTGGTCTTCCAAAGACTAAATTCATGAAAATTTCTAAAGACAAATCCAACTCCACAACCACAACCTTGCACCTCCCTTTTTTGAAGTAGATTTTGAATTCCACCAATTGTAAATCCATAAAGCATGAGATTTCCATATCCATTTTTCACAGCAAGAGTTCATCTTCATACACCATGCATTTCCTTACATTCATTTTTGGATGCTCGAAGTCATTCCCTTTCCATGATTACATTGCCTTGTTTTCCTCGCCATGTTGATCCACACTACTTGTCCGAGAGTTCTTTCCATTTATAGTCCTACCAAATCTTTTTGTACAAACTCGCGTTGACTGATGTGGGATTCCTTAAGGCCCACCTTTCAACAAGTCTTGCCCCATCGACATCAGCACCTTATCTGGGAAATAGACTAGAGTTCCTTTTGAGTACCTAGAGGCTTGAATGCCTTAATGGCAAGTTCTCTCACTGAAGATCATGGGAATACATCAATGTTCCTTGATCTTCAGATCTTGCAAGTGGCTCGACCTCAACACATCCATTCACACTTCGCAAGATGTACTCGGGTATCTTGGCACTCATTGACATCAATGGTGAGTTGCCTCACATTGGTTAACGACATACATCAATGGCCTGTAATCCAATGATTTCTATTCATGCTCGACATCGACACATTCTTTCGCATGATTAGAATTGTACCAAGAAGTCTAGTAGCAGGTGAAGACTATACACTTTTTCACGACTCCCTCAGCAGTTATAGCAGCATGAATTCTGATCTATGAGAGTACCGCAGTTCCACTTTCAGCAAATTTCTTTTCCATGATTTAGCATCAGCAGTTCAGATTCCTTCATTTCCCAGGATCCAGTAACAACAACATCAGTCACATTTTCCTGATCCAGCAGCAACAACAACTACATTCCTCTTGCATAGTTCATCATTCTTGGGTAAGTATAGGTATGTTGTTTTCTAATCTTTAATCATGCAATTCCTTATATGCTAACTTGAATATTTTGGAAAATTCCCTCACCATGCTACATTTCCTTTCACGAGCCATGTCAAGTTGCATGAGGACATGCAACTAATTCAGTTGAGGGGGGGGAGAACTATATTCACTTTCATGATTCCATTTCTTCACCACACTACATACTCACTTCCATGATTCCATTTCTTCACCACTATCACTCCATTTTTTCTCATTTATGATCTGAAAATGGAATGTACTTGTTTAAGGGTGCAAGGTATCCATTTCCAACAATTTCAACTGTGAGCTAGACACTCCAAATGACCTCTAAAAATGTATAAACTTCTTATTTCTTATACAGAGATAGACTGTAGGGGCATTCACCGGACATGTCACCTCTAAAAAGAGGATGAGTTCCAGAGGCTGCCTGGCCCTCTACAGGCTCTGCCTAAAGAAATAACAAAGTAAACACTTAGAAGTCTTTGACATACACATACTTGAAGTTTAAGGTCTTGCGGAATAAGACAAGTAACTTTCTGCAGCTGAACAGGTGATTATGTGTGTATGCAAGTTATATTTATTTGCTGTTTAATACTTTATATCAGTTTTTTTTAGCATATCATCTTCAACAAATAAAGACATCAAAATGATAAAGCAGTTCACCCCCCCTCTGGGCTACATCTGCTAGACCAAACCTCTCCAACTAGGCTTGTCCTCTTGTATTAAAATTGCTACAAAGGTTAATACAAGAATATGGGTGTCTCAAAGGATAGATCTGACTATAAATACAGAATCAGAAGATAGGAATTAGCCAAACATGCTCTTTCCCAAACACTAAACAATGAATTTTGTACCTTATACAGTACTTTCCCCAATTGGCCCTAGTGGCCCTTTAAACTTGCATGGAGAATTTAGAGGTGAAGATGACCTCAATTGGTTCTGAAACCTCTGCCATTAGACTCAGAAGGTCGAAAATAACATACATAGGCTTTTGAATCACCAAAAACGGATGAACATAGCCCCCAAACAGCTCAAGCATTGAAATGGCCCTGAAAGCTTCCCTGAAGCTAAACAGTGAGAAGAATGCCTCAAAAGGAAAAATGAGCTGTAGAAATGGATTCAGAATGCTGAAAGCCTTTAGGAATGACCTTCGTTCCACATTCACTGGCTGTACAATTCCCAATGCAACTCCCAAACTGATTTGGCCCTAGTGGCTCTTGGAACTTCCACGAAGCTAAAACACCTTCAAGTGACCTCAGATGGCTGTGAAAACTATGGCAATGGCTTCAAAAGGTCCGAAATACCCAAAATAAATTTTTTTTTTGTCCAAAACCGACTTTCCTAGCCAAAGTTATTGCCATTTAAAGTTTATCCAGTCTGCCCCTAGAAAAACTCCAGCTAACTATAGTGGAGGTCCAGATAAGTCCGCCAATTATGGCGGGACCGCCCAAATTTGGCGCTCCACCAAAATTTCCGCCAACTTAACTGTAGTTATAAATGCACATGTGACCAGTTGGTGGTTTTACCTCGGATTGCGCGCTGAGAGTTTAAATGTGCTGGCGGTTATGGACAAGCTCTCGGTTTTGCGCGCTATGGTCATATATGTGGGGGCTTGCCCTTAGGGGCTGGCCCCCTTGGGCCCCGCCCTTAACCAACTGAAACTTTAATAAATGTTTGTTCCAAACATTAAACAAGTGTTGCTTGTGTGGTGCGTTGGTAAAGCGTTCCACTTGTGGTCAACAGGTTGCAAGATCAAACCTCATTGCCACCACATAAATTTTAATATGCGCTCAACAATGTTGCTGAAGTCATCTGGGCCACGTGGAGGCCTCCGAGCTTGCCATGTGGCAGCTTGTGATTGGTTGGCCAAAAAGGAATATTCCCTGGAAAATTCCACGAAATATTCTATGGAATATTCTTTTTTTAATTTTTTTAAAAAAATTCAAAAACTAAGGGTTATTGGGCGATTTTGTTTTTGGCATAACTTTCTCATACGGCGACCGTTTTTCGAACCGTTTGCGGCGTCGGAATCAGGAAGACGAGCTCTATCCAATCATTTAGGTTCCAATTAGTTCTGATCACTTTCATTTTTGACCATTTTACGACACTTGGTACTGAGCTCTTGATCACACCTCCCAAATGAGAAGGCTTTTGGTCCCCAAAAGCTCACTGAATCTTTGAACTGAACTGTACAACACTTGAGGAACAGAAATATCCTCTTCCATTCAGCCAAAAGAGCATACTGATGCCAAAATGTCCTGCCTTATCAACTGTCGTCATGGCGAATGTTGCCGCATAAAGCAAGTACTCGTCGAATCCCGACCAAGCTTGTTCGCTAGACAAACTGAAAGTTTGCAGAAACCAGCAATTAAACTTGCTGATATATGAGCTGAAATATTCCCCTGAACATGTGGGCTTGCTAGCTGTCACGATGCTCATCCATGGCATCTCCGCTCCAAAAGAAGAGTTGCCTCCCAAATGAGAAGGCTTTTACAAAGATGAAACACCTCATCATTTCTCCTCTTTACAATCTTGGAGATCAAATTAACTTTTTCCAAGTCAATATTACATTACATGCATGGTTAAAAACAAAGTAATCAACCCTTCAAGTTAATCACACACACATGTTTAAAATACAAGGAAATCATCATGATCCATGTGCTCATGCGTATCATTCTCATGCATGCAGTTTATCCTTCAAATTTCTCTTAAGTACAATCATAAGTACAAGATACTCGATCACATGTACATGTACTTTCAAAGCTGAAATGAATATAACTTTCGCTGCGATAGAGTGAGTCTCATACTCAGCTTTTCCATCCTGCAACTTGCATTCCCTTAACAAAGAAATGCATTCAATCAAGAGACATGCAACTTTAATTGGATAAGAATTCTAACCATTTCTTACCAATCCATTTCAAAGGCGCTTCCTTTAACTGCACATCGATATCAACATGTGTATCATCCTGACACATATCAATGATGGAAAATTCCTTCCCATTCTTGCCATACTCTTTCTCCACTTTCTTCAACTTTTGTGGAAGCATTGTTGGATTCAGAGTCCAACACCTTTCAACAGTATGTCCTTGCTTATGGCAATAAGTGCAACACATGTTCATCTTCTTGATAGCATGATTTGCATTGTTCAATGGAATTTTGGCTTCTTGCCTCCTTTCCTTCAAAAGTTTCCTGTAGGTTTCCATTCTTTTCCAACATCTAGAAACATTATGGTTAACCAAACCACAAAAATAACATGCAATTCTTTTCCAATGCTTGTGTGGAAATTTTCCATGCTTTACATGATCAAAGGAAATATGATTGAAATTAGATTTATACCTTTGTCTTTCACCTTCATTACCTTCATGAGGAGGTGAATCAAATGAAGAATAAGCTCCTTTTGGAACCCCATCAATCCCTTCAATGGTTTTAGAGCTTTTACAACTTTCTTGTTCAAGTGCATGCTTATGCACACCTTCTTCTTGCAAGGTATGTTTCCAACTATTGCATTCCCCAAGAATACAATCTTTACAACCTTCAGATAGAGAACCTGAAATGAAACTCCTTCTAGGAACTGTTTCAATTGCCTTCATGGCTACTTTGGAACCTTCTCCATAAGATTTTCCATAGCCAAGACCCAAATTCTTAGGCCTTACCTCAACCATTATTGGCTCAACTATACCCTGTGCATGTTTGCCCAATCCTTTTCCTTCATATCCCATTTTGGACATCAACTTGGACCCGATGCCTCTGGTATGTTTCTCAAAAGAACCAACATAAACATTCTTATCAGAATTTGAAGACAAAATAGAATTGTTTACCTCTTCTTCAAGCTGATACTTGGCTAAGTCTTCTTTGGCAACAAGGAGTTGTGTCTCCAACTCATGCATCCTTTCCAGCTTCATGTTTGCAATATGAAGTTGGCCTTCCATTTCCTGCAATTGGTTAGAAAGCAACTGATTCTCTTCCCTCATGGAATTCAACTGCTCTTGAAGTCTAGAGCTCTTTCTTTCATCCTCATACATTTCTCTCACCATATTCATCATGATGAAAAATTCTTGCTTCAAGCCTTCATCAAAGAATCTTGTGAAGGAGGACGATTTTGAGAACTCACTTATGGAAATTGTCATTATAAAAATGAACAAAAGAGATTTAGCAAACTCAAACAACCAGTAGTTTGTAGAATAATAAAGCTGTCAATCTTCAACACTGCTTAAGACACCTTTCAAGCTACACAATCAAGCTAGTGATGTCAGTCAAGCAAACCTAGTGCTCTGATACCATCTGATCTGAAAATGGAATGTACTTGTTTAAGGGTGCAAGGTATCCATTTCCAATAATTTCAACTGTGAGCTAGACACTCCAAATGACCTCTAAAAATGTATAAACTTCTTATTTCTTATACAGAGATAGACTGTAGGGGCATTCACCGGAAATGTCACCTCTAAAAAGAGGATGAGTTCCAGAGGCTACCTGGCCCTCTACAGGCTCTGCCTAAAGAAATAAAAAAGTAAACACTTAGAAGTCTTTGACATACACATACTTGAAGTTTAAGGTCTTGCGGAATAAGACAAGTAACTTTCTGCAACTGAACAGGTGATTATGTGTGTATGCAAGTTATATTTATTTGTTGTTTAATACTTTATATCAGTTTTGTTTAGCATATCATCTTCAGCAAATAAAGACATCAAAATGATAAAGCAGTTCACCCCCCCTCTCGGCTACATCTGCTGGACCAAACCTCTCCAACTAGGCTTGTCCTCTTGTATTAAAATTTCTACAAAGGCTAATACAAGAATATGGGTGTCTCAAAGGATATATTTGACTGTAAATACAGAATCAGAAGATAGGAATTAGCCAAACATGCTCTTTCCCAAACACTAAATAGTGAATTTTGTACCTTATACAGTACTTTCCCCAATTGGCCCTAGTGGCCCTTTAAACTTGCATGGAGAGTTTCGAGGTGAAGATGACCTGAATTGGTTCTGAAACCTTTGCCATTAGACTCAGAAGGTCGAAAATAGTAGACATAGGCTTTTGAATCACCAAAAACGGATGAACATAGCCCCCAAACAGCTCAAGCACTGAAATGGACCTGGTGGCCCTGAAAGCTTCCCTGAAGCTAAAAAGTGAGAAGAATGCCTCAAAAGGAAAAATGAGCTGTAGAAATGGATTCAGAATGCTGAAAACCTTCAGGAATGACCTTCGTTCCACATTCACTGGCTGTACAATTCCCAATGCAGCTCCCAAACTGATTTGGCCCTAGTGGTTCCTGGAACTTCCATGAAGCTAAAACACCTACAAATGACCTCAGATGGCTATGAAACCTGTGCCAATGGATTTAGAAGGTCGAAAATACCCAAAATAGAAAAAAATTCGTCCAAAACCGACTTTCCTAACCAAAGTTATGGCCATTTAAAGTTTCTCCAGTCTGCCCCTAGAAAAACTCCAGCTAACTGTAGTGGAGGTCCAGATAAGTTCGCCAATTATGGCAGGACAACCCAAATTTGGTGCTCCGCCAAAGTTTCTGCCAACTTAACTACAGTTATAAATGCGCATGTGACCAGTTGGCGGTTTTACCTCGGATTGTGCGCTGAGTGTTTAAATGTGCTGGCGGTTATGGACAAGCTCCCGGTTCTGCGCGCTATGGTCATATGTGTGGGGGCTGGCCCCCTTGGGCCCCACCCTTAACCAACTGAAACTTTAATAAATGTTTGTTCCAAACATTAAACAAGTGTTGCTTGTGTGGTGCGTTGGTAAAGCGTTCCACTTGTGGTCAACAGGTTGTGAGATTAAACCTCACTGCCAGCACATAAATTTTAATATGTGCTCAACAATGTTGCTGACGTCATCTGGGCCACGTGGCGGCCTTTGGGCTTGCCACATGGCAGCTTGTGACTGGTTGGCCAACAAGGAATATTCCCTAGAATATTCCACGAAATATTCTATGGAATATTCTTTTTTTTATTTTTTATTTTAAATGCAAAAGCTAAGGGTTATTGGGCGATTTTGTTTTTGGCATAACTTTCTCATACGACGACCGTTTTTCAAACCGTTTACGGTGACGGAATCAGGAAGATGAGCTCTATCTGGTCGTTTAGGTTCTAATTAGTTCTAAGCACTTTCATTTTTGACCATTTTACGACACTTGGTACTGAGCTCCTGGTCAATTTACCATTCACCAACATTTATTTTCCAGTGATACTTTGTTGCACTTTGCTTCATACGTAATATTGGCATGCTTCATTAATATTAAAAAAGGGATTTCTTATGCTCATTGATAGCTTATGATTTCCAGTGAGTGTTTACATTATTTTTGAAGAAAAGAGAATAGAAAATGAAATGAATGTTGTTAACACAAGAACCAACATTCTTTGTATTCATGGTTGTCACACAAGAACCAACCATAAGAAAATGTAAGTTGTTACTCAAGTCTTTCACATATCCTGGAAACATTCATTATTAAAGACATCATCATGTAAAGCCAAAGTTGTTCAAGATGCCAAATGTTCTTAAAGAGACCCATGCATGGTTGCATGAGGACATGCAACAAGTTCAGTTGGGGAGGATGTTGGGACTCATAAATGTCATATTTTCATCCACCTTTTTCTTCACTATTCCTTACATTTCATCATCCCATTAACCTTTTATCATATCATTTTCATAAATACATTTGGGTTTCACCTTCTTATTTTCCATTTTATTCATTTTTGTATTACAAGTGAATTTATGATTAAATATTAGAAAATATACATATTTTTATATATATCTCAAGAATATGTGAGTTTTGTGATGTGTAGGAAATATGTGAAGAATTAATATCTCCTCCACCATATTAAGGAGATATATGCAAGCCTATTCCTAAGGAGAAAATCATGGAGAATTTGGTTGGCATATGTTATCCTATTCCTAAGGAGAAAATCATGGAGGATTTGGTTGGCATATCTTATCCAATTCCTAAGGAGAAGATCATGGAGGATTTGGTTGGCATATCTTATCTAAGATATGTGAGAGATTTATGGAAGATTCAAAGGGATCATATTTTGTAATAATGGTAGTTAAAAATGCTTGACAATTCCTTGTATATTGTCGATTTGGAAGGATTAACAACAGAGCATGGTGAAGGAGAGAGCCACAATGACTTAACCATTTGTCTTGGGGGAGGTTCTATGAGTGGCACCATGTATGGTGGGACATGCGCGACCAACATGGGTTTGATTTGTTATATATGTACACAATGCATTTATAATATGTTGGCATATACATATATTATGTGGTACCAAATTAATATACACCATTTGATTATATGCATGTCAAAATGTTTGCATATCATATGTTACGAGGATTAATCCATACAACTATTTATATGTTTAACACCTTATGTGGATTTAATACAAACAAATTTAATGGTATAATATGTATGAGGTGAATTTAACACTTGTAATGTATGTTAAGTGACGTGGATTTGATTATGGAAATTCATGTATGTACATACACACACACACACACGTGTGTGTGTGTATTCAATAGGTCTCAAATTTGTGCAATAGAATTGTTGTCCCACAAGACAACCAAATTATATAGAATAAAACTATATGGGAGCTGTGTGGAATGATAGTGTTAACATGATCAACATTAATAATACATATTTCCTTTTAAGTGATATTATCAATATAGGATTCGAATAGATGCAAAATTTACATTGTCAAAAAGTTCTCACCAAGTTGGACATGATGGCTACATTAAAATTTGTTTCCACAAGTTTTTAGAAAATGGAATGTTTTCTAACCCAGTGCATTGTTTAACATTGAGAAATTGAAGTGAACACGTTAATAACACCTTCCACAACCCATATTATTACATGGGAGTGGTAGGTATTGTTACAAAGTGGTATCAAAGTCCAACTTCAACACATGGACTGAATGGGACTTGGAAAATGAAGCTTCATGGATAAAATTCAAACACATTTTTGCAATTTTAAGGATAATTAATATAGATGAATGCTTTGTTACCATGTTAATATGTTTCATAGAAGTTCAGTTGTCATGAAGTCTGAATAAGACTCGAGTTTGAGCTGGTGGATTGACATATGTACGCCATATTTGACTGATAGTTACATGTGTGTAACAACACATAAGGCATCACACATCCCAACTAGATAGTAAAGGATGAGTAGTAGGATGATGCAATATAGCATGGACAAAGACCAATATGAGTAAGAGGAACAATCTGTTGGGAAGAGGGTAGAGGAAAATTTCCCTAACTAGATGTACACCCTTAGAATTATGAAGGTTGAATTAAGGAGTTGCAAAGCAAACAACAAAATAATCATTAGGGATGTTGATTTTCTTAGTGCAATTAGGGTTAGCACAATATTTCTGAAATTTTGATAATTAATTTTGATGTAGATCTTATTTTAACTTATTCCGATATATCGTTTAATAATTATACTTTAGAATTTCAACTGTAAATAATAGTGGAAAGTAGAGAGCACAACATGCAAAAGAAGGCAATATTTACCCCGAGAAAACCCACCAAGGGGAAAAAACCAACAATTTTTTCAATTAAGAAATTTTTCTTGTTCAATGAGAGACACACTTAAACGTATGGTCAAACTTGGTGTTATCCTCCAAGTCAATTCACCTAATATGATCATGCACTTCGCTCTGCCTGACTGACCTAGAATTCTAACCCTCCTGCAAAAACCAGTTGCCCCAGAATTTCGGCCCTGCAACAGTTTCCCCATTAACCCAAAAAATTCCCCCCTCCCCCCCACAACAGTTTCCCAAAAAAAGTGTGAACCATGGAGAGAGAGATCAATCCACATTTGTGAGTTGCTACAAAGAGAGAAGAAATATATTTTGGCCTCCTTCTTTGTCCTACTACATCCATCTTTTCCTTCGCTTGGTTACCCAGAAACTATATTTTATGAGAGAATGAAAATCCCCAAATGGAGGAGGTTGAGATGCCTTTATATAGTAGTCTGTCTTGGGTGAATGGATATGTCTCTTGGCTAAGGCCTACTTGACTTGGAGGGAAGCCGACTTGTCACTTTTGGAGCCAAAATTTTCATTTCAAAAATTCAAATTTTCAACAAGCAAGCACTCACTCACCTTTCTTGGTGAGCATTTTTAGTCAAGACCTCACTCCACCCTGCCTGGTGTGTGATCAATGACCATCTTCCAAGAGACACACACTCAACACTTCCTGTTGATCCCTTTGGCTCTCTTGGACTCATTCTCCCTTTCAAGAGAATGTCTATTTGTGCTATAGACATGTCAACCTCCCTCTTAATGAGAGAGGTAATCACCACGAGCCCCAACTTGTCTTTGAAGTACATGAACTTGTCTCTCAATAATGACTTCATCAGAATATCAGTTGTTTGCTCATCGATGGAGATGTACTCGAGCCTTATTTCTATCCTTAACACCATGTAATGAATTTAGTGGTACTTGATCTCAATATGATCTATCTTGTCATGTAACACGAGATTATCTAAAAGCTTCACACAATTTTGATTATCGCAGTGTATCACTATTGATTCCAACTCTTGGCCAAACAATTCTACAAAAAACTTCTAGATCCATACTACTTTGATATAAGCCTCAATGGTTGTGATGTACTATGCTTTAGCAATGCTGAGTACAATCGACCTCTGCTTCTTGTTGATCCATGATACCTTAATGGATACCAAACATAAGCACACTCTGGAGGTACTCTTCTTGTCTTCAACACATCCTGCCCAATCAACACCTGTATATCCTTGAAGTTGAAAATATTTGTTTGCAACAAATATCAAGCCATAATGCACTGTACCATAAATATATCTCAAAATGTGCTTCACTGCAATCCAATTCTCATGTCTCGATTCAACATGGAATTGGATCAATGTGTTCACAACAAAGCATATGTCTGGCCTAGTGTTAACCAAATACATCAACGAATCAACCAACCACTGATATATAAATGGATCTACTGATCTGGAGTCAGAGCATCTCAACTTCTTCAAGTTAGTCACCATTAGAGTTGCCATGGATTTTCAATCCATCATACCAAATTTATGAAGGATCTCTAACACATACTTTCCTTGACCAAGGAAGACTTCACTAGGTTTCTACTATACTTCTAATCCCAAGTAATAGTGCATCAACCCAAGATTCTTCATGACTAAGTCAAAAACCAACTACTTCTTGCATTGAATTATAAGAGGCTTGATGCTTGTCAGAACAAGTCATCAACATATAATAATAATAATAATAATATCATAGGTGCATTCTTCACAACCTTAAAGTAAAGGTTTGGATCAACCTTCCTCTTTATAAATCCTAGTGTCATCAAATAGCTGCCAATACAAGCATACCAAGCTCTTGGAGCTTGCTTGAGTCCATAATAGTTCTTCTTCAACCTGCAAACATGATATTCCTTTCCATATACCTCAAAGCCTTGAGGCTACTCTATGTACACCTCTTCCTCAATCACACCATTGAGGAAGACAATTTTCACATCAATCTAGTGCAATTTCCATCCCAACAAGGCAAAAAACGAAATGATGGATCTAATAGAAGTACCTGAAAACTAGAGAAAATGTCTCATCATAGCCTTCTCCCTCTTTCTGGGAGCACCCTCTAGCCACAAACCATGCCTTGTATTTTTCAATACTACCATCTGTAGCATGCTCGATCTTGTATATCGATTTGGAAGTCACTACTGACTTCCCTTCAGACCTGGCACAATCTCCCAAGTGTTATTCTTCATGATTGATTGGTACTCCTCATTCATCACTTCCTTCCATACCTTCTGGTTTGCTACTTCTTCATATGTGGAAGGTTCTTAATCAATGATTTTTTTCATAAGAGCTACATAGTTGGAGAACCTCTTAGGTTTCTTTGCCTCTCTAGATGTACCATTAGGAGTTTCATGTCCTTCTGCCTCTTCAAATGTATATCTTAGCCATGTTGGTCTCTTCTTGATCTCTGAAACAATGATTGGTTTTGCTAGATATTAAGGCCCTTTTGGCCAAATGCTACATTTTGTAGAACTTGAAAATTCCTTCCTTGAGTCCTCCTACTTTACTTCATCCAAGGTAGATATGGAGACTTCCTTAGGCTTCTAATATGCAACTCTTACATCGAAGGTGATATCTCGATCGACCTCAATCTATCGTTGTTCTGGAATGTATATTAAGTAGGCCTTTGATGATTCACTGTAACCAACAAATATGCCTTTCCTTCCTAAAGGCTCAAGCTTGTTCCTTTTATCCTTAGGAACTTGAATGTATACATGACAACCAAATATTCTCATGTTCTCGACATATGGCTTCCTTTTAAAGAAGGATTCTTCAGGATTCATATCTTCCAAAACTGTTTGAGGATTTCTATTTTAAATGTACATAGTTGTTCATGAGGATTCTCCCCATAAGAAAAATGGAAAGTCCAAATCATGCATCATGGCATTGATAGATTATTCAATGGATCTATTCTTATGTTTTGATCCACCATTCTATTCTAGATAATAGGGTACAATTAGCTCCACCATAATCCCAACCTATTTGCAAAAAACAACAAGCGCCTTTTAGGTGTATTCTCCTCCATTTTCAGATCTTAATAACTTGATCTTCCTACCTGTCAAGTTTTCCACTTCAACTTTAAATTCCTGGAACTTTTCGAATAATTCATCCTTGGTCTTTAAGAGATATATCCATGTATTATGGGAGAATTCATCAATGAATTTCAAATAGTACAATGAACAATCAAGCAATTTCACAGGAATCAGACCACATACATAAGAATGAATCAAGTCGAAAGCTTCCTGAGATCTATTATCAATATTTGGAAATGGATTCTTGATGTTCTTTTGAAGATTGAAGCCTTTGCAAATAACATCATTCTTTATCTATAGTCCAGGAACCCTTGACACTATTTGAATAAGTTTAGGTAATGTTATAAAATTAAGATGTCCATACTTTCTATGCCATAGCTACCTTGGATTTATCTCATCATGTACTAGTGCTTGATATGGTTGATGTTAGGGTCCTATAATTTATAGGATCAATTGATGATTATCTGTTGATTTTTATATCACATATTGTAATTAATATTTCATTTTGCAAATTATTTCCAAGAAAAATAAAAATAGTAAAAAAAATAAAAGAAAGGGGACACAAAAGAAAAAAAAAAGATATATATATGTGAAAAAATGAAAGAAATAAAAAAAATATAGAAAAAATAAAAATACCCCAATAAGTGAGCAAATTTAAATGGCACTAAATTTCAAAATATAAAAAATATGCATGAGAAATACCTTCAGAGAATTAAAATAATGTGCAACTAGTTAAAATGTCACATTTGAGTTAAATAGATAAATAAGTTCAATGGTTTAATCACACCATTTAAGCGCGACCAGATTAACTAAATAAAGTGTATTTAGTTAGAATAAATCAATGTTTAACTACATGGTGGAATCATGGTTAAAATAGTTAAATAAAGTTAAATTAGTCTTAAATAAAGTTAATTGGTTAACTACATCATTAAACCGCGATTATATAAATTTAATAATGTTTTTTAGATGCGACACCTTTTGTTGCTTGTAATAAAGTTGGCATAGATCTAAAAGGCCATGATCTCATCCACCCTGATCAACGAAGGGTGATGAGTTCGGACCCCCCTACCCACCTCTCTGACGGTTAACCGCCGAAATGTTGTTTCTCAAAAACCGTTTTTGCTACGTGTCCCCTCTAGGTGCATTTCGGACCTCCCCTGCCTAAAACCATTTACATCCCCCTCCCCCTCCCTCCGAAATTCGTTTTTCCTCCATCCACTTAATATAACCATTGACCGCCGCTCTCCTGCTCCACTCCAGCTAGCCCCCCTGCCCCTCCCCCACGGGCCTGTTGGGTTGCCGGGAAAATGATCGGGTCCACCACGCCCACTGCGGATGTAGTGGGTAAACCTGTATCATTGGAATTTTTAATTTGTAAAAACAATTTAAATTTCATTAAACTTATTTAATTTTAAAATTTGCACAACAAAAAAATTAACTAACCTTTCAAATGCGATAATTCTCCATTGAATATGTTGTTGATAGAAATGGTGAATATGTTGTTGATAGCAATGTAGCTGCTCCACAAATTTTCTCCAAGTCTTTTAACAAACCTCGAAAAACCAACCTTGATGTGTTGTGAGGAATAATGATAATGAAATTTATTATATAGTGGAAATTATGAAATTGTTTACCGTACAGTTAATGTGAGATTAATTTGTTTATATAGATTTTAACATGTAAATTTTGTTATGGGGATATAGGAAACTATGATAGAGTGAACATTATGGAATTGGTTTACAACACGGGGAATGTGGGATTAATTTGTTTTAGAAGGTATATATAAAAAAAAAACATTCAATTGCCTAGTAAATATTATATAGTTTAAGTAATAAATTAATTTAGGTAAAAGATTTAGTTTACAATTTTAATTTACAAGATTTATTTCGTAGGAAAATGTTAGTTAAATTTTTTCAATAAATTGTAGAAGAAAATAATGGAGGGAAATACATGAAACAAAATTTTTGGAAGGAAAAATTTTGGCGAAAAGTTTTGGAAGGAAATTTTCATTCTTTAAGCTATATATTATCATTATGAGAGTCTACATTTGTATCATTCAAACTCTTTTGCTTGAAAGGCATGGATTCTTCTGCTAGTGAAGTTTCACTTTGTGAAGCATCAACATCTTCGTCGCATAACAAATCTATTCATATTGATGAATATAACAGAAATTCTCCCACTATGAATAGAGAGTCAATTCTTCCACTTAGTCCTAATCCTAAGGACTATGAGAGCAACACTGATGAAAGACGGGATGAAGAATTTCAAATAAAGAGCGAGTCACGGTTTCCACTTAGTCCTAATCCTATGGATTATGAGAGCAACAGTGATGAAGAGCATGATGAATAATTTCAAAAGAATGGTGTGTCACAGTCCACTTAGTCCTAATATTATGGACTATGGGAGAAACAATGATGAAGAGCGTGATGACAAATTTCAAAAGAATGGAGTGTCACGGTGTCCACTTAGTCCTAATATTATGGACTATGGACTATGGGAGAAACAATGATGAAGAGTGTGATGACAAATTTCAAAAGAATGGAGTGTCACGGTGTCCACTTAGTCCTAATCCTATGGACTATGAGAGCAGCAGTGATGAAGAGCATGATGAAGAATTTCAAAAGAATGGAGTGTCACAGTGTCCACTTATTCCTAATCCTATGGACCATGAAAGAAACAGTGATGAAGAACATGATGAAGAATTTCAAAAGAATGGAGTGCACGGTGTCCACTTAGTCCTAATCCTATGGACTATGAGAGCAGCAGTGATAAAGAGCATGATGAAGAATTTCAATTGAATATAGTGTCACATTGTCCACTTAGTCCTAATCCTATGGACTATGAAAGCAACAGTGATGAAGAACATAATGAAGAAGTTCAAAAGAATGAAGTGCCACGGTGTCCACTTAGTTCAATCCTATGGAATATGAGAGCAGCAGTGATGAAGAGCATGATGAAGAATATCAAATGAATAGAGTGTCACGCTGTCCACTTAGTCCTAATCCTATGGACTATGAAAGCAACAGTGATGAAGAACATGATGAAGAATTTCAAATGAATAGTGTGTCATGGTGTCCACTTAGTCCTAATCCTATGGACTATGAGAGCAACAATGATGAAGAACATGATGAAGATTTTCAAATAATTAAAGAGTCGCAGTTTCCAATTAATCATAATCCTAAGGACTATGAGAGCAGTAGTGATGAAGGACAATATGAAGCACTTAGTCCTAATCCTAAGGATTATGAGAGTAGCAATGATAAAGGATAGGATGTAGAATTTTCAGTAAGTAAACAATCACATTTTCGACGTAGTCCTAATCCTATGGAATATGAGATTAGCACTGACAATTCACATGAGGAAGAATATCCAATAAACATCGAGTCAAATTTTCCATTTATTCCTAATTTGAAGGACTATGACAATAGCACTGAAGAAGGGGAAGATGAAGAATATCCTCCAAGTCAGTATTTCAAAAGCATAGATGATCATAGTTAGGATAACATTCTTCAAAATGATGATGAAAATGCTTATACAAATGATGATCCAATGATGGAGATGTTGCCATGAAATATTGTATCAAGGAGTAGGAGCCAACCTTTTCGTATCAATCCAAGATGTTCTAGTTATACAAGGGGTAGAGCAAAATATTTGATGAGAATAAGTTCTATCAACACTCTCATTTCAAGTGAATGTTGTCAAAAATATTGCTTGAAACATATGGATTTCAAGTTTGCATTAGAGAAAAGGAAGAGTTATTTGTCAATGAATAAAAGCATGCAAAATTCATATTTAGTTGGGTGCATGCAATCTACATTGTTAGGTTGTGATTATCATACTGGGTATTTATTTATCTATAGAAATGCTTTCAAAATTGTTCATTCGATGGGTAATTTTCGTATGTCAAGAATCCAAGAAAATTACGAAAAGGATCCCACATTTTATTCATAAGTACGTCATAAATGATAGTTTAGGCCATTACTAATCATTGCAATGTCATGGATGAAAGATTTCTTTTCAAAGCATGGAAAGTGTATGATAAATAGAGAGAAAATACATATTCTAGATAATTTTTCAAGACGAGAAATCTACAACTTATACAAAGAATATTCAAAAGGTGCTGAGGGACATGGTTGATTTATTACATATAAATATTTTTTGAAGGTATGGAAGAAAGAATTCAACAATGTTCGTATTCCTAAGAAGACAAGGATGGGGATTTGCAGTACATGTGCTTCTCTTAAATAAAAAAGGGATAAATTTGAAGGGTCAGAAAGAGGTTAGCATTCATAACTTTAACTTTTAAAATTGTATAATCATCAACTATGAAAACATATTTCTTAATGACTTTCTTTTTTGTTGTGTAGATTCTGTTATCTCAAAATCAGATCCTGATAGGCTGCTGGTCAGGTTGACTCTAAGTAACTATTTCAAACCTACTTTAGGCTGAGGCTTAGCCACCTCAACCTCAGAGGGCTCTCTCTTGATGGATTAATGATTTTGATTAAAGATAAGATGACTAACTCTTATAGAACAACTGTGAAAAATATGAATGGTGTAAACACATTAAACAACTATCCATTGGGCTTATGGAGTCAACAACACCTCAATATAACAATGAACTCAACCTTACATGGAAGTCAGGGCATTCAACATTTAAACATTCAGAACATAAACTCATATGGGACCAGACAGTTTATAAATGTATACAGGAAGTCAGAGCACATTCAGTGAATTCTGAGTGATTATACATCCATACCACTATAAGAATTAAGAAAAGGACAACATCACATATTCTGAACATAAAAAATCCTTCATGAATCCTGAGAAGTAAAGTCCAACATGTATTACTGAAAATGAGTCTTACATAGGCCAAATACAAGCTTTTCCATAAAATTTTCCAACCACTTGTACATCAGCTCTTCTGCTATATATAGAGCTCTTTACACAACTTAGATTCCTCTTCTAGGATGAGGAAAATTCGAATTCTACCTGACCTGACACCTAATGACACTCAAAACTAACTATTAAATGCAAATGACACCTAACTAGCAGTCATAGAGACCTAATACAACTAGGAGTGTAACTCCTTATCATGATTACAACAACCTTATCTAAGCATTAAACACTCCTTTTGACACATAAAACTCCATGAAGTCGAATTTGATGAAGCCCATAACCTTCCAGTTGACCCTTGATGACTCATCCTTTTGTTGTTCCTAGAAACTAGGAAACTGTCCCTTGCTCTGTTCTGGCTGAAAAATAGGTCTTGGGACAGAGCTCATAACTTCTCATAAACAATGTATTTGGAAAAACTGAAGGAGGCTTTTGTGAACCAATACATGCTTAACAAAAACCTCTCTTGGTTTTTTGAAACACCTTTCCTACCGTCCAGAATATTTCTTTGAAAAACAGGTGTCAAACAGAGAAATATGCCTGTGAAAAACTTGCACCTACAGCAGTTTCGTAGCGCAAGTTTGATCATTCATTTCTCTCAAATCATAATGGATTTGAAGAACGTGGAAGAGGTTTTTGTATTTCAGTATCTTATTAATGAAAACCTCTTTCACATTTTAGAGATAAGCTTTCAAATGCTCAGAAACGCTTCTAGAAGTTGACTAGTAAAAACAGGGAAACAAAACTCCTCCTTTTTAGAGTTTCATTCTTATGGTCCTCTTCGAATCCTTCTGCTGACCATGCTGTCTCTTTAATCATATGAAATGCATTAAATCAACCATGAAATCTGATCCCACACTTTAATTAAGACAAATAGCTCCTTTAATGCTGCCTGAAGCATCATCTAGCTATGAAACAATTTCCACTTTTATAACATGTAGCTTAGAATTCAACAAAAATGTCCTCCTTCTACTTGTTTTTCCCTTGCTGAATGTTGACACTTTGTAATTGATCTTTTGTAGAGATTCCCCTTTGAAAATATTTCCCTTTGTCTCTCAAAATTGGTCCACTAATTCATAATATGCTCCTACAGCAGTTTCATAGCGCGCTACGAAACTGCTGATCATTAGGCATCACTTACAGCAGTTTCGTAGCACGCTACGAAACTGCTGTGTAATTACAAAAACACAGCTTTGAACCAAAATTTTTCATTTTGAGCCTTTTGCTATCTTCAAATGTCTCTTTTCATGTGCCTTGAAGCTTTTCAAACTGAATATATATATATATATATATATATATATATATAGACCCCATTCTTCAAGGTATGTATGCAATATGTAACCTTGGCATTTGTGAAAGAATCTTCAAGTAACAAGGAAGAAGAGATGTATGCCAATCATTGGCAATGAAGACAACATCCTCCTCATAAGGTCTACTAAATGTTCACTATTTTGCTCTGATTTAAAGATTGTTCAGCTGTTGCCACATCTACACAAGGCAGAATGCGGTCAAGGGCGGTATTTTCTATTGAAGGTGCTTCAGTGTGAACATTTTTCCCATTCTTTCCATATGCCTCCACAAAACACCAATCAGGAATATCTGTTGTGCCAATCAGGAACCATCCTTTTCTTTGATATGCTCCCAAGAGTAATTACTTTTAGCTGTCTTTGCAATCTTAGCCAAATGATCATGGGTAAAAGTAGTGCCGCATGGGTTGCTTGGATTGATAATAACCACTACCACTGTGTTGCTGTCTGCAATTGTATGAATCCCTATGTAATGCATCAAACTAAATTGAGAAATTTTGGCATTAGTATTCTTAAGTGATAACAGATTCCATTGTAAAAGAACTTCAGGAACATCATGAACAACAAACAATGAAAGGAAAAAGTTGTACAAGCATCAAAAGAAGTGTTAGGATAATTCGAATAAATATTTGGGTTTGATAATTGATGGTATGGACCAAAAGAAAACACTTTTACCACATTCTGTTCGCACACCCAAAAATTTACACGAGGAAATTTTTACTCAGTATCACTTGGTCAGTTGTATGGTCTTCAATGGGAAAATGTTGCCAAGGGTGTACTTCACAACTCCAAATGTTCATAATGATGCAAATATGACAATAACCATAATTCATGATGTGCTTTCTCATTGGTCTGGTAATCTTCCTAAAGTTTTGTATCTACAATTGGACAACACTTGTCGTGAAAATAAAAATCAAGTTGTTTTTGGATATCTAAACATGCTTGTTGAATTGAGAATTTTTTAGAAGGTAAAGGTTGGTTTCCTTCTTGTTGGGCACACTCATGACCATATTGATCAGATGTTCAGTGATTTTTCAGTCACATTGAGGAGGAAGTAAGTTGGGAGCTTGCCATCGTTAATTGAATTTATTAAAAAATCATACATGCTAGAGCCTAATTTTGATGTGTTGGAAGAAACTGTTGACATGCAAAGGTTTATTTTGGGATCGCATGGTGAGGAGAAATGCATTGAATGAATTAATGACATTAGCTTCCAATTTCAATTTCGTATCAAAAAAATTGATGGGAAAACACTAATATGGGGCAAGAAGTATTCAACTACTACAAAATGGGCACCATCATCAGGTTTGGAATTTTTGAAATTCATTCCAGATCATCCAATATTTCCATCAAATATATTATTATTACAATAAGTTGCTGAAGTTCATAATGCACGCAGAAAAAATAGAGATATAAATTATTTTGATTGCTTAGAGGAAATTAAAAAATGTATTAGATATACATATGAGTACTTTGACATTGTTGATTCAGTTTGGTGGGAGTCATTTTTCAATAATCAAAGTGATATCATTTCAAGAACAACAAATGAAGATATAGTTTTAAAAAATCCATTTCTTTGGCCACAAAATGCGTCAAATGAACACGAGGAAAGAAACATTATTGAACAACAACAATCTCAAGGTATTATTAATTCTTCATAGGCAGAGGAAAGAGATAAGTATATTGGTTCCAAAAGATCTCGTGCACAATGTGAAGCCATGGACGACCTTTACAGGGGTTTAGTACATGACATTAAGGAGGGTTGCATGATCGCAGTGTTAGCAGATGGAGATCCCAATGGCTATCCATTCTGGGTTTCTAAGGTTATAAAGGTCTTTACAAGAAATGAAGATGTTACAGGTGTTGAGGTACATTAGTATGCCACAAATACACACCCGTTCAATGGTATGTATAAGCCAGAGATGGTAGTTGATAAAAACATTAGCAAAAAGAGAAAAATAAAGGGTACAAATATAAATCGTTGCTGCATAGACCTCTTAAAATTGGAGGATGTTGACATACTTGTTTATGACTTCAATTTAACAAAGAGAGGAAATCTTCGCTTCAAGACGATAGAGATTTTGAAAAGGTTGTTATGAGAAGGAACAATGTTGAGATGGGAGTCCGCTGAAACTAGTTGTAGATCTAGAAGAATTTTGAAACCTGAAATGGTGGGCATGCATGTGGAATCAGATGGGGTTGTTAGCTCTGCTACAGTTTGCAACATTTGATGGATAAAAATAGGTGTTGAGCAGTGTTGGTTTGGTTGTATAAGGTTGGGAGCAGTCTTTCATGCTTTCTCCTTCATTTTCCCTTTTCTCCTTATAACTCCCACACATCCGTTTCCTCCTTCCTCCTAAATTCCCCTTATTCCCCTTTAAACCCCTTTATTCCTGTTTCTGTCTCAAAACCCCGCCTAAACCCTTTTTTACCAACTCCCGAGCTTCTTTTTGTTTAAAACCTATAAAAACCCTCATAACCTGTTTAAAACTCATATAACCCATGCTGCGTTTAGTCCCCGGTGCTAAAAGTTTTAACACTTATAACTATGCGCATTTGTCAAAACATAACCTATCCACGAGCCCCTTACCAGTCACATCACCTGTCATATCAACCAAACATGTGTGTTAATCGTGCCTTTTCTCTCAGCTGTCCGATCATCCTGCCTTATCATCTGACGGTGTTCGCAAGCCTTCACCCCGTAAACTGCTCGTTCGTTAGCCTGCAGGAAAGTGGTTTCCCCCGTCGACCTACCTGCCACGCGTTATCATATTAGTGCATCGCACCGCCCTGTACATAAACCACCATAGCCCGAAAGCGGTGCGGAGAATACTGCCCGCCCACGAAATCGCTTGTCCCCTGCTCATTAACGCGCTCGCATCTCCGCCGCCCGTTAGCCGTCGGATCTCCCTGATCATGATCCGACGGTCCACGATCCTAATTTTCGAATTTCTTCCCGATGGCTTCCATAATCCAATCTGCAACGTCTGTTTAGCGATCCGATGGCTGCTATTGATCCCTGCGCCTCTGTGTTTTCCATCGCCTCCCGCCATCAGATCTAGGCCGTCCATCTGATCCATCCAACGGCCAACGTTCTTTCTCATTTCCTCGTCCATTTTCAATGTATTTTTCAGTGTTTTCAGCCTGTTTTGTGCGCACGAAGAAGGAAGATATGATTCAATACTCCGCGCGTTAAATTCTTAGCTACCTGCATTCATGTAACAGCACAATCAAGGACAAGAAGGACGGCCTCGAGTAGATCAAGGTATTAAACAGTCATGGAGCCTTGTACACATTACATTCCATATGCTCAGAAAAGGATAGCAGAGCAACAAAAAGGTCGATTTATTCATTAAGGCCATCAAATTGTAGTAGACAAATTATCAGAAGAGTTAATATGTGTGGGTGGTCCATTATGATCCCTCCTCGTGGAACTCAGCATAGTGTTTTTGTAAACAAATTCTATATATACTCAGGAAAAAGATGTAATGGGGTTGATGAATGTTATTTTGTTGTAAGCTTCAACTTCTGGAGACTGTAACTGTTATGATACCTGCAGTTTCTGGTCTTCATTTCCAGCTAATGCAAGCTTCTTTTGCTGTTAATTTCTCACTGTCCACTTCTTCTTCTTTGTTCCAGGCTGTGCCTGTTATGCATTTATTCATGTGCTGTAGATGTTTAGCATTAGAGGGGCTGTCATCCCACCTCTGTGTTAGAATTTAGCATGTATCATTGAATTTGTATGCAGGTTTTTGTTGTTTTAATGCTAGAGAGCTGTCATCCTTGCTGTGTATTAGGAAATAGATTTACAGACTTTTAAACTAGTTGCAGCTGGCCATCACAGGGTCCTGTGCATCTGCTGGTGTGATTAGTATTCTCCATCATCACTTTTTCTTTAAAACTATGAGTAATTGGTGGTTTAAAGCCTTGTAATCTGGGGGTGTTCACCCATGTCTGGGGTTAAGCATAGTAGGAGTGGTTATCTGGCTTGAATATGCAACATTTCTTACATTCATCCACCAATTTTCCAACATTTTGTTGAGTTTTTAACGTTCCCGAGCATCTCTGATATACAACCTAGGAGAGTTTCTTGGGGTAATAACATTAATTGGCGCCGTTGCCGGGGAGAGAAGAATTGAAGCTCAGCTTCCCTGGGAGAACGACACAGCTTCAATATTTGATGATAGACAAGGTTTGAACATAGTTTCTGGTTGTAATCATCTATCCGGTGACTCCAATGGAGGAAGACCATCATCTAGCGACTCCACATTGAAGTTTTGCTCAGTTTGTGAGACATACTCAAAGAAACCCTCAGAAATCTCCAGCTGAACCAGTGCCTGAACTTGAGAGGACATTGAAGAAAGCATCACAGAAAGGGGCATCAGGATCAGGTAAGCCTAAGAAATCTCATGCACCTCTAAAAGATAAAGTGATTGCTGAAGATATACAGATTGAGGATTTAGAAATCAACACTGTTAATAAGGAAATTCCTTCAGAGATTAATTCAGCCCCTTGTGCAGTTGGTTCCCCTTTGAATCTCAGTCCAAAGAAAGGTTCCCATTTAGTCCAAAACATCCCTTTGTCTCTACCATTCATCACATTACTCCCTACTATTCAATCTGCTAGTATTCTTCCAAATACTCCAGTCATGGCAGGATAGCAAGCACCTATGAAGATAGAGAGAATTGTTGCTGCCAGATATGGACCTTTAGTTCTGCCTATTCCTTTAAATCCTATGCCTGTGGGAGAATATCATAAATATATGCCTAAATTCACTGGCACAGAGGGAGTAAGAGCAGAAGAACACCTAGAAGCTTTTTACAATTATGCTGATAATTTAGATATAAGTGAAAATGTTGTGTGGATGAGATTTTTTGTCCAGAGCCTTGATGGAGAGGCTAGGAAGTGGTTTAGAGAATTACCCCAGAGATCAATAACTGATATTGAAGCATTAGATGATGTGTTTTTTAAGCAACAGGGAGATAAAAAAGACTTGTTGTATTATCATACTGAGTTTTGTAATCTGAAGAGGGAAAATGGTGAATCTTTGCCTGATTTTAATAAAAGATTCAATCGAATGTATAGTAAGATACTAGCTGAGGTAAAGCCCACTCCCACCTCTGCTAAACTCACTTATGCCAATGCTTTTGACTCAGATTTTTGCCTATTGTTGAGAGAAAGAAGATGTGCTACTCTAGCTGATATGTAAGATGCAGCATTAGAGGTGGAATCTAATATCATGGCTGCAGAAAAGCTTAAAAATCAGGCTGATAGAAGGAGGCAGAGAGGTCAGGCTTCTACTTCTTCTACACCATCTTTAGAGCCTAAATTAGACAAGATGAATAAGATGATAGAGTCATTGGTTGCTGAAATTTCTAAGCTGAAAGTTGAACAAAATTCAGGGAAAACAAGGGAGCAGAACACATTTTCTCCAAGAAACCCTATTCCATTTAGAAGAGCAAATGACCAGTTACAAATTATGAAAAGGAGTGAAGAATCAAAGGAAGATTAGAAAGTTAAAGCTCCCTTCCAAAATGTAGTCATGGAGGAGGAACAATTTGAAAAAGAGGAGGATGAACTTCACTACATGGAAGATAAAGGCATCGCTACATTTTTGACATTGGATGAATATGAGCAATCATTGCTGCAGGAACAAGACAATCAAGAATGGGATAGAGGAGCTGTTCTACAAACTGGTGACCAGCAGAGATATAATCTGAGATCGAATGCAAAAAATGCCAAGGAAAATCCTGCCCAAAGAGCTGCTGTCCAAACAGAACCACATAATATCAAGCAGAGAAAACCAGCAGCTGATCCAGTCATCCTCAAAGCTCCAGTTCAAGAGGTAAAAAGTTTTGATAAATCATCTTCTTCTTTCAGCTTTGAGTTAGAAGTTCAGAAATTGAAAATATCTGTGCCTCTGGTTGAGTTGGTGAAGAGTGAAGTATTTAGGAAGCCTATCCTTGAAGCCCTTGAGCTAGAAACCAAACAAACCTCCACTGACTCTATCAATTTGCAAGATGACAAGCTTGCCATTGTGCTCAACCCTATGATTGGACCTACTGATAATAATTCTACATCTTTTTATGTCTTCTTGACCATTCATAATAAAATCCTCCACAATTTTCTGTTAGACACAGGGGCCAGCCACAATTTAATGCCTAAAACTGTCATGGAAGTGTTAGGTATTGATATCACTAGACCCTATCATGATTTATTTTCTTTTGATTCAAGGAAGGTGAAATGTATTGGATTGATTAAGAATCTAGCCATTATCTTAACTCACCTACCTATGAAGAGTATGATGATGGATATTGTGGTAGCAGATGTTCCTCCTAAATTTGGCATGCTGCTGTCTAGAGGGTGGATTAAGAGACTAGGTGGGACACTACAAAATGATCTATCTTATGCAACTATCCCAGTTTTTGGAAGAGAAAGCAAGAGGTTATATAAAAAAGCACAGTTGGCATACATCATTAGTGATGAGAAGAATCCTACAAATCATCCTATATATGTAGTGGACACTAATTTTGGAGCATGTATTCTCCAAATAGAAGAATCTAAGAAGGCTGAAATGTAGCTCAGGAAACCATCAGTTCAGGCCAAGGAAGAGCAAGGAAGTCAGGTTTGGGAGATGTTCTTTTATGGAGCATGTTCCAGGGAAACTACAGGAGCAGGGGTAGTGCTAGTTTCTCCAAAGAAAGAAAGCATTTAGCTATCTTTTAAGCTGGTTTTTCAAGTGACAAATAACATAGCAGAATATGAAGCTTTGATGTTGGGCCTTAATGCAGTAAAGGACAGAGGTATCAAGAATCTAAAAGTGTTTGGAGATGCTGATTTAATCATTCAGCAAGTAAATAAAACATTTCAAGCAAAGCACCCAAGGCTGAAAGCATATAGAGATGAGGTATGCATAATTAGAGACTCTTTTGATTCTTTTTGTATTTCATATATTCCTAGAGCCCAAAATTAGCTTGTTGATTCCCTTGCTGTTTCTTCTAGTCTATTTATTCCTCCTATGCCTCCCAGATTAGTTTATGAAGTCCAAATGAAATAAATACCATCCTTGCCTGATAATGTCCACCATTGGAGAGTTTTTGAAGATGATGATGAGATAAATAGGTTCCTTCAAGTCATTGATGAGTTTTTTGAATTGCAAATTGACCAAGAGAATGATGCCTTGTGAGAAAAACCCCAATCCCAGCTTAGAAATAAAATTGGTAAAGAAAGCATTGTCCAGCTTCCTAGTAACCATATTCCTAAGGGTCTAATTCCTCTTGAAAGGCTGTTTGACCAGAATGATGTGCCGTACAAAGTAGCCCAAAAAGAAGACCAATCTGCAGTCTGTAAGCATGATATAGGAAGTCCAGGTCAGCCTAAGTATGTAAATTTGTCCACTCATTTGTCCGCTGATCAAAGTGCTGAATACTGCAATTTAATGAGGCAATTTGTTGATGTGTTTGCTTGAGAGTATAGTGACCTGAAAACATATGATAAGAAAATAATTCAGCATAAAATCCCTCTGGAGAAAGACACCATTCCTTTTAAATAGAAGCTGAGACTGATAAATCATATGCTTCTTCCTTTGATTGAAAAATAAATAAAAAATTGCTGGCTACCAAGATTATAGTTCCTCTTAGATATTCAAAATGGGTGGCCAACTTAGTGGTAGTAAGGAAGAAGAGTGGATAAATCAAACTGTGTGTTGATTTTCGAAATTTAAATAAATGCTCCAAGAAAGATAACTATCCTTTTCCAAAGATGGAGCATTTGCTGCAAAAAGTCTCAGGAGCCAAAGTAATGTCTTTCTTGGATGGTTTTTCAGGCTTTAATCAAATTGATGTGCACCCAGATGATCAAGAAAAGATTGCATTCACCACTCCTTGGGGCACTTTTATGTATGCTAAGAGGCCTTTTGGATTGATGAATGCTGGAGCAACCTTTTTGTTAGGCCCCTATACTACTAGTGTAACCCCTTATTGTTATTAGTACAACCCACTTATTATATTGATGTACCCATGTAGTTCCCATATTGTTACTATTGTGCCCCATAGAAGCCCACTATTGTTATTATTGTTCCCTTACATTATTATTGTTATGTCGGCTCTGATTATGTTATGACCCCTTAGACTCCTATATATAGAAAGGAGGTCTTTTCATTTGTATCATCGAAGAATTGTTCATTTGTGTAATGTAAGGGAGGTTGCCCCCTCAAAGAGGCTAAATTATAAGACATTGATATCTCTTTTCTATCTTTTCTTGAGCTGGTTTCTTCTCAGCACACTTATGACCTTTAGTGCATTTGCTATCACAATTGTGACAAAGCCCTTTTTCTCTTTTTTCTTCCAATTGTTGTGGTGTAACCCTTGTAGGTTGTGGAAGGCTAGGAGAAACAACACTTCCATCTTTATAGTTGTGAGGGGTATGCTTCCTGGTTTCCATAATTTTTCTTTCCACTATGTCACAAAGCCCTTTTACTCTTTCCAATTGTTGTGGTGTTGCTCTAAAGAAGGTGTTGCTCTTTGTATCCTCATAATGTGCTATCATTTCCTCCGTGAAAATTGACCACTTAACAAGTTTCTTACGAGAACAAACCCCTTCATACCATAAAAATTGATCCGGATCTAAATATGAAGATGAAATACATACCTTTTGTAATAGTGGTACACCATGTAGATCAAAATATTGCTCCGTCTGAAGTATCCAATTTACCGGATCCTTGCCATCAAACTTCCTCATCTTGCTTTCTCTTGATTTTAGGAGGTTGATATTGAAGCGACTGTAACTCTGTACTTTCGAATCTTTAAGTTCTAAAATTGCCACCTGTAGTAGCCCTCTATGTCCTCTTTCCAATGCCACCAGTCTAATCCAAATTAGATTCTCCAAGAAAGAGTTATGCACAATATCCCAAGATGACCTGATTATAGACCTTTCCAGAAGAGCGAACTTGTATTAAGTGCCCCGCGTCACTGTTTCAACCTTTGGCTTTGAAAAATATCTACAAGAAACTACATTTCGTCCTCTTTCTGTACCTTCTTATGAAATTTTAATCTGATGCTCAGAGAGAAAGTTATGATGATTTTCCCCTGGTCACCTGTTTGGAATGTAATTCAGGAGTCTGCAAAAATACAAACTTCCTCAGATCATATCTCCACAAATATAGCGCGAAAAGATCTGAAATTTCGGACCCTAGATTTAGTGTGATTTCTTCTCAAATGGGTTTGTTTTTTAGCTTCTGAAATGTCGCAGAAAAAGATTTATAGCGAAAATGCCTTGATGACCTATTTGGAGTAGCGAAACCCTAGAATCCAAAGCTCTGATACCAAATGTTTTGAAACCAGCTCAAGAAAAGATAGAAAAGAGAGATCAATGCCTTAGAAATTAGCCTCTTCGAGGGGGGAACCTCCTTTACATTACACAAATGAACAATTCTTTGATGATACAAATGAAAAGACCTCCTTTCTATATATATGAGTCTAAGGGGTCATAACATAATCAAAGTCGACATAACAATAACAATGTAAGGGCATACTAATAACAATAGTGGGCTTCTATGGGGCACAATAGTAACAATATGGGAACTACATGGGTACATCAATATAATAAGTGGGTTGTACTAATAACAATAAGGGGTTACACTAGTAGTATAGGGGCCTAACATGCCCCTCTCATTCAAAAAGCGTTGTCCTCAACGCTTGAGTAGTTCTTGATGCTTTTGCATAAAATTATTGTCCTCCCATGTGGAATCTTCAGCGGGTAAGTTCTTCTACTTGATAAGATACTATGAAATTGATTGATTTCGTAGCTGTTGGGTTCTTGTTTTTGTGACTGCTCCAGGTTCAAATATGATTTTTCCTTCCTCTTCAATTTCTGGCAATATTGTTTGAATTGGGACTTTTGCAAATTTTGAATAAGTGGCCATACTTCTTCGTCCTTCTTCCATTCATCCCTTGCTTCATTTATCCAATCTGGTTGGATAATAGAAATAGCACAAAACAATGCTTCCACATCCTCATCCTTGAAGAATCTTCCCATTTGGTAAGGTCGCCATTTTTTAAGTGCATGTAGTATTGCCAACATTTCCTTCTCATAAATATCTTGCTTGAGATGTAGTAGTAAAAATACCTAATCACCTACATCAAAACATTTTTCACTATGATGTTGATCTACCTGTTGTTTCGTTTGATTTTTCACCGAAGTGGCGTTATCCTTTAAAATTTGGAGAACTTCTTGTTGATGCTCGATGTGATCTTTCATTGATTGAACCTTTTTCTTCTTGATATGTCCTTCTATCTCTAGAGTTTTAGGAGTGGTAATTTCTTCCAATCCTTTACAAGATATGGTCGGATTCATTTCTTGATGCTCGATGTGTGTTGAGTCTTGAAAATGTCATTCATTTGCATTATACTTTCACTATTATGTCCATTATATCACCTCCATTTCACTACTATGTCAACACATTCATCCCACTTTCATTATCATTGGGCCACCTTTATGTTTTTCCAATATTTGTTATTTCTAAGCCTTTTAAGTGAATTTGTGGTTAAACATTATAAAATAATGTGCATATGCTTATACCTAACAAATGGGTTGAGATTGTTGACATGTGTAGGTTGAAAGGAGGCTTCTAGAAGACCCTTATGTGGCACTCTAAGGCCAAATTCGAATTTGGTTGGAAAGAATCATGGGATCATGAGGATATGTGTCACATCTCCTAATTGTATTGTAACTCTAAAAAGACATGTGTCTTATCAGTTCCTATTTTGATTAGGACTCTAGAGGTAGAGGGAGAGATTCATGGACTATCATTAATGAGATGGCTCTCATCTTTTTGTATAAATAGGAGATCTCTCTCCTTCATTTGCTAGTCTTTTCCTTTAGTCTTTTCTTAGTCCTTTTAGTTTGTTAGTCCCATGGCTTTTGAAAGCTTTGGAGAGCTTGGTTGTACTTTGCACTTTTGAAGAAATTGAATAAAGCTTTGATGTTCTCAACATGGAAGGAGATGTGAAGTAGATGTCATGGAGCATATTAGGATGTAAGTAGATTAGATTTCATTTTGTAAATATTGCTTTGTAGAATGTAAGGTAGATTAGATTTTCATTCATGCAATTTTAATTTATGCAAGTGTGTTTAATTTTGCTTTGATTTCATAGGTAGTCGGGGGCCCCTGCCTTGTACAGTTTGAATTACTGCATTTTATTTTCTCCCGGGATTGTGTGTCTTTGTTGTATTTGCTTTATATCTGATGGTATTTTTAGTTGACAGATTCAAAGTTGCTGCCTTTACTTTGATTTTCTAGCTTACTTCTAGTTTAGTTTCTCAAAGTTGTATGTTAACATATTGATGGTCTCTTTATCATAAATTGTTTATCTTTTAGAGATCAGAATACTAATAAATTACAGCTGGCTTTGAGTACTTTTTAGACTAATCTTTAACTACTTTCTAATCGTGCTTTACATAGTACCATATGTTAGAAGCAGAGAGTTAGAAAGAGCTGAATATTATAACTAGTCTTTAAAGTGGATTTTTCTCATTTTTGATCACTTTTTAAACTCATCTCTAGCTACTTCCTAATCGTGTTTTACATAGTACCATATGTTGGAAGCAGAGAGTTAGGAAGAGATAAACATTATCATTGGTTTTTAAAGTGATTTTCTTACCTTTTTATTTGCAGCAGCATGAATGGTGTCTAGTGCCATTAGAAAGTGGTTTTTATGCTTTGCTTTCAGTTTCATTTCAAGTTATTTCTTTCAAGCTCTTTCTTTGCAAGTTTAAAGTTTGATTACTTTTTAGACTTATTTCTAACTACTTCTTAATCATGTTTCACATAGTACTATATGTTGGAAGCAGAGAGTTAGGAAGAGTTGAACATTATAACTGGTCTTTAAAATGGTTTTTCTTACTTGTCACCTTAGAGCTTGATTACTTTTTGGACTTATTTCTGACTACTTCTTAATCGTGCTTAACATAGTACTATATGTTGGAAGCAGAGGGTTAGGAAGAGTTGAACATTATAACTTTATAAAACAACGAAGTAAGAAAGAGGTTAACTAAGCACATATAGTGCACCACACTTCATCAGTTTACGATACCCGGATTGATAATTTATGTAGAGCAATTTAAGACGTTAAATTGACTAGACAATGTGATCTTTCACTTCTTGAACATTTTTCTTCTTGATATGTCCTTCTATCTTGATAGTTTGAGGAGTGGTAATTTTGACCAATGAATTACAAGATATGGTTGGATTCATTTCTTCTTTCTCAATGTGATATTTCACTTCTTGCATCTTTTTCTTCTTGATATGTCCTTCTATCTTGAGAGTTTAAGGAGTTGTAATTCTTGCCAATGCTTTACAAGATATGGTCTGATTCATTTCTTCTTTCTCTGGGGTGGGGTCCTGGTGTATATCTTCTTCTTTTGATGTTTCTTGATCCTTTTCTTCCTCCTCTTCATATTCTATGTAAAATAATTTCTTCTCAGCACACTTATGACCTTTAGTGCATTTGCTATCACAATTGTAACAAAGCCCTTTTTCTCTTTTTTCTTCCAATTTTTATGATGTAACCCTTGTAGGTTGTGGAAGGCTAGGAGAAACAACACCCATATTTATAGTTGTGAGGTGTATGCTTCCTGGTTTCCATAAATTTTCTTTCCACTATGTCACAAAGCCCTTTTACTCTTTCCAATTGTTGTGGTGTTGCTCTAAAGAAGGTATTGCTCTTTGTATCCTCATAATGTGCTATCATTTCCTCCGTGAAAATTGACCACGTAACAAGTTGTTTACGAGAACAAAGCCCTTCATACCATAAAAATTGATCCGGATCTAAATATGAAGATGCAATACATACCCTTTGTAACAGTGGTACACCTTGTAGATCAAAATATTGCTCCATCTAAAGTATCCAATTTACCAGATCCTTGCCGTCAAACTTCCTCATCTTGCCTTTTCTTGATTTTATGAGCTTGATCTTGAAATGAATGTAACTCTGTACTTTCGAATCTTTAAGTTCTGAAATTGCGACCTATAGTAGCCCTCTTTGTCCTCTTTCAAATGCCACTAGTCTGATCCAAATTGGATTCTCCAAGAAAGAGTTATGCACAATCTCCCAAGATGACCTGATTATAGACCTTTCCAGAAGAGAGAACTTGTATGAAGTGCCATGTGTCACTGTTTCGACCTTTGGCTCTGAAAAATATCCAAAAGAAACTACGCTCCGTCCTCTTTCTGTACCTTCTTATGAAATTTCAATCCGATGTTCAGAGAGAAAGTTATGACGATTTTCCCCGGTCACCTGTTTGGAATGTAATTCAGGAGTCTGCAAAAAGACCAACTTCCTCAGATCATATCTCCCCAAATATAGCATGAAAAGCTCTAAAATTCAGACCTGAGATTTAGTGTGATTTCTTCTCAAATGGATTTTTTTTTTAGCTTCTGAAACGTCACAGAAACAAAGTTATAGCGGAAATTCCTTGATGACCTGTTTGGAGCAGCGAAACCCTAGAATCCAAAGCTCTGATACCAAATGTTACGAAACCAGCTCAAGAAAATATAGAAAAGAGATATCAACGCCTTAGAATTTAACCTCTTCGAGGGGGAAACCTCCTTTACATTACATAAATGAACAATTCTTCGATGATACAAATGAAAAGACCTCCATTCTATATATAAGAGTTTAAGGGGTCATAACATAATCAGAGCTGACATAACAATAATAATGTAAGGGCACAATAATAACAATAGTGGGCTTCTATGGGACACAATAGTAACAATATGGGCACTACATGGGTACATCAATATAATAAGTGGGTTGTACTAATAACAATAATGGGTTACACTAGTAGTATAGGGGCCTAACATGCCCCTCTCCTTCAAAAAGTGTTGTCCTCAACGCTTGAGTAGTTCTTGATGATTCTGTATAAAATTCTTGTCCTCCCATGTGGAATCTTCAATGGGTAAGTTCTTCCACTTGACGAGATACTCTGAAATTGATCGATTTCGTAGCTGTTGGGTTCTTGTTTCTGTGACTGCTCCAGGTTCCAATATGATTTTTCCTTCCTCTTCAGTTTCTGGCAATATTGTTTGAATTGGGATCTTTTGAAACTTTTGAATAAGTGGCCATACTTATTCGTCCTTTTTCCATTCATCCCTTGCTTCGTTTATCCAATCTGGTTGGATAATAGAACTAGCACAAAGCAATGCTTCCACATCCTCATCCTTGAAGAATCTTACCATTCGATAAGGTCGCCATTTTTTAAGTGCATGTAGTATTGCCAACATTTCCTTCTCATAAATAGCTTGCTTGAGATGTAGCAGTAAAAATACCCAATCACCTACATCAAAATTTTTTTCACTACGATGTTGATCTACCTGTTGTTTCGTTTGATTTTGCACCGAAGTGGTGTTATCCTTTAAAAGTTGGAGAACTTCTTGTTGATGCTCGATGTGATCTTTCACTACTTGAACCTTTTTCTTCTTGATATGTCCTTCTATCTCCAGAGTTTGAGGAGTGGTAATTTCTTCCAATCCTTTACAAGATATGGTCGGATTCATTTCTTGATGTTCGATGTGATCTTTCACTTCTTGAACATTTTTCTTTTTGATATGTCCTTCCATCTTGATAGTTTGAGGAGTGGTAATTTTGACCAATGAATTACAAGATATGGTTGGATTCATTTCTTCTTTCTCGATGTGATATTTCACTTCTTGCACCTTTTTCTTCTTGATATGTCCTTCTATCTTGAGAGTTTGAAGAGTGGTAATTCTTGCCAATGCTTTACAAGATATGGTCTGATTCATTTCTTCTTTCTCTGGGGTGGGGTCCTGGCGTATATCTTCTTCTTTTGATGTTTATTGATCCTTTTCTTCCTCCTCTTCATATTCTATGTAAAATAATTTCTTCTCAGCACACTTATGACCTTTAGTGCATTTTCTATCACAATTGTAACAAAGCCCTTTTTCTCTTTTTTCTTCCAATTGTTGTGGTGTAACCCTTGTAGGTTGTGGAAGGATAGGAGAAACAACACTTCCATCTTTATAGTTGTGAGGGGTATGCTTCCTGGTTTCCATAATTTTTCTTTCCACTATGTCACAAAGCCCTTTTACTCTTTCCAATTGTTGTGGTGTTGCTCTAAAGAAGGTGTTTCTCTTTGTATCCCCATAATGTGCTATCATTTCCTCTGTGAAAATTGACCACGTAACAAGTTGTTTATGAGAACAAAGCCCTTCATACCATAAAAAATGATCCGGATCTAAATATGAAGATGAAATACATACCTTTTGTAACAGTGGTACACCATGTAGATCAAAATATTGCTCCATCTGAAGTATCCAATTTACCAGATCCTTGCCATCAAACTTCCTCATCTTGCTTTTTCTTGGTTTTAGGAGCTTGATCTTGAAATGACAATAACTCTGTACATTCGAATCTTTAAGTTCTGAAATTTCAACCTGTAATAGCCTTCTGTGTCCTCTTTCCAATGCCACTAGTCTGATCCAAATTGGATTCTCCAAGAAAGAGTTATGCACAATCTCCCAAGATGACCTGATTATAGACCTTTCCAGAAGAGCGAACTTGTATGAAGTGCCACGTGTCACTATTTCGACCTTTGGCTCTGAAAAATGTCTACAAGAATCTACACTCCATCATCTTTCTATACCTTCTTATGAAATTTCAATCCGATGCTTAGAGAGAAAGTTATGACGATTTTCCCCAGGTCACTGTTTCGAATGTAATTCAGGAGTATGCAAAATGACCAACTTCCTCAGATCATATCTCTGCAAATATACTGTGAAAAGCTTTGAAATTTGGACTCGAGATTCAGTGCAATTTCTTCTCAAATGAGTTTGGTTTTTAGCTTCTGAAACGTCGCAGAAAAAAAGTTATAGCGAAAATTCCTTGATGACCTATTTGGAGCAGCGAAACCCCAGAATCCAAAGCTCTGATACCAAATGTTATGAAACCAGCTCAAGAAAAGATAGAAAAGAGAGGTCAACGCCTTAGAATTTAGCCTCTTCGAGGGGGCAACCTCCTTTACATTACACAAATGAACAATTCTTCGATGATACAAATGAAAAGACATCCTTTCTATATATAGGAGTCTAAGGGGTCATAACATAATCAGAGCCAACATAACAATAATAATGTAAGGGCAAAATAATAATAATAGTGGGCTTCTATGGGGCACAATAGTAACAATATGGGCACTACATGGGTACATCAATATAATAAGTGGGTTGTACTAATAAAAATAAGGGGTTACACTAGTAGTATATGGGCCTAACACTTTCAGAGAGCTATGGATATAGAATTTGTAGGAGACAAGGATAAATTTGTCCTTATCTACCTTGATGGTATAACAGTTTACTCCAGCAGCCATCAAAATCATTTACAACATTTGAAAAAAGTATTCTTGAAGTGCAGGAGGTTTTGTTATTTCAGTCAATCCCAAAAAATCACAATTTGGTTTGGAAGAAGGCAAGTTGTTAGGACATGTTGTGTCTGCTGCAGGTGTTCAATTGAGCGAGAAAGAGTAAAGGCAATACAGACTTTGTCTGTCCCGAGATCAAAGAAGGATATCCAGTCCTTTTTGGGCAAAATTAATTTTGTCAGGAGGTTTTTTCCAAATTTTGCAGAATTGGTTAAGCATGTGACCTCCATGTTAAAGAAAGGATCAGAGGTAAGATGGACTGATGCAACAAGAGCATCATTTGAGTCTATTAAAAAGGTTATTATGGAGGCTCCCACATTAGTAAGTCCAGATTACAGCAAGGAGTTCCAACTATTTTCTTTTGCCTTTGAAGACACCTGATGAGCCCCAATTTTTGGTACAATTTGGGCTCATATTGGCCTACTTACCTTGTTCAACCATTCATCTTTTATCACTTATGCATTCATTTCTTAGTATATTCGTGTTGTTTGTAGGAAGAAGGGCAGGCATTATATCTATGTGGCTAATACATGATGATTTCAGGTTTTTGGCATTAAAGAGAGAAAAAGACCACGCAAAAGGAGACAAGGAGACAGCAAAGGTGACATTGCGGGTTCATAGGGAGGTTGTCCACGGTCTTGATGACCTTCCTCGTGATTTTCACCTTAACTCCGAGCTCCAACAGCTCTCCCCACCGAGCTTAAAGGCAGCCAACACGTTCTACAGGATCAGCAGTTTTACAGCAGTTTGACTTTCAGTTGGACAGCCAAGCTCCACGAATGGAGGAAGCCAGCTTGATCTTAATTTTGTATAAATATGAAGGTCGTAGCCTTTGTTAGGGGCTTTTTGAACTTTTGGACTGATATTGTAATTTCTGAGCACAGCTCGGTGTTTGTTTTTGTAAGCCAGTTTTGGCATGACATTAGACTCTTGATTATGAATAAAGGCAAGCAGATTTGAATCTAATTCTGAGCTTTTAAGGGAGCTATAGCTCTCAGGTTATGGCCCAACCTGAGAGCAATAGATCTCCTCTTCTCGTAGTGTTATTTACCTTTCTTTCTAGCACTTTGTTTCCTTGTTTTGATATGCATTTCAAGAACACAGTCTGCTGATTTGATTTCTTTAATAAGATTGAGTAGGATTAGCTTATGGTTAAATCACTTTCAGTTGCTTAGATCAGAATAGGAGGTTTGTAATTCACTGGAGCTCCAAGAAAAGGTTGTTAGTGCCTCCACTGCCATCTCTGTTTAGGGATTGGGGTGCAGTCTATACCAACCACCAAAAAAACACAGTCTTTTCTACTTTTATGCAAGCTGCAACACAGTCGTTTTAATCGTGGATCCTTCCATGCATTTTGCTCTTGAGCCATACTTCTTCATTACAATTCCATGCATGACTTTTCTTCATGATTTACATCGTTTTTCATTGGTTTAATAGCACAGGTAGCACTGGTTAATGAATTCTCGTTTTTGGTGCAAGACATAAGCAATTTGTTTTATTTACACTGCTCAGTATCATTCCACTTCCTTCTTCTTCTTCTTAACCTCTCCTCAAGCCACCTACTCGACCTCTGTTCAGCTCGTTTACCTTCCAACTCATCCATTGCCACGTAGCTTCATTTTTTGACCTTTCGTTGCTGCCATCCTTCTATCCACCAACCAACTCCGTGCACTCTCTCTCCATCTTATTTCTCTGCCCCTGAGCCATCACAAGTTCCATCTCCACCTTACCCATCCACCCATACCGCTCCATCACTTCACCATCACCCAAAACTTCCACTTACAACACATCCTGTAGAAGGTAGCAGACTTCCTGTAGAATTCCTTAGTTTCCTGTAGGATCCCCTGCAGACATCCTGTAGAAGCCTGCAAACTTGGTTGCCGAGCATCTGAACGTTGTGGACTTATATGGAATGATGTGTTGGACCCTCTGGGACCTCTCCTAGCCCTCCTAACCTTTCCCAAGCTTTCTCTCCCTTCGCACCACCTCTGCACAGCCAAACCCTAATAAGAAACCAAATCATAATCATTCCAACCGCTTAAGCAAAAATGCAAAAAAAATGTTCTTTTTAATGGAAGTAGTTTGAGTTCATGCATTTCACATCACTAGAAGTAATGGCATCATTTTTAGACATTTGCACTTTCACTATTGCATCATAGAGGTCAAACTAGTCAGATTAGGGTTTACTAGGGTTTCATGTTTTGGTTGGCTTTCAGTTCATTTTTGCAAAGTAGATCAATCTCCCTTGAGATAGCCTTCGTCCATCATTTAGAAAGCTTCTTCTGAGAGCATATAGAAGTTGGCTTGAGCCCTAGCGGACTTGTGCCAGCTGACCAAGTGACAGCTGCGACAAGAGCTAGTACTTGTGCATACAGCACCGTCGCTTCCAAGTTTGTACGAACTACCGGGTTGATAAAATTAGAGATAGGAAGCCCCAGGAGTTGTAGCATTATTGCTACAATACTGGAGCCCACCAACACCATTGCAACAGTTTTGTTGCAGGCAGATGAAGAAGGTTCAGAACATCTAGTGGCATTTTTCAGCAAGAATTTGAGGGATGCTGAACTAAGGTATGATATTATTGAAAAACAGGCATATGCTCTTATCAAATCCTTGAAGGCTTTTAGAGTTTATATCTTGCATTCTAAGATAATTGCGTATGTACCTTCTACTGCAATAAAAGATGTTTTAACACAACCTGATGCTGATGGAAGAAGGGAAAAATGGATTGCAAAAATGATTGGATTTAATATAGAGCTGAAGCCCACCAAGCTGGTCAGAGGTCAGGGTCTTGCCAAGCTATTAGCTGAAGAAAATTGCAGGTCTTTAGACATTTATTTCCTATGCACAATTGCAGAAAATGGTTAGGCAAAAGAAGAGGAAACAACTGAAACAGAGAGAAAGCAGTTAGTGGCCAAATGATCCAGGTGGATATTGGTGGCCACCTGCCAAGTCCACCTGGACACCCACTATTGTCTTTCTCAGCATTTTCAGTTTCCTTAATTGTAGCACAACTTACTATTTTTAGCAGTTTTTCGGGTCCTGAACTTCCGGAGCCGTCCACGGAATGAACCAATGTTTCCCGTTCCAACAATGGTAGTGCTCGGATAGATCTTTCTAACGAGCTATTGTATGCGTCAAACGGAGATCATATGCCAAAGTTACGACCCCGGGAAGTTGATGTACCAATTTACCCCAAACGGGGCCCACAGTTTGGCGTTTCATCTCCTAGGGTTAGGTTTTGGAATGTTAACGATTTTTCATTGTTTCTCAACAATAAATAGGCCTTCGAGCCTCATTGTAACACATTTCAGAGGCATGTAGCCATCACATCTCTTCTCAGAGATAAGCTACCATCGCCCTAGCTGGTTTATTTCCATTTCTGGTTGTAAGCATATTTCAGTATTTTTCCATTAATGAAATGAAGTATTATTTCCGCTGCATCTTTGTGTATATGGTTATCTCTGTAATTTGTTGCGTTCCTGTTTAAATCCGGATCAGTGGTATCAGAGCGGTCTGCTTTTTCTCTGTTTTTCTTTGCATGTCCCCAACAAGGTCGGGATATAAGGAGTTAGGGCTTGAACTGGTTAAACCTTTGCAAGACCAGCCTCGCAGATCCCGACGGCCTCCCATGGCAGATGAGAAGAAAGACGAGGGGGCAGGAGATCCCATCAAAATCTTGCTCGAAGAAGCCCTCGAGCGACAACGGAACGCGATGATGGACAGCTTTGCCCAGATCCTTCAGCGGCTACCCAGAAGCGACGCATCGGCTTCCAGCAGCTACTCTGGAAACGCCACACCCTTTAAGGTACAAGTTAATTTTGAAATCCCCATATTCGAGGGTCAGATAGATGCAGATGTTGTAGATAAATGGTTAAATCTGCTAGAGGGTTATTTTTCTGTTCATGAATTTTCGAGTTGGGAAAAGATTGTTTTTGCTCTTCTCAAAGCAGCCCCCCACGTCAAGGACTGGTGGGAAACCTACTACGAGCAAAAGGATGAAAGTACTGGCTCACTATTTTCAGCTGCACCCACCTGGGATTCGTTCCGGGATGCCATCAAAGAGCAGTACTACCCTGTTGGAAGCTATGAGGATGAATACATAAAGTGGACCACGCTGCGGCAGGGAAGGGACCAAGACGTGCCAGAGTTCACCAATCTTTTCCATACCCTTCGCACAAAGTTGGGTATCAAGGATTCAGAGCAACATTTGATACTCAAATACTGTGGCTGCCTGCACAAGTACATCCAGGAAGAGATACAATTCCTAAACATCCCCTCGCTCGGCGCAGCATACCGATATGCCGTCAAGGTCGAGCAGAAGTTTAAACAAAAGAAGCGAGACTTTGGATCTGCGAATCCAAAGCAGGGGAAAGGTGCCCCTAAACCACAGAAAAAAGGACAAAGCCAAGGCGGGACAACCCAAGACAACCAGCCGAAGCTGCAAGCAAAGAACAGCGCCGCGAAGCCGAGAAAGGACACTGGAAAATGGTGCGAGTTCCATAAGAGCTCCACTCACAACACAAGTGAGTGTCGGGCAAAGCAGTCACTGGTGGCTGAGCTAAAGGTTTCATAATCAGATGCATGTTCCAACTCTGAGTCAGAACTCGATAAGGGGTATGAAAAAGGGAAGCAGATCGTTGATGCGGATCCCAGCGCCACTGTTGCTACTGCAAAGATCCAGAAAAATGAACCTGAAGATCCAGAGGAGGAGGAGCGTCTCTTCCATTCCTAGATGTGGGTAAAGGGCTCCTCGATACAGTTCATTGTTGATAGCGGGAGTCAAAAGAACCTCATTTCGGCAGAGGTCGTGAAGCGGTTGGGCTTACCGACCATAGCACATCCACAACCATACACCATTGGGTGGCTTCACCAAGGACAAGATCTTCGCGTGAGCCAGCAGTGTCGCCTTCCATACAACATCAAGCCCTTCACGGATGAGGTATTGTGTGACATTGCTCCCCTTGAAGTTTGTGATGTATTACTAGGACAACCATACTTGTGGAAGCAGCATGCTATGTATGAATCAAGGCCCCGTGCTGTTATTATTACATTGGGAAATAAGTTGTTCAGGATACCAGAGGTAGCACCACCTACCGCCATCTCTTTGATTACTGCAAAACAATGCAATAAGATCATTTACAAAACCAGGAAATTTGTTTTCCTGATGATACACCCTCAAGGAAAGAAGAAGACAGTGGCCGCGGCCTCCAGACGAGGTCCCTCTGCACGACAACTACAGATGGACAAGATTGTGGAGGAGTACGAGGACATCTTCACCTCCCCGGTAGGGGTTCCTCTGCACTGTCAAGTCAAGCACTCCATCGATCTGACCCCAGGTGCACCGCTACCCAATGGACCAATTTATCGGCGCTCCTTTCTGGAGAACGATGAAATCAAGAGGCAAATTCAGGATCTCCTGTAGAAAGGTCACATCCGTCCGAGTTCATCGCCCTGTGGGAGCCCGATCGTGTTGGTACAGAAGAAGGATGGGACGTGGAGACTCTGTATTGACTATCGGACACTGAACAAGATCACTGTCCGTAATAGGTACCCGATCCCGCGGATTGATGACCTCCTAGACCAACTAAAGGGGGAGAAATATTTCAGCAAGATCGATCTGAAGTCAGGATATCACCAGGTACCAATCGAACCCTCTGATGTGTGGAAGACTGCCTTCAAATCCAAGGAGGGCCTCTTCGAATGGTTGGTTATGCCTTTCGGATTGACGAATGCTCCTGCAACCTTTATGAGGCTAATGGATGACATCTTGCGGCCATTCACCAACTCCTTTGTAGTAGTATACTTGGATGACATTCTGATATTCAGCCAGAGTTGGGAAGAGCACCTCCACCACATCCGACAGGTTCTCCAAACACTGCGACAACACAAGCTATGTGCCAATTTGGAGAAATGCACTTTTGGCATGACCCAGGTTCAGTATCTGGGATACATCATTGATGAACAGGGGGTGCATGTCGATCCAGCCAAGGTCCAAGTCATTCGGGACTGGCCCTCTCCAACCACTCTAATAGAGCTCCGCAGCTTTCTAGGTCTTGCCGATTTCTACCGCAGGTTTGTGTTGGGGTTTTCTCATATTTCTTGGCCCTTGAGTCAAGTCACCAAGGGAGGGGCGAAAGCAAATTTCTTTTGGTCTGAATCTCAACAGAAGGCATTCATGGAGTTGAAGGATCGCCTCTGCACGGCACCAGTGCTAGCGTTACCAGATTTACAACAACCATTTGAGGTCGAGACATATGCCTCTGACTATGCTATTGGGGCAGTCCTTACTCAACATGGACATCCAGTGGCATATCACAATGAAACACTTTCAGACACAGTCTGGAAGTACCCCACTTATGATAAAGAGATGTATTCCATTGTACAGGTCTGCCGACAATGGAAGCATTACATTTTGGGGAAGGAAACAGTCATCCACACAGACCACCGACCCCTGCAGTTCATACAGACCCAAGGGAAATTGCAGAATGATCGCCATCAGAAGTGGTCTACATACCTGCAACAGTTCCACTTGAATATCAAGTATAAGAAGGGCAACACCAATAATGTTGCAGATTGCCTCAGTCGACCACCGATCATGGCGTTAACCACTGTGCTCAACTCTTGTGGGCACGAGACTTCTGATTGGCCACTTCTCTACAAAAGCGACCCAGAATTCGGCCACACATACCAGACACTCTTGGAGGGTCGGCATGTTGCAGATTTTCACCTCCAGGATGACCTATTATGCCACCTCGGTCACCTTTGTGTTCCTTCAAGCGAGCGTGCCAAGATGATTTGGGAAGCACACTACAGTCGGGCTGCTGGGCATTTCGGGGTCGAGAAAACAGTGGCAAAACTGCAAAATTATTTCTATTGGCCGAATCTTCGACAGGATGTTGGGAATTACATCAGATCATGTACTGCCTGTGCCATTGCCAAACCAACCATTAAGAAGCACGGCCTCTATACCCCGTTGCCTACCCCTAGTCGACCTTGGGAATCCATCTCCATGGATTACATGTCAGGCCTTCCTTCCACTAAGCATGGAAATGACTGTGTTTTTGTGGTCGTCGACAGGTTCTCGAAGATGGCCATTATGGTGCCCTGCAAGAAGAATATCACAGCAGAAGCCACTGCTAAACTCTTCTTTGAACGAGTGTGGGTGCACTTTGGGATCCCACAGTCTATCATCTCAGATCGGGACAGTCGGTTTCTCAGCACATTTTGGTCCAGTCTCTGGTCAATGCTGGACACCAAACTCACGAAGTCCACAGCCTTCCATCCTCAAACTGATGGCCAGACAGAGGTTGTCAATAGGATGATTGTGCACATTCTGCGCATGTATAACTCAAAGCATCCACGCACATGGGACGAGAGCCTCCCCTATGTTCAGCACAGCTACAACCGAGCTCTTCACAGCTCCACTGGCCATAGCCCTTTTCAGGTGGGTTTGGGATTCCAGCCACTATGCCCCATTGATGTGGCCATGCCACTTGCAGCTACTCACATAAATTCAGCTCATGTCCAGTTCGAAACAGATAAGGCCACCAGCTTCATTGAGTGCATCCAACATATTCGCCAGCAGGTCCATGACATTCTTGAGAAATCAAATGCCAAGTACAAGCAACGACATGATCAACATCGGGTGCCACACAAGTTTCAGGTGGGCGACAAAGTCTGGTTGCATTTGTAAAAGGAACGCCTTACTGGAGCCTATCGGAAATTGAGACCACTCCGATATGGTCCTTACACCATTACTAAGGCTATGGGAGACAATGCATTTGAGCTCAGCATTCCCCCATTCCTTGGCCTGCACCCAGTGTTCAATGTGGACCGCCTTCGGCCATACTTTCCACCATTGCTAGACACATCCGACATTGCAGAACATCTCAAACCCACAAAATTAAATCCAGATTGCATGGAACAAGCTGCAACTGATCAGATCATGGACACACAGATCAAGAACACTCGCCAACAGAATATCCAACTGTATCGAGTTGTCAAAGCAGGCCAACTCCTTCAGCAGGGCAAGTGGCTCACCAGGGAACAAGTTCAGCAAAAGTTTCCTCATCTCATGGAGGAGCTCAACGCAATGGGGACCATTGCTTCCTAAGGGGGGAGAAATGATCTAGGTGGATATTGGTGGCCACCTGCCAAGTCCACCTGGACCCCCACCATTGTCTTTCTCAGCATTTTCAGTTTCCTTAATTATAGCACAACTTACTATTTTTAGCAGTTTTTCGGGTCCTGAACTTCCGGAGCCGTTTTGAGGTCCTAAACGACGTTTTTTTGGGAATCTAGGGGCAACATGGGTCCATGGAATGGATTGATGTTGTCCATTCCAACAATGGTAGTGCTCGGATAGATCTTTCTAACGAGCTATTGTATGCGTCAAACGGAGATCATATGCCAAAGTTACGACCCCGGGAAGTTGATGTACCAATTTACCCCAAACTGGGCCCACAGTTTGGCGTTTCATCTCCTAGGGTTAGGTTTTGGAATGTTAAGGGTTTTTCATTGTTTCTCAACAATAAATAGGCCTTCGAGCCTCATTGTAACATAGTTCAGAGGCATGTAGCCATCACATCTCTTCTCAGAGATAAGCTACCATCGCCCTAGCTGGTTTATTTCCATTTCTGGTTGTAAGCATATTTCAGTATTTTTCCATTAGTGAAATGAAGTATTATTTCCGCTGCATCTTTGTGTATATGGTTATCTCTGTAATTTGTTGCGTTCCTGTTTAAATCTGGATCACCAAAAATCTAGCTTCATGTAACTGGTATGTTGAAATAATTAATTTCTTGTTGAAGCTAGAGATCCCTTCAGGATTTACTCAAAGTCAGGCTAGAACTTTGAAACTTAGGGCAGCAAAGTATTGCATCAATGAAAATATGCTTTACTGGAGGGATCCATCTGGAATATTTTTAAGGTGTCTGGACAAAGAAAAATCAAAAGAATTTATGCACCAGTTTCATAACAGCATGTGTGGAGGGCACCATTATTGGAAAACTACAGCCCATAAAATTCTTAGAGCTGGGTACTATTGGCCCACTTTATTTTCTGATGTATTTTCTTTTGTTAAATCTTGTGACAGGTGCCAAAGATTTGAAGGAAAACAATAGTTGAAGTCCCTGCCCCTAAAACCAATTCAGGCAAAAGGACCTTTTCAGTAGTGGGGCTTGGATTTTATTGGAGAAATTAATCCACATTCCAGTGGCCAGCATAGATGGGTATTAGTAGCCACTGATTATTTCACTAAATGGATTAAAGCAGTCCCTACAAGGAAGGCTGATCATAATGTGGTCATGAAGTTTTTAATTGAAAATATCTTCAGCAGATTTGGTTGTCCACACAAACTAATCAAAGATAATGCAACAGCTTTCAGGGAAAAAGAGCTGGCGGAGATGTGTGATTAAATGTATATCAAATTTGTTCATTCCACCTCATATTATCCACAGGGAAATGGTATAGTAGAATCCTGTAATAAAATTCTGATAAGGATAATTAAAAAGCTGTTAGAGGACAATAAAGAGAATTAGGATTCAAAGCTCAAGTATGCACTGTGGGCTGACAGAGTGACCATTAAAAAATCCACAAGCAATTCTCCTTTCAAGCTGGTATATGGCACTAATGCTGTGTTCCCAATTCAATTAATTCTCCCTGTGGAAAATTCCTTCAAGAAGAGCAGAATGAGGAAGAGGAAATGGTAAAGAGGATCACTGATTTAGCAGAGGTACATCAGATTAGAGAACAACTGGTTGAAAAGGCTGCAACACATCAGAAAAAGATCAAGGAAGCCTTCGAAAAGAAGGAAAAATCAAATAATTTTAAGGTTGGTGACTTGGTTTTGAAATGTGATGTACTAAAGGAAAAGAAAGGAAATCATGGGAAAGTTGATGCTTTCTAGACAAGGCCTTTCATCATTTCATAGGTTCAAGGGAACAACCCCTTCGTACTGAAAAGTATGGGAGGGGAGGCAGTTTTTGATGGCCCAGTTAATGGGCGGTTTTTGAAAGTTTATGTTGTTTAAGGTCTTTGGGCCTTAAAAAGTTGTAAATATTATGTTCTTAGTACAGATGCAGTAGACTCCATGCCCAATGGAACACTAGGAATTTTGGTTAATTTTCTTTCAGCTGGAAAGGCAATGGTCTGCAGGTTCTTGAGACCTCACAGGGAGGATCTCATCCCCAGAAGGAGCCAGTGTTAGCTCTGCTACAGTTTGCAACATTTGATGGATAAAAATAGGTGTTGAGTAGTGCTAGTTTGGTTGTATAAGGCTGGCAGCAGACTTTCATGCTTTCTCCTTCATTTTCCCTTTTCTCCTTATAACTCCAACACATCCGTTTCCTCCTTCCTCCTAAATTCCCCTTATTCCCCTTTAAACCCCTTTATCCCTATTTCTGTGTCAAAACCCCGCCTAAACCATTTTTTACCAACGCCCGGGCTTCTTTTTGTTTAAAACCTATAAAAACCCTCATAACTCGTTTAAAACCCATATAACCCATGTTGCGTTTAGTCCCCAGAGCTAAAGGTTTTAACACTTATAACTACGCGCATTTGTCAAAACATAACCTATTCACGGGCCCCTTACCTGTCACATCACCTGTCATATCAACCAAACATCTGCGTTAACCGTGCCTTTTCTCTCGGTTGTCCGATCATCCTACCTTATCATCTGACGGTGTTCGCAAGCCTTCACCCCGTAAACCGCTCGTTCATTAGCTCGTGGAAAAGTGGTTTCCCCCGCCGACCTACCTGCCATGCGTTATCATATTACTACATCGCACTGCCCTGAACATAAACCACCATAGCTTGAAAGCGGTGTGGGGAATACCGCCCGCCCACGAAACCACTTGTCCCCCGCTCATTAACGCGCTCGCATCTCCACCACCCATCAGCCGTCGGATCTCCCCGATCATGATTCGACTGTCCATGATCCTACTTTTCAAATTTCTTCCTGATAGCTTCCATAATCCAATCTACACCGTCCATTTACGCGATCTGACGGCTGCTATTGATCTCTGCGCCTCTGTGTCTTCCATTGCCTCCCACCATCAGATCTAGGCCGTCCATCTGATCCATCCAATGACCATCGTTCTTTCTCAGTTCCTCATCCATTTTCAATGTATTTTTCAGTGTTTTTGTCCTGTTTTGTGCGCGTGAAGAAGGAAGAGATGATTCAATGCTCTGCGCATTAAATTCTCAGCTACCTGCATTCATGTAACAACACAATCAAGGACAAGAAGGACAACCTCGAGCAGATCAAGGTATTAACCAGTCATGGAGCCTTGTACACATTACATTCCATATGCTCAGAAAAGGACAAAAGAGCAGCAAAAAGGTCGATTTATTCATTAAGGCCATCAGATTGTAGCAGACAAATTATCAGAAGAGTTAATATGTGTGGGTGGTCCATTATGACCCCTGCTCGTGGAACTCAGGAGAGTGTTTTTGTAAACAAATTCTATATATACTCAGGAAAAAGATGTAATGGCGTTGATGAATGTTATTTTGTTGTAAGCTTCAACTTCTGGAGACTGTAACTGTTATGATACCTGCAGCGTCTGATCTTCATTTCCAGCTAATGCAAGCTTCTTTTGATGTTAATTTCTCACTGTCCACTTCTTCTTCTTTCTTCCAGGCTGTGCCTGTTATGCATTTATTCATGTGCTGTAGATGTTTAGCATTAGAGGGGCTGTCATCCCACCTCTGTGTTAGAATTTAGCATGTATCATTGAATTTGTATGCAGGTTTCTGTTGTTTTAATGCCAGAGAGTTGTCATCCCATCTGTGTATTAGGAAATAGATTTACAAACTTTTAAACTAGTTGCAGCTGGCCATCACAGGGTCCTGTGCATCTGCTGGTGTGATTAGTATTCTCCATCATCACTTTTTTTTGTAAAACTGTGAGTAAATTGGTGGCTTAAAGCCTTGTAGTCTGGGGTTGTTCACCCATGTCTGGGGTTAAGCATAGTAGGAGTGGTTATCTGGCTTGAATATGCAACATTTCTTACATTCATCCACCAATTTTCCAACATTTTGTTGAGTTTGTAATGTTCCCAAGCATCTCTGATATACAACCTAGGAGAGTTTTTTGGGTGATAAAAGGGGCACTAGTTGATGAAAGATAAGAATATGGAACATCTTTGTTTGCATCAAGTCATTCATTTGAAGATGTGAATTCTGATGGTGTGCAAGAAAATATGAGTGATTTTTAAAAATTGTCTAAGACAATTTCTGTAACTGGTGTTTGCATCGTATCTTGAAATAAAATTTTTAATTTCCATATGGTGTTAAATCAGAAGTTATGAGTCATTTTGATGTTGTTCGATTATATGTTTTAATTATGATGATTTTTATTGTTTAGAATATCTACAATGCAACAATAAATTAGAGATATAATGTATGCTTCATTCAATCTATTATCACTGAAAATTCCAATGCCAAAATTTCAAAACCGCTCACATTAGTTTGATGCGCATAAAGCCTTTTTGTAGTTTCGCAGCGCAACATGTTTAGGTGGTTTCGTAGCGCATAATTCATATTTTGCACTGGCTGCGCTACGAAATTGGGGAAATGAGTTCATTGCCTGATGTTGAGAGGCAAGCTATATTCAGGGAAGCAAAACAACACAACCATAGCCCACCCATATCACCTCTGTCTCCTATGGGTTCTGTGGGAATATCTGACTCGACATGTCACTATATGGGTGCTGGATCTTATCATCAATATACAAATAATACTGCTGTGTTTCATTCTCAAGGTTTTTCCTTTAATCCCGCTACATTGGCAAGATAATGTTCATACAGGGAGCTCTTCCAAACAACTGTTAATTCAATATGCAACTGCAATATCTGAAGGTGGATGCAGAATAGACAGATTCGCGGTTTTGTTTCAAAATAATTTCACCATCAGAACATCATAGGGACTGTGGAGGCAGAGCGGATTTCTGTTGATCATGTTGCACACTTAAAACCCTCAGATGAAGATATAAAGATGGCAGTATGACTTCTGGGAAGAACGGGCTTTTGCCACCTTTTCTTGTTTATAATTTGCAAAAAAGTCTTGAAGAACAGAAAGATATCCTAAGGAGCTTGTTCTTGCTGTTGACATAGAGCATTTAAATCTGTTTGCTGGCCTTGCTGATGGTGTTTAGTGTTTGGTGCAAGTTCAGTCAATATTATCAGAGGATGCTAAAATTGGGATATTACTTGAATATCTCGAGATTAGTTTTAATGAGATGCTGTAGGTGATGTTTTTTACAGGCATATTTCTCTGATTTAAGTAGTCAACTTCCAGGAGCTATTTAGAGCAGCTGAAAGAATATTTTCGAAAATTGAAAGAGGTTTTTATTCCTAACATACTGAACTAGAAAAACCTCTTTCAGTTTCTTCAAATTGATTATGAGCTGGGAGAAACGAGTGACTAAAAGTTGCGCTACGAAACTGCTGTAGGTGCAGTTTTTAATTTCCTGTTTTACACATCTTCTTCAAGGATTGATTCTGGGCAGCTGGAGTAGTTTTTCAAAAAACCAAAGGAGGTTTTTGTTCAGCATGGATTGTTTCACAAAAGCCTCCTTCAGTTTTTCCAAATACGTTTTCTGCGAGAAGTTATAAGCTCTGTCCCAAGACCTATTTTTCAGCCAGAACAGAAGCTTATATTTCATGTCATCTTCACTTACCATTATATCAGCAATGCAAGAAAAAGAAGGTGAGATACATCAGAATGGTTAACAGGCAATTGAGAGCTGGGATTAGAAGCAAGAAGAAACAAATTTAAAGCTTAAAGATACAGCTAAGTCAAATAGCTGCTAATTGATGTTGTTGTTCACTGAAAGGTGTTGTTCTAAGTTTTGTTAAATTTTGGCTTAGTTTCATTATTTTGAGGACATATAGGTCTCTGCCACATGTAAAGGGGGTTAAGAGAATCAAAGGTCCAAGCGGAAAATTCCTCAAGGTAAATATACACTGTTTTGGCAAATTCAGCAGTTTCGTAGCGCGCTACGAAACTGCTGTAGGTGTTGTTTTTGAACGAAGACAAACAGTTTGATGGGAAGATCAAAAATTTGCCAAAGGAAACACCTAAGGAACATTAAGGAGACCACATGAAGCCAACATAAGCCATTCAAATGATGACAGGTGTGCCTTTTTTATAAAGTGAAGTGTTTTTGTCTCAAGTTAAAGTCTTCATCATAAAGGCACTTTATTTTCGGTTATTAGGGTTTGGAAGGAGGTGCATACGAGGAATATTGTTTTGGCTTGTACACCTGCCCATCAACGAAGCCTCCAACACATCTGAAATATGGTGATACTCATCAGTTTTGGGGTATTAAAGAGCTGGGGACATGCTGCTACATTTTCGAAGAGTGGTGGAAGACAAGGACCGGAAAAACAGGGGTTTTTATCCTAATGATTAATGAACCATCAACGCATTCAGTATCCAAAGCTAGCTTGTTCATTGCATCCTCTTCTCAGCTATCTCGGCCAAACTGAAAGGAGACAGGTGTCAAAGAGCAAAGAAGGATCATGATACGAGGAAGATAGAATTAGAGATGTAGTTTAATTAGGACTCTTTGTAATTCCAGTTCAGCACTTATTGTATTTAATGAGTCAGTTAATTAGTAGATAGGGGTAATTAGTAGCAGTCATCGAGCTCCCCTCATGCTGGAGGAGGAAGCTCAAAGTAGTTAAGGATATGTTTCTATATATAGATCAAACTTGGATGTAAGGAGGGTTGGATGTTTTTGAGAAACAGAGTTTATTTTGGCTTATGTAAGAACTTGTTTTCAGTAATACAAATGACTGCTTTTTCTTCTCAGGATTCATACATTGTTTCAGATGCTCAAGATATATGTGGTTTTGTTTTATCCTTTATGTTTTACAGCTTTATAGATACACAATCACTCAGAATTCACTCTGTTGCTCTGATTTCCTGTGTGTATTTGTAAGTTGAGGTTTATTTGAGAGGTGTCTTGAGTGTTTAAACATTACATGCCCCGACTTCTATGAATGAGTGGTTTTATAGTTTGCTGAAATGATGATTAACTCCACGAGCCCAATGGAAATCTTTGTAAGGTTTGTCCAGCCAATTTATATGTTAAATTTACTTTGCAAGAGTTAGCCATCTCATCAATATTTAAAATCAATAACCCTTTGAGAGAGCCCTCTCAGGCTAAGGAGGCTAAGCCTTAGTCAAAAGTCTGGTTTGAAATAGTTACACAGAGTCTGACTGATTAGCAGCCTTCAGTGCTTGATTTTGTGATAACACAATCTACAAATAATGACATTTTGATTAATTTAGTCATGTAATTTGTTCATAATGTCATGGTTTTTTAATTTTATGGTTGAAAATTTTCCAATTTTTTTGTATCTTTAACGTTATGGTTGAAAACAATTAGAATTAGCGATATTTAGTGTCATGTTATTATATGTTTAACAACATGAATGAAAATTAATAGAATTTTGATGTGTTTCAGATCCCATTATTTTATCTTTATCGTCAATACTAAAACATGTTGATATTATAGTTAGGAAAGAAAAATGTTATTCTACCAAAAACATTAGTGTGTTTTTTTCCTCAAAAACAACTATTTTCTTGCACATAAAAATTCAGTTTTACTGACATTTTTAAAAACGTTGAAAATTGACCCTAAAAGAAATCATCGTTCTAGTATCAACACTTTTCATTTTCAGGGTGTTTTTTGCACAAAGAATTCATTTAAAAAAAAACCATTGTTCCAGTATACACACTTTTCATTTTTAGCATTGTTTTTCATGTTTTTTTGGGGTTTTTTGGCCAGAGTTCCCGTTTTGAGTTTATAGTTCCCGTTTCAAAGTTTACATTGTTAGTTCCTGAAGTTTTCTACATAGGGAACCTTTAAATATGCTTCAGTTCTAGTATACTTATTTTATATCATTAGGCAAACATATTTCAATTTTCCTTACAGAAATTAGATGAGCAAAGGAATGCCCAATCAGTAAGTATGTTGATTAGTTTTTATACACAGTCTCTTGCTTATTAAATAGTAATGTTGAGCCAAAGATAGGACCTGGAATCAAAAGATTTCTTCATCTTAGTGAGCAGACCAAAACAGGTGAGTGGTACTTGTACCAAAATTATACAAAAATTAGTGTGTATGGGTGTGAATTGCCACCTTACAGGTTGACAAAGTTTGTCCCAATGATAATTTTCTCATTATAGTACATCAAGCAAATGATTAACATGGGCGATCTACATTTTGTGGCAGCCAAGAAGAAATCCCAATTTAAAATTAAAACATAGGTGGGCCCTTTCATTTGCAATACCAGGGCAGCAGCTAAAGAAGCAGATATCCTCCTCAAGCATATGAACTTCAAACTCAGTTTCACCTGGTCATATGACCCCTTGGGAGTAATTTCAAAGCTAAGAGTAGAACAAAAGAATACTCCCTATACTCACACTCCCAGAACCGAAATTGAAAGATACATGAACCAGGATCAATGGCAGGAGAATACTTTACAGGAGGCAGAAGAACAGGTTCTCTCAACAACGACAACACAGACTCCAACACCACAGGAGAAGCATGAAAAAAGGCCAAGGGAAAATGTTTCCCCTACAGTCACATAAATCCAGTAGAAAGAGTTTATGATTTACAAGAAGAGACAAAGGTCAAATCCAACAGAAGAATTATTTCAAGAGGAAAATGTAGAGTCTACTATTATTTTGACAGTTCCCCATACTTTTAATAGGAATGAAGATATTTTTGTAGTATCTCCATCCTCTTTGGCCTCCCAAGAGCCATTATATACTTCTCATTCAGGGGAATTGGTTCATTACCAAGCTAAACCAAATATATTTTCCAAATATAGAGAAATTAAAAAGAAGAATGAGATGCTAAAAGCTACAACTTATACACAGTTTTGGAAGTAGAAAACATCCTCACAGAATAGGCTACTCTCTGCCTTTGATATAGAGAAATGGAAAATGTAGATAGCCTTCCTACAGGCTGAGGTCCCTTTCCCAAACACTCCATAAGATTACAAGAAATCAATCTTTTCCTCCAATACTGATCAAATTCATCCAATTGATCAAATAGACCTGCATAAGAAAACAAGGGAGATGTTGTACTCGACCTTGAAAACTTCAACAATAGAAGCTTCTAGACCGCAAGCTTCAATCAACAACATTTAATCACAACTCAAATTAGAGAAGATTTCTTCTCTAGCTAAATACACAAAAATTAAGTCTTTAGAAAATCTAGTAATTAAATTGGGATATGATCCCATCAATGTGAAAGTTGCAGAAGAAGTCATTAGAAGGAAGAGTGATGACATTGCAGCACTCAAGAAGTAGCTCAAGATTCCCTCCACAGAAGGCCCGCAAACTAAGGAAGTTGGATAGTTAGAGAAGGAAAAGGAAGACATGTTAAGAATTATTATTGAACAAAGTGGACAAATAAAAGAAATGCAGGTTGAGATGGAAAAATTGTTAAAGGAAAGAGAACAATCAACATAGTTGGCAGCCATTCCACTCACAATAGTTCATGTTGCATCTATTTCAGCAGCAGGGCATCCACTTCAACAACCATCATAGTTGAGGCACAATCTACAGATTCTTCAGAAGAACTAATCAACGCAATGGATGACCTATCAATCAAAGGAAAAGAAATTGAGAAGTTGAAAACCCAATGAAATAATCGCCAGGAGAAGAAGTTGAAAATGACAATGCATACTTAGCAGATCTGCAAAAGACTCATAAATTAACCTAGAAAATTGAACAGTTGGAGAATGAGTCTGCAATGGCACAAACACTAGCACAGGAAAAAGAGAGTATTTGGATAGAAATAAATGAGGCCATGACTGAAATATGGACCTCTATTGAGATCATTTTCGAGCAGGAGGAGTTAGTACACAAATCAAAGAGGTCATTGAAGAAGTTAAAGAAGATTTAGGACTGAAGCCAGGTGAAGCCACTACTTTAATCAGGATTTTGAATTCAAATACCAAAGAAGAATTAGAGGAGTTTGAGATTGAAGACGGGACAAATACAATTTTGGAAGTGAGGAGAGTCCTTATAAAAATGATTCTTATGCTTCAATTGGAAAACAAGTTCCCCAACTTAGAGTCCAGCATTTAGAAGTTCCACAGGAAATTCAATGTGCTAAATCTAAAGGGGTTTCCAAGTTTGATAGGAATTGGAGAGAAATTGATTCTGTTAGATAATTATCAGAAGAAGTTGTATACTGCAGCCAAGGATAAGTCAAGGTTTGATACCATCAAAGGAAACATCACATGAAAAGCCTTAATGGAAGCTTTGGATTTTGACTTGCTTATCAAACATGAGATAAAGCATTTATTCATTATCAAACCTACTTTTCAAAAGTACATCGAGGTGGATGAAACCTACAGGAAGCTATTTAAATTATCCACTCCAGATGAAGACAGATGGGACAAATTGTGCCAATTACTTGGGTAAAATAACTTTTCACCTTCCACAATAAAGCAATACCTTTTCAGGTCGAGTCATCACGAGCATTCTTCGAAGATAGTGCAAGAGGACTACAACAATTTTAGTTGCCTACATTTCTGTACTATTTTTGTAAATTGTTTTTAATATATTTTGTAAAAAATCTTCATTTTTCAAATCAATATTTTTTCTTAAGTTTTGTATAAATACTTCATAATTTGAAGTGCAAATGTTGGGACTTGTATCAAGAAAGCATACTTTGATGTAAAGTTGTTCACTGAGCTAAAAGTGACCATTTCTTTTATACATAAGATCGTTCCAGGATTCATGTGTCAGACAAATTGGTGATATTTTTTCTCTTGTAAACTTGTTATATATCTATTTTTCATATGTCTTTCTTATGTATATTGTTTAAAGAAGATGAAGGGATGAACTTGTTTAATTACACTCTATCCTGACTTATAAGCAATATATATGTTTTCAAACTGAGATTTAATATAGAATTCATGTTAAAATTCTCCATGTTTAATTGAATCTGAATCTTTTCCTCCCTTTCACTCCACAAAGCTTCAAAGATCCAATAGCCTGCCTACCTTGCCCTATTTCAATATGTTTTGATATTTCTATATCTGATCACCCTAAGAATTTGACTCCATTTCCCAACGAACTTTTCTTGTAGTTTCAAACAAACATTTAAAAAAACCAAAATCTGAACCTAATAACTAGCCTAAAATCCCACAACAACAAATCTAAATCCAATAGCGAGATCCCTCTCTTAGTTTAGAAGGGCTAGATTCTAAGCTTACAAGTGGTTTTGTGGTTCCCTCTGGGTTTCTCTCACAACCTTGGGAAATTATGGAGTGATAACATCCTAGCGACCATACTAGGGACTTCGAACAAATCTGATAACAGTTCAATTTTTCGTTGGTAAATATATATATATATATTTTTTTTTTTTTTTTTTTATAATTTATTTATTTATTTATTTTTTAATTAATTAATTTATTTTTATAGCCTGCCTACCTTGCCCTATTTCAATATGTTTTGATATTTCTATATCTGATCACCCAAAGAATTTAACTCCATTTCCCAACGACCTTTCCTTGTAGTTTCAACCAAACATTTAAAAAAACAAAAATCTAAACCTAATAACTAGCCTAAAATCCCACAAAAACAAATCTAAATCCAATAGAGAGATCCCTCTCTTAGTTTAGAAGGGCTAGATTCTAAGCTTACAAGTGGTTTTGTGGTTCCCTCTAGGTTTCTCTCACAACCTTGGGAAACTACGGAGTGATAACATCCTAGCGACCATACTAGGGACTTCGAACAAATCTGATAACAATTCAAATTTTCCTTGGTAAAATTTTATTTTTTATTTTTTATTTTTTTATTTTTTTATTTTTATTTTATTTTTTATTTATTTTTATTTTTATTTTTTATTTTTTTTATTTTTATTTTTTATTTTTTATTTTTATTTATTTTTATTTTTTATTTTTTTATATTTATATATTTATATTATATTATATTTATATATATATATATATATATATATATATATATATATATTGTTTTTTTTTTCAGAGCTTAAAGTTATTTCTAGGTTTGTCACTAAGAAATAGATTTGAATAAGGTTGTTTGACACTTATATGTATTATATATTTGTAAATATACTACTATAGATATGGCTCCTAAGAAGATATATACTAGAGCTAATCCAGATCCTAAACCACAAAAAATGTAGACAATCCTGAAAAAATTCTCAGAAAGAAGAGTTTAACTGAGAGCCAAGCAGATAATACTCCACTGCCTAGACTTAATTATCTTCCTGAAATTTTAGCAACTATAGAGGATCTTGAATTTGATTTAGCTTTTGAACATAGTCTCTTTCGTACTAAATCTGAGAGCTTTGTACCTAAAACTATTTTTGAAGAAAACATTTTAAAACCTTACATTCCTAAGCATCAAACTATTAATCCAGACTTTGATGAAGATGTCATCAAACAATATAATAAGCTTGAAGTGTTGGTATCTGAATTAGATCAAGCTATGCATAAATCTCTTGAATCATATAGATCTTCACCTTCTTCTTCTACTGCTTCATCACCAAACCCACTAGTAACTCCATCTAGTTTTACTACCCACCAGTAATTCCACCTAATACTACCATCCCTCCACAAATTCACCCTGTTTCCATTACACCTCCAGTAATTCCACCTATCACCAGTGTACCCATTTCATCTACTATCCCTACCACCACTATACCAACACAACAAACCACCATCCCACCCCCTTTAATACCTTCCACATCCACATCTATTGTAGTTACATCTTCCTCTCATTTACCTATTATGACAGGTCGTTATGCCCTCCTGGTCTTACCTAGACAACTCAATTCCATGCCACAATATTATCAGAGTAGAATACCTCATGGCATAGGGCCAATAACTTTTCAATAACATATAGACAAAATGAATGATTAATTAGACTTGCAAGAAATCGATGATGATGATGATGTGAAGTTGAGACTATTTGCCCAAAGTCTCACAGAATAAGTTAAGAAATAGTTTAAAGCATTTCCAGCTACCTCTATCCCAGATCTCCAACAATTTCACCAAACTTTCCTCACAATATGGGAAGTAAAGAAAAACCCTCTTTAAATATTAGTTGAGTGTGAGAGTATCAAAAGAGCCCCTAGTGAAACAGTCTGATACTATTGCACAAGATTTAATAAAATTTACAATTTTATCCCAACCACAATATAACCCCCATCAGGACTAGCTCTAATCAAATTCCCAGATGGATTTGAACCAAGAATGTCTTACCAACTTAGAGAGAGAAACCCTGCTACCCTTGAGGAAATGCAGAAAAATGAAGTTAGTGTAGAAGCTAATCTGTTGGCAAATAGAACCAGACTAAAAGCTGAGAAGAGAGTCACTATTAAGGAAGAACCTTCTCCTTCCTCATCAGATGCTAAGTTCAATACATTAGTTAAAATAATGGATAAAATGATGGAAAGGATAAGTTTAATTGATATGACTCCTCCAAGAGAAAATCAAGATGTCCCTCCAATTAGAAATCCTTGTTTTAGGAGAAACTCACCTCAAATCAAACTAAGAGAACAAAGAGGCCTAACTGATCAACAACAAATTAGACCTCCTTTCCAATAGAATTATGCAGATGTAGAATCTGAGTTACCAGAGGATCATGAAGAAAATCAAATAAACTTATTTGAGGAAGACCACATTTTCTTAAGTAAGGAGGAGCATGATCTGCTCTTGTTGTCTCAACCAGAAATCCTCCCTTTATAGTCAAATGATTATAAACAAGGATACTAAAATTCTATCATGGAGGTGCACAAACAATACAATTTGAGAACTAAAAAGGTTGCTGAAAATCCTCCCAAGAAAATTCAGAATGACACCCCTTCTACTAGCCAGTCAAAAGATAATACTCAAAATGAGATCTCTAAGAAACATGATCTAAATATCAAATAGATACATAAGCTTCAGACAACTTTCAACATTGAAAATGGCTTGGCTAAAGTGAAAATTTCTATTCCTCTTACAAATTAATAAAAAAAAATGCATATAGACCTCAAGTCATGAAGGCTCTAAAGTTAGGGGAAGGGACATACACGACCAACTTAACTGATGACCAACTTGAGTTGTTGTTTGGACATGAAGTTGAAAGGAAGTCTCAAGAAGGTAGTATGTCACCTTTCTATATCAGTTTAAATTTTCATGACAAAATCCCGCACAATGCAATGCTTGACTCTGCTGCCTCACACAACCTTATGCCTAGAGCCATCATGGAGAAGCTAAGATTAGACATCACAAGACCTTACAAAGACTTATATTCCACTAGTACAAAATGAGAGATTAGTGACTACGTGACTAAAAACGTTAGTCACCACAATTATTTCAAGTGAATTACTACTAAACTTGAGCAATTTTAAGTGACCGAACTAAAAACAACTAACTTAACTAATTTAGTCTAAGGATAAAATATATGACTAGATATTAAGTGACTCAACTAAAAGTGACTAACTTAAATGACTAATTTAGTCTAGGACTAAAATATATGACTAGATAATAAGTGACAAAATAAAAAAAATGATTAATGTAAATTAAAAATGATTAGTGCTTTACTTGTAAGGACACAATATCATATTTTTACTTGTTCATGTTGGATTTGATAGATCTAGGTAACATATCTATGGCACAGTAAACACTCTTAAGCTTCACATGGGTACATGAATGCATGAAACACCTTGATATTTAACCTCTTTATAAATAATTGCGAAAAGGGTTTACAAATTTGCATCATGGTCAAATTTTGTTCTTGATGCATTTATTTCTTACATTTTTTGAACACATTTGACATTTTAACCACACCCTTACACAAATAAATTCATGGGAACATGAAATGACTTGGTTCATAAGGCTAACAATTCACTATTTTTAAGATTGACTTGATGGTTTACTTGCCTCCCTTTTCGTAGATGTATGATCACTTTCTAATTTGAAATGCCACATCCTAACACACGTAATGAGATAGTGATCGAAGCCCAATAATGCCACTATTGGTTCATTTTGCACACAATTTAGACAATGCACACAATTCTTAAATATTTGATGTTGACATATGGAATTTCTTATTATTTAGGGGTGATTTAAAACTTACATTGATCTCTAGTATTAATGGTAATTTGGTCTAAATACATAGTGGTTATTGTGCTCACAGGCTAATGGTATTTCTCATGGTTCATTAGTTGTAATTACACACTTTGGAATCTTACAAATACATCGTTTGGGTCACAATTCTATGGTTACAAACTACCCAACTATAAATGGTGATAAATTGATGACATTTGAATGTTACAAATGTGTAAGTAGCCCACATTCAACTTTGTTGTCTTCATTGTCCTTAGTAACAACAACAAGTTTGAATATTTTCTTTATTTATCATCGCAAACACATAACTCTTTGTTGTCCCAAACATAGTTAATACTATTGGTGTATGATATCTTAATTGTGGAATGGTCTCTTGATGATGATAACAAATTGTCAATCTCCAATGCTCATGAATACGATGAATGAATGATCTAATGCCTTACTTGTATGGACAATTTACGATTCATTTTCTATTTTTATTGTGCCATTGTATATATGCTTCACTAGCATATCATGTTATATGGTTAATTGAACAAGATTTATCTTTCATTTTTCAAGTATAATTTCATTGCACGAATAAGCATAGTTGTCTAATTAAAATCATTCAAAATTTGTTAATAATTCATGGTTTGTTTGACTATTCACACACTTATCCTTGATCTTTTACTTTCAGAGTGAGTAGTGTCAAATCACTAGTCTTCGTTAAGGAACTTCCCTTCATTACTCAATGACCTATCTTAGCTCGATCTTTAAGGATTGCCCCCTTGACAAGGATATCCTTCTTGTAGTCTAAAGAGTGAGAGAATGCCACCAAGGTGACATTGGGTGGCTTGCTTGAGAGTTTCCTTTTAGGCATTCTGGGTGGGGTCAAGATTCTTTTTTTCTATGAGAGTGTTTGAGTGGATATACAATTTAGAAAGTGCTTACAAGGAATTAGTTTCCTTTATTGCCATCACTTAAACCACTTCCAATAAAATCATCTACTTTTAATAACATCTAATTTTGATAGAAAATTAATTCAATAAAATAAAAAAATAAGATTATTATTGTTACTGTTATTTTTTTGTATATGAGAGAATAGATAACTATAGCGAGCTTGTACTTAAGGATCGATTCTATTCACTACCACAATCACCTCCAAGTGTACCCACATTGCCTCACACATGGCACACTGAGCTAATCGAAGTTTAAACCAAAAACATCATAAGAAATGCGTTAACAACCCATTCTATCATCAACTAATCTACACCATGGGGCAAATTAAAACTAATATTAAAAAATATAGCCAATTTATTTGATTTGAAAATCAATTTTAATATCTAATTTGAGGAAACTCCGCAAAATAAAATTTAATGTGAAAAATGTTAAGCAAAATAAAGTTGGGGTAAATTATAAAAATAAAAATAAGTAAAGTGAAATATAAATTTAATAATTGTAATTGTAATTGTAATTAATAATTAAATAATGTTACTCCTAATTTACGAAGTGCGAGAGGGACAAAATCTCTTCATATACAAACCCTTTTTAAAGTGAAAAGAGATTTGATCCCCTATACTATTGGTAAATCCAAAATTAAGATAGATCCCAGCCAGTTTTATATCAATTTATATAATTGAAAGTAAAGAATGATTATTTGAATGAAAAGTTACTTTAAAAAATATTTGTAATTTCCTCAATTTGAAAATAAAATAATTATTTAATCTTTCTCAAATTACAAATAACTTTGAAAAATACATATAAATAACCAAAAAGAAATTTATATTAATTAAAATAAAATAAATTTCAATTAATTGAAAGTTAAAATAATATTATGATGAATGAAAAGTTGCTTTCTATTTTCAATGAGAGCAAAGATATTTGTAATTATTTTATTTAAACTTTGAATTACAAACAACTTAATAATTTAAACTATATAGGTCGTAAATTTGGGGTTTTGGGTGATTTCGTGGTAAACCCTAGGGGTTATAGATACATCCTTCCTTGATAATTGGAAATGTAAAGGCATTGTTTTACAGCCTGACACTGTTTCTGTGAGGGTAGAATTGATCTAGATCTTTGTGGTGGGGCTGGATTTTTAGTGGATCTGCGTGTTTCGTGCCCCCGAAAGCTAGGCATCTCAACCATCCGAGTGATTTCAGATTCTATCAGTGCTACAACTAGTTGGGAATTAGAGGAAGACAATTGTAGTGAGTTGTTGAAACCCGAAGGAAAGCTAGTAGGGTTTTAGATTCAAAGGTCCTTGTAATGGAGACGTGGTGGGTGCTTCCGATGTTGGTTATATGCTTGGCAGCTCGAATTGTTGCCGAAAGGATCAATGGATGCGGAGGTTTCATCGAGGCAAGTCCATCTTTGACAAAGTTGAGGAAGCCTTTGGATTCAAAGCTCGACTACTCTCACAATGTTGATGGGATTCATATTGTTGATGGTTTGGTGAAGGACAATACACAATGTGCTCCAAATGGATATTATTTTATCCATGTATATGACAAGGGATCTTTTATAATCTGACTCAAAGGTCTAGATGGATGGTCATGGGAACTATATCAGGTTCCTGTATCAATGGATCACAGTTGCAATGGAAATGAAGACATTAATTTTCGCTTTAGTGGTTTCACTATTTCTAAGAAAGTGTTGGGGGCAGTTGGAGCAGAAAGTTGTCCAGAGATAAATGGAGGTCCTACCAATTTGAAGGTTGAACTCATTTCCACCAATAATGACCTCATTAATGTTGTGTTTATGTTGCAAGGAGGCAGTTACACAGATGATAGGAAGTAACTAGGTGAATATCGAATATCCCCACTGACCACAACAGTAGAATGTGATTCTTGTCTTCAATTTTCACCATCACATATTGATGTGACAATGATTGGACCAATGCTTGGTATTGAATTTATATAGGTCCTTGTTGATATCTGTGGATCAATGATAGGCAAGGTAGGATGCGACTCCTCGATTTCTCTGGTTGTGACTTCTTGTTTTTCTTCAACACAGGTGCACTTCTTGCTACATTAGCTTTTACTCTTTGTCATTTTTTTTAAACAATTTCATTTTGTATAAACACTTTATAAAAATCATTTATGTGTATGAACACTCTGTAAAATCCATTATTAGTAAGGAAATTATGAATCTCATCGTAGGGTTGCTTTAACAAAAAGTTCGAGCAACATGTGACAGAGTCTTGGAGAACTTTGGTACAACATTAAAGATAATATATTTGGGTGCTACCTAACAATATGGAGTTGAGGCATTGATTTTGAAGAGGTTTCCAGCTTAAAGGGAACCTCACCTCGGTATTGACTCAACAAGCATAGAATGGGAAGAAAATTTTTAGGGTCATGAGGATAATCATTTACTAGTGGGGCTCATGAAGATTTTTAAGCCTCGACAAAAGCCAATTTCCGGAGCATGGACTTTGAAGAGTACATACAAGATCCAAATCCATCAAAGTGGGGAAGCAATTAAAGTCCATATTCATTTTGTGGAATCCGTTAATGCTTATGTAGGAAATGTTAGAGGGCATGAGAGTGCCAAGAATGTATGGCTACACTGCAAACTTCAAAGATAAGGTTTCCATGTGCAACAAAGGTAGCTTTGGAGAAAAGTTTTCAAAAGTGAACAAACGCGGAATATGATATTGATGGGCCAACTATTTTTTGCATTAAAGGGTAAGAGAAAAAATTTGATTCCAAAGTGAGGGTGGGATATGAAATTAGGTCTCACGTTTTCTCTCTCTCTGCATATGGGAAAGTTGAGAAGGAAGGCCCACAATTTGTAGACGAGAAATATTAGCAACGGCGACAAGAATCACAAAGGGTTGGGTTTGGTGGCTTCGTGATGTTCAAGTCGTCTACTGATCGTTCAAAGAGTAGAGCCGAGAAAGAAAATCGACAATCAGATAATAGTTTGATCTCATCTATCGACTGAGAAGTCACATCACTTACTTCTCTAGCTGTCAGGGGTTCAGAGAAGTTGAACTCTTTAATTTTAATGAATGAGAGTAGTGACTTCATATTTTAGAAAGTCTTACCTGGTGCATGACGTATTGAGGTAAAATATGGACCTTCATCTAATTTGTTAGACTAGGATGATGATTGGTGTTGGGAGAAAAAGGTTATTGTTGTCAATGTTGGTGTTTCTGATCATTCAAAGATAATGTTTATCCAAAGAAGCTATTGGTTGCATATTATGTCTACTCATTTTGTGAATTCTTACATCATACAACCAAACAAAAAACACATGAATTTTTTGGTTGAGAAAGGATGGCAGCAAATCTACTTAGAAGCTCCTGGTGTGCACATGCTTCATTTCTTGAACTCGTGCATTTTCTTTGGAATGCCTTCATTAAAATTAAATGTATTGAACCTTAAGCCTATTATTTGACTGGCGAAAATATCTACTAAGTGGTGAAATACATATTGATTTAAGTTCTTAACTCGAAGCAAATGAGGTGTCTGGAAACATTATTGTAGACATATGGCAAAAGGAGGGTGCATTTATAGATATGATCAATGATGTCAAACTTGTTTCAAGTGCTAATGGACCAAGAAACATTGTTGTATATATGTACACTCACTGGGCCAATCTTGAATATGAACTGGTCTTTGTTCCGAGTGATAAAAGGAATGCTAGTGAGAAAAACAATTTTGAAAATGTCTTGTTTTATCCAAGAAGTCGGCACGTTGCTGTTGAAACTAATGGGTGCCAACCTACTATTCCTGCTTTTGTGGGGTGCCCAAGAAAATACATGTAGGGGTCAGTGTTGCCAGCAATCCCAGATGTTGACATTAAAATAATTGCTTAAAATGACAGTAGCAATGGCCTTCTGAAAAAGGGTGAATTGGTTCTTCAAACTTCAACAAGATCAGATGGTATGTTTTTGGGTGGTCCTATGTATGATGATACTGAGTACTATGTTGAAGCTTCCAAGGGATATTCTTTAAAATCACTTGCATAGGAACTCTTTTGAAGCTTAGTTTTATGCTAATCCAATTTGATTAGACACCCCACTCTACTAGCCAAACCATAAAGAATATTCGGTCACTAGTATTTGACCTTCAATGCACTCCCTACATTTGGGGTCCTCAGTAGAGGAATCACTGAATTTGCGTCAAAAAATAATTGGATACAGAAAAAACCTCTTCAATCACATTTCTTTATACTATGACCATGTAAGTCTGGATTTACTATTACTTTCAACACTTTACAGTGAAACTATTGTAAATGCAGGTTGTATGTGAATAAAATATAAACCAGTGTAAATGTAAGTTGTCTTGTATGTGTATGCAGGGAAATACATGATAAAATGTATGAGAGTGAATGGGATATTGTTTCAAGATATTTCATGCTCTAGCTTGAGACTCAATATGCAACGTGGAAGTAATTTGACCGTACTGGAAATGGACTCCTGTACTCATAATGCGTACAATTTCTCTGTGGACATATTGATTGAGATGATGGGGAACTTTAAATCATTAAAGGAATTGGTCATATGCGTTGGGCCTTTGCTTAAATAAATATTTGTATTCTCAATTTGTTGTTCGAGAGGCTTCCTAATCTCCAATGTTTGTTAATGGGTGACAACTTTATCTTGGTAAGAAAAAAGTTTCTACTTTTCTTTTACATGTGTAAAAAAGAACATGTTTCAGTGTTTAAGAATGTTTGCATTTTCTACCTAGTTTTCAGGGTATAACATCAATTTTTTGTTTATACAAAGCATATATTGATGTAGCTTAGGTTTATTATTATGTTTTGGTTCATTATTATGTCTTGTTTGAAGATTCAGTATATCCAATAGATATGAAACAAAACCAAGTAACGACTTTGTTTCATATCTATTCCTTAATGCAAATATACACTACCAAAATTAAAAAATTTAACCTGCTATAAGATGTGAAAAGACCATAATATTCTTCCATGGTTTTTTTCCATGATGTTCATAATGAATATTTTATATCTTTTACCTCGTAAACGAGTGCAGAGTTGGCTTATTCTAGTTTTGAAATGCAATGCAGGAACTTGAAAAATATCTCATACCTGGACGTCTCAGATCCCCACTCTCTCATCTTCGTTTGATACAGGTTTATATAGACATAACTGAATTTCATGATAGGGAAATCAGTGTATTAGACTGCTTTCTTCAGAGCACCCCTGCTCTAGATATGATGGAACTCCGTTTAACTGATGACTTGAATTATGACGATCCATGATATGTAAATTTTTTGGAAGAAGCGATGTATTTGAATAGAGTTTCAAAGAAAGCAAGGATATCAATATGAGAATCTTCTTTTAAAATACAGTCTTCAAAGTCTTTAAACAGTTGACTAGTAAAAAGGATTTCTGGCTTCATTTTCTTTTATTTTTTTCTTTACAGAAGGGTATGACCAATGCTGGTTGTATACAAGGATGAATTCTACTGTGGATACGGGGATGAAGACACTAGTTGAATGACCTACTTAGTCTTGGGCAACATCGAGTATGGAAGCGGATGACAGTCTCATGGAGTGGGTATGCGACATTTTTCCCCAATTTCATTTTGTTTATCATTCATTGTATGCATTGGTTTCGACAACTAGTTTTAATTATTTATCTTTTTGTCATTTATATCATTAACATTCCATTTTTCCCAGGCAAAGGTAACATTTTTGGTTGCTTTAGACGAGTATCCTATAGGAGTAGGATGTTCCCAATGAGTTTTTAACATTTGTCCAATACGACTTGTCGATTTTGGATTTTCATTGCGGATTATCACTTGAATTGTTATTCGATTTGACATTTGATTGACAATGAAATGCCCTGCTTTTATAAATTATTTGTATGTTAATTTTTAAAATTATTTAAGAAATTTGTCTTAGTAGCCACACTTCAAGCAATGGATTTCAGACTGCCAAGTTTAAGGTTTGGGTTATGTATTTGGTTAAAATTTACCAAGATTTATATCATATCTCAAGTCTCATGTTTGGGTTATTTATTTGAGAAAAATTTCCCAACATTTATATCATATCTCAAACTTTTGAAATTCATGCATTCATTCCATTCGAGTGTAACAAATCATGCCAAAGATGAGCCCTATTAAGCTCACCAACTCTGTTATGAATCATAATTCAAATGGTCTCTAAATTTGATTCTTTTCCTTGACTAAACAATATTAAGCGAACTCCTCTCAGTCAAGCTCAATCCCTAGTCATACTCGAAATTTTGACATTTGAATAACATTGGATCAGAAACAAGTTTGACACCCAATTCCTTGCAAGTCAGACAAGATTTCCTGTTTAAAAAAAAAATGATCATATCCTTAAACTATTAGCTCTTGGACTCCCTCATTAAATAGAAGATCATTCTATGACCTTGATAATTGGCCTATCAAAACACTGATGGGGGGAAATATGAGTTAAGGAGTAGAGAAATCAATTTTCCTTGACATTGCCTAGAATATTTTGAAATTTTGGGGGAACATCATGTGACACTACCATCACCACACCAACATTTTTTTGGTAAAGTTACATTGCAAGAGTCATCCACTGATTCACGTTCCTTAAACCATGACCATAAGATGATTCTTCCTGAACATTTTTCCTAGATGATGATAAGGATATGTAGTCCTTAACATCATCAAGTATGGATTTAGTTTCTTCACCCGTGCTCCACCTTCTCCCTACCAATTTTAAATAAACATCAACTTCTCTTGCATGCTTCCCTCTGATTGCAAAGTTATACCCATACCTAACATCCTCGTCTTGAACTTAGTTCTTATGCCTCTTTGCTTCTTCAGAAGCTAAGCAGTCATAAAACCATTACCTCCCTACCATCACGAATAGATAAACCATTTTTCCTACACTGTCTTTCAAGCTCCACAAGAGGAATACTAAACAATTCTCGAGCTACTTCTCCCTCTCCAATCGCTAGAGAAACATCTTGATTTGAACCAGATCCATTTGTTATTTCTGTAAGCTTGGCTTCATAACTATCAAGGTCCTTCAATGGTGGGGAATCTCCACATATTGAATGAAAAGGAGGGACACCTAAATTTCCAAACTGAAGAAAGGCAAATCCCTGTCCATTCACATAAGCATCCTAAAAGAGAACTTTCATCACTCTCTCCTACAAGGATGTTAGAATATAAATGTGAAAAAATTCACAAAATGATCCACACAGTCATTGCACTAATTAAGATATTTTTTTTTACGAGTAAAAATTACTAGCCGCCATTCTAATTGATGATCAAGAATGTGCTTGATCTTCATACATGCTTTGTTTTCATCATTACGATCCTCAACATGTTCTATTATTTAAAGTGAGATTTCGTGAATTGGGAAGCGTGTTTTCCCACATTTATGTTTTTATATCCCACACAATTGAAATCTTGCTACATTTGGCATCCTCTACTTCCCTAGGCTACATGTGTTAAAGAGGGTACAAAACACTAATGATATGTTCTTGCCATAAGCTCTTCTCATTTTTTGGATGGATTTTGTGGAAATTTTATTCATGCCAATTATGTGGCAGGAAAAAAAGAGTTAGCATGCTTCTATTGTACTAGTTCATCACGCCTATGCCATGTAAAGATCAAGTTGAATGGGTTTTACATTTGATTTCCACTATAGTCAACAACTGAATATATATGTTTTCTGTTAGGTTGGATGATGTGATGACACACTTTGATTTCCACTAGTGCTCTCTTTTTTGTTGGCATTATGATTCTGGTATGGCTTTATGATACATATGTTGTACTTGATGGCAACCCACTCATCTCAGATAATAAATTATAGTGTAGAGAAAAGTTCACGCACTTATATGTAGAGAAAAGTTTATTTTATGTAGAGAAAAGTTCACGCACTTTTATGCAGAGAAAAGTTTATTTCATGTAGAGAAAAGTTCACGCACTTTTATGCAGAGAAAAGTTTATTTCATGAAGAGAAAAAGTTCACGCACTTTCATGCAAGGAAAAGCGCGTATATGTTGGAGAACTTACCTTTGGTCCATGGTAGTTAGTCCTTGGTATTTGAACCTATGAGGAAAAGCACGTATATGTTGGAGAACTTACCTTTGGTCCATGGTAGTTAGTCCTTGGTATTTGAACCTATGAGGAAAAGCGCGTATATGTTGGAGAACTTACCTTTGGTCCATGGTAGTTAGTCCTTGGTATTTGAACCTATGGTTTTGGACCATGGTACGCACTTTCATGCAAGGAAAAGCGCGTATATGTTGGAGAACTTACCTTTGGTCCATGGTGGTTAGTCCTTGGTATTATTGAGCCCCATGTTTTTGGGCCCCTTGTATTGGTTATCTATGGTATTGATCCATGATTTTAGGAAGAAGCTTGCCTATATAAAGCAAATGAGATCACTTGGCTAATTCATCCTTGCAATTGAATATCTTAAGATCTGAAATATTGGGTTATTGTTTTGAAAGTTTGATCTATGAAAGTGAAGTTGAAAGCGAATCTGTGAAGGGTGATCTCTCGAGCGCTGCAGCTGCGGAAGTGCGGAGACGCCATAGAGGCGCCACAGAAGGTGCAGTGCGGAGACGCCACAGAAGGCGCAGTGCGGAGGCGCCACAGAAGGCGCAGTGCAGAGGCGCCACATAAGGCGCAGTGCGAAGGCGCAGTGCAGAGGCGCCACAGAAGGCGCAGTGCAGAGGTGCCACAAAAGGCGCAGTGCGGAGACGCCACAGAGGCGCCACAGAAGGCGCAGTGCAGAGGCGCCACAGAAGGCGCAGTGCGGAGGCGCCACAGAAGGTGCAGTGCAGAGGCGCCACAGAAGGTGCAGTGCGGAGACGCCACAGAGGCGCCATAGAAGGCGCAGTGCGGAGACGCCACAGAGGCGCCACAGAAGGCGCAGTGCGGAGGCGCCACAGAAGGCGTAGTGCAGAGGCGCCACAGAAGGCGCAGTGCGGAGACGCCACAGAGGCACCACAGAAGGCACAGTGCGGAGGCGCCACAGAAGGCGCAGGTGCGGTGGTCGCGGCGCCACAGAAGGCGCAGGTGCGGAGGTAGTACAGATATCCGCAGAGCTATACCATATGAAAATTGGATGAAAAGTGGCCTTTCAGATTATGTGTTGTGCTTCAGTGTATCCAGTCTGAAAATTGATGAAACGTGGTACCTGGAGGAGAGAAGATTATAGGCCAGCGCCTATGTACTAGTATCTAAGCTAGTACAAAAGCTAAGGGAGATCTTTGGAGCATTGTAGCAGGTAGCAGCCTGCGTACTAGTGAATGGATCGGCTAGCACAAGAGCAAAGGGGGTTGTAGCTCCCGTACTGGTATAAGACTGCACCAATACAAATATTGTAAAAGGATTTTCTTATTAAGAAGAAGATTAAGATGACTTGCAGCAGGTGGTTTTTCTCCCGCATTGGGTTTCCACCTTATATCATGGTGTTCATGTGTGTGACTTATGTGTGATAATCTATTCTCTATTACGGCATCTGTTATCTGATAATATGGTTGATAATGTTCTAATGCACTCATTGAAGATCAATTAACTTAATCATAAGAAGTTGTGGAAGTAGCATATATGAATCTGATTATGGAAATGAAAAAGTTTTATTAATGTGATAATACTGATTCACCCCCCCCTCTCAGTATTATTTCCAACAATTGGTATCAAAGCAGGTCCTTTGATAGAAGCTTGATCGCTTGAAGGAGATCCGTGGAACAATGGGAAAGAAACTTAAGAAGAAAGCACCTAAGAAAAAGAAGTCATCTCAGAAGAACTATGACAGTGGGAGAATCGATTGGGGATTAGGTATAAGAAGCTCTTCAGATTCAGAATCAGATTCAGAATCATTATCAGGTATGAATATATTATCCTCTGATGTTCCATCTATCTTTCCTTTTGGAAGAGATGAAAGTGATAGCGAAACTACTGAATTTGCTCTTATGGGTGAAAAAGAAAGATATCAAATAGAGGCAGAATTTAAAAGGCTGACAGACAAAATTAGAGATCAACAAGATCTATTGAACAAAAGGGAATGTGATTTCAAAGAAGAAGCTACCAAACTAAAGGCCCAACTAGAAGAAGGAAACAAGGTAAGAAAGCTACTCAAGGACAAGGAAGACCAATGTCAAAAATTGCAGCATGAAGTGACATCATTAAGAAAAGAAGTCAACGAAAGAAGCACAACCATCAAGAAACTCAAAGATAGATCCAGCTACTATGAAAATATTGAAGCTACAATCCTCTCACTAAAAGGAGATCTTGAAGAATCAAAGAAGCAGAATACAGATCTACTCCAAGCTATTGCAAAACAAGAAAACGAAGTCACCAGCTTAAAATCTCAACTAGAATGTGCCTTCCGAGTTCGTCAAATGCAGCAGGATCTGAATGAAGAACAAGAAAAGGAGATTCTCAAACTAAGGGAACAAATGGAAGAAGGAAGGAAAGTTGAAGAAGATTTGAAAAAGCAATCTCTTGAAAAGGAAGAACAGCTTCAGGTTGAGGTAAATATCTTGAAAGGTAAACTAGAAGAAAAGGATAAGCTTTTACGATTTCAAGATAGTTCTAAAGTCTTGGATGATATTCTTAGTAGTCAAAGGTCTCCTGCTATAAAGACTGGTCTTGGTTTCCATGAATCTGTTGAAGGTGAATCTAGTTCACAAGGTGAGGCAAGGAACTCTAAAGAGAAATCTAAAGTGATCAACGAAGAAATGAAAGATCAATCTCATCATCAACCAAGAAAAGAGATTCCTCAAAGAAAATCCTTTACTCCTCCTATGAATAATGTTGAATGTTATGTATGTCATAATCTTGGACATGTTGCAGCTAGATGTAGAAGAAGAAGGGTTCAAGACCATTATGCAGAAAGATCATCACATTCAAGGTACTTTTATGGATATTGCTTTGCTTGCAATATGTTTGGTCACAAAGCTGCTGATTGTTACAGGAGGAATATGAAACATGTAAGATGTTATGCATGTAACAAGCTTGGACATATAGCTAAGGAATGCAGGAACAAAGTGTGGGCACCATATCAAAAGTAGAAAATGTCATCATCACGCTTGAAGATATGGAGGAAAAAGGAAGTACAGTCAGAAAAAGGCGGCACTGCACAACGTACAGACATACCAGAATCAGAGGGAGCTGAAAGTACAAAACTTCAGTGTCCTGAATCTCATATGAAAACTCCATAAAGGAAAGTTGCATATATACACGAGTTAGTTACTACACAGTCGCATATATGATTGTTTGAAGAAAGGCAGTAGGGACAAATTCAAGAGAAGGATCAGTTTTGCTCTAGTTAATAATAATGATGTGTGGATATGATGGTTAGAAGTGTTTTGGTTCTAACTTGATATTGATGATGTCTTGATACTTCTTATTGATATGCATGATCAGACAGATGGCACAGGTTTAGAGGGAGCATATGGACTTAATGCATTATTGGAATTATGGTTAATAGTCCTTGGTGATGATACTTATATGGATAAATGATTCATCTTGTTATGGTTATGAGTTGTTCACATGGTTCTTGGATCAGATTTATGGTTGATTCTCTAATGATTCTTGCATGGGAAGCACTTAGCTTGAATTCACATCTTCTTGATGTTGAGTCACTCATATGCTGCTGTCGTCATATGCATAAAGATCATATATTACAGTTATGATTCCTTTCATTCTTGGCACAAATGGATGAGGATTGTTGGCTGGATACAGGGATGATTATTCAAAGTTGCATTGTTGGAGACATGATGATAATGAGCTCTTATCTATATGATGATACGATTGTTTCATACATATGTTGATTAATGCAGATATTCCCAATTGATGATACTTGATTCATGTAGATCTGGATGGCTATGATGTTTCTCACATAGAATGTGAAATTCTGTTGATGCGGACATACCTTGATGATTCATGCACTAATACAAGTTGCTGGTCTAGTTGCTGTTGACAGATACTATGGAGCAGATCATAAAGTGTTGTTGCTGATGTTCATCTTATTTAGGTGATGTCATATCAAGACTCATGATGTAATAGTGTCATCTCTTCAGGTCATGTAACGACCTATGTTGGTTATCCCACTATGCCTGGGATGAAGATGTAATGTATTTGGTTTTCATTTTTCTGATATATCCCCACTTGGTTGGGTGATGGATGTATGTATTGAATCTTTTAGGAAGGTCATTTGTGATGTAGAACATCCTTTTGCAGACCTTGCTTACAATCAGGGGGAGCCTGAGCATGAAAAGCACTATATAGCAGAGCAGACATTTCAGCTTGTTCTCAGAAAGAGCATGATCAGATTGGTGCACCATGACATATACAAAGGGGGAGCTCATTCAGAGATTTCAACAGGTACTCAGGGGGAGCTTATAATGCATTGTTGGCATTATGGAGGACGTACAGAAGGAGATCTTGGATGCTGGTCTGATTATTGCTGCAATCTATCTCTTTCATGGTCATTTATGGTGTTTGGTGGATTATGTTTCTTCTTTACAGATCTGGTTCATATTCAGGGGGAGCATGCTCTTAGGGGGAGCATAACCCTTTGCCCTTGATGTCAAAGGGGGAGAATGAGCTGAAGATTTTGAGGTTGCCATCAAGTCCAAAGGGGGAGATTGTTGGCATTATGATTCTGGTATGGCTTTATGATACATATGTTGTACTTGATGGAAACCCACTCATCTCAGATAATAAATTATAGTGTAGAGAAAAGTTCACGCACTTATATGTAGAGAAAAGTTTATTTCATGTAGAGAAAAGTTCACGCACTTTTATGCAGAGAAAAGTTTATTTCATGTAGAGAAAAGTTCACGCACTTTTATGCAGAGAAAAGTTTATTTCATGAAGAGAAAAAGTTCACGCACTTTCATGCAAGGAAAAGCGCGTATATGTTGGAGAACTTACCTTTGGTCCATGGTAGTTAGTCCTTGGTATTTGAACCTATGAGGAAAAGCGCGTATATGTTGGAGAACTTACCTTTGGTCCATGGTAGTTAGTCCTTGGTATTTGAACCTATGAGGAAAAGCGCGTATATGTTGGAGAACTTACCTTTGGTCCATGGTAGTTAGTCCTTGGTATTTGAACCTATGGTTTTGGACCATGGTACGCACTTTCATGCAAGGAAAAGCGCGTATATGTTGGAGAACTTACCTTTGGTCCATGGTGGTTAGTCCTTGGTATTATTGAGCCCCATGTTTTTGGGCCCCTTGTATTGGTTTTCTATGGTATTGATCCATGATTTTAGGAAGAAGCTTGCCTATATAAAGCAAATGAGATCACTTGGCTAATTCATCCTTGCAATTGAATATCTTAAGATTTGAAATATTGGGTTATTGTTTTGAAAGTTTGATCTATGAAAGTGAAGTTGAAAGTGAATCTGTGAAGGGTGATCTCTCGAGCGCTGCAGTTGCAGAAGTGCCGAGACGCCACAAAAGGTGCAGTGCGGAGACGCCACAGAGGCGCCACAGAAGGCGCAGTGCGGAGGCGCCATAGAAGGCGCAGTGCAGAGGCGCCACAGAAGGCGCAGTGCGGAGGCGCCACAGAAGGCGCAGTGCGGAGGCGCCACAGAAGGCGCAGTGCGGAGGCGCCACAGAAGGCGCAGTGCGGAGGGGCCACAGAAGGCGCAGTGTGGAGGCGCCACAGAAGGCGCAGTGCGGAGGCGCCACAGAAGGCGCAGTGCGGAGGCGCCACAGAAGGCGCAGTGCGGAGGTGCAGTGCGGAGGCGCCACAAAAGGCGCAGTGCGGAGGCGCCACAGAAGGCGCAGTGCGGAGGCGCCACAGAAGGCGCAGTGCAGAGGCGCCACAAAAGGCGCAGTGCGGAGACGCCACAGAGGTGCCACAGAAGGCGTAGTGAGGAGGCGCCACAGAAGGTGCAGTGCGGAGGCGCCACAGAAGGCGCAGTGCAGAGGCGCCACAGAAGGCGCAGTGCGGAGATGCCACAAAGGCGCCACAGAAGGCGCAGTGCGGAGGCACCATAGAAGGCGCAGTGCGGAGGCGCCACAGAAGGCGTAGTGCGGAGACACAACAGAGGCGCCACAGAAGGCGCAGTGTTGAGGTGCCACAGAAGGCGCAGGTGCGGTGGTCGCGGCGCCACAGAAGTCACAGGTGCGGAGGTAGTACAGATATCCGCAGATCTATACGATATGAAAATTGGATGAAAAGTGGCCTTTCAGATTATGTGTTGTGCTTCAGTGTATCTAGTCTGAAAATTGATGAAACGTGGTACCTGGAGGAGAGAAGATTGTAGGCCAGCGCCTATGTACTAGTATCTAAGCTAGTACAAAAGCTAAGGGAGATCTTTGGAGAATTGTAGCAGGTAGCAGCCTCCGTACTAGTAAATGGATCGGCTAGTACAAGAGCAAAGGGGGTTGTAGCTCCCGTACTGGTATAAGACTGCACCAGTAAAAATATTGTAAAAGGATTTTCTTATTAAGAAGAAGATTGAGATGACTTGCAGCAGGTGGTTTTTCTCCCGCATTGGGTTTCCACCTTATATCATGGTGTTCATGTGTGTGCCTTATGTGTGATGATCTATTCTCTATTACGGCATCTGTTATCTGATAATATGGTTGATAATGTTCTAATGCACTCATTGAAGATCAATTAACTTAATCATAAGAAGTTGTGGAAGTAGCATATATGAATCTGATTATGGAAATGAAAAAGTTTTATTAATGTGATAATACTGATTCACCTCCCCCTCTCAGTATTATTTCCAACATTTTTCATATACTATCACAAGTGCACAAATAGAAACTCACTTTTCTTTTTACCTGGATAAGCAAATGATGACAACTTTGTATTTTGTAGTGACAAGGATAACTATGTATTAGAGCTAGACCTTTAGCCCTTCAATTCATCCTTTCCTTACCCAACATGACCATCTCCTATTAGTAATGGAGTTCAATTTTTGAACCAACATTTTGGTGGGCCCCAGTATTGCAACAATAATGCTGCAACTCCTGGAACTCCCTTCTTTAATTTTATCAACTCGGTAGTTCGTAACAAACTTGGAAGCGACGGTGCTTAGGCCAAGACAGTTGTCACTGGATCAGCTAGCACAAGTATGCTAGGATCTTAAGACAACTTCTATGAGCTCTCAGAAGAAGCTTTTAACTGATGGATGAAAGCTAACTCAAAGGAGGCTAATCTACTTGCGGAAAGAAACTAAAAAGCTAAATGGAAATGAAAACCCTAGCAAACCCTAGTTTTACCAACTAGCCCTACTGATGCAAGAAAAAGGATGAAAGCTACTGGAAAAGATGCCATTGATTCTATAAAGATAGAATGCATGTGACTAAGTTACTTCTGAAGTGAAATTTGAAAAGAAACATATTTTTGTATTTTTGAGTAAGTTGGCAGAATTATTGTGCATGTGCTTTAACTGGTTTTTTACTGTGCAGAGGTGGATTGGCGAGATGAAATGCTTGCAGGAGGTTGGGAAGGTTAGAAGAGGGCCTAAGGGGTCCCTAGCACCCTTCCAAAGAGTTTCACAAAGTTTGGCTATCAAGAAACCACTTTCGTGAGCGTCTACAGGAATTCTGCAGGGGTTCTACAGGGTGTTCTGTAATTTTCTACAGGATGTTCCGAAAAGAGGATTTTGGAGGGTTGATGGAAGAAAAATGGTGGGAAAGTGGACATGGAGGTTGGATAAGGATGTTAAGGGGTCTAGGACCTAGCGCATGAGGCTAAGGAGTGATTGGATTTATTCGAGGATGGAGGAAGCGATGATGCACAAGAATGTAGAAATTGGGGGAAAGCGAGAGAATGTGGCAAATGTAAGGCAAGAATCTGAGTTAGAGGACGAAGAAGGTTGCATGGATGGGATAAGAATAGATGAGGAGGTATCACAAGTGCTCTGCAAGTTATTTCTCAAACTGAACAAACAATGACTTGGGAAACCAATGACCTAGCTATTTTATTCTAATCTGGCCTAAGTAAGAGCAAAGGAAATGAACAGAAGTTTATTTGCAATGAAATAATGTGAAATAGCTATGAAAACTAAGAAATCATGAACCTGAGCATGTAACCACAACTGGTATCAACTTCTGCAAATGATAATCTAACACTAATAATTGCATGATGAAGCAAAAACAATGTTTTTGGTGGTAGCAAGGACACCTTGGTCCCAGCTCATGATCCCACTGAGGGAGAGGTGATATCAGAGGTGCTTGATAGCCTTTTTCTGAAGATCTTCTCTGTTATTAACCTATCAAATCAATCTGAATATGAAAAGCCTTTTTTAATCATCAAAAGCAACCTAAACAACAAAACAAGATTTAAATCTAAATAACACATTTTATTCTAAGAATGCAGCAAAAACACATAAAGGTAAACAAAGGAGGTACTGGGCACTTGGGTTGGGCCCAACCCAAAGAGCTACAACCTCCTAAGAGAGATTAGAGTTGGTGCAAAACTAGATTCATCTTTATTGAGCAAGAAATAATAGTTACATCAAAAATTGTCCACAAGGGAAAGCTTGAAAGTGTGCTGAAATGCAGAGCTAATCTACTGCCTAAAAAATGACTAAAATCGAACTACAAACTAGCTAACTTCTGCCTACAAAGTGACTAACTAAAATGAGGCCCTAAGCCTTCTTATTTATACAAATTGAGGACCCCAACAACCCTCCTAAACTTTAGGAACTCGGCTGCCAAAACTTGTAGTTAACAACTCCTTTACTAGCCCTTGCTTGGCTGCCCTTGTGATAATTGATGTGGTGGCCCTTGAACTCCGAGATGATGGTGGAGAATTCAAGGTAAGGGCCCATAAATGAAGGGGACGCCTTCCTAAAAATCCTCTTCATGAATTTGGCTGCCAAGTGCTCATTTAAACCTTTGATTTTGTCTCAAAATTGACTAAAAATCTGCACAAAGCACCCATTAGACTTGTTGGCATAATGACTAACCCAATTCACTCTATTAGCATAAATATAATAAAAAACATGCAATAAACTAATGAGAATGGTGGATTAAGTCGAATTAGGAGGCTGAATGAGCCCATATAATTATCCATTTTTGGGGCTCATAATCACCCCCTACTGAAAGTGTTGCTCATCCTCTAAGCAACTAATCTATCTCTTCATCTTTGATGGCCATGGTGGCCTCCCTGTCATGCCAAGCTTCTGAAGTGATGTCCCCTTCTCGGTCATGAAACCATGCTTTTCTCTCTACTTCCTCCCACTTCTTGTGCTCCTTTTCTTGTAACTGTTTTGTTAGTGCCTCAACCTCAGCCTGCAGCTTGTCCTCTCTTTGCTGTTCATTAAATGTTTCCTTGTCTTTCCTTCTTCCTATGATTGTTTGGTTGCTTTTTCCTCCAATTTCTCGGTCTCTCTTAGCTTAGCCCAAGTTTCCTGTAGATAATTCTCAGCTTCCTGTAGAGTTGTCTTTGAGTCCATCATCTGAATTCTCTCTCCAAGTGAAGGTTTTTGGCTTCCTCATTCATAGGTGATGGATATATTTGAAGGAGACTCCTCCTTTTGTTTAGTTGTTGTGTCCTTAATGACAATTGGCTCCTTTGATTGTGGCTGGGGTTTGCCAGCTTTTATCGCGTGCTCCTTCTTGCCTTAAAATACATGGAAGGCTCCCTTTTTCGCTTCCCTTTTTTGTTTTGGAGATGTGCTTAAGGTAGCAAGCACAACTGCTACCTGCCTAGCCAATATCTCGGGTGATTTCTCCTTTTGCTGCTATGTTTTTATACTTCCTGTAGAAAGTCCTGTGTTGATTGTTCTCATGCTTCCTGTAGAAACTGTTTAGTCTGCTTGGCTGGATGAGTCTTTCCTTTTACTTTTTGTGTGGCTGCCTTGGTTGCGATAAATTTCATTTGGGCTTTCTTGGCCTTTTTCTTCCCAACCTTTTTCCTTTTTCCCCTCTCTGTTTTTGCTGTTGTCTCCTTTTCTGTCTCATGCTCAGCGGTCATGTCAAATTCCTCTTTTTCCTTCTATTCTTCCTTTGTTTTTCCCTCTGCTTGAATGTCTTGTGCTCCCTCATCAATATTCTTCTCAATTTCTTCAGTTGGCATGATGTTGAGTTTGTGTTTTAACCAAAAAAAGAAAATTGTTCAGGGAAACAGTCATTTCACTGCGACAGAGGATAGCTGAATTTTCTTCTTTTTCTGAGACCAAATAAGGAATTATTCATGTGCTCCTTACAACATCAAATGGCAGTAATTCCCTTGTGTTAAAACTGTTGTCACCTAGAATTGGTCTGTTTGTTTATGAAAGAATTTTTTTTACAGAGCAGAGCATAAGGACATTGGTTTTTTCAACACATTGATAGATCTGTAAATTCAGGTTTTTCTACACACACAGGTTGGTGTCTAAGTTAAAAATAATGGAGAAATGGTTATATGGTTGTAACGCATCTCCTTAGTTTAGGATTTGTTCCTAGAGTTTAGGAGGTTGTTCACAACTACCTAATTTTCAGTCATGTATTTAATATTGTAATATTCATTTGATGTAATGTAGAGTGAACGAGAGAGAGAGTCTCCTCTTTGTTTGAGTGTAGTCTCTAGGTGCTATACACACCTGTGAGCTGCAACTCCTTCATTTAATTCAAAGTTTGATTTTTATCTTGGTATCAGAGCTTAGGGTAGAGATAGCCTTATTTTTTTTTCTCTTAGGGATGCATCATTAATTACATAGCTGTAGTGGCAGGAGAGCATGTAAGTGTATCTATATGATCAGGTGGAACTGCAGTAACACCTGAAGTGAAGACGGATCTCAGATGACTGATCATCTCTGAGTGCAAGAAAGGGTTGGCTCAGACTTGTTGCGTGCCTTTAAAAGCAGACGCAGATTGGCGCGATTTTTTAGAGAACAGACGCGCCCATTGGCGCGGGTTTGAGGCTGATAAGCGCGCCATCAAAATCGTGAATGAATTGGCACGGATTCATGGCTGTTAATCACGCCAATTTCGGTGCACTCCATAAATTTTTATTTTCTGCAATTGGCGCAGATTCGTGGCTGTTCAGAGTGCCAAAAAGCCAACCTCTTTCTCTCTGAAAATTTGCAATTTTTCGTTGCAGATCAGAGTTGCCCGATGGTGGCACGTGGAGATTTCTGCTCGGTGGCAGCAGATTTGATTTGCCCGATGGTGGCAAATTGAGGTTCCTTGATCCGCTTAGAGGTAGCAGATCAGACCTGCTCGGTGGTGGCGAATCAGAGCTCTGTGATCTACTCGGTGGAAGCAGATCGGTTTTTTGCCCAGTGTTATAGCTCCAAATCTCACTCTTATGGTTTGTGATGCTGTACTCATGGCCTAGGGCAACCCCTCCTTCCAGACCTGGTCCTAAAATTTAAAAAACAGTGTTTTATCCCTTATACGCGACATTGCCCTGAGTTAAACACATGTATACGCGGGAATGTGTATATCCAACCCGCGTGTATGTATTAAAACACTTAAAAAAATATAAAACTCCTTATTTTTGGGTGGAGATCGCGGGTTTTACCTACTGATCACCTATTAGTGCCCATGGCCCAACTGTTCCCAACCAACTCCTAACTAAAAAACTACTTTGGGAGTGGTATAAAAAGACCTCAAAGGGAAGGCCTAAAGGAGGAGAGAAGAGAGAGAAAGGTTATTATGCTGAGATTTTTTCCTTGACCAGGTCTGAAGTCCCTTGTGCCTTCCGCACTTCCCCAATTTTGTACAAGAAACCTTTGTTTCCTTGTGTGTTGATGTTCATCCACCATTTATGACATCATGGAGAGAGTCATGGAAGGAGTTTGTTAAAGGCTTGAGGCTGGAACGGATCCGGAAGGAAGCTTTGCTTGGAGCCTGCTGAAGGTGACTCAGGTGAAAATATTCCTTTTTATGTACTTTATTCGTATATAATAAAAGAAACACATGTCTTGGTTCCCGAAATGAATCTTCTTTATGTTAATGATATTCATGTTTAGAATTCATATGTAAATGGTTGTTTGGATTTCATAACTAACTACCTTTCTTTATAACATGAAGATGGTTTCTTTATAAGTTTTTGTCCATGTACTGCTGTGTTCTTTGCATTGGCTGTTTTGCAGGACAAAAGAGAAGAAGGGAACTCCAAGAAGGGTTTGGACCCTAAGGGCCTTCTCAAACGTAGGACCAAAGGTACGTACCCCTATCATAGAATTTGCTTATAATAGCATAATGGCTGTATGAATGCATGTTTCTTTGAATAGATAACTTTTAGTCTGCTAGGGTTTCAACCCAAAAAGCCCTAGGGGAACTTTTCCCTCTATCAGAATTGGCGACTCCACTGGGGACAACACTCTTGTTGTTCCTAGTTTGGGTGTTTTTCAAGCCAATCAGGGCTCAGCTGCCTTGTCTGCTTGTTGTTACTGTCTGGTCTGTTCTTGAACTTTAAGCTTTTCCAGTTTCTTCAGTTTGTTTTTATTTTTATTTTTCTTCATATACGCTGTTTTTCTTAGTTATAGAAGCGTATATACGCTTGTTTCTTTGAGTAAACCCGCGTATACGCAGGTTTCCTCAGATACAGTCGCGTATACACGCAATCTGTACATTAGTACAGTCGCGTATATATTGCAATTTTCAAGATTTATAAATATGTTTATCTCTGGAGGTTTGTCTGGTGGTTTGATTCAGTCTGAAACAGTCACTGTCCAGTATCAGTTATTTGTTTTACAGCGAGCATCTTGTTCTGAATTCTCTCTAATTATAAGGAGTATTGGTCTTGTTTTTTGTTGATTGCAAGCATCATCGTTTTTTGCTAAAGCACGCAAGATTTCTTGCTAGGAATCTTGGCTGCTCTGATTCATCAGAGTAGGGAGATTAATCACAATCTTTGTGTTAATCTTGCTTTTGGTGACTTTTTGTTTTCTTGACAAAATCGCTTTTTGTGACCATCCACTTCTTTGTTTCATGAAATTTGTTGATTCACACTTTCTTGGAATTTGTCTTTTTGATCTTTTTGGTTTTCATTGCCAAAGCTTTCATTGCTGCTTTTGATTGTTAAGAGCGATTTCAAACACATTTATTTTTGTTGAGTTTTCATCCGTTGAGTGGTGTCGATTCGCAAAAGTGTTTAATTGCCTATTCTTCAATCACAAGTTTTCAGTGTTGTTGAGAGCGTTTTTTTGAAAAGACTCTTTTGTTTGTTGCTTTGAAGAAAATCTTTTGAAAATCTTAGTTTTGCTTTCTTGAACTTGCTTTTCATTTGGTTTCCTTTTATTGAGTGAAAGTGCTTTATGTTTGTCTTAGAACTTGTTTTTAGTGTTTAGACGAAATGAATGGTAGCATCTCATATTCCATCTAGGCATCTTAAGTGGCAAGATAAAGATTGATAAGCAAGCAACTTTCATTTTTTGTTTTTAGAGTAGTTTTAAATCTTGCATCCGCATATAGTTGTTGCATTAGGATAGATTTGCATCCCCTTTTTAGGCATACATAGTTTTGTTAGCTTTTGTGAGTGTGAAGCATGAATTAACGAAAAGAAAAGAAAATTATGTTTTATTAGAAGTACCTCTGAACCCTATAGAAATTGCTCTTCATCGAAAAATGAAAAAGTGCATGTGCATGTAGTTAAGTTTTTATTAATTTCTTTTGCGTCAAAAAACACCACTAGTTTCACTTCCGTTACCTTGTGACTTAAAGAAAAGCCTAATTTAAAATCAAGCGCTAACTAAAATTCACTAGAACTTTTTGTTTTAGTCAGTTACACCAACAAGATTAGGATTTTAGGGCCTTGGATTAGGCGAGTGGAGAGTTAACTCTCCAAGGCCATATAAACGTCAAACGTAGGAGTCTGAATAATGAGAGAAAATCCAATAGCGTTAGGAAGACCAGGAAAGCTTCGGATCTGGGAGTTAAGCACGAGGGTATGTGAAGACAGGGAAGAGATATACCCCCTCTCCTACTTGTCCGAACTTACCTCACGACTATTCCACTTGGCTTCTACGACGAGTTGGTCTTCATAGTTGCTACTCCTAGGGAACTACATAGGTGGCTGCGGAGGGGAATCATGTGGCACCTGAGGTTGACGTTGCATCACTCTCGACAGTACTACTGGAGGGCACCCTTGCGAAGCTTGGGGGCTTGCATCGGCGCAGGCTGTTGTTAGGAGGTCAGCGTAACTTCCTCTGATACCTTCGCTGATAGGACTGGGCCCTCATCATCCCAAACTATCTTCAGAAGGCCCCTTAATTCACTTTCTCGTATTTTGGTGTCTGGGCTTAATCACTCGGAGCAGAAATACTTGGAAGTTGTTTGACTGGATGTATCTTTAGGGAATTTATAGTGTGTGCTCTGTGCTCTTAGTCGGCCTAGCTTTCAATTTGTTGAGTCTTTAGTTAGATCATAACAAAAAATTCAAAGTGGTTGACCGATCTCCTGGACGGTCTCGAAGACTTCGTGGTCTTTTGCCACCAAGTTTAGAGCCTTCTCCTAGAAGGCGCAGAGGCAATACTACCGGTGGGTTCCGTCCCACGCCGGTTGACGCATCGGGGATTGATCCTCCTTTCGGGGGCATTAGTGGCCAAGCAAGGCCTGGCACTTCTGAACAAGAGAGGGACACTCCAGTCCTTTCTCGAGTTCTATTTCAAGCGGAGAATAACATAGAGGTAGAAGAACTCTCAGAGTCGTTAGCGGCTCCAAATTCTCCACTACCATCTAGTCATCCAGATGTATTGCAATACGTTGGGACTCCGACGCATAGACCGTCAAGTCCAGGTTACGCTACGTGCTTACCATCGATGACCACTACTAGAAGCATGGCTTCTACAAGTGCTACGACTATGCAAACTCCAACATCGGTGCAAGGGGGAGGAACGATTTCCATCTCCTCTGCTTCCTCATTCGGATCTTTTGTTAGCACATATTTAGTTGGGTCTACCTCCATTCCATCCACGAGTGGAAATTCCCAAACCAATGCTTTTGGTACTGGATTCTTCCCATTTGGCACCCACTCACAGGGTATTCCATCGGTCCCGATTAGTGCCGCTACGTCCATGATGGGCGAATCGGCTTCATTCCAGGGTTTTCCTTTCGGAAGTGGTCATATACCACATTCCAACCTGACAGTAGGATCCATGCCTTTTTCTTTTATAGTACAAAGCAGTAATCCTTTCCAAGGTTGGACTAACCCTGGGATTAGTAGCGCGGGAACTGGGAATCCGTTTATCGGCCAACAAGGGAATAGGTCGTACTCCACGGTTAGTTCGTTTCAAAGTATTCCTCCCCTAGCTTCGACCTGGAATCCGTATCAGGGGTTATCAACTCCTTACCATCCTTTAGGAGGAAACTTTGCTGGTTATGGAGTCTGTACGGCCGGAGTTGGTCAAACTCCGAATTTTGCTAGATCACAAGGCTTGCCTTTTAGTTCAGCTGGTTCTACTGGTTACTTCGGGCAGCTTGATGCCTCCCAAATTCCAGGACAATCTTTTCAGAACTTTGGGAGTTCTGCCCAGTCTGGGTGGAATCCCCAAGGTCCTCCTAGGCTTCCGTTTCTGGCAACGTTGAACTTGCCAGATCTCACTAAGTTAACAAATGACCCAATCAAGTACAATCCGGCTTGGCCTCCGGTCCCAACCAAACTCCCTTCGGACATTCCAAAATTCGAAGGGAAGAGTGGTGAAGACCCAGGCGACCATGTAACCACATTCCATTTGTGGTGCTCATCTAACTCCCTTATCGATGACTCAATTGGGTTGAGACTCTTTCAGCGCACCTTGACTGGTAGTGTGGCCAAATGGTATATAGAGTTGCCAGGGGGCAGCTTTACATCTTTTGCTGACTTAGCCAATAGTTTCTTAAATCATTTCCAGTTGCTTGTCCGCTATGATGCCGGAACTGAACTTCTGGCCACCTTTCGTCACAATAAGGCAACTCACATTTCTGACCATATTCAGGAATGGAGACGGAGAAAGAGGCTCATTAAAGCCGAAATCCCTCCGGAGTACCGTATCGAGTGGTTTTTGAAATCTCTACAACCCGAGATCTCCAAGGATGTCTCCATGTTTGGGGTCTATTCTGAGGAGCAAGCCATTTTTAGGGCCCGACAATTACAATTGATCTACTCTCAGTCTGGGATCCTACAAAAATACTTGCGAGATTCTCCTGGGTCTAAGGTTGACGTAGCTAAGTCGAAGCTAGGTCCGCACACAGATGGTATCATTGGGACATTAGACACAACTACCGTGAACTTGTTGAATCAATTGCAGCAGTTGTCCTTGCAAACTACTTCTAACAACCAAGTCACATCGTCTAATCCCCCCGCTTCCCAAACTTCTTCAATTAATGCCGTCCAATCTGATAACCCCAAAGGAAATAAAAATTCCAATGGAAAAAAGAAAGGACGAGGTAAGAAAAAGAACCAGGATGGGAAGCCTGATGCAAATAAATTCGGCAACAACGCTGGTGGTGGTAGAAATGAGTCGAGAAAGAAAATCAAGTTTCCATGCAAGTTGTGCAGTGGAGACCATCTAACTCATCTCTGCCCTAAGATTGAAGATGCTCAGCGCTTGTTAGGATAACAAGGGACTTCTAGTTCTCAAGTTGTGTTAACTAACCCGTTTCCCCAAGGGCAGCAACTTCTTGCTGGTGTGAGTTCAAACCTTGGAACCTCCGCAGGGGGCAACCAGGAAGGGGAAAAATCGTCAAATGTTTTCATGATGGGTTCTAACGTCCATGTGGCTACCTGGTCACGTGATTATGGTGAAGCCGAAACTTCCAAGGACAAGACTGTTCCCGAAAGTACTGACCTTCATATTGAGCGACCCCCTGTCGATACTATACCACGGATACCGAAAGGTTCCGCTAAACGCGCGACTATTAATCCTAATGCTAGGGCCACCCAAAATTACTCCATTATGGAGGATCTGGCTCAGAGTCCATGTGCCATGTCCGCTTTAGAGGTTCTCCAGTCGTGTCCGGCTCAGAGAAGTGCTTTACTCTTCGCGATTGGAGCAGTCGATCCAGCTAACTCTTTAGTGCTCACTTTTGACATGTTAAATGTCAAAAAGCGACTCCCTCATCATATGGCTTTCCAAATAAAGTCTACATACTGGAAAATCAATATTTTTCGCACCGTTATAGATGAAGGAGCTTCCACATGCGTCATGTCGATGTCATGCTGGAAGGCTATTGGATCGCCTTTGGCTGTTCCTTCACCCACCGTCTTGACTGCATTTGATGGTCATTCTCATAAGCCGCATGGGATTATCCCGGCCTTTCCTATATGTGTTGGAGGGAAGGTCGTCAATATCGAAGTTGAAGTCATAGATGCTAACCTAGACTATAATCTCCTATTAGGAAGGAACTGGGTATACGAAATGGACGCCGTCGTTTCGACTCTGTTTCGTGTCATTTGCTTTCCTCATGAGGGGAAAATCGTTAAGGTTCATCAATTGGACTATTGTCCAGTCGATCCTCAAGCAAAATCTGACTCTACTGTCCCTTTAGTGGATAACTCTCGCCCACCGACTGAGAATTTAGGAGTAGGGATGTATTCCTCATTGATGGGTACATTTGATCTTCCCTCTCCTTTCGCTAAAATCGATGCTATTTCATCATCTAAGGAGTCTCCTCGAGAAGAGTTCTTTCGAACTCGTTATTTTTCAGACCCTTGGACCTTGCCTTCACCTACGACCACATTAGTTGAAGGACAAGTAAATGGAATGGCATTCCCTATATCTGCAGCTGAGCTTAGATATCATTCTATCGTAGACTCTGCAGACAACCACTCTACTCCTTTTTCTGAAGAGGAGTTAGATGGTCATGTGGCCCCGACTTGGAGCCTTGATTCTACCTCTGCCTTGGACTGCTTAGATTCGGTTTTACCTTCTGAAGAAGCAATCCTCGAAGCAATGATGGGTATAGATCAACCTTGGGAAGACTTACACCATCGTTCATACTTTCTTCCTCCATTGCAGGAAGTAGAATCTAGATTCTCCGAGCTCCTCACTAGTGATGTTTATACGGTGTCAAACCCTTTGGCTCCAACACACATTCGTGCCGAAGGTAATATGTCGGTAATTTAAAAATGATACCTATAAACATCTGTAGGGACCCTAACGTCATCGAGAATATCTTCATCAGAATTGAGTGTTCCCCTGAAGAAATTCAAATTTACACCAACCTATTTAAGGAATTTCGTGATGTATTTGCTTGGTCTTATGAAGAAATGTCTGGCATTGATCCTTCTATAGTTCAACATGAGATCAAGACGTATGAAAATGCGAAACTGGTTTGTCAAAGGCTTCGGCCGGTTAACCCTAGGAAAGCAGCAGCTATCAAAGCTGAGGTTGAGAAGCTGCTAAGGGCGGGTTTTATATACCCTGTTCCTCTTACTGATTGGGTTTCTAATCCAGTCCCTGTGGATAAAAAGCAAGGAACAATCCGAGTATGCATCGATTTTAGGGACCTAAACAAGGCTTGTCCGAAAGATAATTACCCCACACCATTCATTGATCAGATTATCGACGAGTGTGCGGGTAATGAATTTTTTTCCTTCATGGATGGTTTTTCGGGTTATAATCAAATTTCTATCCGTCCTGAAGATCAACATAAGACAACCTTTATATGTCCCTGGGGGCCCTTTGCATATAGAAAGATGCCTTTTGGTCTTAAAAATGCTGGAGCCACTTTTCAGCGGGCCATGTCATATGATTTCCACGACATCAAACATATCATCGAGGCATACTTGGATGATCTCGTTGCTCGTTCTCGAAAGAGAAATGATCATCCTAGTCATCTTCGATTGGTTTTTGAGCGATGCCGTTTTCATAAAATCCGGTTGAATCCCAACAAGTGCATTTTCGCGGTTACGTCCGGTCGGTTGTTAGGGTTCATCATGTCCAATGAAGGGATTCAGGTTGATCCCTTCAAGGTTGAGGCAATAGTTTAGTTGCCTCCCCCGTCCTCAATTCGACAACTTCAAAGTCTTCAAGGGAAGGCTAATTTCTTAAGATGGTTTATAGCAAACTATGCCGAGATCACTAAAGGGTTCATGCGTTTGCTACGGAAAGGAGTTCCATTTCTGTGGGACGACTTTGCGCAGCGGTCGTTTGATGCTTTGAAAAAAGCATTAGTCTCTGCCCCGCTTTTGAGTCCACCGGATTATGGTAGAGACTTCCTTTTATATCTCGCGGTAGTAGAATCAACCATTGGTATGGTTCTTGTTCAGGAAGACGATGCTCTCGCCGAGCATGTGATTTATTATTTGAGCCGAGGCTTAATAGGTCCTGAACTTCGCTATTCTCCGGTTGAGAAGTTGGCCTTGGCAGCTGTCCACGCTGTCCAGAGGCTCCGTCATTATATCCTGCTACGCAAAACTTTTGTCTTAGCGGCGGTCAATCCATTTCAATTTGTCCTCAGTAGGTGAGTGATTGGGGGCAAATATAATCGATGGATAGTAATTTTTGCAAGAATTCGATCTCGAGTTCTTGTCTGCCAAGTCTAAGAAATCCATGGTTTTCGCGGAGCTAATTTCTGAGCTACCCTGTGGAGAGGATACTGTTTATGAGGAAACTTTTCCCGATGAAAATTTATTCCTCATCTCTTCATTCGACCCTTGGTATGGAGATATCATTATTTATCTCCAGACTTCGAAGTTTCCCTCTACTTTCTCCAAGGATGTGTTAGGATATTCCGACACATAGGATATAGTTAAGTTCAACTTGGTCTAGTATAGAGTTAGGTTAGAGTTAGGTAAAGTGTGTTTCTTTACCGTTGTACATTTTGTAACTTACAATCCGACGGTCACGATATGTAGTGATCCGACGGTTCACTCTCACCTCGGTATTACCGACACTTGATCCGTGGCTTGACACCCGATTGGTCCATGAGTTCTATTTAAAGCGCATGGAGGGTCATTGTTCGGGTAATCCGTGCATGAGAGAAGCTTATGTAAATTTTCATTCTTTGATTAATAAATTGTCTATACCCACGTTGGGACAGGCCGTGGACTGTTTCCCTCCTTGCACTCTGAGGGTTTTAACCACGTCAAAAATACTGGTGTATTGATTTGAGATCTGGTTGTGAGCGGTGTCCTTTTGGTATTCTTTCTGAGGAACTTACCCTGTAAATTCCTACATGGTATCAGAGCTATTTGAGGGCCGCGTCCGTTGGTGATCCAAATCTGAAGCCGGTAGAACTGCATGCGGCTGTCGTTTCCTAGATCTGCTGTTTCTGACTGCTTTCGGGCCGAGAGGACTGCTCTGTTGCGTTCGGAGCATCTGTTTCAGTGAGGAACCCCTTTCGTTTCACGCGAAAAGGTTTCCGGTAGCCCTAGCTGCGTCATTTTTCAGATCGGGAGGTATACAGTGTTTTTTTTTGCAGTTTACTGTCATTTTCTCTCTGCTTATTTCGGTTTCGGTTTATTTAGCCTTTTTTTTTTCCGGATCTATACCTTTCATTTCTGCGTATGCTCTTTGCCCTGCGACTCTGTGCGATCTGGGCAAATCAGAAACAGAAAGAAAGGATTTTTCTCATGCGTATGCTCTTTTCCCTGCACCTTAGTGTGATCTCGGAAAATCAGAAACATTGAGAAAAATATTTAGTTTTTCGGCTAAAAGCTAACTTTGAGATTTTTTTTAAAATTTCTAGTTTTTTGGCTAAAGCTAACTTCGAGCCGTAAGGTTCGTTTTTCTTTGGATATTCGTGTTGGGTTTTGTGTTTTGTGTTTTGTAGGGGAAAAGAGTCTTCCCAAGGCAAGCACGCAAATCGAGGCCCCCCCCCCCCCCTCTCTCTCTCTCTCTCTCTCTCTCTCTCTCTCAAATATTTTGTATAGATCAATTGGTTCAAAGACCTTTTAAGAGAGTAGAGGTCTTGGGTTCAAGTCTCCATTTTGTGGGGGCGGATTTTTTCATTCCCGCACATTCGCGCACTTTGCCGGCAACGTCAACAATTTTTTTTCAAAAAGCCATAACTTCTTCATCCGGAAGCCTTTTTCAGAGCCGTTTTTTTTAAAACCGCCTATTTTTTCGAGATCTATCCATTGGACCACTTACTTTCAGCATCTTCAGCTTTAGTTGTTTTTCAAAAAATGGAAAGTCCATGCCAAGTCATTCTTGACAGCACTAACTACTTCCAATGGGTAGCCTACATGGGAGATTTACTTAGAAGTAAAGGTCTCTTCAGAATAGCCACAGACCAAGAGAAGAAACCCAAAGATGAAGACAAGGCCGAAAAATGGGAAAATCGACAAGATCAAGCACGTGGTTTGATAGGAATGTCTGTTTCTCCTGATCTTAGATTCCACATTGCAGAAATTGAAACTCCTCATGAAGCATTAGAAAAACTTGCTAAAGTTTTTGGGATTAAAAATGAAATTAGAGCCCATCAACTTGAGAATGAGTTGCTTACTTTGGATCCTAATAATTTTTCTTGCATTGAAGATTTCTTGTCCAAATTCAAGACCCTTAGATATCTCTTGGAAGGTGTTAAAGTTAAGAAAGAAGATGGTAACCTTATTTATTCCATCCTTACTAAGTTGGGACCAGCCTACTCTGTATTTGTTTCCACTTTCCATTCTACCAGGGAAGCTTTCATTTGTCAAGGCAAAGACTACAAGCCCCCTTCCTTTGACTCCTTTTGTGATTCCTTAATAAGAGAACAAGAAAAACTCTTACACCTTGGTCTTCTTAATCTTGGAAACTCTTCCTCGAAAGCGTTAGCCGCCCAGCAGCAACCAAATTCAAAGAATCCTAAGAAGTCTTATCCTCAAAGGAATGGTCCTAAACCAACTCAGCCTCAAGATGAAAGATCATTTCAGCAATATGACAAGACCAATAAAAACAAATGGAAGAAGACTGACAGACATTGTAACTTTTGTAATCGAGATGGCCACTTAGAATCTAAATGCTTTAAGAAGATGGAAGCCTTGGAAGCCGCAATGAAGAAACATAACATCCATCTGGAGCCTACTTCAACTTCAACTTCCGGAACGGCATTTTCTGCATGTCATCGTCAATCATCTCAGTCTGGTTATGCATTAAATGTATCTTCTTCTTCTTCTCATTCTCATGAGTGGCTCATTGATTCTGGAGCCTCTTGTCACATGGCCAAAAACCAAGCCATGTTTTCTTCTTTAAATGATTGTAACACCAAAAATATATATGTTGGTGATGATAGATCTCTTAATGTTGTAGGGACTGGAACTGTTCATCTAGACAATGGTCAGTTCAATGATGTATTATGTGTTCCAAACTTATCCTGCAACCTTCTATCTGTCTATCAGATAACTCATTCAGGTGAAGGTAAAATTGTTGAATTTTCACCTCATGATGTTGTAATCAAGGATCTAAAAGATCCTAAACAGATTCTAGCTACTGGTCTTGCTGATGATTCCAAAAGGTTGTATAAGTTTCACAACTTTGGGTCATCCCATCTTCCCTCAGTATTTGTTGCTCATAATGATGAAGTGAGCAAACTTTGGCATGAGCGGTATGGTCACTTAAACTATCGCTCCCTTCAGCATCTATGTAAAGAAAACATGGTGACAGGTCTTCCTATGGTATCTTGCAAAGATGGTGTTTGTTCCGGATGTGTACTCGGAAAACATCATCGGGACAGTTTTGACAAACGTGCCTCTTGGCACGCCTCAGCCCCTTTACAGCTTGTGCACAGTGATTTATGTGGTCCTCTTCCTGTTGCTTCATTCTCTGGCTGCAAGTACTTCTTAACTTTCATTGATGATTTCTCCAGACGCACTTGGGTATACTTCTTAAAACTCAAGAGCGAAGTATTTACCACCTTTTTGGCCTTCAAAGCATTCGTTGAAAAACAATCTGGACATCAAATTCTTAAGCTAAGAACTGATAATGGTGGAGAATATGTTAAAAATGCATTCATCAACTTTTGCACCGAAAATGGAATTCAAATGCAACATACTGTTCCATACACTCCACAACAAAATGGTGTAGCTGAAAGGAAAAATCGCACCTTAAAGGAAATGGCTAATTGTATGCTGCAATCTAAAGGACTCAGTCTTAGTTTTTGGGCCGAAGCAATTAATTGTGCAAATTATATAATCAATCGCACTCCTACTAAGGTTCTAGAGAATATCACTCCAGAAGAAGCCTGGAGTTCCATTAAACCAGATGTAAGTCACTTTCGTGTGTTTGGAAGTGAAGCATGGGCCCATATTCCAGATGAAAAGCATAAAGCCTTAGAACCTAAGAGTGAGAAATGTACTTTTGTTGGATATTCTGAAGATGTAAAAGGCTATAGACTTATTCCATTTAAGTCCAAAAATGTTATCATTAGAAGAGATGTAAAATTTGATGAAAATAAATCGGCCTGCGAGCCTAGTCCGGCGGATGTGCCACCTCTTCCTATCTCTTCTATCTTTGAAAACATTTCTTCTTCTGATGATGAAAGCGAGGATGATAATCCTTCCCCACCTTCTCAGGATCCTCAACTTCCAAGATGGGTCCGTGCTACTCGGGATGCAGCAGGTGATCTTGCCGGTGATCCTACAGATCAGCGACGTACACGTTCTCAGTTTGAAAGAGCCTCTTCTTTACTGGCTCAAGCTCCAGTAAATCATGATCCTGACACTTTTGCAGAAGCTTCAGGCCATCCACATTGGGAAACAGCTATGAATGAAGAATATCATTCATTGATGACAAATGATACATGGGATCTTGTTCCTCTACCAAAGGGACGCAAACTTGTTAGATGCAAATGGGTTTACAGAACCAAGTATGGACCAGATGGGAAAGTTGATAAACATAAAGCTCGTCTAGTTGCTAAGGGCTTTTCACAGGTTGAAGGCATTGACTACACTGAAACCTTCTCTCCAGTTGCCAAAATGAACTCTATCCGCCTTGTTCTTTCCCTTGCTGCCTCTTTAAAATGGGAAGTCCATCAAATGGATGTTAAATCTGCCTTCTTGCATGGGGACTTGCAGGAAGAAATCTATATGGAACAACCCATTGGCTTCATACAAACAGACTCCAGCCTCGTTTGTCGACTTAAGAAATCCCTTTATGGCCTCAAGCAAGCTCCTCGAGCTTGGTATGCCAAAATGGATAGCTTTCTTTTAGAATCTGGCTTTTCTAGGTGTCATTCTGACAATACTGTCTACACCAAGAAAGTGGGCAACTCTCTCATCATCCTTGTTCTTTATGTTGATGATCTTATTCTTACTGGTAGTGATCCCAACCTTATAAACCATGTGAAGTCCAGCCTTAAAAAGAAATTTGAAATGACAGACTTAGGACACTTACACTATTTTCTCGGTCTTCAAGTCTTGCAATCCCAAGAGGGTATTTTCCTTTCCCAGTCCAAGTATGCTTGTGATATTCTTCGTCATTTTCACATGGAAGACTGTAAGCCAGCCACTTCTCCCTTTCAGTCTAGAGTCAAACTTTCAGTCTCTTGTACTTCTCCTGAAGTTGATGCTACCTTATACCGTCAACTTGTCGGAAAACTCTTGTATTTAACCCATACTCGTCCTGATCTTTCCTTTGCTGTTGGCCTTGTTGCTCGTTTTATGCAAAACCCCCGTGAAAGTCATTGGAAAGCAGCTAAAAGAATACTTCGTTATGTTCGAGGTACAGTACAGTTTGGGATTCATTACAGTGCCAAAGCAGCTCCTCTGTTAGTTGGTTTCACTGATTCTGATTGGGCTGGTGACCTTGATGATCGGAAGTCTACTGCCGGTTATGTCTTCACTCTTGGTTCAGGACCTATTACATGGGCTTGTAAGAAACAGGCTGCCATTTCTCTTTCATCAGCAGAAGCAGAGTATCGTGGTGCCGTGGAAGCTAGTAAGGAAGCCTTGTGGCTTCGTCAGATCCTATCAGAGTTTGGCTTTGAGCAGCAGCATCCAACCACACTTTGGTGTGATAATCAAAGTGCCATTCAGCTATGCAAAGATCCAGTCCAGCATCAGCGCAGCAAACACATTGAACTACACATGCACTTCATCAGAAAGCTCATTCATGACCATGTTCTTGAAGTGAAATATTGTCCAACAGATGATCAGGTTGCAGACATCTTCACAAAGGCTCTCACAGAGGCGAAGTTCACTAAACTTCGATATATGCTTGGAGTTCAGGAAGTTGTCACTAAGGGGGGATAGGCTCTAGTGCCTCCTTCCTTCTCCTATTGTGTCATATTTGTAAATCCTTCAATCCTATCCCAAGTTGTTCTTAAGGGGGGATGTTAGGATATTCCGACACATAGGATATAGTTAAGTTCAACTTGGTCTAGTATAGAGTTAGGTTAGAGTTAGGTAAAGTGTGTTTCTTTACCGTTGTACATTTTGTAACTTACAATCCGACGGTCACGATATGTAGTGATCCGACGGTTCACTCTCACCTCGGTATTACCGACACTTGATCCGTGGCTTGACACCCGATTGGTCCATGAGTTCTATTTAAAGCGCATGGAGGGTCATTGTTCGGGTAATCCGTGCATGAGAGAAGCTTATGTAAATTTTCATTCTTTGATTAATAAATTGTCTGTACCCACGTTGGGACAGGCCGTGGACTGTTTCCCTCCTTGCACTCTGAGGGTTTTAACCACGTCAAAAATACTGGTGTATTGATTTGAGATCTGGTTGTGAGCGGTGTCCTTTTGGTATTCTTTCTGAGGAACTTACCCTGTAAATTCCTACAGGATGAACGCAGAAAATTATGTCACCTGGCTAAAAACTATGTTATCATTGGTTACACATTATACCGTTGACGGGTTGATTCAATCCTTCGGCGTTGTTTAACCTTAGAGGAAGCAGAGTCAGTGCTCAATGACTGCCACGGTGGAGCTTGTGGTGGTGATCTATCAGGGCTTGCTACAGCCCAGCGCATCTTACGTGCCGGCTATTTTTGGCCTTCACTCTTTAAAGACTGTGTGGAAGTGGTCAAACGCTGTCACCCTTGTCAAATTTTTACTCGGAAGATGCATGCGCATCCAGCTCCTCTTTTTCCCGTTGTCACCGTCGACCCCTTTACTAAGTGGGTATTAATTTTACGACTTGTAATCCGCCTTCAGCGGTGAATCACAGGTACATTATCGTGGCTGTAGACTACTTTACGAAGTGGGCTGAGGCCATGCCTACTTATAAGAATGATAGTGACACGGCAACATTGTTTCTTTTCAATCAGGTTATCTCAAGATTCGGTATCCCGAGAGAGATTGTCACTGACCATGGCAGTCATTTCCAGAATCAACTGATGTCTGAATTGGCTCTTGTTGGAAATAATACTGAGAGGGGGGGGTGAATCAGTATTATTAAAACTTTTCAATATACCATCCAAATTTATACTTCAACTTATTCTTCAGATATTGATGATTAACTTATGCATAATAATGAACAAGAACATGAAAAACAAATAGTCACACCATAGAACACCAGATATAAGGTGGAAACCTAATGTGGGTGAAAACCACCTGCTACAATATGTCTCTATCTTCTTTCAATTAGAAACTTCTTTTACAATGATTTTGTACTGGTGCAGTCCTTTACCAGTACGCAGGCTACAACCTGCGGAGAGCTACAACTCTCTCTAGTTTTCCAATTTCTCCTGGAAGGGAGCTACAACCCCCTACTTCTTTTCATTCAAGGACCACTTTTCATTAATTTTCAGACTGGATCCAAAAACATCAAATAAACATCAAGTACATGTGAATCAACCAATCTCCTTATACAATCAAACCAATGAGCCACCCGAACTTCTCAGAATGCTGTAAAAAAAAACCAACACCAGTATCCTAAACCCAGAACACAGCAGCAAATAGAAAACAGGCAGCCAACAAATATTTCAAAACAGGTCCGCAACTTCACCAATATAAACCTGCGGATACCCGCACTTCACCTTCAACTATTCTGCGTATACCCGCACTTCGTCTTCTTTTGTATTGCGTACCCTGCACTGTGCCTTCAGCTGCTCTGCGTATACCCGCAATGTGACTTCCTCTGTACTGCGTACCCCGCACTGCGCCTTTAGCTGCGCTGCGTATACCCACACTGCGCCTTCTTCTGTACTGCGTACCCCCACACTCTCGCTTTAGATCGCTTGCGAACCTCTGATTAGGGCCAAATTAACATTCCTCCAATGTACTACAGATAGTCAGATCCACAGATCTGATCATGTGCCCAAGAGATCACGACTTGGCAAAGATTCGCCTTCAAATTTTACCTTGATTTAGATCTAGCTTTTAAAACTGATAATCCAAAATTCAGATCTTAAGATATTCAACTTTCAAAGATACATTAGCCAAGTGATCTCCTTCCCTATTTATAGTCAAGCCCTTATTCACACCATGGGACAAAACCATCAATAACCAATACAAGGGATCCAAACCGGGGCTAAATTAGATCCTATACCACGGGCCAAAACCATAGAATCAAGAACGACGGGCTAAATACCACGGGCCAAACATAAGAAACCCCACATGAGCGTGCTTCTCTGCCTTGAAGTGAGTGAACTGGGGGTCCGCACCTCATGAACGGGTAACCTGCGGATATGAACGCACTTCCTGGCCGGCGTACCTGCGGGTCCGCACTTTTTGAACCATTCACCTGCGTACCTCTTAATTTCCAACATTTTGAGAGCCTGAACAGAGCATTGCCAGCATTGCCACTTGAGTGAGTTGCCATCAAGTACAACACCTGTAACATAGGGCCACACCAGAATCATAATGCCAACAATCTCCCCCTTTGGACTTGATGGCAACCTCAAGATCCTCAACGTCATTCTCCCCCTTTGACATCAAGGGCAAAGGGTGATGCTCCCCCTAAGAACATGCTCCCCTTGACTATAAACCAGATCTGCAAAGAAGCACCATAATCCACCAAACACCATAAATTACCATGAAAGAGATAGAGACATATTGTAGCAATATTCAGACCAGCATCCATGATCTCCTTCTGTACTTCCTCCATAATGCCAACAATGCATTATATGCTCCCCCTGAACCTGTGCAATTCGCATATGTACGCATATACCCCAGATGAACCTTGCGTACAACCAACAATCAGAAGAGATTCAATCAACAACCCCCAGCTTTTGCCTGAGGTATTCAAAGGTCTCCCTGGGCAATGGTTTGGTGAGTATATCAGCAACTTGTTCCTTAGAAGGAACATACTCCAACTTGACCTTTTGTTCAAGTACTTGTTCCCGGAGAAAATGATACTTGATCGGTATGTGCTTGGTCTTTGAATGCATGACTGGGTTCTTTGAAATGCTGATTGCACTTGTATTATCACATAAGATGGAGATGGGTGGTATACAAGTGATTTGAAAATCCTGCAAGGTTTGCATCATCCAAAGGAGTTGAGTGCAGCAAGATGCAGCAGCAACATATTCCGCTTCAGCTGTAGACAAGGCAATTGAACTCTGTTTCTTGCTGAACCAAGATACTAATCTGGAACCCATAAAGAATGCACCACCACTTGTGCTCTTCCTGTCATCCACGCTTCCGGCCCAATCTGCATCTGTATAAGCATGAAGTGTGAGATCTGTATCTCTAGGATACCATAAGCCATAATTTTGAGTCCCTTGAAGATATTTGAAAATTCTCTTCACTGCCTAGAGTTTCCTTTGGATTTGCCTGAAATCTTCCAACTATTCCCACTGCATGCATGATGTCTGGTCGGGTACCTGTCAAATAAAGTAGACTTCCAATCATAGACCTGTAGGTTGGTTGATGCACTGTTGCTGATTCATCATTTGCACTGAGGCTACATCCTGTGACCATGGGTGTACATACTGGTTTTGCATCTTCCATGCCATATTTCTTCAAAATCTGCTTGAGATACTTGGTTTGAGACAAGAAGATTCCTCCTTCCTTTTGTTGGATTTGCAAACCAAGAAAATATGTCAATTCTCCAAGCAAGGACATTTCGAATTCTTTCTGCATCACTGAGGCAAAGCTTTGACTCATAGATTCTTCATTGCTGCCAAAGATAATGTCATCTACATACACAATAAGTATTAGCAATTTGTCATTTTCAATTTTTATATAAAGATTGCTATCTGCTGATCCTTTTGAAAAACCTTGTTGATGAAGATATTTGTCCAACCGATAGTACCAAGCCCTTGGAGCTTGTTTAAGACCATAGAGAGCCTTCTTCAGTCTGCATACAAGATTTGGATCATTTCCAAGAATGAAACCATCTGGCTGCTCAATGTATACTTCTTCTTCTAAGTCTCCATTCAGAAAGGCTGATTTCACGTCCATTTGCAATACTTTGAACTTTTGAAAGCTTGAGAGAGCAAGGAACATTCGGATGGCCTCAAGTCTTGCAACAGGAGCAAAAGTTTCTTCAAAATCTATTCCTTCTTGCTGCACATACCCTTTACAAACAAGTCTGGCCTTGTTTCTAATTACTTCCCCATTTTCATTCAAATTATTTTTGAAGACCCATTTTGTCCCTATAACATTCTTATCCTTTGGTCTAGGAACCAACTCCCAAGTGTTGTTCTTTTTGATCTGCTCAAGTTCTTCATCCATTGCTTTGACCCAACATTCATCTTTGCATGCTTCTTTCACATTTTGTGGTTCAGTGGAAGAGAGTAATGCCAGATAGCTTGAAGCTTCTGCAATTGTTATTCTTGTTTGAACACCTGCTTCTTTCTCCCCCAAAATCTGAGATTCTGGATGATTCTTCTGAAAATACCTGGATGGAGTCTTCTCTTCTATCCTTATCTGTTCCTCTGGTGCTTCTTGAGGTTCTTCTTCTTCATCATTCTGTCTTTGAGGGTAGTCTTCATCTTCTTCGATATTTTCATGATTTACTTGCCTAGGAATGTATCCCTTTTCATCAACCACTACATCAATGCTATCAATAATTCTTCCAAGTCTTTTATTGTAGCACTTATATGCTTTGCTGTGTGGAGAATAACCAAGAAGAATGCCTTCATCTGCTCTAGGTTCAAGTTTGCCAAGTTGCTCATCAGTATTCTTAATATAGAATTTGCTGCCAAAGATTTTGAAGTGCTTTACCGAAGGAGTCTCACCATACCAGAGCTCATGAGGAGTTTGAGTGCTGTTCACTCGGACATTTGTTTTGTTGAGAATAACAACTGCAGCATATGCAGCTTCACCCCAGAAAGTTGTGGGAGTTCCAGACTCATCAAGCATAGCACGAGCCATTTGTTGGACTGTTCTGTTCATCCTTTCCACCACTCCATTTTGCTGAGGAGTTCTAGCTGTAGAGAATTCTCTTCTTATCCCATGTTCTTCACAGAAATCGAAGAATTCATTTGAGGTAAACTCCCCACCTCTGTCGGACCTGAGGCACTTAATTTTGTGACCTGATTCATTTTCAACCAAGGCTTTGAAGGATTTGAATTTTTCAAATGCTTCGTCTTTGTGCTTCATAAGTCCTAACCAAATAAACCTGGAGAAATCATCAATGAATAATATCAAGTATTCTTCTCCTCGAGGTGTCCTTTTCCTAAATGGACCACATACATCTGTATGGACTAGCTCAAGAGGCATGCTGGCTGATCCTTCCTTCTCCGGAAAGTTAGTTCTGGTTTTCTTTCCAAACTGACATGATTTGCATATGGTGTTGTCTGGAATTTTGATATCTGGAAGACCACGAACTGCCTGATATTTGCATGCTTTCCTTATTTGTGAAAATCTTAGATGCCCCAACCTCCGGTGCCATAACCAGTGTTCATCATCCTTGCTCAAATAGCATTGTTGTTGTCCTTATTCAAATATGTATAGATTATTTGGAGTTCTTCTACCTTTGATCACTGTTTCACCTGTATTAAGATCACGAACACGACATCCATTTGATCTAAATATTACCTCGGTTCCTTAATCACACATCTGGTTGACACTCAGAATATTATGCTTCAGTCCATCAACATACAAAACATTTCCAGCTTTGACCTTTTCTTTTAATTGAGCAGTGCCTTTTCCTTTTATAGCTGCAGGAGTATCATTTCCAAAAGAAACTTTCTTACCCTTTTCTAAAGCAGAACATGATTCAAAATTTTCTTTATCACCTATCATATGCTTCGAACATCCACTGTCGATGTACCATAGATTTTCTTGTCCCTCTGCATAAAATGCTATCCCACATCTTTCTGTTTGTGGTTCCTTTATTCTCCATGTTCTGGTGCTTGAGGCTTGTTCCTTTGTCTGCTGAAACTTGCTCCTGCATTTAGAATCTTCATGATCAAAGTTATTGCAAATAGAACATTCAACTTCATTTTCAAGAGCTGAAAAGTTTTTATAGGTCCTTTTTGTAAACCCGGTCATACTTCTTTGTTTTTGAGCTTCTCTAGTCATGATTGTTTTATATGCAACACATTGAGCTGCTTTGTGACCAAAGTTATGGCAAGAGAAACATTGTCCATTGAAGAAACTTCTACGATTATCAAGTCTACCAGCCAAATGATTGTAATTTCTATTGTCATCCATTTTTGAAGCAAATTGAGAAGATTTTACCTATGGCTGGTTGTAGCTTTTGTTCACCCTTAAGATGAATTGCCCCTGGTTTACCTGATAGTCTTTGTTTGTTCTCGATGTAATTCGTCCCTGCTTTACCTGGTGATCTCCATTGTGCTTTTGCTCATTCCTTCTTGCTGCATCAAGATAATTCTTTGAGGTGGATGCTTGAGATGTTTCTCCATTATATCCCAGACCTGTCTTGTTTAGTGGAGAACGTTGTACATTGATGATCTCATCCAGAGTTTCAGATCCTTTGACAAACTTAAGATTAATAGCCTTTGTTTTCTCAATTTCTTTTCTAAGGCCAACAATTTCACATTCTAACTTTTCAAGAAGTTTTTCTTTTTCATCAATTTGAAATTGTAGGGTATCAATTATCACATTCTTTTCTTCTATACATGTCTTGAGTCTAGAAATCTCTTCATAAAAGCTATCCATATCTATAACATCCATGTAATCATCATCTTCAAATGCCATTAAAATTTTATAGTCATTACTTCGTTCATCTTCATCACTATTTGATAGAACATCACTGTCTTCATGAGTGTAGTAGCTTTTCTTATTTGCATTTTGTTTCTTGTTCCATCTAGCAGGTTCCTTTCCTTTATCAATCTTATCCTTATGAGGACATTTGGCAGCATAATGACCTACTCTTCCACAAGCAAAACATTTAAAAGGTAACTTACCTCTGAACCTTCCAGTACCCCGTTGAAGATTTCTGACAAAATTTGATTCTTCTTCTTCTTCTGGCACGTGACTTGCTTCATAGTAGTCTCCTTTGCCTGAAGCCTTAAAGGCAGCTTCTCTCCTGTCTGATGGACCTCCTTTTCTCATTTCATAGGCAGTTAGAATTCTGTGTAGCTGAGACATAGTAAGAGTTCGGAGATTTTCCTTTTCTTCTATTGCAGACACTTTAGATTCAAACTTGGGGGACAATGATCTTAGAACCTTTTCAACCACAATAGCCTCTTTTATTTCTTCACCCAAGTTTTTCATGCAATTAACAATCTCGTCTACCTGAAGGAAATAGTTAGCCACACTTTCATCATTATACATTCTGAGATTCTCATACTGAATCCTAAGGGTTTGAAGTTTAGCACGCTTTACCTGTTCATCTCCTTCGTAGCTCAAGACAATCTTGTCCCATATTTCTTTTGCGGATTTATATTGCATAACTTTCACGAATTCTATTTGAGATAAGCATCCCAGTAAAGTATTGAATTCTTTAGCATTCGTTTCATATTTCTTCTTCTCGGCCGGATCTGTAGGAGTAGCTGAAGGAAAAGTGTAGCCTGTATCTATGATATCCCAAACTTCTGTACCAAGAGATTGAAGATAGGCAGTAACTCTTACCTTCCAATAATTGAAGTTTGTCCCATCAAAAATTGGTGGCCTAATTGATGCTTCCCTCTCATAGTTGCTCATGATGAATGATCTTCCTTCAAGCGATCAAGCTTCTCTGAAGGACCTGCTCTGATACCAGTTGTTGGAAATAATACTAGGGGGGGTGAATCAGTGTTATTAAAACTTTTCAATATACCATCCAAATTTATACTTCAACTTATTCTTCAGATATTGATGATTAACTTATGCATAATAATGAACAAGAACATGAAAAACAGATAGTCACACCATAGAACACCAGATATAAGGTGGAAACCCAATGTGGGTGAAAACCACCTGCTGCAATATGTCTCTATCTTCTTTCAATTAGAAACTTCTTTTACAATGATTTTGTACTGGTGCAGTCCTTTACCATTTCGCAGGCTACAACCTGCAGAGAGCTACAACTCTCTCTAGTTTTCCAGTTTCTCCTGGAAGGGAGCTACAACCCCTACTTCTTTTCATTCAAGGACCACTTTTCATTAATTTTCAGACTGGATCCAAAAACATCAAATAAACATCAAGTACATGTGAATCAACCAATCTCCTTATACAATCAAACCAATGAGCCACCCGAACTTCTCAGAATGTTGTAAAAAAAAAACCAACACCAGTATCCTAAACCCATAACACAACAGCAAATAGAAAACAGGCAGCCAACAAATATTTCAAAACAGGTCCGCAACTTCACCAATATAAACCTGCGGATACCCGCACTTCACCTTCAGCTGTTCTGCGTATACCCGCACTTCGTCTTCTTTTGTATTGCGTACCCCGCACTGTGCCTTCAGCTGCTCTGCGTATACCCGCAATGTGACTTCCTCTGTACTGCATACCCCACACTGCGCCTTTAGCTGCGCTGCATATACCCGCACTGCGCCTTCTTCTGTACTGCGTACCCCCGCACTCTCGCTTTAGATCGCCTGCGAACCTCTGATTAGGGCCAAATTAACAGTCCTCCAATGTACTACAGACAGTCAGATCCACAGATCTGATCATGCGCCTGAGAGATCACGACTTGGCAAAGATTCGCCTTCAAATTTTACCTTGATTTAGATCTAGCTTTTAAAACTGATAACCCAAAATTCAGATCTTAAGATATTCAACTTTCAAAGATACATTAGCCAAGTGATCTCCTTCCCTATTTATAGTCAAGCCCTTATTCACACCATGGGACAAAACCATCAATAACCAATACAAGGGATCCAAACCGGGGCTAAATTAGATCCTATACCATGGGCCAAAACCATAGAATCAAGAACGGCGGGCTAAATACCACGGGCCAAACATAAGAAACCCCACGTGAGCGCGCTTCTCTGCCTTGAAGTGAGTGAACTGGGGGTCCGCACCTCATGAACGGGTAACCTGCGGATATGAACGCACTTCCTGGCCGGCGTACCTGCGGGTCCGCACTTTTTGAACCATTCACCTGCGTACCTCTTAATTTCCAACATTTTGAGAGCCTGAACAGAGCATTGCCAGCATTGCCACTTGAGTGAGTTTCCATCAAGTACAACACCTATAACATAGGGCCACACCAGAATCATAATGCCAACAACTCTTAAATTAGGTTTCCGCCAGGAGCATTCGTCCCCTTATTATCCTCAGGCCAATGGACAGGTCGAGGCAGTCAATAAAACTCTTAAGACGATACTCCAACGGACGATCGATAAAAATCGGTCCAATTGGCACATTATGTTGTATCGGCTCTTTGGGCATACCGAACCTCCATCAAAACAGCTACTGGTTTTACACCTTTTCAGTTGGTTTATTGGATGGAATCTATCTTTCCGGTTGAATGTGAAATTCCATCTCTTAAGTTAGCTGTTGAGCTCCTTCTTGAGACTTCGAGTCTCGAAGAGCGCCTAGTTCACTTGGAACATCTCGATGAGCAGCATCGAGATGCCACCACGATGAATGAGGCTCATAAGAAAAGGGTTAAAACGCAGTATGATAAGTCTGTCCGTCCTCGAGTCTTTGCTGAAGGTGACCTTGTCTTGGTCTATGACCAAGATAAAGACACCTTGGGGGCAGGCAAATTTAAGCCTATGTGGTACGGTCCTTTCATTATTAAACGAGTTTTAGAAAAAGGGTCGTATGAGTTAATCGACTTTGAGGGAAACAAGCTGGCGGAGCCCCGAAATGGGCTCTACCTAAAGAAGTACTTTGCTTAGTTTTGGCCAGGCAATGGCTTCTTTGTATTTTATGTATATTTGTACATATATCATCGAGAGTTTTCTGATATCAGCACTTTTTGGTCTACTGTGGCAGGTGTTGATGGATGATTTGGTCTATTTTGGGTTCGCCGATGGTGCTAGTCAGCACACTCGGAATCTTGCTTCCGCAGCTTGGGTACTCTATTATCCAACTGGTCAATTGATGGCATCAAGAGGCGTGTGCATCAGTCTTCCTTCAAACAATATGGCCGAGTATACTGCTGTTATTAATTTATTATCCGAGGCAATCTCTCATGGGATTAACTCATTGGTAGTGTATCTTGATTCTCAATTGATAGTGTCTCAATTAAATAACATTTATCGGGTACGGGATCCATCTTTATATCGCCAGTATTTAAGGGTGAGGTTGTTGCAAAGATCATTTACTTATATTAATTATTTGCACATTCCAAGATCTCATAATTGGTTAGCTGATTCTATCACTAATCAGGCATTAGACTGGCACATCAACCATTCATCATAATAAAATCAAGCATCAAAAAGTCAAACTGTATATATATATATATATATATATATATATATATATATATCGTAAAGCGTCTCGAGTGTACATATGTGTGTCCAAAAAATATACAAAATTGGGACTCAAATGCCCATAATCATGTCCAGCATATCTAATGCCTCGGCTCAGGATGAGCATCTAAGTATGTAACTATAGCATTGGCCACACGCCGAAAAATGCGAACCCAGTCACGTGGCATGCCAACCACATGACGCTGCATATCCTCAGGAAGGTCCTCTATGACAGCCATCAGCACTTGGAAGATCAGTGTTGCCAAGTGTCGTTGGACGTTGTTTAGAGTCCGTTTTGTATCAGCAGCCGCCTCTTCGGCTCCTCGGCCGCGCCATCCATGCCGTGGGAATCCATCTGGTCGTACTGGCCCAATGTCTGGAACATGATCATCATATTAGTCATTTGAATCTCATCAAAAAATATTTTTCAAAATGCATCACTATATTTGAAAAATAAAAATAAAAATCATAAAATCAAAAAATTCTTACCAATCTCGCCCCATTCTGCGTTCGGTGGTAACGCTAGATCAGGATCTCCTCGGAAATCCAACCCAGCATAGGGGTAGTCATCCATGGCGATGATCTGCTGATCCCACCAGATGAAGAATTCATCATCGATCAGATCACCCCACCGGCCCATGCGTGGATCGCGTGGGGTGCTGATGGAAACTGCTACCCTAGGGCGGAGTGCGGGAACCTTATCGAAAAAGAAAGTACACAGGATAGTCCCATATCCAAAGTTCTTGGTTTGTCCCCTCCTGATAGAAGTGAGCTGGCTCTTCATGTTGGCGAGAAGAGGAGTACACCAATCAAACACAGTAGTGAGATAGTCAACTGCCACGCTCATGTTTAGCAATGACGCCTAATGCAGAGAGGATGATCCGTTCACTCGAGCCATGGTGAACAGGATAATCCTAAGTGATAAACTCGCCACATGTGTGATGGAAATCTGGCTCCCAACTTTCTTGGGATGTCCCGGGCAGTATATCTGTACATAGTCCTCTATCGTGAGGCTATTCCGTGTCCTGCCCCGGGAACGTACTACCTCTCCCCTTCGGGAAAGGCCCGTGATAAAATAGATATCCTCCACTTCTACCCTGAGCGGCATCTGATCGATCATAAAGGCTTCCTCATTGACATCCCAATAATCGATGAGCATCTCAAGCAGACGCGTGTTCGCTTTCATATTTGGCAATTTGAAAAATTTAAGCAAACCGCATCCCCGTAGGGCATCTAATGCTTCTGGAATGTTCATAACTTCATTACCTACCACTGCGTGCTCTCTTTCACGCCACGTGACCGGCATCCTGAGAAAAAATCGATTTAAAACCGTTAGTTTTTGTTTAAAAATGGTTCACGGCGTATACGCGGGTCTCTGTGCACGTAGTCGCGTATACGCGGGTTCAATATTACCAACTCGCGTATACGCCGCGAGGAAATTTTTGACAAAAGTTCAACGGTGAAACATCAATCAAAAATCTTAAAACCAGTCACAATCAATTGCAAGCTAAGTATAAGAGTTACCTGGAGGTTTTTGATGAATTTGAACGGTTAAATCTGGCTGTGGGAAGTTTGCTCCTTTTGCTCCAAATCTTTTGCTCTCAAACTCAAATGGTAAAAATGGTGAGTCCAAAATGCTTTTTATAAGTTTTGAAAATGCAAAAAATTTTCAAAATTTTATTTTGTTTGGCCTCATGTGACTTTTAACTTGGGAGCTTGGAATGTCGAGATTGGTCTGTTTTTCAGGACATTTTGGACGATTTTCAGTTTCGAGACGGTTCCATGACTGCTGACCCGTCATGGCAGGTATCGTTTTCTCACTGGCATATAAGTTAGGGACATCATTTTTCCGTTGCATTATGCATACTAGCCTCCATTTGCCGATACATCTACCATAGGGTCGATCCCGTTGCGTTATGGTTCGTAAGCCATCTTCAATCGTCGATTCTTTAAATCATGACACGATGGTAGAGCCATCCTTTACATGGGCATCCTAGTTAGCACCTCACTTACATTTGTTGCCCATGCTGCTCCGATTTGAGTAGGCTCGGGAGTCCTCTGTAGTCCCGCCATGAATTATGCGTTGAAGACTCATTCTTCTTAGCTTCTTCGCTTCATTCTGGCCTTATACCCTAGAGGGTCCTTTGTGTTGAGTTGTACTACTGCATTGCATGTTGACCACTTGCACCTTTTGGCCTAGAGCCGGCTTCACTTGGACTCGTGTTTAAGCCAACTTTTGACCATGACGTCTGCAAAATCAACCTTGCATACCTTTGACTTCTGCAGCTTGACACACCTTGACCCGTGGAAGGAACATACTTTTGAGTGTCACTGACCAGTTTTCACCTCCCTGCATTGAGCATAGGAACGTTCCTTTCCCAGGAACTAGATCATCTGTTTCACCGACACTCGTTCTTTCCACTGTACCATAGCATTCTTTTATTCTTTTTCCAGCTTAACAGAAAAAGGCAAAAAAAATTAAATATTCCAAAAAAGAGCGGGAACGGGAGAGTATTTCCATTTATTGTTGGTAGCTAGAGTCAGTCGTGTCGCCCTTGAACAAAGCACTCAAAACAAAGTCTCCTCCGTATGGGTGGGATTTAGTTTGACTTAGGTACTCCATAACCTTGTTATTGAGTCAGTTCTCCCCCGACTCGTTATCTCTTCCAATCATATGGAGGGTTCGTTCATGCCTCCTGCATGGCGAACTTATACAGAGTCATCATATGCTGCCACATAGTCACATTGAGTCATGCTTTTGTTCAAGGGAAGTTAGCCTGAGTCGGCCTCTCTGCGGTGTCTCTTGACTCATTTTTCAGTCGGCCATCCCTGGTTGTTAGTGTCATGTCTATCATCACATCAGTTATATTGGTCCTTTACTCGTGCCGGTTTGAGAAGGTCCCCATTGACTTCTTGCTGGCGGGTCTTGTCCTTATCGAGGACGACATCTTGCTCTGAGGACAGGCCTAGAGCTGCACGCTGGCCCTATTTTCATTATTGATAGGTTACCTTGTGCTCAGCATCGATCAGTATCATGGGTCTTTGACTGAGTGGTTTCCCTTGTGTTCGACATCAGCTTACATTATCACACATTGGGATTCGTGCAGTACCTTGGTTTCCATTTGACCCTATTGGTGGATACCTCGCCTCTGTGTCAGCTTTCATTATTGGTTGGTTCAGAGGGTTTCTGCCGTGCGCTAGCCACATCTTATGTATGCCGGAAACATACTTCGGTTGGGTTACTGCATCTTTTTCGTCCGATTCCTTCCACATTATTGGCCTACGGGTTACACTCGCGCTAGATTGATGAAGGATGCCTTAATGCCTTCCTTCTAGCGGATCTTTCCCTGTCGACTCCGACTCATTGCTATGGGGCAAAGATCTAGAGTCCATTTGGCAGTACCTTGGGGTTTGCAGTCATTAGTGGCAGATCCTTCGCTATTGACAGTGGGAAACCATAATTGTCTCCTGATCAATAGATTCTTACAGGTGTTCGACTCCAACTCATTTATTCACACTTGTTATATTGTATTGGGTACCTTGACGCTCATTATCATTATTGGTGAGTAGTCTCGCGTTTGTTAACAGTATACATCAATGACCAGTAATCAAACGATTTCTCACATGGTCGAATTTAGATCATTTATTCCCATGGTGTACAAATGTACCACGGCGGTCGGTGAAGACCTCAGGTTGTATCAGCATTCATTGGTTCAATTGACAGTTGCTCCTGTTGCTGCTAGTTGATACCACTCCACTTTATATGTTGCAGTCAGTCATGGCGACATTCTATATGCTGGCACCTGAGTTTGTAGTGTAGTACCATCCTATTCCATCATCTTCAGTTGGTACCTTTTGGGATCAGTCTTTGATATCAGTGATCTGTTGCATCTTTCAGCATCATTGACAGTCTTATATGTGATATTCAGACATGTACTTGTTCATTATGATCAGATGATCCATTATGTATCTTTCAGTCATTTATACTTGTATACTTAGTGGATCCGCTTGTACTTGATATGCGAACATGCTTTACTTTTTCTGAGCATGGGTATGCCCGCCTCAGACAATGTTTCTTTCTGATCTCCTTTGGTGGCTTGGTAGGCGGAATTCTTGTGAATTCCTCCTCGGTTTTTGACAGACTTCCTTTCCATGTACTCGCATAATATATTTCAGCCATCATGTACCCCTTCTGACCTCATATATTAGGGGGCATTTGTTATAGCTCCAAATCTCACTCTTATGGTTTGTGATGCTGTACTCATGGCCTAGGGAAACCCCTCCTTCCAGACCTGGTCCTAAAATTTAAAAAACAATGTTTTATCCCTTATACGCGACATTGCCCTGAGTTAAACGCGTGTATACGCGGGTATGTGTATAGCCAACCCGTGTGTATGTATTTAAACACTTAAAAAAATATAAAACTCCTTATTTTCGGGTGGAGATCGTGGGTTTTACCTGCTGATCACCTGTTAGTGCCCGTGGCCCAACTGTTCCCAACCAATTCCTAACTAAAAACTACTTTGGGAGTGGTATAAAAAGACCTCAAAGGGAAGGCCTAAAGGAGGAGAGAAGAGAGAGAAAGGTTATTATGCTGAGATTTTTCCCTTGACCAGGTCTGAAGTCCCTTGTGCCTTCCGCACTTTCCCCATTTTGTACAAGAAACCTTTGTTTCCTTGTGTGTTGATGTTCATCCACCATTTATGACATCATGGAGAGAGTCATGGAAGGAGTTTGTTAAAGGCTTGAGGCTGGAACAGATCCAGAAGGAAGCTTTGCTTGGAGCCTGCTGAAGGTGACTCAGGTGAAAATATTCCTTTTTATGTACTTTATTTGTCTATAATAAAAGAAACACATGTCTTGGTTCCCGAAATGAATCTTCTTTATGTTAATGATATTCATGTTTAGAATTCATATGTAAATGGTTGTTTGGATTTCATAACTAACTACCTTTCTTTATAACATGAAGATGGTTTCTTTATAATTTTTTGTCCATGTACTGCTGTGTTCTTTGAATTGGCTGTTTTGCGGGACAAAAGAGAAGAAGGGAACTCCAAGAAGGGTTTGGACCCTAAGGGCCTTCTCAAACGTAGGACCGAAGGCACGTACCCCTATCATAGAATTTGCTTATAATAGCATAATGGCTGTATGAATGCATGTTTCTTTGAATAGATAACTTTCAATCTACTAGGGTTTCAACCCAAAAAGCCCTAGGGGAACTTTTCCCTCTATCACCCGGTGGTGGCGCAGTGCAGCTCCTCGATCTGTTTGGTGGAAGCAGATCGCCTTTTCTCGGTGGTGGCATGTTGGAGCCTGTTTGTTGATTTGTTCGGTGGTAGCAGATCGATTTTGCCCAGTGGTGGCATAGTGAAGTCCCTGATCTGTTCGGTGGCAGCAGATCGGACTTGCCCGGTGGTGGCACAGTGAAGTTCTTGATCTGTTCGGTGGTAGTAGATCGGACTTGCCCGGTGGTGGTCGATTGGAGTGTTTGGTTGGATAGAAATGAATAACAGTATAGAATCATATCTCCATGAGTCTGGCAAACTCGATGGATCGAATTTCTCCAACTGGAAATTCAAAATGCAAACTTTGCTGGAGAGCGTAAATGCATGGTCGATCGTTGAGGGAAATGAGTAGAGATTTGGAACAGCGACCCAAGAACAAGATTGGGATAAAAGAGAACGAAAGCAAAAATTATACTGAAGATGTCCATTAAGGACAATATTATCCCACATATCAGAGATTCTAAGTTGGCCGCTGATATATGGACAACGATCAAGAACTTGTACGAGACTCAGAATACAAATCGTGTTCTGGCACTCAAGGGAAAATTGTTTGCATTGAAGATGGACGAGAATGAGTCCGTTGTTGGATTCATGGCCAGAGTCAAGGATCTGAGTGACAAACTAGGAGCTATTGGAGAAAAGGTGTCCGACTCAGATCTAGTCACGCTTACATTGAACAGAATGACTGATGAATACCAGACGTTCATCACAGGATTGTCAGCGAGGGAGAAATCCCCTTCATTTGATGAGCTGACAGTGATTTTGCTCCAGGAGGAGGAGCGACGACAGAATTTGAAAACTCAGAGCAATGACCTTGCTCTGATGGTGAAGAGGCAACAGTACAGAGGAAAGCAGCACCAGCACCAGCACCAGCTCAACACCAACACCAGCAACCGCAGCAGCAGCAGCAGAAAGGAGCCAACTCTTTTCAAAAGAGATCATTCAGAGGTATGACTGATAATTATGTTAAGAGATGTTTTTATTGTGGGAAACCTGGTCATCAGATTAAAGAATGTTATAAGCGGCAGACGGATGAAAGAAGAGACAAATAGAGGAAACATCAGGGGTGTTTTGCTGGAGAAGAGGAGGACCACAGCCATGATCTTCGACTATTCACAGTTGATTGTGCTCTTTCAGAATCAAAGGGAGATGAGGACGACATATGGTATGTCGACTTTGGCGCATCCTCACATATGACCGGTAAGAAGGACTGTTCTGAATTTCTTGAATAATCTGCATGTGGATCAAAAATTTATCTAGGAGATGACAGTGGGTATGAGATCAAAGGATATGGAGATATTCCTGTGAAGCTACCTAGTGGCGACATTAAACATCTTAAAAATGTATTATATGTTCCAGGAATTAAGAAAAACTTGATCTCTGTCTCAATGATTATAGACCAGGACATGCAGGTGCAATTCTTTAAGAATGGTTGTGTCATTAAGGATAGCCAGATGGAAACAGTTGCAACAGGAGTACGCGTGGGGAATTTGTACAGATTGGATGCAAAGAGTATGCCACGACAAACAATGGTTGCAGCTAGATCAACAGTCGAAAATCTCTGGCATCAGAGATTCGACCATCTCAATTTGCAAGACCTCATCTTACTTCAGAAGAAAGGTATGGTCGATGGACTCCCTATTTTTCATAATGTCAAGCTGGAATATGATGGATGTGCATTAGGGAAAATGCATAGAGAAGAGTTCCCTTTGCATGACAACAAAAAGGAAAGAGACATCCTAGAACTAGTGCATACAGATATTTGTGGACCTATGCAAACTAGGTCCTTAGGAGGTGCATATTATTTTCTGTTGTTTACAGATGATTGCACTAGGTTTTCATGGGTGTACTTTCTAAGTAAAAATAGTCAAGCCTTTTGGTACTTTAAAGAGTTCAAATCTATGATAGAGAACCAAACAGGAAAGAGGATAAAGATTCTCTGCTCGGACCATGGGGGAGAATACAGGTTAGGAGAGTTCATGAACTTCTGCAAGCAGCATGGGATTATGCAGCAATTCACAGTGCCACACACTCCACAGCAGAATGGAGTAGCAGAACGCAAGAACAGAACTCTTGTGGAGTGCGCGAGAAGTATGCTTCAAGGTAAAGGTCTATCGAATGGTCTTTGGGAAGAAGCCATTAATACCGCTGTTTATTTAAAGAATAGGAGTCCTATTAAATGTCTAGGCTTCAAAACCCCATTTGAAGCATTGTTTGGACCCAAACCAGTAGTTAGTCATTTAAGAATATTTGGATCAAAAGCTTATGCTCATATACCGAAAGCAGATAGGAAGAAGTTAGACCCCAAAGCTCTGAAATGTATATTTGTTGGATATGGCACTGAGTATAAGGCATACAAGTTATATAATCCTGTGACTCATAAAGTTTTTGCAAGCAGAGATGTTATTTTTCATGAACAGGCTGAAGATGGAAAGGAAGACTCTAACAGTGATAGCCACATTCCATTGCTGATAGAAATGAACAGTGACGAAGATGAAGAGCAGGAGCAGGAGCAGAAACAGGAAGAAGTAGCAGTAGATAGTGTAATAAGTGATGATGAAGGCCCGGAAAATGCTAAAACAGATAGACTTGAGGTAAGTCCTCTACCTAGAAGATCAGGTAGGAAGACTAGACTACCTGCAAGATTGAAAGGCTATGTTAATGTCCAAAATTTTAAACATTGTAGAACCTTCAAACTATGAAGAAGCAAGCAAATCAGATGAATGGAGGGCTGCAATGCATGAGGAAATTGAATCAATATATAGAAACCATACTTGGGTGTTAGTTGAGTTGCCTGAAGGAAAAACCCCCATAGGATGTAAGTGGCTGTATAAACCTAAGATAAATGCAGATGGGAGTGTAGAAAAATTCAAAGCTATATTGGTAGCAAAGGGTTACTCATAGCAAGAAGGAATAGATTTTGATGACACCTTTGCCCCTGTAGCTAAACTAAATACAATTAGAAGGCTAATTTCATTAGCAACAAAACATAAATGGAAGCTACACTAGCTAGATGTTAAGTCTGCATTTCTGAATGGAGAATTAAAGGAAGAAATTTATTTAGTACAACCTCCTGGTTTTGTGAAAAAGGGGCAAGAGCATTTAGTGTGTAAATTGCATAAGGCACTTTATGGTCTGAAACAAGCACCCAGGTCATGGTATGAGAAAATTGATTCATTTTTTATACAACATGGTTTTCATAGGAACCTCAACGACCCAAACCTGTATACCAAGATAAATAAACAGAGGCAAATCATTTTGATTTCTTTTTATGTGGATGACATGATCATAACAGGAAATGCAAATAATTTGATCAAAGAAATCAAGCAGCAAATGTCACAGGTTACGCATTTAGTATTGGATCCAGGTTATTTCGTGGAGTAGCAAAAAGCAAAGTACTGTAGCATTATCATCATGTGAAGCTGAGTTCCAGGTGTTGTGTGCAGCTACATGCGAAGCCATCTGGTTGAGGAGATTGCTTAGTGATGCAGGCGAAGGATAGAAAGAAGCAACCAGCATCAAAACTGACAACCAGAGCACAATAAAGCTTGCATACAATCCAGTTTTCCATAAAAATACCAAACATATTGACACTCAGTTTCAGTTTGTTCGAGAAAAGACACAGTCTAAAGAAATATGTGTGGATTATTGTAACACTTGTGATAATTTCGCTGATATTTTTACTAAGCCTCTAGGGCAAGTAAAGTTTGAGTTATTTAGAGGGATGTTAGGAGTGCAGAATAACCCTTTCTCCATTAAGGGGGGGAGTTAAAAATAATGGAGAAATGGTTATATGGTTGTAACGCATCTCCTTAGTTTAGGATTTGTTCCTAGAGTTTAGGAGGTTGTTCACAACTACCTAATTTTCAGTCATGTATTTAATATTGTAATATTCATTTGATGTAATGTAGAGTGAACGAGAGAGAGAGTCTCCTATTTGTTTGAGTGCAGTCTCCAAGTGTTGTACACACCTGTGAGCTGCAACTCCTTCATTTAATTCAAAGTTTGATTTTTATCTCTCTACTGCTACATGTCTTCTTTGCAAGGGAATTTTTTATTTTCTTTTTTAAAACTGATGAGGAGATTTCAGATGTAGAAGAAAAAAATGGGTAAACTCAGTGAATCATGCAGGCAGACTTCCACTGTTCACAATGCACAGGTAGACTTTTTACTCTCATTTTTCAATTTAATGCCGTGTTCAATTCACCCTTTTGCACCAACAAATTATGCACAAAGAAGTTTCCCCAATCCTACCTCATTTTGAGCTTGAACTTCGCTGAAAATCCTAGGTTTTCTTTCTGCATGGCTGTTTCCTACGTTTCTTGTAGAAGCCTTCCTGTAGAATGAAACTGCGCTTGCTGTAGAGCCTGATAGGCGGGAGATTTTTTTAAAACGGTAGAAATATCGAGAAATTAGGCAGGAATCTTGTAGAGGACCACTAGTTAACTGATCTGGAAGTGGTGGACGCGTGCTTCAGTTGTGACTGCAGTTGAACAAAGAGTGGTGAGAGTTTCAGCTGAGCATCATTTAATTTCAGCATGATTCGTGGTGAGGGAGTGAGGTGGCCAGGTGTACGTGGCCACATGTAGACTGCAGTGCTATGATGAACTGTATGTTCTCTTCTTGTTAATCAGTTGCACTAGATTTCAAACAGCCAACACTATCTTTTTTTTTTTAATTTCACGTGAGTTGTCTATACACGTATGCTGCATGATTTCTAGCTGAGCACTAGAGAACTGGACAAGGCACTGTCGGCTTAATCCCACCACTTCATTCGTTTATGCAATTTCGAATCATATTGATGCAGATAGAGGAACTGGTTTAGACACATACCTGTAAGTCGACGTGCTGTTGGGTCCTTTTTTGCTGCTGCATGCTCACATTCCCTTGTTGCATGCCTGGATCCTTTATGCTATAAGCTTTTTGTTGTCTAATGTGTGGTTATTTTCCTTGTGTAGGTATCCTCTGGCTGGATCCACGCTGCAGGAGTTGGCTTCAACATTCAGATCTACACCCTCATGCTGTTGACGTTGAATTTTCACAGGACAAAAACTTGTTTTCTCCATTGCTCCTGAATGATAGACCGGAACGATCTGAAACTTTCTGAGCATGTTACTATCATCATTATGCACCTCCCATAGCAAAATTGTGATCAATGGATGCACAGATTTCGAGAAAAATGGAAAATGGTTGAATATTACAGAGATCAATTTCTCAGAAATCGTGCATCATAATCAGCTGAAACTGCTTGGGTAGGTTACTATCACCCCTATGCATCTCCCCATGAAACAGGGTTTTAAACGGATGCACGGATATGGAGAAAATGCAAAAATGGTTGAAGGTGATGGAGGCTAATTTCTTGGAAACCGTGCACCAAAATTGGCTGAAATTGCTCGGACATGTTGCCATCATCCCTATACAACTCCCCGTAAGACGGTTTTGTAAATGGATGCACGGTTTTCACATGAGGGAAAAAACAAATTTCAGCATTATGTATTTTTGCTTCCAAGCATTCTGCAGTTTTTTGCTTGGAAAGAAAAATGGGCTTGGGCTATAATGCAGACATGGAATTGATGGGAGAGAGGTTTGAGTATTGTAGGAGGATTTATGAACCCGTGAGGAAGCTATCATGTTCACCAAACTGCCTTTTTGAAATCCATTTCTAGCTTCCTATAGAAATCCTGTAATTTCTACAGGAACTTCCTGTAGAACACACAGTTTTAGCAAAGAAGCACAATGAGATGGAAAAAATGATGGAGAAGGATGAGGGATGGAAACATGGATGCTTGCAGGCCTCATGGACATATTCCTAGCCTTATGGTTCTCTTCGGAGATCAATTTTGGCTTGTTTGTAGGCTTCCTGTAGCAGACACAGAGCTTCCCGTAGAAGACACGGAACTTCCTGTAGAAGGCACAGAACTTCCTTTGTCTTTGTTTGAAGTGATCCTCCTAACCTGCAATGTTCTTGCTACAACCTGCAATTATTCAATGGAAATTAGGTTTACTTTTTCTTCTTCCTTTTTCTCTTTTTTTTTTTGAAAACAACTAGGGCGCCTCATGGAGGTTTTCACCCTAATTGCCTACCCTGGGCGCCTCCAAGGGAGATTTTCACCCAGGGATCTTATTCTCTTTTTATTTTCTCTTCTTTCCAACCCATTGACCACCTCATGGAGGTTTTCAATAAATGAGCCAATCTAAGGCGCCTCCGAAGAGGTTTTCACCTTAGATTTTTATTTTCCTCTTATTTTCATTTTTTCTCCTTTTTTTTTTACCCTACCCTACTTGAAAAACAAAATCATTTTCAAGTATAAGAATACTTCCAATGGAGCCATGTGCACATTGAGATTAGAGACAAAATGATGTGGAGGCTTGAAATGCATGCTTTAACAGCTATCCGGATTTCATAGACCAAATGATTTGACTTTGAAGGGATCAAACATAGCTGAGGAAGAGAGTACTGCTGCAACTTAGTGACTGTCTGGAACCATATCTCGATATAGCTCTGATATCCTTGCTCCTTTTGCTGATCTGGATCATTCTCCATAACTTCTTCTATCATGACCTTCACATCTTCCTCTTTTTGCTAAGTTTTCTCTTGACTACATGGAGGATTTGATGGTAACCATGAGGGAGCTCTCTTGATCTCTAATTCTCATGTCTTCTCTTCATCAAGTGCAACCCATGGTTCTTTGATCTCCTCTTTTGAATCTTCTTTTGTTGGATGTGATCCTTCAATGCTGTCAATATAATCTCTTTTCTCCAATACTCTCCCGGAGCTATGGTGAATATCATTGAGCTCAAGAGGAGTTGTTTGGAGGTGTTGTACCTCAACTTTACAATTGGGTTGAGCTACTCCAATGGGCAGGTTTGGACATGGTGGTATGGGTAGTTGAGTGGGGGTGTATATTTGAGATGGACATGGATGGGGTTATGGTTGGGAAGGTGTTTGGGGCTGCCTTGGTGGAGGAGGAGGCGATGGTTGCGGTTGAGCAGGTGGTGGAGGCAAAGGAGTGGGAGGAGAGTTGTATTGGGGCCTCTACCCTTGATGAGGTGCATTCCACTAAGGCTGTGGCTGAGCATAAGAGTGAAATGAATGAGCAGCTGGTTGGGCATAATATGGATATGGATCCGACCAAGGAGGGGGTGTGGACCAGGAAGGATGAGCAGGGGGACCCCAAGAAGGCATGGAAGTGGCGGGATAGGGGTCGTAATAGGTCTGGGATGTCCCTTTCATTCCCTGCTGGTAAGGTATGGGTCCATGTGGCCTCCTTTGGTTTAGATAATAGAGTGGTTCAGTGGCTCCTTTTTCCCTCTGATATGCAGCTTTGATTCTGGGTAAGGAAGGGCACTGATCTGTAGGATGGTCTTTTTCACAGACAAAACACACTTCTATGGAGTGCAATGGACATTCATTCCTAGGATGCTTTCTAGTGCACCTGGGACAAAAGATGGCCAAAGCCCTCTTGGCTTCCTCTTGCTTCCTTTGGATCCGCAAGGTATCCAGTTGCATGGCAAGAAACTACCTCATATCACTCTTGAAATCTTCCATCTAATTTGCAAATTCGTTTTTGGACAAGGTACTGCTCCCAACATTTCTATTTGTAGCCATTTGCTCCAGAGGAATGTTTTCTTCTTCTTCTCCCCTAAAGGTTCTTCAAATATGTCTTGATGTCCACCTAGGGGTTGTTCTTACTCACAACCATTGAAGAAGGGAGAAGGTTGGCTGTGTGAAGCAGTGGGGGTTGTTGTGCAAACATTTTTCTGACTTATCTCTACTCCTACAAGGCAGGAAAGAAAATATTTTTGGTTGATTTTTGCTTTTTTTCTGCTTGTACCTGCAAAACTGAAATAGATTGAACTGCAACTAACTTAAATCTATCTTGCGGAATTGGAACGAAAGCAAGAAAGGACTAATCTATTTTGCTGAAATGAAATTGCAGGAATGAAATGCTAGGCTACGTTTGCAGAATTGAAATGCTAATCTACGCTTGCAGAATTGAAATTGCGGAATTGAAATGCTAATCTATGAAAGTGGGAAATATCTAATCTACGCTTTTTGAAATGAAATGAAAGTAGGAAATGTCTAATCTACTTTCGCAGAAATGAAATTGCAGAATGGAAATGAAATAAACTACTTAGCAGAAGGTTGTAGTAGAAAATATAAGAAAAGCAGCAATCACCAATACTCTGACACTTCCCTGGCAATGGCACCAAAAAGATGGTGGGCCCCAGTATTGCAACAATAATGTTGCAACTCCTGGAACTCCCTTCTTTAATTTATCAACCCGGTAGTTCGTAACAAACATGGAAGCGACGGTGCTATATGCACAAGTACTAGCTCTTGTCGCAGCTATCACTGGATTAGCTGGCACAAGTCTGCTAGGAGCTTAAGCCAACTTCTATGAGCTCTCAGAAGAATTTTTTAATTGATGGATGAAAGCTAACTCAAAGAAGGCCAATCTACTTGCGGAAAGAAACTAAAAAACTGAATGGAAATGCAAACCCTAGCAAACCCTAGTTTTACCAACTAGCCCTACTGATGCAAGAAAAAAATGAAAGCTACTGGAAAAGATGCCATTGTTTCTAGAAAGGTAGAATGCATGTGACTAATTTACTTCTGAAGTGAAATCTGAAAAGAAACATCTTTTTGTATTTTTGAGTAAGTTGGCAGAATTATTGTGCATGTGCTTTAACTGGTTTTTGATTGTGCAGAGGTGGATTGGCGAGATGAAATGCTTGCAGGAGGTTGGGAAGGTTAGAAGAGGGCCTAAGGGGTCCCTAGCACCCTTCCAAAGAGTTTCACAAAGTTTGGCTATCAAGAAACCGCTTTCGTGAGCTTCTATAGGAAGTCTGCGGGGGTTCTACAAGATGTTCTGTAATTTTCTACAGGATGTTCCGAAAAGAGGATTTTGGAGGGTTTATGGAGGAAAAATGGTGGGAAAGTGGATATGGAGGTTCAATAAGGATTTTAAGGGGTCTAGGACCTAGCACATGAGGCTAAGGAGCGATTGGATTTGTTCAAGGATGGAGGAAGCGATGATGCACATGAATGTAGAAATTGGGGCAAAGCAAGAGAATGTGGCAAATGTAAGGCAAGAATCTGAGTTAGAGGATGAAGCAGGTTGCATGGATGGGATAAGGATAGACTAGGAGGTACCATAAGTGCTCTGCAAGTTATTTCTCAAATTGAACAAACAATGACTTGGGAAACGAATGACCTAGCTACTTTATTCTAATCTGGCCTAAGTAACAGCAAAGGAAATGAACAGAAGTTTATTTGCAATGAAATAATGTTAAATAGCTATGCAAACTAAGCAATCATGAACTTGAGCATGTAACCACAACTGGTATCAACTTCTACAAATGATAATCTAACACTAATAATTGCATGATGAAGCAAAAACAGTGTTTTTGGTGGTAGCAAGGACACCTTGGTCCCAACCCATGGTCCCACTGAGGGAGAGGTGAGATCAGAGGTGCTTGATAGCCTTTTTCTGAAGATCTTCTCTGTTATTAACCTATCAAAACACTCTGAACATGAAAATCCTTTTTTAATCATCAAAAGCAACCTAAACAACAAAACAAGATTTAAATCTAAATAGCAGATTTTATTCTAAGAATGTAGCAAAAACACATAAAGGTAAACAAAGGAGGTACTGGGCACTTGGGTTGGGCCCAACCCCAAGAGCTACAACATCCTAAGAGAGATTAGAGCTGGTGCAAAGCTGGATTCATCTTTATTGAGCAAGAAATAATAGTTACATCAAAAACTGTCCACAAGGGAAAGCTTGGAAGTGTGCTGAAATGCAGAACTAATCTACTGCCTAAAAAATGACTAAAATCGAACTACAAACTAGGTAACTTCTGCCTACAAAGTGTCTAACTGAAATGAGGCCCTAAGCCTTCTTATTTATACAAATTGAGGAGCCCAACAACCCTCCTAAACTTTAGGAACTCGACTGCCAAAACTTGTAGTTAACAGCACCTTTACTAGCCCTTGCTCGGCTGCCCTTGTGATAATTGATGTGGTGGCCCTTGAACTCCGAGCTGATGGTGGAGAATTCGAGGTAAGGGCCCATAAATGAAGGGGACACCTTCCTAAAAATCCTCTCCACGAATTTGGCTGCCAAGTGCTCATTTAAACCTTTGATTTTGTCTCAAAATTGACTAAAAATCTGCACAAAGCACCCATTAGACTTGTTGGCATAATGACTAACCCAATTCACTCTATTAGCATAAATATAATAAAAAACATGCAATAAACTAATGAGAATGGTGGATTAAGTCGAATTAGGAGGCTGAATGAGCCCACATAATTATCCATTTTTGGGGCTCATCACATTTGTCTTCAATACTATTTCATGCTAAAGAAAGCACACAACCATTGTTGGATTTCGTTCAAGCACACAAATACCAAATCCATGTCATTTTTCTTTCCTTGGTTAATATATTGCATCATTGTGTTAGATAGTTAATTCATTATTATTCTATGCCAATAAATCTATATCAAATAACATATAAGGATGACCTAGCTGTTTTAGAGATATATAATATGAATTAATTAAAAATTCACAGGTTTATTTTGATTCTCATCTTTTTATTTCACTTCTTTAGAGAAAACTGTATATTCAAATATCAACTCAACTCAAACCAAACTAAAATAAAGAATCCTAATTATGAAGATGTTTCTCTCTCCATACCTTGTAATGACATTATTTTTTTGAATTATACATTTGACTGATAATAACCTGGATTTATATATTTCTTCTGGCACAAAATTGACATCATGGTAAACATATGAATATCCCATTAAATATGACCTAAATATGATTCAAATAATATCATCTTTAGTGTGAGTACATGGCTGAGTAATTTCTGAGGTGTGAAGTTTCATTAGAGACATTGTTTATTTGTTTGTTTTGGTTAGAAAAGGGTTTTCTCTTGCTTTTATGTGACTTTCAATTGATCATATCTAGCATGTTGAGAAATGGGAAAGAATAATGTGTGACATTTATCTTGCAGAAATTGATGCTGCATGAAAGGATATAGAGTTTAACTAAGCTACAATATTCTTTGGTAAAGGGAGAGGGACATCTTAAAAAGTTACCTAAGAATACACCATATACATAGTTTGAACATAAGTAATATATGGCCTTTTCTTTTGTTGATATGTTCTTTTTTTATCCAAGATATCATAGCAAGTAAAATATTGATATTGTAGAAATTGTTAGAGGACCTCATTGAGGTCAATTTTTTCGATGTCCTACTTGATTGATACATTCTCATGAAAGGAAGGCTTTAAATATGAATTAATGTGTTCCCAAAACATATTATATTCAAAGCTTATACATATAAAAGATAAAAGCAAATGTCAATGCCTTCATTTGATTGTTACTTGACTATGGTGTAGGAAAGTTACATGAAATGTGATTGAAAAAAGGATGGGGAGACAACATAGAGATTGCATCTTGGATATGATTCATTTGTTGTTGGAGATCCTTTAGGCACTTCAGCCATAGACTTTCGAAATGTTGCTAGTAGGTATTCCTATGGCTTTTAATGTTTTGATTCTTTCACCTCATGGTTATTTTGGGCAAGCCAATGTTTTAAGAATGCTTGATAAGACATTGATGGACATGTAAACAATTTTTTTTATAATTGCAATGTCCATTCCATGATATCCTCTCTTTATTGTTCGATTGCATTTTGAGCGTTTATTTTTATTTTGCTTTGTATTTTAACTATGAAATTGAAAATACTTGGTATTATATTCGTTTAAACAACAACCAAATCGTTGGGAGCGAGATCCCCCAAGGGAAGTTTTGGGGCTAAAAGCCCATGTTTAAGTCAAATTTTGTAATAAAATTGTAAAGTCTCCGCATTTTGTGGTCACAGAGCACGAAGGTGTCATGTGTCATAAAGCGTAGTCCACCCTTAGTTTTGTAAAGTAAAGTCAGTTGTAAGAGATCTACCCTTGGTCCGCGGATCATGGGATTATATAGAAAGATCTCAGCTCTAAGTAGTTATAGACACACAATGTAAGAGAGTCGTAGCTTTGAAGTAAGAAGTCTAAGTCTTGGGTTGTATTGTAGGTAGAGGCTCTGCAGCTAAGTTCGCAGAGGCCTAGGGTATAAGTCTGCAACTGAGTGCGTGGACCCCTGCAACTGTGTGCGCAGGGTGGATAGAGTCTATAATCACTTGGAAGATATCAATAAAGAGAAATATTCAGTAATTCCTCTGTCTTTGTTATGTTGATGCATTTTGTTATGTTATGTATGAATTTCCTTTATTATGCTTATGTGATGCGCGAACGAATGCAATTACATTGAATAGTTGAACGCATTTACGAATATCTGTTTATGCGGTGTTAACTATAATTGCTTGATAAGATAAGCAAGTCACTTAGATTAATTGGGGAATCTACACGACACACTACCATAGCAGCGTGAAAGTACCTGAGCAACAGGCTAGGGCTGCACGAAGGTTGATCATACCCTTTCGTGGAGGTATTGAAGGACGGAATAAAGGGCTCGTCTTGCAAGCCCTAGAGTGAAGCAACCTACGCGAAGGCAGGGATAGAGGGAATCAAATGACATCACAACCATCTCAGGGTGTGGAAACTTGGTTCCAACATCCCCCCATACTACTTCGGGTGAGACTTCAGTCCGCACTCCACGGGCTGATGCCGAAAGGGCCAGTAGTGTAGGGATTTGTTTGGCTAATTAACGCTGAACCTGGGTCAGGCCCCCTCAAGCCAAAAAATGGTTCCGTTTCCAGGACTAGAATCTGCATAAGATATGTGTGATGTCATATCACTAGAATCCAACTAAGAAGGAGATCAGAGACTGGTTGGATAGGAAGGTCCACGAATTAGCAGTGTAGGAGAACAAAAACCCATGATTAACAAAGGAATAGTGGTTGGACAGATACATGTATACAGAGATCCATGAGATCTTTCTCTGCTCCTTCCCAATTGAGCTATATGAGTGGATCGCGAAGCTAGCAAACAGCCAAGGAAGGTGGAAACTTGACGATCCTATTGTTTGGACCCGGGAGCTAGTATCGAAATTGGATAGCATCTGAGGACAAGATCATCCATGCTGTCGATCATTGGCTCGATTGCGTCATAAGAGGGTTTGTGACCGAGTTTGTGGTTGACACCTCAGTCATCTACAGTGAGGCGGAGCGACGTTTTTTCAAAGGACCGCGAGGTAAGTACATGAAATATTTGAATACTTGGATTAAAATGCTATTGTGTGAAAAATGGGTTATGCAGCTACCTTGATGTTCGGAACTACGTGAAGTGGAAAAACTTACAGGAATGAAGGAAAAAAGGGTCCAGAGTATAGTCCATTGATTTCACCTATGCGAGGTGATGAGGAAGAGATAACGAAGGTTTCTCTGCAAAGTGCTATTCAGTTAATAAGACAAGGATTTGCGCGAATACCACCTTCACCCACACCACCTCCGACTTCACCACCATCACCTGTGTCTTCACCTATACCACCTCCACCTCCACTGCAGTTCAGTATGGAAAATTCAGTGAATCTACCTTTATTCAAAGGCTTGGGAAATGAGGACTCGGACCAATTCTAGCTTGTTGTGAAGGCTGTATGGGAAGCTCAAGGTGTTACAGATGATCATATAAATAAGGCAACATTGGTTAATGCTTTGCAAGATCGTGCACTAACATGGTATATCAAGTACTCTAATGACAACTCGAATGTTAGAGTGGCAGACATCCAGACAACATTGAATAGAGAGTTCAACAGGCCTAAATCAGGGGCACAGTCGATTATGGGATTCAAAGAAATCGCGATGCAACCAGGCGAGACACCTTGGGAACTAGATCAGAGGTTGAAGTGTACAATCCATGAAGCCAACATGAATTTGACAGATGGACAACATTGCTAGTGGTTTGTGGCTTCGCTATTGCCACAGTTAAGGGTCATGTTGTCGCAATAGAAGATAACCACTCAGGCGGAGGCCTTAGAGATGCCATGAGACTACATGAAAATCTGATGCAAGATCTAAACCTGGGGGTTTAGCAGATCCATGCGCCGCTGAAGAACCTATGCCTTAAGATGCAAAGTTTGAAGTAGGATAGGACAGTTCGACCAGAGGGGTGCGAGGAGGTATGGTGCTTGAAATGCAAGAGTCAGGGGCATGACAAGGACCATTGCCCAGTCTTTGCGAACTATATTGCAGGAGGAGGACCGATGCCTTTAAGGCCAGAAGCTCAAGTAGGACCTAGTGTGGGGCCTGCATTATGGTGCACTATCTGTTAGATAGCAGGAAAACATGCCATTGATAACTATCATTTACTGCAGAAGTTTGTACAGACACCACAATAACTGTTCTACAACTTTTGTAGGTCGGTAGGGCATGATGAGCATAATTTTAGGAGTTATGAGTTGATGATGGATAGAACTCTCGCCTATAGGGTTCAGGCAGAAACACGGCCCCCTGACCAAAGCATAGGGATGGTGCGAATAGGATTTCTGGGGCATGAACAAGGCTGAGGTGGAGGAGGAACTGGCAAAGGTAGAGGACAATTGATTTTCTACAATTGCGATGGACCAGGACACTATGTCCACGATTGCACTAACCCAACATGTCCATCATGCAAGTATTGCACGTTGTTTGATGATAAAACAGAAGATTGTCCTACGCTGATATCTAGGATACATGACAAAGGGGCCCTACCACCCCCGTCGACTCAGAACGTGCAGATGATGAGGCCTGAGCCACACGAAGAGGATCCAAACATAAATATAGTGCTGAGGAGTGGAATTGCGACATGAGATGACAAGGGGAATCAATCAAAAGACAGTACATGGGTACGCAAAGATCCGGCAAAGGAGGCTGAGTTCGATTTGGAGTGCGCACACGAAACCTTCATGGAAATTAAGAAGATCTTCGCTGAGGCCTCCACCTTAGGAAGCAAGGATAAACCTGAGCAGGAGATGGACCCCTCTATGCTCACAACTTTCTTGGAGACCTGTATGAAGTTACTGCGTGATAGTAAGGTTGTGAAATGGTCATAAGAGCTCATTAATAGATGTTCTAGAACCGTGCCGAGAGATGAGACTAACCACGCAGATAGGAGAGTATGAAATGGATCAGGTTATTTTGGGCCTGGGGCCAAATGTGAATGTCATACTAAAGTAGACTTGGGAATGAATGGGGAGACCTGCACTGCAGTGGTATCCAATTTAGCTAATGATGGCCAATCAACAAAAGATCATCCCCATGGGGCGGCTGCACGGGGTGACTGTGGATATTGAAGGTGCGAGTGCGCTAGTTGACTTTGATGTAATAGAGATAGTGAATGACAACAATCCCTATCCCGCACTCCTGGGAATTTACTGGGCTACTGATATGAATGGGGTAATCAATCTAAAGAAGTAGAAGATGATCTTTGACAAGAAATCACTACGTGTAATAGTACCCCTAGATCCTACTGAGGGATCTCGCTATACTGAACCAGTCCACGATTATGAGAGTGATGACGATTTGGACTGTATTTATAAGATAACAACGTGAGATCAAGATTGGGTGAATCCCACCATGGATGGGCGGATTACCTGGGATCGTGAGAGTTCCTGTACTTCGGGCTCCGATGAAGAGTTAGAGCGCTGGCATAACCGGCTACATCAAGTGACTACGCTGAACTGCAACATGATGACTCGATCACTATGCTATGTGTCCTCAAAGGTATGAAATATGCCTACTTATGATGGTATGAATGAGGTAGATATCTTTTTGGATGCATTTGAAAGGGAGGTACGAGAAAAGAAGTTCTTCCAGGCATTGGACTGGGCACTACGTGCTATGCCCGCAAGATGGTGGGGTACGGATAAGGGAAGCTTTGATGATTGGTGCGAATGTAGGAGGATGATGAGAACACGATTTGGGAAGCCTAAGATGCAAATGACAAATAAGTATGATGGGCATGATGATCCACGCGCGCATTTGGCCAAATGGGCCTAGGCTTATGGAAGAAAGCCCCAACCTGAATGGGTGCACTTGTTCTATCATACCTTGGATGTTGTTCCAATGAATTAGTACGTAGAAATAGAGCTCCGCCATGGTACAGGTGAATGGGATATTCTGCGCAAGGGCTGTGTAATGACATTTAGTTTTGAAGATGGGTTTGACTATCTTGATGAGGCGTACAAGAAGTGAAAGCAGCTATCTTTCAGATACCACAGGATCCTTTGGACCTAACTCAACCTGAGTGGGCTACTCAGCTAAGTCACATGCTAGAATTCTATAACGTGACCGCTAAAGAAGAAGATGAGGATCCGCAGAAGATTAACATTCCAGAAATAGAGGGTCACCGCGAGGTTAAAGGACTACCAATTGAGAAGCCTAATATAACCGCTCCGTTGAAAACAAAACAAGTAAACATTGTTACAGAGGCAGAACCCAAATTCGCGAAGATTGGAGACTACTGGGATGACGCGACGATGGATAAGGTCGCTGAATTGCTCCGTGAATACTAGGATTTATTCCCTACCAAGTTTACGGATCTCAAGGGGATAATTAGGGACCTAGGTATGATGAAGATTACATTAAAGCCCGGTGCGAAGCCGGTTAAGAAAAGGCCCTACTGTCTCAATCCGAAATATAAGGAGAAGGTCTGCTTAGAGCTAGAAAAGATGCTCGTGGCAGGCATCATTGAGCTTGTGGAGGAATCTGACTGGGTAAGCCTAATGGTGGTACAAGAAAAGAAGCAGAAGGATGAAATAAGGATATGCGAAGATATCAGGAACCTGAATGACACTTGTGTACATGATCCTTTCCCGACTCCGTTCATTGATGAAGTGTTGGACAATGTAGGTGGCTAGGAAGCATATTCCTTCACTGATGGATTCTCTGGGTACCACTAGATCAAAATTTCATCTAAGGATAGGAGCAAGACAAACTTCGCGACTGAGTGGGGTTTCTTTCAGTACACTGTAATGCCGTTTGGATTGAATAATGCACCTGTGATCTTCTCGCGTGTAGTTGTGGTTGCATTCAAGGAATTTATTCATAAGTTCCTGAAGGTATTTTGATGAATGGACTGTGTTTGGGCTAGTTAAACGCCATGTAGTAAGCTTGCGCTTGATGCTAGATGCCTGTCGAAGATACTAGATCATGCTCAATATCAAGGTGTCTGTTTTGTGTTCCTTTTGGGAACCTTTTGGGGCATGTGGTTTGATGACAGGGACTGATGGTAGATCTCGCAAATATAGCAGTGATATTAAACTTGGAAGCGTCGAGGAGTGTGAAGCAGCTGTGCGCTACCCTGGGACATACAGGATATTACAGGGAGTTTATTAAAGGCTATGCCCAGATCACCGCGCCTATGAAGAAATTACTGAAGAAGGATGTCGCATTCTACTCGGAAGATGACTGTAAAATGATCTTGGATATATTAAAAGAAAAGATGGTCACTGTATTGATTCTAGTCTTCCTAGAATGGAAGAAAGAGTTTCATGTACATGTCGACGCGCCATGTATAGTGCTGGGAGCAGTACTGACACAGGCTGGTGGAGAAGGCTTGGACCATCTTATCGCGTTCGCAAGCTGAATATTATCTAAAGCAGAGAAGTACTATTCCACCACCGAACACGAAGGGTTAGTTATGGTGTATGCGCTCCAGAAGTTTAGGCACCACTTGCTAGGAGGCCATTTTAAGATGTATACGGATCACTTTGCGCTGAAATACTTGGTCAATAAGCCTGTGTTGGGGGGGAGAATCTGGAGGTGGCTCTTATTGTTTCAAGAATATGATTTTGAAGTTATTGTAAAGCCTGGATGGCTAAACGCAGGACCAAACCATCTATCGCACATCAAAACAAGGGAAGAGCCCACTAATTTGGAGGGATTGCCTGACGCATAGCTATTTGTAGTGCGCGTCGTGGATGGTCATTTTGAGGATATAATACATTTCGTAATGACAGGTACTACACCAGAAGGATAAACTGTCCAGTAGAAGAAGGAATTAGTGGTACGCACGACAGATTTCTCTATCATTGCTGGGCATCTGTACAAGATGGGGACAGATGAGATATTGTGACTGTATGTACCTGAGTTGAAAGAAGCAGCATCCTTGCGAACACTCATGGGGCTATCATGGGAGGACATTATGCAGGAAGAGCAACCACGCAGAAGATTCTACGTGCAGGGTTGTGGTGGCCAACCCTCCATCAGGACTCAAAAGTGTATTGCAAGGCGTGTGATGTGTGTCAAAGGATTGGAAGACCATTGCGAAGGGATGAGATGCCTTTGAATCCATAGATGATGTTGCAATCCTTTGACAAGTGGGCGATAGATTTTGTGGGACCCATTCAGCCCCAAGGAAACATAGGAGCAAGGTACATTATCACCACGATGAAGTATTTGACTCGTTGGGCGGAGGCATAGCCTATGAAGGATTGCACAGGCATGGCCACTGCAAAATTCCTCTTTGAGCATGTACTGACGCGATTTGGATGTCCAAAGATTTTGATGAGTGATCATGGTACACACTTCCTGAATTAGATGTTTAGTGTGCTGACGGAAGAATTTCAGGTATACCGCCAGAAAAGCACACCTTATCACCGCAGGCTAACGGGATGGTGGAGGTGTTCAACAAGGTGCTTGAAAACGCGTTGACCAAGGTTTGCAATGTTTAGCGAAGTGATTGGGACCTATGCATACCTGCAGTACTATGGGCTTATAAAACAAAATGTAAGAAGTTGACTGGACAAACCCCCTTTAGGCTTGTCTATGGTGTTGAAGCAGCAATGCCTACGGAATATATTGTGCCTAGTCTATGCATAGCAGCGCTCACAGGTATGATGGATTGCGAAGCCCTGGAGGAGAGGCTCGCATAGCTGGATGAGCTCGAGGAAGAGATATTTTTGGTTGGATTTCACCAGTAGGTCCAAAAGCAGCGCGAAAAGCCATGGCATGATCGACACATTAAGATGTGGTCATTTAAGGTAAATGAATTGGTTTTGCTATATGATAGTAAGTTTGATAAATTTCCAGGGAAATTCAGAATGTACTAGTTAGGGCCCTATGTAATTAAGGAAATTACTGATGGAGGAGTGGTACAACTCGTTAAATTGAATGGAGAACCCTTCCTAGGAAAGGTGAATGGCAGTCACTTGAAGCCATACACCAGTGGTCCGGCCATGTGACTAAATGAAGGTAGCACAGTCTTAGTGCTCCAGGTAGCTAAAAGGAGGCATGGGACTATAAAATACATTGCTCGGGTTGGGGAGCTGCCCGATTGGAGGATGGTGTGAAGCAAGGAAGTGTCACAGGGTCCGCAGCAACACGGAGGGAGTTGCGCTACCCAGGGAGAAATCGCACAGGTCGGTGGAAAGTGACCGTTAAAGTTACTGTTCATGATTTGATGGTGGAAGTGAGGCCAAATGGAGCAAGTGGCTGACATTTAAGACAATTTATTTCTCAAATCCTTGAAAACCTACTGCCAATCCAGCATTAATGAATCAAATTCAGGGGGGACAGTCAGATTTGAATTCAAAATGACTTATAAATTACAAGTGGCTGTCCAGTAAGAAACACTTGGCATTTTGAGAATTAAGTTGTTGAGTTCTCAAGCACATATGAATCGTGAGCAATACGAGCTTCTGATAGCTACTAAGGTATTTCAGGCTTTGCTCACGGAAAAACAAGAATTCTTACATAAAATCATGTTAGTACCCCCAGAAATTATAAATACCGAATAAGTAGTAGAGGAGTCATCACAGGAAATGGAAAGAGAGGCAGAAGTAGCTGCTCCGGAAGTGGTTGAAGTATTAGAAGAGGTCCCTAAATCACCGAGAATGTTAAGACCAAAGCCAACCCCAACTAAGGAGACTGTGAAGGACAAGAAGGGAAAGCAACCTACCATACCAGTGCATGCATCGCCAAGGAGAAACCCACCAAAGCCCACTACACAAGAGAAAGGCAAGGCTATAAACCTAGAACCAGAGGAGGAAGATATCGAAGACATCCCGATGGATGATGAGGATGTGGGAACGGAAGTGGAGGAGGTTGAAGCCCAGGGTGTGGACCCTATTACGCAGTTGTCAAAGTATGTCCCTTTGCGCAAGCCTAAGTCCAAGGTCCCAAAGGACATTGATGAGAGTAAGACTCCCCTGCAAACCCCTCTGCTACCGGACGAAATTGTTTTCAATGGTTCACACTTGGCACGCGTGCCCCTAATAAAGCTTGAAGACTGGTATTTGGCGGACCACGAGAAGTTCCCACACCTAGTGACCGAGCAGCTGATGCGTCACATCATAGATATGAATACGGGAATGACCGCATTGGAGCTGCGGAGGTGGCTCAAGGGAGTAGAAAAGGTAGGGTTTCTCAACCTGCTCTGGGTGTCGCACTATAACCGCACCCCGGTGACAGTTTTGGTCACCAGCAGCTGTTGTGCTTGGTGCATGATGGGTGTCTAGCTGCTACCCATCATAGATAGGTTGATTCACCGCATAATGCGCTTGCCGTATATAGGTGAGAATCAAGCCATGATCTTTGGCGAAAAGGGTGGTGAGCATGCTCTCGCAGAGTCAATGAAGGAAAAATTCAAGCTGGTGAACAAGCCACGTGGGTACACTCTCTCCAGCATTTGTGATCCCGTTGTGAAGGTAGACACACAGATCCTTGCAGGGAACGTAACGAGGAAGTGTCACGTCATGAGGTGTTAGTGCCTGTCATCGTGCTCGCACAGTAGTGCACTGAAGGAGTCTAGTTTAACTGGTCGAACTACCTTCGCGGAGAGTTCCTTGTGAACTTCTGCGAAGCACAAGAGCTCAGCAAGAAGTCCGCCTGCATTAAGCACCCAAGAGATCTGGAGAAGGGAGGGTCCATGAAGAAATCAAAGGAGACCAAGACCTCATTGGACCCTATCAAATTGACAGAGGGCGATGTACAGGATATCGGTGACATAGTCAAGGATGTCAACACGGAGGCCCTGCATTAATTTGAATAACAACAGTAGATCATCCTAGGGGCTATCCAGGCCAGGTTGCAGGAGTTGCAGACCTGCGCGTTGAAGGCTAGTACGGTGTCTACCACCTTGGCTATCGGCACTTCAGAGGCTGCCGATATGCTGCGCACGAAGGCTTTCGGTGCAATAGTGCTGCCAGATGGAGCACTGACCATCGAAAATGAGGCTAACAGGCCCACTGTCAGTGGCCTGAAGGGAGTCTGGCTAAACTTGGCAGCGCTTCTACGTGAAGCACTCCACCTCTTTCAGGATGGAGTAATTGCAGAGCTAAGATCCTGTGAGCACCGCACCCTCCAGATAATCAGCGAACAAAGGATCAATAAAGAGCAAAAGGCCCTAGAGAGAAATGCTATCATCGCCGCTGAGACCGAGGCGACCAATGAGAGAAAGAGGATTATGTAGGTCATTGAGAAGGCATGTCGAATAGTCCCAGAATTTTCCATTCTGGAGGAGGAACCAGTTGAGGTATGCATCCGCAAGTTGGCCACAAGGGTGCGTGACACTCGGACTGAGATGGCGCAGGTTCAGTTGGAGTTGAACCTGCAAATTACCGAGCTATAGTTGAGGGCCCAAACTTCAACACCACCTGAAGTAAAGGAACAACGAGCAACCACTATCACAAAAGCAATAGTGACGATCGATAGTGTAGTAGCAGACTGTACGCAGTTGTTTGAGCAATCATTTGAGGTCTTGAGAAGCTTGCAGGAGGACTCCAATATACAAAGGCTAGAGATAGAAGCGTGTGAGCCACAACAGTGCTATGATGAGGTTAAGGGCACAACATGAACCATCACACTGACACAGAGGCTAGCCAAGCTGCAGGCGGCCAAGCAGCTGAAGGAACAAGTGGACGCGGCACTGCATAAGGAAGCAGTACTGAAGGCGATACTAAAGCCCTGGCTGGACGAAGCTTACACAGTCACAGGAAATATTGAAGGTAAGCTTGTGACTCTGCAAGTGACGCAACAAAATATTCAGGTTGATAGCACAGGAGCAGTGACCGAGCAGACAATGGAAGATGCGAAGCAGGCAGCAGCTCAATGCACAACCGAGGTTGCGGTCATACGGGTAGAGCTGGATGAGATTCGTGCAAACATCTCTGTGCCTACTGAGTGACTCCAAGGTGAGTCACAATGTTTGTGTTGGGGGCCTGTTGGGAGCGGGATCCCCCAAGGGCAATTTTGGGGCTAAAAGCCCATGTTTGAGTCAAATTTTGTAATAAAATTATAAAGTCTCCACATTTTGTGGTCACGGAGTGCGAAGGTGTCATGTGTTATAGAGGGTAGTCTGCCCTTAGTTTTTTAAAGTAAAGTCGGCTGTAAGAGATCTACCATGGTCTACGGACCATGGGATTGTATAAAAGAGCTAAGCTCTAAGTAGTTATAGACACAAAATGTAAGAGAGCCGTAGCTCTAAAGTAAGAGGTCTAAGTCTTGGGTTGTAGCGTAGGTAGAGGCTTTGCAACTGAGTGCGCAGAGGCTTAGGGTAGAAGTCTGCAGATGAGTGCTCAGACCCCTGCACACATAGAAGTCCGCAGCTGAGTGTGCATACCCCTGCAACTGTGTGTGTAGGGTGGATAGAGTCTGTAATCACTTAGAAGATATCAATAAAGAGAAATATTTAGCAATTATTGTGTCTTTGTTTTGTTGATGCATCTTGATATGTTATGTATGAATTTCCTTTATTATGCTTATGTGATGCACGAATGAATACAATTACATTGAATAATTGAACACATTTACGAATATCTGTTCATGCGGTGTTAACTATAATTGTTTGATAAGATAAGCAAGTCACTTATATTAATTGGGGAATCTTCACGTCACGTTGCCATAGCAGCGCGAAAGTACCTGAGAAGCAGGCTAGTGCTTTGCGAAGGTCGATTATACCCTTTCGTAGAGGTATTGAAAGACGGAATAAATGGCTCGTATTGCAATCCCTAGAGCGAAGCGACTTGCACGAAGGTAGGGATAGAGGGAATCAAATGACATCACAACCATCTCAGGGTGCAGAAACTTGGTTCCAGCATCCCCCCATACTGCTTTGGGTGAGACTTCAGTCTGCACTCTGCGGGCTGATGCCGAAAGGGCCAGTAGTGTAGGGATTTGTTTGGCTAATTAACGTTGAACCTAGGTCAGGCCCCCTCAATCCAACAAAAACCTTGAAGATGAAAGTAGTATTACACAATATTGATTGAAATCCTTTTAATTGTTTTGTGTTGAAATATTTTCATGATTATTAGAAAAGCTTACTTTCATGTTGTTATTTGAGCACGTGTTTATATAATTGAACAAGTTCATGCATTAGAGAACAAACTATTGTTGCGAATAAAATAACAAGGATTATACGCACACCTTAGATGATTTGTTTTCCCAAGTTATTTACAGCTTGATCTTTTTAGCATGTAACTTAGTTGGCATGATTGTGCCTGAGCTTTCCCTGAAAGTTGAATACTAAGTTACTAAGGTGTTATTTTCTATGGTGACATTTATTTGTTTATATAGGTCATCTGGCCACATAGTGGCCACTAGGGCTCAACTGAAGAAAAATTGTTTGAGTTTCTTGCTTTTATGGGGAAGAATGGATTTACATTGTTGATGTTTATGTATATGTAATATAAATCATTTATAATCTACTTTAGTTTATATTATAGTGTTCATCGTCTTTCATGTCTTACACTATGCATTGTATCTTCTTTTGTTTTCAGAAAAGGAACTCAATATTGATGGTAAGCAACAGGATTTGAAGAAAGAGGAGAACATTAACAATGGAGCGACAAATGCAAGAAGAGAGAGAAGAGAACTAGTCTAGTGATACCCTTAAAGCCAATATCTCACATAAAAGACACACATATAGATTGGTGTTCAAGTCTTTAGAGTTGGTGAATTCACTTGCAATGACTTGGAAACACAATGATAATGTTTTGTAGTGATGAAACAACATTTTATGTGTAAATTGTAGTCCAACCAATGTTAAGTTGGAAACTCATATTGTAATACTTGAAATTTCATATAATATAATTTATGTGGTTGAAATTATTAGTAGTTGCACTTGATATTGTTTAGTATTTTAATTAACATATGTAATTTTGAATTTTCATATTAAATGAACCAATGCACATTGTATGACATTTTTTTTTAGTCGCAAAATCATACTAATTAATTTATGTTGATTAATAATGAACACAAAATCAATGTAAAGTTACTAAATTAGTAGTTTACATTGGTTAATGATGAATACAAATAAAATGAATATACGATTAAATTAGTCGTTTATAATGATTATTAATGAAAATAAATGAAATGAATATAAACTACTAAATTAGTCGTTTATATAATGAATATGAAACTACCAAAAAAATATAAATGACTACTACAAATGATTAATTTTTCATTACAAATGACAGCTAAATTTTGCATATATACGACGATTAGTAGCTAATTTACAGTATCTTATAACATGACCAAAATTTTGTTCATATTTCTTTGGTCATTAATTGGTTTTCTCGGATGATCATATTGTAATATATTTTGTTGTATATTTGGTCATTAATTATGTCAATTAATGACTAAATTAATGATCAATTTTATGACTAAATATACTACTAGACGATAAAATTGAGACAACCAATTAATGACTAAACTAAAAACGACTAAAAATTGGTTGCGTTATAAGATACTGTAAATTAGCTACTACTGGTTACCGATTGAAAAATGGTGGTTTATATGAAAATTTTAGTTGTTGTTTTAGTAACTGATTATCCATTTTGTGCTATTGTTCATTTGACTCCAGCAAAGTGAGATGCTTAGGCCTCATTAAAGACTTATGTGTCACATTAGTCCAAATACGAGCAAAGAATCTAGTCATGGACATTGTAGTAGCAGACATACCTCCTAAGTATGGAATTTTACTATCATGATCATGGGGAGCCAAGTTACAAGGTACTTGGCAAATGGATATGACCTATGCTACCATTTTGTTTTTGGTCAGCAAAGAAGATTATACAGGGAGACACTAATGAATTACATGGTTGGTAGCCAAGAAAAACCAAACAATTACCCCCTGTACTCTATGCATTCATATTTAGACTCCTTTATTTTACACAATGATGAATCTGTAGAGGAGGAAGTTTCACATTTAGAAGCCAAGCTAAGCAAGACAAAGGAAATGAAATTAGAACCTGTAAAACTAGAGCTAGAGAGTGAAGCCCTATGGAACATGAAATTTGATGGGGATGTAAGCTAGGAAGGAGCAAGGGTGGGTGTTTGGATTTTAAACTCACAAACAGGGATAGCTAAATGACAGTCTTACAACATAAATTTTCAATGTACAAGGAATATAGGAGAATATGATGCATTAATATTAGGACTACAACTTTTAGAGAGGTTAGGAGCAAAGATAATCTATGTACATGGGGATTCAGAACTCATCATTAACCAGATTAAAGGTGATTACTCAGCCAAACACCCTAGATTAAGAGCCTACAAAAATGCAGTATTAGATTTTCTTCAATGTTTTTCTGAATATAAGTTGTCTCTTATTCCAAGAGGCTAGAATATTTTACTTGATGCTTGAGCTAGTTCAACCAGTACTTGTAAAATTCCATTCCATCCAAACAGAAAATATGAGGTGGAAGTAAAACACAGGCCAGTTGTTCTAGATAATGTAAGATATTGGCAAGTTTTTGGTAGTGATAAGTAGGTATATTTTTTTTACAGTTGAAAGATAAATTTGAGTGCGTACATATTAACAAAAATAATGATGTAGATGAGAATAAAAAGGAAATAGTATTAAATGAAACTGATGACAATCCAAAAACTTGAGGTTCTGCAGCTAAAAGACAATGTGCTTCCAAGAGGATTGGTGCCATTGGAAGAGCTTTTTGATTTCATCGATGTAGCGAAGAAGCCAAAAATAGAACTAGTAGGAGCCAAGGTGTAGAGCTATAAAAAGAGTCTCTTTCACCTCTAGTTACCTCACATTAGAATGTCAATCTGGGAACGTCTTGCTATTTCAAAAGAGTGTCTCAGTCTGAGGCTTAGAACTTGTCAGAGTAATGCTCGTAGTACAGCTACTTAAAGGCTACAAAAGTAAATGGCTGCATGTCTACAACTTAACTACTTCAAAAGGCTAAATCACACCAAGCATTGCATCAGTCGAAGGTTCGGTAGCAATAACCCATCCTTTTCATAACTGATGAGAACAAATCCGAGGTCTGGGAGCTAGGTAGCAGATGCAAGGGCTCACTACACCCTGAGATCGTCCTTGATGAATATAAATGAAACGACAAGTAAAGGAAATAGCGATGAAATAGAACAGCACATCAGCCAAGGATTTAGTAGCAATAACCCATCCCTTTCATAGCTGATGGGAGCAGATCAGAGGTCTGGGAGCCAAATAGCAGATGTTGATACTCACCACAGCCTGAGTTTGTCCTTCAAAAATGGCAAGTAAATGAAACAACAAATCAGCAATCTTGAAATAGACTAGCAATTGAAATGGAACAGCAATTCAGAAATGGAACAGCAACTAAATGGAACATCAACTGGAATAAGCAATAACCAAGTTCATCAAGCTGCGATTCTATCTAACCACTCCACTCAAAACATCAATCCTGCAGTCTCAAAAGATATACACATACTATAGAACAATACTACCAATTCCAACCCTAGAAACACAACGTGCTCAATCTGCTTCTGTTATTGATCTGAATAAACGCATGCAATTGCATCTCAAGATATAAACAGTAACATTCAATAATCATCTGAAATCAGACTTCTCAAGATAACTTTTCATAATGCTAAAACACACTCACAATGAACTCTGTACCGGAGTGATAATATCCTGTAGAGATTAATCAACACTTTAATGAATTGGTAACATAATACAGTGTCAATATAAGACTTCAATTTGCAAGAACATTAAACAAGTTAAACATAACAGAGCATGCAATATAACATTCATAAAACACAACAGATTACCAGATTACGCCTATGAACAAACCACACAGACACCACGCATAATGGTACAAGAGCAAGTGTCCTCTAGGGTCGGGCCCTTAGCCTCCAGGGGTACACCGCTTAAGATTGATCCAGGATCAAAGATAAAAGAGTAACCAAGTCTGTATTAATGCATGAAATAAACTTACAGCAAAGCGAGTCTTAACAGGACATAAAGATCATAGTCTTGATCTGGTAAAAAGGAATTACAACAGAACCTCCCCCGTAGCCAACAATGCTATCACTTATATAAGGATGATGACGGAGATATCTAGATACAGAAAATAGACAAAATAGTGATCCCTCAGGATCTAAGATCCTGAGGGATTCGCAAAATCATTAACCCTGAGTCACTTCTTTCCTTTTCTAGATCCTGAGGGATTCGCACAATCATTAACCCTGAGTCACTTCTTTCCTTTTCTGCTCCGAGCTGGTATCTCTGCTTCCTTTTCTGGGTTGGTCCGTTTTGATCTGGTCTGTTTGCGGTTTCCCGTCAAAGAGACAGCAGTTAACTCCTCTTCGTCTTTCCCTTTGAGATGGATAATTTCTGCTTTTCCTCCTTCCTGCACGTAGGAATGACAATTATCAGTTTTTCCTATTAACCTCACGTGTTTTGTTATTATCTAAGTTTAAAATGCAGAAAGGTTCATCTATCCTAATGAAAAAGATACTGAAATAACCATCAAAACATACCTTCTTTGAGACTCTACACACCCCCCAAATTACCCTTTTTCATGGCCTCATGAAAACATTGTAGTTGATGTGCAATGTAGTGAGTGAGTAAGCTGGAGATGGAATCTCATGTGAGGGTCTACAGCCATGATGCGAAACTAAATAATCAAAGAAGTGGCCTGTCTGACCCTCAGGCATCTCATATAGGGCTTGGTATCCGGGTGGTGGATGCCAAATGATTGGACTCCAGAACCTATATCCTAACCAGGATGGCCCTGCTCTCAAAACAATTTCACCATAGAGGGGAAAACGGCTAGCAGCAAGTCTAAAGTTCTCGTATTTAAATGGTTCTCTGAACTGAATATTTGGATTAGATACTTGATATCGAAATTCAGCTGCATCAATGGCAAGGTCCTTAATAGAGGAAAAGTATTCAAGTCCCTATCGAATGATTGCCTCATGCATGGGTCCTAGCGCTTCAATCACTCTTGGAGCCCTCATAAGGTTTCTATGACTCCTCCATAACTGCGCTGGATCCCTAGGCTCGGCTCGTACCCAAAGATCTAATCCGTTCTCTTGTTTTTTAAAAGCGTTATAAGCTTTGAGCCATTTAATTTGATTAACTGCAAATGAGATAAATGCTTGCAATTGAATGTCCCCAACAAAAGGGCCTGGGTTAAATTTAGTCTCTTGTTCTAGTATAAGGTTATGCAAGTAAAATTCACATAATAATCTCTGCACTTTCACCCCGTAATGTTTACAGCAGTTTATGAAATCATCCATAGTGTTAATCTGTATAGGAGCGCCTGCTTTGACAGCGTTTATTTTCAATTGTAAATACCTCTCCATTAAAAATAGGGCATAATTTTTGGTAGGGGCTCTACATGCTAGAACGTCATTATATAAAGAACACAAGGTATCCATTTGTTTGATAACTGCATCTAATCTACGGGTTACCTTGGCAACTTTCTCTTGTTCCCTTTTCCATCCTTTGAAAGCTTGGCTTTCAGATAAGTTGACGTTCCTTAGCTGCCACTGTAATTCTTCATATTTTTCTCGGGGGACCATTTGCTCCCTGAGCTTTTCTGCTTCTTGTTGGGCCTACTTCAAATGTTTGTGGAGGGTTCTTGTTTTCGGGTCCTTCTTCCATGCATCTGTGGAGGCCGGGAGCTTTACTTGAACTTTCTTATTACGCTGCTTCGAGTTCAAAGCCCTTATTACTCCCAATGGTGGTGCCTCCGTCTGAACCATCTTATCATCCTTTCCAATTTTAACACGAACTCCAGCCCACTGCTTTTCCTTTTCAAATGGAACAACAGTTTGGCTTCTGTCAGGATTTTGAGCAGTGGGACGGTTTCTGGTCCTTCGCCTCCTGCCCTTAAGGGGCCTTACTGGTGTGGTCAGACCTTTTCTTCTTGAAGTCCCCTTCACCCTTTGCCTTTCTTTTAGAATCCTAATCTGCTGGTGAAGCTGGGCTATTATGTTCAACAATGTCCGCTTTTCCCTTCGTAATTCCCTTATTTCCATCATCTCTTCTGAAGGAACATCAGGCTGTTCGTTGCGATTTGGATTGTGGCTAGCTTCCTGATTTTCTTCCTGAGGTAACTGTTCCGAGGTAAGAACCTTACTTGGCTCCGTTATTTCTTGGGCTAATTCCTCTTCTGCCCTTATTTCCTCTGGACTTTCCTCTGGTGGCTTCTGACTAGGAACGGGTTGTTCCTACTCAGCGTTTTCTAATATCTTCTCATTATGAATGGGAAAGTTTTCTATTTATGCCTCTTCTTCATGCAATTCCTCGAGTGCATATTTCTCCTGGGTTTTCCCTTCGGCATGGAGGTTTAATGGACTCAGGGGTTGGCCATATTCGCCCATATTGGCCAAAATGTCGGCCAATTCATCTTCCCTTAACGGGTCTTGTAATGGGCTTCCTTCCTGTTGTTCCATTCCTTCCTCCTGCTCGAACTGCTCAACTTCTTTATTTTCGTCTCCTTCTTCTCCAGTCTGCTCAGCTTGTTCTTCTTCTCTCCCTGCAGATTGCTCTGGCTCCTCCTTTCCTTCTTCTGTTTCTGCCTCTGTAGACTGCTCTTCTTCCTCGACGTCTTCTTCTTCCGTTTCTGTTTCTGCAGACTGTTCTTCTTCCTTGGCGTCTTCTCCTTCCGTTTCTGTCTCTGCAAACTGTTCTGTTTCCTCGCTGCCTTCTTCCTCTGTTTATGTTTCTGTAGATTGCTCTGTTTCCTTACTGCTTTCTTCTTCTTCTTCTATTTCTGTAGACTGCTCTGTTTCCTTACTGCTTTCTTCTTCTGCTTCTGTTTCTGCAAACTGCTCTGTTTCCTTACTGCTTTCTTCTTCTGCTTCTATTTCTGCAGACTGCTCATCTTTGATTTCTATTGCTTGGCTCGTGCTTGCCTGGGGCTTCTCTAGCCCACCTTGTAGCCCTGCGAGCCTTGCTGACTTTCTACGTTTTTTCTGGCTGTTCGGGTGTACTAACGTCATGTTTCCGCTTTTCGGGTCGTTTTTCAGATTGTTTTTCAGGTTGCACTTCTGTGCAAGTGTCCTGTTTTCGTTTCTCTGAATGTTGGGGTGTGTTATCAACTCGTTTTCGTTTTTTCGGGCGTCCAGATGTGGCCGTCCCTTTATTGATAATAGCAATTAGTTCTTCCCAGCTGCTCTGCTGCTGGGTGAGACTGTAATTTACTATCAAGCGAATTAATCTGTGGTGGCTAATAACTGATTCTACGTGTTGTGCCTTCTTCATACTTCATGCGACATCATGCAATAGAGAATTCAACAATGCAGGCAAATTCACAGAACATTTTTGTTTTAAGACATCTAGGAGTTTAAGATGTCGTGGTCTTACCACGTCTTTTCTGCCTTCGCAAGTGATGTAGCTTTGGATAATTTTTGCCAATTCCGCCCATGGCTCTCCTAGCGTTGCTGGTAGCACCCCCTTTCCTCGGATTGTCAACTTCTAGCCCTCGTCCTGAAAGATTTCCAAAATCTTCTGCAGCCTTTCCTTCTTTATTGTCCATACTGGTCCCGTGGCCGATAGTCCCGTGACTCTTGCTATTATGTCGTTGGTGACTTCTATTCGCCTTCCTCTTACTGTGGAGTATTCTTCCTGTAAGTTCTGTAAAAATTCTCTTGCTACTGTTTCATTAGACTCCTTCAGGCGGTTGAAATAGGTCAACCATCTTGCTCTTTTCAGGATTCTTCGGGCTGCAGCCGAAACAGTTAATGTTTGCGGTTCTCGGCGGACTGACCTTCCTCCCATAGTTTCACTGCCAATTTTCAAAGGAACAGCAGCTGTTTGTTGAAGCGCAGAGAAGCTGGTAGCGTATTCCTCGTTCAAATTCAACTGCAACAGCGTATGCATTGGAAATAGCTTCGAACGTCAGCTCATGTAGAAGAAAACAAAAATAGCAAAGGATCATACCGTTGAGCCATGTCGTGCTTGAGTACAAAATTTTCTCAAATAACGGACTGACACGTACTCTGGGGAATGATGAGGTTACCTCCCCCCCCGCAATGTGATAGGCTATCCCAGCCGTCAAATAAAGGAGTAGCGTCTGTTCTGCCGCAAGGTCTTTATGGAACAGCTTATGGATATATGACATGTTCACCAAAAACAGCCTAATATTGAAATCGAGGTAAAAAGTTAGATCGCTTTTAATATTATGGGGCTGCGGTGATTTGATGGAAGTTCGGGGATAAGACATTTTCCATAAATAGAAGGTCTCATGCGGTCACTATCAGTAGCTTCGTAATGATTGGCGATGATATATAGTCATGCACTATATGGTTGGGTAATATTATATAATTTAATTATCACGGCATAAGAAGCAAAAGGATGTAATCTTCTTACCTATTGGTGTAAACATACGACTTCAATACCATTAACAGTGCTCTGCTGCCGACTGGTGTCCATAACCTCGGCAGAGTTGTTTGTTTCACCCCTGGAACCATAGTCCTTTGTGTATGCCAGGAAGCGTTTGTGAAATGTCAAAATGTAGGCCACTATGCTGGCTTGGTGACCAGTTAGTCATAATGCCATTCACGAGGAAGGAGCGAATAGTGGGCAGGCCGGCTCGTGGTGAGACCTCCTGTTACAAGGGTTATTTGTTTGATATACCTTTTGGACCATTTCCTAGGTGTGGTGGCCCTAATGGGAATGCCACTTCGCTTCCATCCTGATGATCATGGTAGGCTAGCTCGTAATGAGACTTCTTATCCTGCAATTTGACAGTTTTTAGAAACTTTGTTTTGCTTCTTTTTAATAGAGAGCCTTTCCTGTTTATGCACAAAGGGTGGTTCAACACTCCTTAAGAATAGGAATGGTGGAAGAAGTCTTAATATCCCAATAGAAAGGTATAGATCTTTTGATCCTATTGCCATATGATAATTAAAGAAAAAGAACCATCATAATCCAGATAACCAATCAGAACGAAGTTAGTAGAACAATGACAGCAAAAGATGATAAATAAGCATGTCTTTCTCCACATCCTTTCACCAAGTCAGGGCAGTTTCTTATCAAGATAGCGATTTATGATTTATTGATTTCGGTATGCTGCGTTTTTGCTTTAATCACATAAATGTATAGCCGTATTCCAAAAGACTTGAAAGAACATCAGCAATAAACATCCTTAATTTGGAGTAGAGGGACCAAACTGTTTCAAAATCGTATGAGTAATGTTCCTTTCAAGAAAGGTCATAACAACAGTTCACATATGTTGTTCGTTTGGAGAAAGGAACAGTAGTTTCAAGGAAATGTCGTTCCCTTTTTTTTTTTTAAAGATCGGCAGAAATCAAAAGTGTTGTTCCTTTTAGGAACAGCAAAAAAACACAAGTGTTGTTTCTTTTGAAAAAGGAACCGCAAAAATCGTAAGTTGCAAGTGCTGTTCCTTTTGGAAAAGGAACAGCAGAAATCAACAGTGTTGTTCCTTTTGGAAAAGGAACAACAAAAATCAAAAGTGTTGTTCCTTTTGGAAAAGGAATAGCCAAAATCACAAGTGTTGTTCCTTTTGGAAAAGGAATAGCAGAAATCAAAAGTGTTGTTCCTTTTGGAAAAGGAACAGCAGAAACCAAAAGTGTTGTTCCTTTTGGAAAAGGAACAGCAAAAATCAAAAGTGTTGTTCCTTTTGGAAAAGGAACAGCAGAAATCAAAAGTGTTGTTCCTTTTGGAAAAGGAACAGCAGAAATCAAAAGTGTTGTTCCTTTTGGAAAAGGAACAACAGAAATCAAAAGTGTTGTTCCTTTTGGAAAAGGAACAACAGAAATCAAAAGTGTTGTTCCTTTTGGAAAAGGAACAGCAAAAATCACAAGTGCTGTTCCTTTTGGAAAAGGAATAGCAAAAATCAAAAGTGTTGTTCCTTTTGAAAAAGGAACAGCAGAAATCACAAAACATACTGCAAAAATATGTACAAAAATAATTCGATAAGTTATATACAAATTAGAAAGAAAAGTAGATTTTTTTAGTGAGTTACAGGCGAGGAAGACTTGTCTTCCTCCCCTAAGATCTCCATATCTGAATCTTGGCGTAATTGTTGGCAGAAGGACTCCCGAGTAAGTGGTTTGCGATAAAGATGGACTCGATGACCGTTTGCCTTGAAGGTATATCCAGAACCATCGATAGTAGTCAGGGTAAGGGTCCCATTGTCATGCACTTTCTGAATTTCATATGGTCCCAACCAACGAGTCTGAAGTTTCTCGGGGAAGTCCTGAAATCTAGATTCATACAAAAGAGCCCAGTCTCCTTCATGGAATACTTTGTTTTTAATGAGAGCATCATGCCATTTAGCTTCTGCTGCTGTATCAGAGCAGTGCGTTGAAGTGCAGAGAGCCTAATTTCATCCAGCTCATTAATCTGTTGTATTCGATTAGTCTGTGCCTCAGTTAAATCTAAACCAACTTGTTGTGTTGTTCGTAATGTCTGGATTTCAAATTCTATAGGAAAGATAGGTTGTTTTCCAAACATTAGCTGGTAAGGTGAGTGACCAGTGGTGCTTCTCCATGTTGTTCTATAAGCCCAAAGTGCTTCTGGTAGTTTGGCTGCCCAGTCGCGTCTATGTGATGCAATTGTTTTTGTTAGAATGGTCTCTATTATTTTGTTATTGCTTTCTACTTGCCCATTTGCCTGTGGGTGATATGGGGTGGTAATTTTATGTTGAACATGATAATTATTGAATGTTGCCGTTATTCTGTTCCCAGCAAACTGTGGCCCTCCATCTGTAATTATCTCTCTAGGGAGGCCATAACGCACAAATAGATGGAGCAGGGCAAGGCCTTTGCTTCAACCCACTTGGTGACGTACTCTGTTGCAACTAAAATGTATGTTTTTTGGTTTGATGGTGGGTTGATTGGTCCCACGAAATCAAGAGCCCAACGCTCAAATGGTTCAATGACTAACTGTGGTTTCAAAGGCATCTCATCTGAATGATTAGGGTGTCCCGCTCTCTAGCAACTGTCACATGCTTGGACGAATTTCTTTGCATCTTTAAAAATTGTGGGCCAATAATACCCTATTTGTAATACTTTATGTGCAGTCCTACGATCAGCGAAATGTCCACCACATGGTTGGTCATGGCATGCTTCCAATATATCAAAAATTTCATCTTGTCTAACGCATCTTCTGATTTGCATGTCTGCCCCTGTATGAAACAAATAACCCCCAATCCAGGAAAATCTGGTACTTCGTTGGACAATCTGTTTTCGCTCATTAGGGGTTAGATGGTTTGATAACTTACCTACTGCTAGGTAATTGGCGAAATCCGCATACGCTCATCTGGAAACTGATCTTCAACTACTACTGCATCGACTGGTTTTGGCACTCTTGAGAGGAAATCAGCTACCGGGTTTTCTTTCCTGGGTCAATCCTTGATTGTAATATCGAATTCCTGCAATAAAATCAGCCATCTAGTTATTCTGCCATTTGTAACAGGCTTATTTGCTAAATATTTTATAGCAGAATGATCTGTGTATAGGATAACAGGATATCCAATAATGTAATGTCTGAATTTATTGATAGCATGTATAACAGCTAGAAATTCTTTTTCAGTGATAGTATAATTCAATTCAGCAGGGGATAGATTTTTGCTAATGTAATAAATTGCATATGGTTTTCTATTCTCCTCCTGTCCAAGGACTGCTCCAATGGCTGTATCTGAGGCATCAGATGATATCTGGAATGGCAAATCCCAATTTGGTCCCCAAAGAATGGGGGTTGTATATACGAGCTTCTTCAGATCGTTGAAGGCACGTTCGCATTTTTCTGTCCAAAAGAAATCAATATTACCAGTTAATGCATACAATGGTGCAGCAATACGTGAATAATGTTCTATAAATCTTCTGTAATAACCAGAGAATCCAAGAAAGCTATGTACCTCTGTTTGAGTAGTACGAGTAGGAATAAGCAAAAGTATTTGGATTTTGGCTGGGTCTACCTGAATGCCAACTGCTGAAATGTAGTGTCCTAGAATAAGTCCTTCTGTCATCATCATGTAACATTTTTCATGGCTTAAACAAAGCCTGGTAGCTATGCAACGTTGTAGGACTTTTTCTAGTGTCTCTAATGCTGGATCAAACTCATCTCCATATGGAGTAAAGTCGTCCATATATACTTCCAGTCCTTCATTTATTAGATCTGCAAAAATGCTAAGGATAGCCCTTTGGAATGTGGCAGGGGCATTACATAAACCAAAAGGTAAAACTCGGTAGGCAAATTTTCCCCAAGGACAAGTAAAAGTAGTTTTGTCCTGATCTTCAGGGGCAATCTGTATTTGGTTATACCCATTGAAGTCGTCGAGAAAAGAAAAGAATTTCTTCCCTGCCAAAGTGTCCAATACTTGATCGATGAACGGGAGAGGAAAGTGATCTTTTTGCGTTGCCTTATTTAGCTCGCTGTAGTCCACGCAGATCCTCCACTTCCCATTCTTTTTCTGTACCACCACAAGCGGGGAGACCCATTTACTATCAGAGACAGGGTAGATGAAGTTAACATCTAAAAGTTTTTGAAGCTCAGCTTTTACTACTTCTTTTAGGTGAGGGTTTAGTCTTCTCTGAGGCTGCCTAACAGGTCTTGCATCATTTTCTATGTAGATGTGGTGTGTACATAACTGCGGGTCAATTCCTTTCATATCAGGGTAATCCCATGCAAATGCTTCTTTATATTTTCTTAAAATATAGATGAGTTTTGTTTCTTGTTCGGGTGTAAGGTCGGCGTTAATGTTTAAGGTCTTTCCAGGTTTGATTTCCACAATTTTACTATGTGCAACTGAAGTGATAGGGATTGTGTGATCATGTGCATCTTTCAGAGGTTCCTCTTCTACTTCATTATCAAATGTTGTTTTTATCATATGACACTGGGTACGAGATGTGAGTTCAGTTTGACTAATGAAATTACTAATGGCATCATCTTCTGTTTGGTCTTTGAACTCTAGTGCTTCTTGTATAGTTAATGGAGATCTGATGTTGTTGGTAAGATATGATACAGGGTGCCTATTAGTTTTAACTATAGTGATACTTGGCTGCACTGGGGGATATAGTACTAAATTCTTGATATCCGCCCCCTTGGTTATAATCATGTTCCCTTGCCGACAGTCGATATAGGCATCAGCGGTAGCGAGCCAAGGTCTTCCTAAGATCAATGGATGTCCATCAAGTCGGGTTTTAGGGTTTATTATCAGAAAATCAGTTGGGTATTCCCAGGAGTCAACCGAGACCATGACATCATGCAGTATGCCTTCCGGCCTAACCACAGACCGATCGGCCAATTCTAGCAGAGTTGAGGTAGGTTCTGCAGATGTAATGCCTAGCTTTTGGCAAGTAGCGATTGTCAATATATTGATTGCAGCTCCAAGATCAACTAAGGCATTGGTTAGGGTTTGACCATACATTTGAACAGTTACTATTGGGTTTCCTGGGTCCTCATACTTAATAGGTGTTTCCTTTCCTGACAATAGGTCAGATAAAGTACCGACTACTTGAAATCTTGGATTATCTATTATATTCCTCCTTGGCCTTTTTATGCACAATTCTTTAATAGTTTTTGCGTATATCGGGATGTCTTGAATGGCCTGAAGGAATGGAATTTTTATGTACAAATTTTGTAATTCTCCCAGAATGTCAAAATTAGATTGTTGTATCGGTCGAGGTGTGACTAAACGTTCTGGGAATGGGGGAGAGGATGTGGTTGCTTGATTATGAGTTTACTGTCTATTCACATCCTCTTTTTGTGACAAATGTTCTCTAGGTAACTGATCTTCAATCTGAATTGTTTTATTTCCCTCTGTTTGGATAATACGCCCAGATCTTAGCTGAAGATCATTGCACTCCCTCAGATCGGGTCCTTCTTCTGGTGTTTCTAAAATTTGGAGTGCTTGGACCGATCTGTTATTTGGATTGGGATTGGGCTGGGCTAGGAGTTGTGGTCTCAGATTAGCCTAGGGATTTTGCTGTAAAGCTAGCAGTGTAGGTTGAGGGAGAGGTACATTTCCTACCGGCTAATTTGTTGGTCTCTGCCAGTTATTCTGCCAGGCTGAACTTTGTGACATAGGGGGAGTCCATTGTGGAGGATATGGGTTGTTTTGCCGATATGGTGGGGGATAAGGAGGATTCGACCAACCGGATTGGCTCGTCTGATTTAGCCATGGATTAACAGAAGGATATGACTGTGGTGACCAGTTTGGGAATGGGGGCTGAAATTGGCTTTGCCATGTATTATATTGTTGAGCGTTATACTGGGGATACTGAAAAGAAGAAGTTGGATCTAAAAACATACCAGTTTGTCGCGGCTGCCACTGACGACGCTGGTTGAGCATGTACACCGTTTCTGGTTCTTCTTCTACCTCCTTATATACTGCTTTTAGTCCAGGTAGTGAGGGACAACTTTCTGTCAAATGATCCTTTGCAAAAATGGCGCATGCTTGGACTGCATCTAGTGGGCATTCCTTATGGCTATGCTTCTTCCTACATCTGGGGTAGAAGATAGCTAAATTCTGTTCTGCCTCCATTTGCTTTTGCTTGGCCTGCAAAACGTCCAATTGTGTAGTCAGTGTTCCTAGTATATCAGTTTTAAAGTTTTCCAATAAATTTCCGATTTCATCCCGCGTTACTCCTTCTGATGAAATTTTGTTTTCTCTTGCAAACCGATCATGTTCTACTGGTTTGATCCGTGTACTGCCTCTCGAACTCCTGATACATAGATCAATTATGTCAGCAAAACTTTCCTGATAAATATCCCCTTTTCCCATAATGTTTAATGTTTCAATCCATTGTTCTTTCATGCCTCTTATTAATGTTGTTTTCAACACATTATCGGGTAAGGGTGATGATGCATAGGGAGATCTTTGCAAATTATACTGAAAACGCTCCACATATTCTTCTAATGTTTCGCTTGGTCTAGCCACCATCTGGAATATTTCATCTTTTAGTTCTCTAGACCTGCAGTAATCTTGATATTTTTTTAGAAAAGATTCCTTCATTTGATCCCAATTATTTATAACCCCACCACCTAATCCCATAAACCATCTTAAAGCAGCCCCTTTCAGGGTCGAGGGAAACAGTTTTAGTTTCTGGGGGTCAGTGGTGTAGTCATATCCCCTGCATAGTACATCAAATTCAAATAAAAATGCATCCGGGTCTTCTGATGTAAGTCCGTGAAATGTAGGGATATGTTGAAGGAGAATTTCTTTCATGGGGGCATTTGCTGCAGAATCCATTATGGGGTATTGTAATGTATAGGTTTGGGTGTTTGGTGGATTTTGAGCCATAGGGTCAAATATATGCCAATAACCTTCCGGAATATCTAGAAGAGTGTTCCTTGGTTGAGCGGGAATGGCTTTGACAGGATTAGTTTTAATAGCACTTCCTCTATCTAGAATTTCTATCTGAGGGGATTGGATCTCTTCAATAATAATTTTTACCGCACTTCCTTTGTCTGGGCTATTCAATGGCTGAGTTATCCTAGGAGGAGATCTCAACTCTCTAATCTCCCCTGTTTCCCCTTCTCCTTCACAAAGATTACTGAAATTCCCTTCTTGCAATCGCTCTGGAATAGAATTTTCAATTTCTTGAAAGTCTTGTTCGTTAGTTTGACTATGCACCTCAGCAAAGGCTACAGATGGTGAACCTGTGGCCTGAAGGGAGCTAGTAGGTTGTCTGGAAATAACTTTCCTAGGTCCTACTGAAGGCTGAGATTCGGCTTTCTTATAGATTTTGTCTATGAATGTTGTTCGACCAAGGGTCACCGGCCCCTTATCTTTTTCTGTCTTAGGCAAAGGTTTGGGATTTTTCTCCGGCTTTTTCTGCTTAGTCATGCACTCAATTTAACTACTAAATCTTTTCTTAAGCAGATAGCAGCAAATCTGCAGGAAAGCGGGCAAAGGAGCAGGGCTTTTACATGCTCCGCACGTAGGTTCTTACCTTCCGTTTTCAAAACCCAATTCTTCCCTAGTAGGTTCATACACTACCCTCAAAAAGACAAATGGCTACACTCTTTCCCTGGCAACGGCGCCAAAATGTAGAGCTATAAAAAGGGTCTCTTTCACCTCTAGTTACCTCACATTAGAATGTCAATCCGGGAACGTCTTGCTATTTCAAAAGAGTGTCTCAGTCTGAGGCTTAGCACTTGTCAGAGTAATGCTCGTAGTATAGCTACTTAAAGGCTACAAAAGTAAATGGCTGCATGTCTACAACTTAACTACGTCAAAAGGCTAAATCACACCAAGCATTGCTGTCGAAGGTTCGGTAGCAATAACCCATCCTTTTCATAACTGCTGAGAACAAATCCGAGGTCTGGGAGCTAGGTAGCAGATGTTGGGGCTCACTACAGCCTGAGATCGTCCTTGATGAATATAAATGAAACGGCAAGTAAAGGAAATAGCGATGAAATAGAACATCACATTAGCCAAGGGTTTAGTAGAAATAACCCATCCCTTTCATAGCTGATGGGAGCAGATCAGAGGTCTGGGAGCCAAATAGCAGATGCTGATACTCACTACAGCCTGAGTCTGTCCTTAAGAAATGGCAAGTAAATGAAACAACAAATCAGCAATCTTGAAATAGACCAGCAATTGAAATGGAACAACAATTCAGAAATGGAACAACAATTCAGAAATGGAACGACAACTAAATGGAACAGCAACTGGAATAAGCAATAACCAAGTTCATCAAGATGTGATTCTATCTAACCACTCCAATCAAAACATCAATCCTGCAGTCTCAAAAGATATACACATACTATAGAACAATACTACCAATTACAACCCTAGAAACACAACGTGCTCAATCTGCTTCTGTTATTGATCTGAATAAACGCATGCGATTGCATCTCAAGATATAAACAGTAACATTCAATAATCATCTGAAATCAGACTTCTCAAGATAACTTGTCATAATGCTAAAACACAATCACAATGAACTCTGTACCGGAGTGATAATATCCTGTAGAGATTAATCAACACTTTAATGAATTGGTAACATAATACAGTGTCAATATAAGACTTCAATTTGCAGGAACATTAAACAAGTTAAACATAACAGAGCATGCAATATAACGTTCATAAAACACAACAGATTACCAAATTACGCCTATGAACAAACCACACAGACACCACGCGTAATGGTACAAGAGCAAGTGTCCTCCAAGGCCGGGCCCTTAGCCTCCAGGGGTACACCGCTTAAGATTGATCCAGGATCAAAGATAAAAGAGTAACCAAGTCTGTATTAATGCATGAAATAAACTTACAGCAAAGCGAGTCTTAACAGGACATAAAGTGTTGGGTCCCTATAATACTAGTGATTACCCCATTACTATTGTAGTTATACCCCTTATTTATATTGTTGTGCCCCTATTACCCCCATATTGTTATTTCTGTGCCCCATAGAATCCCTCTATTGTTATTTTTGTGGCTTTATATTATTATTGTTAGGTCGGCTGGATTATATTGTGACTCCCTAGACTCCTATATATAGAAAGGAGGTTTTGTCATTTGTATCATCCAAGAATTGTTCATTTATGTAATGTAAAGGAGGTTTCCCCCTCGAAGAGGCTGAATTCTAAGGCGTGGATCTCTCTTTTCTATCTTTTTGTGAGCTGGTTTCATAACATTTGGTATCAGAGCTTTGGATTCTAGGGTTTCGCTGCTCCAAACAGGTCATCGTGGAATTTTCGCTATAACTTTTTTTCTGTGAAGTTTCAGAAGTCGCAAAAAAAACCCATTTGAGAAGAATTGGCGCTGAACCTTGGGTCTGAATTTCAGAGCTTTTCTCGCGATATTTTCGGAGATATGATCTGAGGAAGTGGGTCTTTTTGCAGACTCCTGAATTACATTCAAAACAGGTGACCTGGGGAAAATCGTCATAACTCTCTCTCTGAGGATCGGATTGAAATTTCGTAAAAAGGTACAAAAAGAGGACGGACTGTAGTTTCTTGTGTGTGTGTTTTAGATTCAAAGGTTGAAACAGTGACTCGTGGCACGTCGTACAAGTTCGCTCTACTGAACCAGTCTAAAAGCAAGTCACTGTGGGAGATTTCACATAACTCTTCCTTGGAGAATCCAATTTGGCTCAGACTTGTGGCATTGGAAAGAGGACGTAGAAGGCTACTACAGGTAGCAATTTCAGAATTGGAGGATCCGAAATTACAGAGATACATCAGATTCAATATCAGGCTTCTATAAAGTGAAAAAAGGTGTGTAGTTTTTTTTTTAATTTTTGTGTAAGCTTGGTTCAACGGATTCAAAGGGCATAGTAAAACTTTATTATCGGTAACTGATGCCCTGAGGAAAGAAAATGCAAACACCTAGTAAGGAACCTGAAAGCTCTAGCATGACTCATGAAGAAGAGGAAGAAATGCTACATGATATATCAAAATTACAAGAACAAGTGCAACAAATGTCACGCTCACAAAAGCTAACAGAAGCTAAGATAAGTGGCGTGGAATCTAAGGTAAATGGCGTGGAATCTAAGATAAGGGAATGGAAGCTAAGATGGATGGCATGGAAGCTAAGATTGACGCTAAATTTGATGGCATGGATGATAAGATGGATGAATTGAAGAAGTTGCTACAAGAAAGGGTCACTAATGGTGAAAAGGTAGTAAAGGAAACTCATGATGAGAATAAAAGAAATGTTAATCATGATTCCATAGACTCTAATGTTGGATCAAAGACTCACCATGTTCCAAAAATCGATGTGAGGAAGTTTGATGGCAAGGATCCCGCCACATGGATATTACAGATGGAGCAATTCTTCGATCTCAATAATGTACAAAACACACAAAAGGTACGTATGGCAACTTTATATTTGGAACCAAATCAGTTTGTATGGTATCAATGGCTTTGTTCTCGTAAACAATTTATCACTTGGGCAATTTTTACGGAAGAATTGATAGCACATTATGAGGATACAAAAAACAACACTTTTTTTAGCCAATTGATAAGTCTCAAACAAAAGGGTTCAATAATGGAGCACATTGAGGAGTTCCAAAAATTGAACATAAGGGTAAAAGATATTCTAGAGGAGCATAGGATTGATGTGTTCATAGGGTCTTTAAAGGATAATATCCAACATGATGTGCGCCTTTGGGAACCTGATTCATTAGAGAAGGCATTCAGGTTAGCAAGAAAAATGGAAAGCAAAATTATGGCAACTAGGAAGCATACCGTTCACAACTATAAAGACGGAAGTGTTGTTGCCCATAGTCTTCCACAACCTACAAGGTTGACACCACAACAATTGGAAGAAAAAAGAGCAAAAGGGCTTTGTTACAATTGTGATAGCAAATACACAAAAGGTCATAAGTGTGCTGAGAAGAAATTATTCTACATAGATTGTGAAGAGGAAGAAGAAAAGGAGCAAGAAAGGTCAAAAGAAGAGGATATATTCCAGGAACAAAGCCTAGATGAAGAACAAATAAATCCGACCATATCTTGTAATGCATTGGCAGGAATTACCACTCCTCAAACCATCAAGATAGTAGGACAAATCAAGAAGAAAAAGGTAATAGTGTTGATTGATTCAGGAAGCACCCACAATTTTATTCATTGTAGGGTAGCAAAAGAATTGAATTGCTTCCTATATCCAGCACCAGAGTGTCAAGTGATGATTGCAAATGGAGGAACAATAAATTGTTCTGGAAAGTGCCATAATATCAAGCTATCCATGGGAGAATATGTATTGACTAGCCCAATGCTTTCCATTCCAATGGGAGGTGCTGATGTTGTACTAGGAGTCCAATGGCTACAATCCTTGGGTACAATAGCTTTTAATTTTCAAGAACTTTTCATGAAATTTTTTGTGGAAGGAAAGGAAGTTGAATTAAGGGGTATTGCAGGGAAACCAGGAAAGATAATCAGCTCTAATGGCATGACAAAGCTTCTAAAAAAGGAGCAAAGAGGTGTAATTGCACAATTATGTTCGCTAGATGTTTCCACATTGGAATCATCTATTTCTCCAGATCTCCAAAAAGTCCTGGACAATCATTCCAAGGTATTTGAGACTCCCAAAGGTCTCCCACCTATGCGTGATCATGATCATGCTATTCATCTGATTCCAGGAAGTGTTCCTCCAAACATCAGGCCGTACAGATATCCCTATGTCCAAAAAAGTGAAATTGAACGTATGGTTGCAGAAATGCTAGAGGCTGGTATAATTCAACCGAGTCAAAGTTCTTTCTCAGCTCCAGTAGTATTGGTGCACAAGAAGGATGGATCATGGCGCATGTGTCCGGATTATAGGGAGCTCAAAAAGCTCACTATTAAAGATAAGTTCCCCATTCCTGTTATTGATGAATTACTGGATGAATTGCATGGATCAATTTACTTCACCAAGTTGGATCTTCGTTCAGGATATCATCAAATCAGAATGAAGATTGAAGACATTCCGAAAACGGCATTTAGAACTCATGAGGGTCATTATGAATTTTTGGTCATGCCTTTTGGCCTTACCAATGCACCTTCAACATTTCAAGGTTTGATGAATTCAATTTTCAAACCATTCCTTAGAAAATTTGTGTTAGTATTTTTTGATGATATACTAATCTACAACAAGTCTTGGAAGGATCATGTTGAACATGTTGACAGGGTGCTACAACTATTGGAGGAGAAACAATTATATGCAAAAAGATCCAAATGTTTCTTTGGAGTCCAGGAGGTGGAATATTTGGGTCATATTGTATCTCATGAAGGAGTTAAGGTAGACCCTAGCAAAATTAAAGCCATTAAGGAATGGAAAATCCCCACATCCATAAAGCATCTGCGAGGATTTCTTGGGTTGACAGGGTATTATCGCAAGTTTGTTAAGAATTATGGGAGAATAGCAGCACCTCTAACAACATTATTGAAGAAAGATTCATTTTCATGGACTCCGGAAGCAACAAAGGCCTTTGAACATCTTAAAGAGGCAATGTGCCAAGCACCGGTCTTAGCTACACCGGACTTCACAAAAACCTTTATTGTGGAATGTGATGCTTCAGGAAATGGAATTGGTGCTGTTCTAATGCAAGATGAAAGACCCATTGCTTTTGAAAGTCGTCCAATCAAGGGAAAGTTTTTAAGCAAAGCTATTTATGAGAAGGAAATGTTGGCAATACTCCATGCACTTAAGAAATGGCGACCCTACCTAATGGGAAGACACTTCAAGGTAAAAACGGATCATGATAGCCTTAAATACTTTTTAGAACAAAGATTATCCTCTGAAGAGCAACAAAAGTGGGTCACAAAGATGTTGGGTTATGACTTTGAAATCATCTACAAAAAAGGGAAGCAAAATGTGGTGGCAGATGCACTCTCAAGAAAGGATGAGGATGTGGAAGCATTGTTGTGTGCCATTTCTATTATCCAACCAGATTGGATAAACGAAGCAAGGGAGGAATGGAAGAATGACGAAGAAGTGTGGGCACTTATTCGAAAGTTACAACAAGATTCCAGTACTTCTGATACATTTAGCTGGCAAAATGATTCGTTATGGTACAAAGATCGCTTATACCTCTGTAAGAATTCCCAGCTAAAACAAAAGATTCTTATGGAATTGCACACTTCTCCCTTAGGAGGGCACTCAGGATTTTTAAAAACTTACCACAGGGTTAAGAAGGAATTTTTTTGGGATGGCCTTAAATCAGATATTCAAAAGTTTGTGGCGGAATGTTTGGTTTGCCAGCAAAATAAAGTTGAAACAATTAAGACACCGGGTCTATTACAACCTTTATCCATTCCAAGCCAACGTTGGGAGGAGGTTTCAATGGATTTTATCACAGGTTTACCCAAGTCTGAGGGAAAGAGTGTCATCATGGTGGTAGTTGACAGACTTACCAAGTATGCACACTTTTGTGCATTATCACATCCATTTAAAGCCAGTACAGTTTCTACTGCATTTATGGAAACAGTTCAAAAGCTACATGGAAACCCAAAGATTATTGTAAGTGACAGAGATCCCATTTTCACTGGAAATTTTTGGACAGAATTATTTTCTTGTCTTGGTACTCAGTTAGCTCATAGCTCATCTTATCATCCTCAATCTGATGGGCAAACTGAGATAGTAAACAAATGTTTGGAAGGATATCTTCGTTGCTTTGTATCTGATAAGCAGACACAATGGGTCAAATGGTTGCCTCTGGCTGAATGGTGGTATAACACTTCCTTCCATACAGCAACAAAAATGACCCCATTTATGGCACTTTATGGGTATCAACCACCATCCATCACATCATATTTAAGAGAAAATTCTAAGGTTCAGGCAGTGGAACATCACATCGAACATCAACAACAAGTCCTCCAACTCTTAAAGGATAACCTAGTGTTGGCACAAAATAGAATGAAACAACAGGCAGATCAACATCGCAGTGAAAGAAGTTTTGATGTAGGAGCTTCCTGCAGCTTCTCGATTGCACCCAGTTTTCCATGTTTCATGTTTAAAGAAGGTTATAGGTGACAAGCTCCCAATTCAAACAATATTGCCAGAACTTGATGAGGAAGGAAAAATTATATTGGAACCGGAAGCAGTCACAGAAACAAGAACTCGACAGCTACGAAATCGATCAATTTCAGAGTATCTTATCAAGTGGAAGAACTTATCCACTGAAGATTCCACATGGGAGGATGAGAATTTTATGCAGAAGTATCCAGAACTACTCAAGCGTTGAGGAAAACACTTTTTTGAAGGAGAGGGGCATGTTGGGTCCCTATAATACTAGTGATTACCCCATTACTATTGTAGTTATACCCCTTATTTATATTGTTGTGCCCCTATTACCCCCATATTGTTATTTCTGTGCCCCATAGAATCCCTCTATTGTTATTTTTGTGGCTTTATATTATTATTGTTAGGTCGGCTAGATTATATTGTGACTCCCTAGACTCCTATATATAGAAAGGAGGTTTTGTCATTTGTATCATCCAAGAATTGTTCATTTATGTAATGTAAAGGAGGTTGCCCCCTCGAAGAGGCTGAATTCTAAGGCGTGGATCTCTCTTTTCTATCTTTTTGTGAGTTGGTTTCATAACATAAAGATCATAGTCTTGATCTGGTAAAAAGGAATCACAACAGAACCTCCCCCGTAGCCAACAATGCTATCACTTATATAAGGATGATGACGGAGATATCTAGATACAGAAAATAGACAAAATAGCGATCCCTCAGGATCTAAGATCCTGAGGGATTCGCAAAATCATTAACCCTGAGTCACTTCTTTCCTTTTCTGCTCCGAGCTGGTATCTCTGCTTCCTTTTCTGGGTTGGTCCGTTTTGATCTGGTCTGTTTGCGGTTTCCCGTCAAAGGGACAGTAGTTAGCTCCTCTTCGTATTTCCCTTTGAGATGGCTAATTTCTGCTTTTCCTCCTTCCTGCACGTAGGAACAAAAATTATCATTTTTTCCTATTAACCTCACGTGTTTCGTTATTATCTAAGTTTAAAATGCAGAAAGGTTCATATATCCTAATGAAAAAGATACTGAAATAACCATCAAAACATACCTTCTTTGAGACTCTACACAAGGTAGATGACTATAATATAGAAACTTAAGAGAATCCTAAAATTGTGAAACTGTCCAAATACTTACCTCCTAAAGAAAAACAAAAATACATTGAACTCTTTAAAGATTTTATGATGTGTTTGCATGGAGCTATGAAGTTTTAAATTCATATGATACTAGTATCATAAAACATACCACTCCCATCAGGGAAGATAAAAAACCCTTCAAACAGAAATTGAGGAGAGTGAATCCAGTCTTATTACTTTTGACTCATCCATATCCCAACCAAGTGGGGATATACCAAATTTGACTCATCCACCCAACCAAGTGGAAATATATCAATTGTTTATACATGTCAAGAAACATTACATCATCCATCCCATGTATAGTTGGGTTACAAATTAGGTATTTTTCATGACCGTTACATTAAAATATATACATGACATATATAAGATAGACCAAATATCTTAAACAAGACCATGATAGTCATCAGCAACTATCATCAACAACATCTGTTAATCAACATCCAGATCGACAACCATGTTCTCCCCCTGAACCTGTTCCACCTGAAACAAAATCTGCATCGAGATCTTCTAAGATAATGCCAACAATATGCATTATTAGAAGCATATGATCCCCCTGAACCTATGTCAAATGTTCACTGTCAGATCTGATTATTTCATATATCAAAAGAGTTATCAAGGCATCATCATCAATCAGATATATATCAAGTTATCAACAACTTATGAGAGCCAACATATTTCCACATGTCATCAACACACTATAACCATCATCAAGCAGAGCAGATAATTCACTGAACCATATCAGACCCCTTTCTCCTGAGTCTGGCCCACTTCTTTTCCTCAAACCAACATATACACGACCGTGCCCATACAAACCAGTGTATATATGCGACTACGCTTCATGAAACTCACATATAACCATCTTTCTCTGAAGAAGATAGGATTTAACAGCAGGATGATGTAACAACTACTCCCAGAATTTGTCTGAGATACTCAAATATCTCTTTGGGCAGTGGTTTAGTGAATATATCAGCAACCTGTTCTTTGGAGGGAACATACTCCAATTTGACCGTTTGTTCAAGCACTTGTTCACATAGAAAATGATATTTGATGGGTATGTGCTTGGTCTTGGAGTGCAAGACTGGGATTTTTGAAATACTGATGGCACTTGTATTATCACATAGAATGGAGATGGGTGGAGTACATGTGGTCTGAATGTCTTGCAAGGTTTACATCATCCAAAGTAGTTGTGTGCAGCAAGATGCAATAGCCATGTATTCTGCTTCAGATGTAGATAATTCAATTGAACTTTGTTTCTTGCTGAACCAAGACACTAACATGGAACCCATATATAATGCACTACCACTAGTGCTTTTTCTGTCATCAACACTTCCTGCCCAATCTGCATCTGTATATGCATGAAGTGTAAGATTTGTATCTCTAGGATACCATAAACCAAAGTTCTGTGTTCCTTGAAGATATTTGAAAATCCTTTTGACTGCCTGAAGGTGTGTTTCTTTAGGATTTTCTTGGAATCTTCCAATTATTCCCACTGCATGCATGATGTTCGGTCGGGTACCTGTTAGGTAAAGCATATTTCCAATCATGGATTTGTAAGTTGGTTGATGTAATACTGCTGATTCATCATTTGAGCTAAGGCTGCATCCTGTTACCATTAGGGTATATACTGGTTTAGAATCTTCCATGCCGTACTTTTTCAGGATCTGTTTGAGATATTTGATTTGTGAGAGAAAAATACCATCATTATTCTGCTGAACTTGTAGACCAAGAAAGTAGGTGAGCTCACCAAGCAAGGACATTTCAAATTCTTGTTGCATTACTAAGGAAAAATTTTGACTCATGTATTCTTCATTGCTACCAAAAATGATATCATCAACATACACAACAATTATTAACAATTTATCAGTGTCCATCTTTGTATATAGATTGCTATCTACTGACCCCTTTGAAAAACCTTGTTGGTGGAGATATTTGTCAAGACGGTAATACCATGCTCTTGGAGCCTGTTTTAGACCATATAGAGCTTTTCTAAGATTGCATACAAGTTTTGTATCATTTCCAAGAATGAATCCTTCTGGTTGTTCAATATAGACTTCTTCTTCTAAGTCTCCATTAAGAAAGGCAGATTTTACATCCATTTGGTATACTTTGAATTTCTGAAAACTAGAAAGAGCAAGAAACATTCTTACGGCTTCAAGTCTAGCAACAGGTGCAAAAGTTTCTTCAAAATCTATACCTTCTTGTTGAGCATATCCTTTGCAAACAAGTCTAGCCTTGTTTCTAATAACTTCTCCGTTTTCATTCAGCTTGTTTTTGAATATCCAATTAGTTCCTATGATATTCTTATCGTGAGGTCTAGGAACTAATTCCCAAGTATTATTATTTTCAATTTGCTCAAGTTCTTCATTCATGGCCTTGACCCAACATTCATCTCTGCATGCTTCATTCACATGAGGTTCAGTGGAAGATAGTAATGCTAGATAGCTTGAGGTTTCGGCAATAGTTCTTCTTGTTTGCACACTTGCCGCTTTTTCCCCCAAAATTTGAGTTTCTGGATGATTTCTCTGAATATACCTGGACATAGTCTTTTATTCTATCGCTATCTCTTCTTATGGTGCTTCTTTGGTTTCTTGTTCAAAATCAATGTGATTTGATGTGGGAAAATGATCCTCAGCTTCTTCATTGTCATGATCTTCGGTTTTTATCTGTTTTGGATTTTTGCATGTTTCATCAACTACAACATCAACACTTCCAATAATTTTCCCAAGTCTTTTGTTATAACATTTATATCCTTTACTTCGGGAAGAGTAGCCAAGAAGAATGCCTTCATCTGCTCTAGGTTCAAACTTACCAAGTTTTTCATTGGTCCTTTTGATGTAACATTTTCTTCCAAAAACTTTGAAGTACTTTCCCGTAGGAGTTTTACCATACCAAAGTTCATGCAGAGTTTGAGTGTTGTTTACCTAAACATTTGCTTGGTTGAGAATAGTGACGGCGGCGAATGTAGCTTCACCCCAGAAGGTTGCAGGAGTTCTAGATTCATCTAGCATAGCATGATCCATTTGTTGAACAGTTCTATTCATCCTTTCTACCACTCTATTTTGTTGAGGAGTCCTTGTGGTGGAGAACTGCCTTTTTATTCCATGTTGTTCATAGAAGTCAAAGAATTCATCCAAGGTAAATTCCCCTCCTAGATCAGATCTGAGGCATTTCATTTTGGGATCTGATTCATTTTCAACCAAAGCTTTGAAGGCTTTGAATTTTTCAAATGCTTCATCTTTATGCTTTAGAATACCTATCCAACACATTCTGGAAAAATCATCAACGAAAAATATAAAGTATTCTTCTCCACGAGGTGACTTTTTCCTTGATGATCCACATAAATCAGTATGAACAATTTCAAGGGGCTTACCAGCTGATCCTTCCTTTTTGATGAATTGAGATCTAGTTTTCTTACCGAATTGACATGATTTGCATATAGTATTTTCAGGAATGTTGATATCTGGAAGATCTCGAACAACTTGGAATCTGAATGCTTTTTTTATTTGAGAAAAGCTTAGATGTCCCAATCTTTTGTGCCATGGCCAGTTTTCATCATTTTTTCTTAGATAACATTGTTGTTGTCCTCCTTTGAGTTTGTATAGGTTGTTTGGAGTTCTTGTACCTTTAATCACAGTTTCTCCTTTATCAAGCTCATGAACAACACATCCATTTGATCGAAACACTACATTTCCTTGATCACACATTTGACTCACACTTAACAGGTTATGTTTTAAGCCATCAACATACATAACATTTCCAACTTTAACTTTTTCTTTCAAGAAAACAGAGCCTTTACCTTTTATGACAACAGGAGTGTGGTTTCCAAATGAGACACTCTTTTCCTTTTCTAAGGCATTATATGAGTGTAGTTTTTCTCTGTCACCTGTCATGTGTTTTGAGCATCCACTATCGATGTACCACTGGTTTTCTTGTCCTTCTGCATACAAGGCTATACCACATCTTTCTGTTTTTGGTTCTTTCTTTCTCCATATTTTTGGATTCAATGGAATTTTCTCCTTTTGAGATATTTGCCGAAATTTGCTCCTGCATTCAAATTCTTGATGGCCAAAGTTGTTACAGATTGAGCATTATGTTTCATTTTCAAGCAAAGAAAAGTTACTATAGGAACTTTTCTTGATCCCTGTCACATTCCTTTGATTTCGTGCTTCTCTAGTCATGATGGTTTTGTAAGCAACACATTGAGCAGCGTTGTGTCCAAAATTATGACATGAGAAACATTGACCATTAAAGAAGTTCCTACGATTATCGAATCCACTGACCTGGTGATTGTAGTTTCTATTGATATTCATCTTTGAAGTAAATTGAGTACGATTTACCTAAGGTTGGTTGTGGCTTTTGTTCACCCTTGAAGTAAATTGAGCCTGGTTTACTTGGTGATCTGCTTTATGCCTTTGTTGACGATTGTCAAACTGTTCACTGCTCCTTGTTGCATCAAGATAGCTTTTAGTGGGGGTTGACGTCTTCTGTGATTGAGATGCTTCTTTAGTATATCTAAGACCTGTCATTATTAGAGGAGAATGCTACACTTTGATAATTTCATTTAAGGTTTCTAATCCTTTAGCAAATCGGAGATTGAGAGCTTTTGTTTTCTCAATATCCTTTCTTAGACCCACGATTTCACATTCTAGTTTTTCATTGTGTTTTTCTCTTTCAGCAAGTTGGTATGTTAAGGTATCTATAATCATATTCTTTTCTTCTAAATAGATTTTAGGTTTAGATATTTCTTCATAAAGGTCATCTTCATCTAAAGCAACCAAAAAATCATCATCTTCATAAGCCATCAGAAGTCTATAGTCATTACTATTTTCATCTTCATCACTATTTTCATGAGTATAGTAGCTCTTTTTACTTACACTTTGTTTTCTATTCCATTTTGCAGATTCCTTCCCTTTATCATATTTATCTTTATGAGGGCATTTGGCAGCATAATGACCGACTCTACCATAGGCAAAACATTTGAAAAGTAATTTACCTCTGAATCTTCCGGAACCCCGTTGAAGGTTCTTGACAAAGTTTGCTTCTTCTTATCCTTTTGAAATATGTCCTAATTCATTGAGTTCTTCTTTTCCTTTTGCTGAAGCTTTGAATGCGACTTCTCTCATATCTGATGGACCTCCTTTTCTCATCTCAAAGGCAGTTAAGATTCTGTGAAGCTGTGTCATAGTAATGGTCTGTAGATCCTTATTTTCTTCTATAGCAGATACTTTTGATTCAAATTTAACAGACAAGGATCTTAAGACTTTTTCAACCAAGGTAACTTCCTTTATCTCTTCACCCAGATTCTCTATGCAATTCAAAACCTCATCTATATGCAAGAAGTAAGTAGCTATACTTTCATCATTGTGCATCCTGAGAGTTTCATATTGAATTCTGAGAGTTTGTATTTTAGCACGTTTTACCTGAGAGTCTCCTTTGTAGCTTAGAATGATTTTGTCCCATATTTCTTTGGCTGATTTGAGCTGCATAACTTTGACAAACTCTGATTGTGATAGACTTCCTAATAATGTATTGATATCCTTGGCATTGGTTTCATATTGCTTTTTACCTGCCGTATCTATAGGAATTGTTGATGGAAATGTATATCCTCCTTCCACGATTTCCCAGACATCTGTTCCAAGAGATTGAAGATAGGATGTGGTTCTTACCTTCCAATAAATGAAGTTGATCCCATCAAAGATTGGCAGTCTGATGGATCCCCCGCTTTCTTGATTACACATGATGATGGATCTGCCTTCAAGCGATCAAGCTTCTTCTGAAGCACCTGCTCTGATACCAATTGTTGGAAATAATACTGAGAGGGGGGGGTGAATTAGTATTATCATATTAATAATTTAATTTTCAATACTGATTTTTATACACTACTTCAACTCAGTGAACTAGCGTGTATACGCAACTATACTTAATGAAACCAACGTATATGCAGAGATATTTTGATTTACCCAAATTATCATGTAGTGAACTTTAATTAGTATATCAGCAATTCATTAGACAGTGCAGTAAAAGTAGAATAAAGCATCACACATAAGCAACACACATAAACACAAAGATATAAGGTGGAAACCCAATGTGGGTGAAAACCACCTACTGCAATCGTCTATGTCTTCTTTTAATAATAAGAAAATTTTGTCTATAATTTTTATACTAGTGCAACCTTATACCAGTACGCGGGCTTCTACCTGCAGAAGGCTACAACCTTCTCTTGTTCTCTAGCTTCTACTAGAAGTGAGCTACAACCCCCTAGTTCTTGTAGTAGCTGATATGTTTACTAGTACGTAGGTGCCGGCCTACAGAAGGCTACAACCTTCTCCTTTCTTCCAGGGACCACGTTTCATAAATTTTTAGACTGGATCCATCAACAACATCATTCAATCATCAACAAATCTCCTATTGAACCAACCACAACCAAGTCAATCAATCACTTTGACAACCCATCAATCTGATCTTTCAGAATGCTGTCACCAGAATACAGTAACCAGAACCCAAGCCAGAACCCAGAATACTGCAACAACAAACAGCAACAACTAAAACATAGATTATAAGATATATGCTACTTTCTTGTGCCGAACCTGCGTGTATACACGCTTTCCTCAAAGCCAACTAGCGTATACATCTGTAAATATTAATTCATAATTCTGCAGCTATACCAGACTTCAGTTATACCCAGATCATATCATTTACAAAATAATATATGCATCAGTATTCAGATCTAGAATATTCATGAGCAAAAACACATAATGATAGTTCACTTTATGCCTTAAGATCTCGATCCATCATTAGATCTTATCCTCCATCAACTGCTAAGGTTCCTCCTTGGTTCAGATCCAACAATGCACCATAACCCAATAATCTGCATACTAGATCTTACTCTTCATCAGATATTCAATGCTTGAGTGCCTTGGTTTAATGATCTTCTCCTCCCTTTATAGTTTTAGGCCTTTCTCAATACCATGGACCAAAAACACTAAGGACCAATACCTTGGATCAAATACCTAGGGTGAATACCTCAGATCAAATACCATGGACCAAATACTTCAGACCAAAAATTAGTTTTCCAAGGCATACACACTTTCCTTTCTATGAAAGAGAGTGTGTACGTTATATGCTCCTTTTATTCTATTAACCTACGTGTATACGCGGCTTGGTCAATGGTGAACCTGCGTATACCTCTCTTTCTTCATTCTGTGAAGACTGATCTGTCATTATTTGATGTTTTCCTGGTATACTGTGATCTTTCATCTGAGTGAGTTTCCTTCTAATCTGATTCGTTGAAGCTGCCCTGCATTTCATCACATCTGTAAACACTACTTGTCATGCATTCTGTCACATCTGATATCTCTTTTGTAGATTCATCTAGTTACCATATACAAGTGAGTTGTTCTGCTACAAGTGGGTTGCCATCAAGTACAACACATACATCATAATGCCAACAAATCTATCAGCCCATTATGCATAGATCAATTTGTTGCGCCATGACTTTTTATTGTCCTCCAGAATCTTCTTAATGATGTTTACCAAACTCTTGTTGGAAGATTCAACCAACCCATTACCTTGAGGGTAATAAGCTGTTGAATGACCCAAATAAATATGGTACTTATGACAGAAATCCACCATCTTTTTTTATTTGAAGGCTACAACATTATCAGTGGTCAATTTCCTAGGACAGCCAAATCTGGAAAGTATATTGGTTTCAAGGAATTTTATAATAACATAATCAATAGCAGCTATGGAAGGGATGGCTTCTATCCATTTGGTGAGGTAGTTTTCCGCTGTTAGGATCCATTTGTGTTGGGCAGAGGATGGAGGATGAATTTCACCAATGAAATCAAATCCCCATTATTGGAAAGGGCTTTCAACAAAGATGGGTTTTAGGGGCAAAGGTAGTAATTTTCTCTTCCCTTCAAAGATTTGGCATTTATGGCAAGCAGCCACCATCTTATGGATGTCTGGGAAAAGTGTAGGCCAATAGTAACCTGCTCTAAGGATTTTATTAGTTGTTGTCTTCCAATAAATATGGCCTCCACAGTCACCTTCATGAAATTCCCACATAACTTTGTTAGCATCATCTTTTAACAAACATTTGAGTAGATAATATAACACATTATCCGGGGTCATCCGTTTCGAGTTCACTCACCGAAGAAGGGTTACGATGGAGGACGATAACAGGGAGGTCTCGACAACTGGTGTAGAGCCTGATCTAGGCCAGTAGGGCCGAGGTAAGGGCCCAGCATCGATGGACAGGGAGCAGGTAGATCTCGTCCCGGTGGTAGACAGAAGGTCATCGGCAGGTGGAGGTTAGCTAAGCCAGAGCTCAGACGCCAGGAGGGTTAGTAGCTGCAAAGGGCGGAAGTTTTCTGCAGAGGAATACAGGTAGTGGTTTTACGGTCCGTGACTTTCCAGCACCCGACATTCTGACAGCGACTGTTTATCCAGGAAGTTTCCATGGTTAACGCGGACGAGGGCATCGATTTAGACCCTTCCATGGAGGATATTCTTTCCGTTTGGGGGGAAGACCCAACCCCCCAAAACATTAAACATTTCTTCGGAACGGTGGAAGCCCTAGCCACACGTCCTTTCTGTTCGGAGCCAGAAAAATCGACCCATATCCCCTCCATTTTGCCAAAGGACCGGCTCGAAACGGCTAACGCGTTTCAGGAAGGAAAACCTCACCTTTCGCCCCAAAGCACGCGTCAGAGGACCGCGCAGACTAATCTGATCAAACCACCTCTCGGAAGCAAAGGGTCTCAAGGGGTTGCTGAACCGGTTCTTTCAGGCGGCCTGGAAGATTTTGTCATCTTAGGAGCGAAGCAAGGGCATAGCCCGGCTGGAAACGTGAGAAGCTCGGCCCCCATCTCAAGGGCTTCAATCGCAGCTGCCAGAAATAGCGCAATAGAGAAAGGAGGGCCGGATCAAAGCGCTGAAGATTCACAGGACCCAAGGGGGATCGATAGGCGGCCATTACAAGGGTCTCAGGTAACCAATCAGCCTTGTCTTGATCCCCTAAATTTCCTGCCAAATTTGTCGAAGGAGATTTGTTTGGAGGCTAGCCTTATCTCCCAATCCTCCGGTCCTAGCACACTCAGAGGGCTGCAGGAGAATGAAGCCCTAGGAGATATCCCCAGAGTTCCTAAACCCTCTGAAGGGCCAAGGAAAAAACAGAGATTGATTAAATCTCAAGGGCTTGAAGGAAACCTGGTATTGGGGATGGACGTCAAAATCGAAGAAGTGCTGAAGGTTGCTGAAAGTACCCTGGTCGGTAGAGTAAGAGGGAAGATCTTTTCTTCTGAATTCATCAAATCCTGGGGGAAGAGGAATTGGCAAACGGACCTAATGAGAGATTTCCGGGTCCTGACTCTTGCTAAAGGTTGGTTCTCTGTTCATTTTGATTCCAAAGAGGCAGCAGAATGGGTTTTGCAGAGGAACTGGTCCCTTGGGCACATTCCGGTGCTGTTCAAAAACTGGAGCCCCATGTTTGATGCAGCGCATGAAAAATTCGATGTCTTTCCGGTATGGGTTAGGGCACCAGGCTTGCCATCATTCCTCTGGGTCGAATCAGTGTTTAAGGCGATCGGGAATAGACTGGGTACCTACCTAGAAACTGATATGTCCTTTCTGGAAACAAACAACAGGGCCATGGCGCGGATTCTGGTAAGCCTAAATCCTAGCCGGGGTTTGCCAGAGAAAATCAATCTTCAATATAAGGATTATGTTTTTGAACAAATTTTGGATTATGAGTACTTGCCTTTCCGCTGCCATCGATGCCACGAATATGGGCATCTAGCTAAGGAGTGCCCCCTGGGAAGACGGAGGAGGAGGTTCCAGCAAACGATCTATCAGCGCTCTCAGCATCAAAATCCCAAAGAGCTCTCTGTAACACAGGAGGAGGAATTAATGGACAGTGACCCGCAACAGGGGGGCCAGGCTCAGGGAGCTGACATTCAGGAACTTCCGAAGGATCTGTCGAAAGAGGGAACGCACACAGAGGAAGCACCGAAGGTCGCGGTCGAGGAGTCTCCTAGCACAGCTCCAAGCCCAGACGTGGATCAAAAGGATATGAATTTGGATCTACCTATCTCTCCTCCTATTACAAATAAAGACGAAAGTTTGAATGACCATTTAGTTGCTGATCCGCTTATTAATTCCTCCCCTCCTGATCAAACTGGCAAAAATGCATGTTCGATCGATAGCAATGTGGGAAACTGTTTGGAAACCTGCATTGAAAATATATCGGCTGCTTTTCCTTCCCTAGATTTGAAGCGTGATGGATGTTGCCTTGATCCCTCCTCCCAGGCCCTGCTTCCTCAATGCCCTTATAACCTTCGCTCTCTGGTTTCAAAACCTGATTCATTGCCTTCTATGGGGGGCATAGATCCTTCCCCATCCCTGTCCCAGCCAGGGAAAAAAAGGGGTAGGAAGTCAAAACTTTCTGCGGCCAAAGTCCAGGCTATTTTCGATGTGGCAGATGGGAAGCAACTTTCCATCACAGGGGCACTTAGAGCAGTGCAAAGCCCCGGGCCAGTTTTAAAATGATCATATCCTCATGGAACTGTAGGGGTTTAGCCAGTAAACCCAAAAAACTGGCCTTGAGGGAGTTAGTTTTGAACTCCAAGGCGGATGTAATCCTCCTCCAGGAGACCCTGGGAAAAGGGGAGGACATTGTATCATTGCTCAAAGTACTTCTCCCAGGATGGGTTTTCTCAGCTTTGGATGCTGATGGCCATTCAGGTGGCTTGGCTGTGGGGATCAGAGAAGGCAGAATCAAGATCCTGAATCAATGGGGAATGAAGCAGGTGATGGGGATCGAGTGTCAGTCTACGGATTTTGATTTCCCTTTTACTATTATTAATATCTATGGGCCTTGTCAAGGAAGGATCCCCTTTTGGAATGGTTTGATGGAAAGTTCGCTCATGAAGGACAAATTCTTGGTGATGGGAGGAGACCTAAACTTCTCTTTAGGCAGAGCGGAGACCTGGGGCCCAAATGCAAGAGAGGATCCGCAATCTGATTTCTTCATGAATCTTTTAGCCTCAAACAATCTTTTAGATGCAAACCTCATCAAGCTGAAACCTACCTGGAGGAATAAAAGAGTAGGAGAAGCAAGGGTGGCAAAGCGACTAGACCGCTTCCTAATCAATGAGGAAATGGCTGCTGCAATTCCTCTTTTCAGGCAATGGGTAGAAGAAGGAGGGCCCTCGGATCACTTTCCGATATATATAGAGCTATCCAAAGGTCCCACAAAACCCCCTGCCCCTTTCAAATTCAATGCTTCCTGGCTCCAAGATGAATCCTATAATAAGCTGTTTAATGAAACATGGATTCACCCTGTCAGAGGATCCCAAGAGAATAAAGGATTCTTATTTATGGAAAATCTTAAAAGATTGAAAAAGGCAACAATATCATGGGCAAAGGACAGGAAATTAAAACAAAATGAGGACCTAACCAGGATAAATGAGGAACTACAAAGGCTAGAAAGCATAGAGGCGGATAGCTATGCGACTCAAGATTCAAAGGAGAAAATCGTAGGTCTGGAGAAGCTCAAGAATCAGATTCTGCTAGCAAAGGAGGAAGAATGGCGACTCAAGAGCAGAGCAATATGGCTTAAAGCAGGGGATGAAAACACCAGCTTCTTTCATAACTATGCTAAAGGGAGGAAGAGCGCCAATACAATTTGGAGCCTAAAAGCTGAAGATGGAAGGGAAGCCAAGACCTTCGAAGCTCTTTCATCCCTTGGGGTGAAACATTTCCAATCCCTCTTCAAAGATCCAGGTGAGATCACCTTAGCGGAGGTCATCCAAACAGCGCAGTGCTTCCATAGATATGTGGAGGAGGAAGAAGCGGACCAACTAATGGATCCTGTTACCAAGGAGGAGGTGGAAAGTGTTATAAAGTCTATGGCAAAAGAAAAAAGCCCAGGGCCGGATGGTTGGTCTGTTGAGCTATTCTCACACTTTTTTGAGCAGATAGGCGAAGAAATCACAGAAGTGGTGGAGGAGTCAAGATCAAAGGGAGAAGTCTACAGTCCTTTCAACGCAACTTTCATCGCTCTCATCCCTAAAAAGGAAGCGTCGGAATCCTTTGAGGACTTCAGACCTATTTCATTATGCAACAGCATCTACAAGATAATCGCAAAAGTAATAGCTCTCAGGATCAAACCAATTTTATCAAGGCATATCTCTCCTGAACAATTTGGGTTCCTGAACGGAAGACAAATACATGAGGCAATTGGGGTGGCTCAAGAGGTCCTTCACAGTGTTAAGATGAAAAACAAGAGGGGAGCGGTGATTAAAATTGACCTTTCAAAGGCCTATGACAGGATAAACTGGACTTATATCCGCATGCTCCTAACGCACCTAGGCTTCAAAGTGGACTTCATCAGATGGATCATGGGGTGTATAACGGATGTCAGCTATGCTATCCTCATCAACGGAGCCGCTACCTCTTTCTTCAAAGGACAGAGAGGGCTGAGGCAAGGCTGCCCTCTGTCCCCTCTGTTATTCCTCCTAGTGGCTGAAGGTCTAAGTCAGCTGATTCATAAGAGCAAAAGGGAAGGTAAGATAAACGGTATAGAGGCTGCAGTAAACTTGTTCATTTCTCATTTACTCTTTGTAGACGATATCCTGATTTTTACTAACGGCTCCCCCAATGAACTTAAGGAATTAAAAATCATCCTTGAGCTATTTCTGAAAGCTACAGGAATGCAGATCAACTCCAGGAAATCTCAAATCATTGAAGAAGGCTTAAACAGAATTGAAAAGGAGCAGTTCAGTCTTCTCTTCCCATATGATATGTGCAACATGGGCTCTCCTTTCAAGTACCTGGGGTTCTGGCTGAAGCCAAATGATTATAGAAAGGAGGATTGGTCTTGGTTAATCGCAAAGATTGAAGCAAGAATCAGTCACTGGAGCTTCAAATGGCTATCCAGAGCAGGGCGCCTGACTTTAATAAAATCCGTGCTTCTTGCCATCCCAGTTTACTGGGCAGCTCTAACTTGGGTTCCAAAAGGAGTTCTGGAGAAAATCAGGAGAATATGTAGCAGATTTCTGTGGGCAGGGACCAAAGAAAACTCGACTCTCCCTTGGGTTGCCTGGGAGAAAGTGGCGAGACCAAAGGATTGGGGTGGTTGGGGGATAAAAAGCCTCCCAGACTTCAGACTTTCTTTGGCTGCCAAATCAGGTTGGCGCCTTATAAAGATGGAAAACCTCTGGACAAGAACGGTAAAAAGAAAATATATCGATCCAACCCCCCTGGAAGACTGGATCAGGAACCCAATCAAGACCCAAAAGAATGTTTCTGCAATTTGGAAAGCCACTTTGGAGTCTTTTAAGGTGGTTGAGCAAGGTTTAGCTTGGAAGATCGGGAATGGTGAAAAGGTAAAGATTGGGAAGGACCCCTGGGTTGGCTGTAATGGCAACTATGCCCTCTCCCCTGACCTGATTCAGCACATGGAAGAAAAAGGTCTCCGCTTCCTCAGCCAAGTGGAGAAACCAGGTTTCTCAACCATTTGGGGGCAAGCCTGGAAGAACGGAGAAGAGCTGGAATTGGAGCAAAGATGGTGGATTGATTGGAATGCCTTCACTCAGGAACTCTTCAGGTCCAATGTAAGGCTAAGCGACAGGCAAGATGAGCTCATCTGGGCTCATGCAGACTCAGGGGAATACTCACCAAAGAATGGGTACACTTTCCTTATGACAAGGAAAGGTTGGGGAGATCCGGAGTGGTGGTCGAAACAGCTTTGGAAGCTTAAGAGCCCCCCAAAATCTAAAATCCTTTTCTGGTGCATTTTAAGGCGCAAGACCCCAACTTGGGAAATTCTGCAGTCCAGATTCATGCACGGGCCTGGGAGATGCACCTTATGTAAAGCAGAAGTTGAATCCATTAATCACCTTTTTCTTAAATGCCCAGAAGCACTAAAGATATGGTGTGAGACTGGAATTTTATTGAACAAAAAGCTCGTCTGGGAAGGCAACAATATTCAAGAAGCATGGCAGAAGTGGTGGAACGAGCATCCGGATGGGAACCTGCGCAACCTCCCCCTAATCATCAGTTGGGGGATTTGGATAGCTAGAAATAGGAGCATCTTCCAGGACAAAAATACCCCTATAGCACTCACTGCAGCTCAGGGAGCTGCCATCTTTTCTAGCATTCCAGAACCTAAGGAATCCTCCTCCCAAAGAACTGTCCCCGAAGTACAGATCTCAGAAGGAATCCCTTGGGCCTTTTTCGACGGTGCTTCTCAAAATAACAAAGCAGGAGCAGGACTTGTCATCCATGAATCCCCATCATTCTCTCTAAAAGCTTCTGTGGGGTTAGGAACAGGCTCCAATAATTTTGCAGAACTGCTTGCCCTTAAACTCCTTTTATGTTGGCTCATCCAAAGGCACACCCTCTCTATTCAAATTTTTGGGGACTCCCAAAACGTGATCAGATGGGTAAACGGTCAAAGTACATGCAGCAATCAAATCTTAAAACAAATTCTGGGAGAAATTCAAAGACTGAAATCAATGTTTAACAGTTTTTCCATATGTCACATCTTCAGGGAAAGAAATGACATGGCGGATAAGCTCTCAAAAGACGGTCTTCAACAGGATCTGGGCTGCTGGCAAATAGTAGAAGACGATCATGGACAAATCAGCAGATCGATCCAGCCCCCTTATCAACCTATCTGATTTCTGTGGCAAGAAATTGTTGTTTTTATCAAACAGAAAATGCGTAAAACCTCAAATCTTACAGCTACGATTCTGTGGCTTTTTTAAAATCTTTTAAGGAACAGTGGCGGGTTGTTTTCCTCAATTCCGAGGAGACCCGTTTCAGTTTTGTTCTCTTTCACGTTTTTTCTATAGTCTCTATGTATGTACACCCGGCATTAAAGAACAACGGGTCAGCACAAATCAGAGACATTCACAGTACTTAAACGGATCAGTTCAGCAGGCATAAGGCAGAAAATTTTGCAATCCAGTTTTGAAAGAACTCAAAATGAACAGTGATGCTTCGGCATTTACAATGTAAACTTTTTATAATCTTAATAAAAAGTTTCGCTTTTTCCTTTGGAAAAAAACAAACATTTGAGTAAGAAAACTCTAACATCTTTCCAATACAATGTATTATAAACAATGCAAAATTTGACTTCTTTTAATTTAAGAAATCTAGCCTTTGTTTTGGATAATCCAAGAGGATCATTTAAATTGAACATAACATATAAAAGGTCTGCATGCCAGGGGGAATTTAGATATGCCTCGTCTATTGGTGGAGTCGCCAATTCCTCAAGATCATCCAGAGAAAATACCATGTTGATATCTAATGCACTGAAATTTGATTCAACCATCAATTTGGCTAATCCATGTCCTTTGATCAATTTCATGGGCTTAATTTCTATATCATATTCCAGAATCCCAGCTATCCATTTGCCTCTCTTCCCATCAGGTCCATTTTTTGTGAGAATATATTTGACAATTACATTAGGCACATAAGCAATGATATGAGAATGGAAAATGTAAACCCTCAAATATTTTATTGCTTTAACTAGAGAAAATGGTTGTTTTTCCATGATATTGTATTTTAAAGAAGCATCTCTTAGAGCTTTGCTAAAGAAAGCTATTGGCTGTTCATCAAGATAAATCACAATGAAATGTCCATTGCTCTATGGAAAGTAGCACCTGCATTCATTAATCCAAAAGGTATTTTTACATACATGAAAGTTCCCCAAGGAGTAGTAAAAGTAGTTTTATCTTGATCACCAGGATGTACCAAAACTTGATTATACCCTGAAAAACCACCTAACAAGGAAATCCTACTAGAGCCCACTACCCTTTGCAATATGTGATCCATCTTTGGTAAGGGATAGTTGTCTTTAAGGGAAACCTTGTTCAAATTCCTAAAGTCAATGCACAATATTATTTCACCAGTTTTCTTCCTTATAGGCATAATATTGGATACCCATTTAGAATATCTAATTGGGACTATGATCTTAGCTCCATACATTTTCTTGATTTCCTTTTCCACCAAAGGCATTAGGACAGGGTTTATCCTACGCAATTTCTGTTTGAATAGTTTTTGGTCTTCTCAGATTGCAATTTTATGTTGTATAATGCTAGTATAATAAGATTTTAAATCCTCATAGCTCCAGGCAAACACATCTACAAATTCTTTGAACCTAGCTTTATACTTTTGTTTAGCCACGAGAGGCAGTGACTTTGACAATTTTATGAATTTGGGGTTCAGTTCACTTCCTATGTTGCATTCCTCAATGTTTGTTCCCATTGGTTCTATTTTTGGCTTCCTAGAAACATCATTAAAGTCAAAGAACTCTTCCAAAGGGGCAAGCCCTCTAGGTAAAACATTATCTTTGAGTTGTAGTACTTTGAATTCTTCTTTTTCTGGATCTTTATGTATTTCAGTTTTATGTACAGTCTTATTTACAGAAATTTTTTCATCAGAAACAACAGGTTGATTTATACTAATATGTACATCAGTTTGAATCTAGTTCATCTTCCAGATCTATGTTGCTATCCTCAAATTCATCCTTTGATTGCAAAAAACTCTCAATCTATTTATCACTTCCAAAAACTTGCCAGTATCTCATGTTATCAAGCACTGCAGGATGGTGCTTCACTTCAACTGTGTATTGTTTATTTGGATGAGGTAATTTGCAAGTGCTGGCTGAAAAAGCTAATCCATTTTCCAGGGAATTCTGGAGCCTAGGGATCACAACAAGGTCATACTCTTCAAATGTTTTGAGAAAATCAATCACAACATTTTAGTATTCTCTCAATATAGGATGTTTTGCAGAGTATTGACCTTTAATTTCTTTGATGATGAGTTCAGAATCTCCCTAGACATAAATTCTTTTATCACTTACCCTTTTAAGTAATTTCAAGCCTAAGAGTAATGCCTCGTATTCTTCTATGTTTTTTTTGCTGAAGCAAGAGATTGTCCTTCTATTCCATTATACCAAAAGTAATGTTACAATATATACAAAAAACCTGACTTAGTCATGGACTTCCGAAAAAATGAGGGCATTCTGCAATAGAAAAGGCCCTCCACCCTTACTAAAGGATCAGTTAACCACTCAAAAGATACCCTCGGTTAACCTTTAACCCATAGTCGAACACCGCGATCCCAACCAACATTACTGTGCAAAGCGAGAAAGTACAAGCAACCCCACAAAAGTACATGGCCAAATCTGACCGTCGAATCCCTCTACAGAAATGGACGACTGAGAGAAAAATTGGAAAGCCAAGCTGCTCAATCTTTAAGTCGCCATGGAGGGTGGTATTACGTACCCCACCCTCGCCACGTGTTGAGATCCTAGTGGGATCGATCTCAAAAAGACCAAACCACTTACCATTCAAAAGCTCAGCGATCAACTGAAAACTGCTTAAAGCTTGGCTTTTCATTCCATAAGAGGAATGGAGGAGAATTTCCGTTGCTAGAAAGATCCATCCTGCCTTCCCGCGAAGGCCAACTTTGGGACTCGTAACAGAAACAACCATCAACTTTAAATTAAACATTGTGTTTCAAATCGAAGGAGAAAGGAGACTGATTACCTTACACCAAAGGATAATGTAATCGCTCAGAGAATTCCCTTCTTCTAGATTCCAACCGAATAACTATGTTTGAACTTGCATAAGAAACTTTAATCCGTGTCTTTCCCTCTGGCCCAATGTCTAAAAATTTCCCTGTCCTTAACTGCTTGTTCATTGTAGAGAGCTTTTAATTTGCTATGAGGAGACTCCTGCCACTTCATCTCAATCTTGCATTCTGAATTAATCATTCCTTGGTTAGCTAGTAAATCCGATAGTTTATTGGCTTTCTGACGAACATGATTGAAGCTAACAGTTCGAAGACTTCGGAGATGCTTTTGAATTCTTTAGTACACTTGTATTAGTTTCTAGTGTTTTGAGACCCTTTCTGGCACTGTTCCACAACTGATTCTCTTTACCGCATTTATAGAGATCTCTGAGTCTACTTCAATAATGACATGTGAGTTGTGATTTAGATTAAGAAGCTCTAGACTGTGTTCCAATGCCATTAGTTCAGCCATGTTATTGGTGGCTATGCCTAAATGGTAGTGGAAAGTAAAGATTATAGTTCCTTCTTCATCTCTTAACACCCCTCCGTAACCTGTTGTTCCAGGGTTGCTTTTTGAAGCCCTATCAATATTGCATTTCAGATAACCTTTCGGTGGAGGATGCCAAAACTCCTTTTCCATTTGCAAATCTCTTTCCTTTCTGCTAAGTCCATGGGGAATGATCTCTTGTATGCCCAGATGCCTAAGAATTCTCAATTCAATCACTGTGGGAGGATTCTTGGCATAACTGTGCACAACGGTGGAAACTGTCTCCTTAATCTGTTTCAAGATCAGATCCATCAGGCGAAGAGGAGTAGTTTTTTCATTCTTGAAAATTCTTTTATTCCTTTCTTTCAAAACATTCATGATAATGAAGCTTGGCATAAATTTCCAAGCCAAATTAAGGATCTCATACTCTGAAAATTGTTTCCTCCACCTGTTTAGGGTATTAATGATGTTGCCTTTATCGCTGTCTATCTGTTGAAACATGGTGTCAAAAGAATCCCACAGCCAGGTGGTGTAGGTGCAGCTGTTGAGAATATGCTCCATTGTCTCCTCTTGAGCTTCACATAACTGACATCTAGAAGGCCCAATAACCCCCCTTTTCGAATATTGTCCCAAGTTAAAATTTTCTTGTGATGAACTAACCACATGAAAAGCTTGATCTTCATCCACCCTTGGTGGCTCCAAAGTTGATTCCAGGATTTCGCTAAAACACAGGGATCTAGGTTCAGGATAATTCTTTTTTCTTCCTTGATATTAAAGGTACCTTCTTTATTGAGTCCCCATCTTAGTTGATCCTGCCCCTCTATTACCAAGCTCTTCCTTTGTTTTAACATGCTCATGAGTTCCTCTGCCTTTGTTTTTATGGGTCTGTCCTCGCTGCAGTCTATTTTCCTCCAGTTTCTCCACTTTCTGGAATCATGAGGAAGATTCCAGAAGTCTTTAACTTTTATTAATCCTTGGGAATCTATTTCCTGCTTGAGGCCTATAAAGTCCCCTCTTATCAGCGTTGGTTCTTGTTTCCATTTGTCTTCCCAGAAGAGAGCTAGATCTCCTGCTCTAATTTCCCAGAAACTGTTGTTTTGTACTAGGCTTCTGTTTTCTTAGGCTTTATTCCAGATGTAAGAGCCTTTTATGTGTCTAGACATTCTTATAAGATCATTTGTTTGCCAGGCTCTTGCATATTTTTCTTTCCAGAGTTTATCCCATTGAGCCCCTGGTTCTTTAACCCACCTCCACCAGAGTTTGGCTCCTAAAACATTACTCAGAATCTCCTGATCATCTACGCCTAGACCTCTGTGACATTTGGGTTTACAAATTTTATCCCAAGAAACAAGGGCCAATTTCTTCCTTGTTTCCTCCCTACCCCAAAGGAAGTCTCTCTAGATGTTCATAAATTGTTGTAAGACCCCTTTGGGAGCAGGAAGGGCTGATAAAAAGAAAACAGGGATAGATTGAAGAACGACCTTTTTGAGAATCAACCTACCCACTAGGTTCAATGATCTGAAAGTCCATTTTTTGACTTTGTCATGCATCTTGTTGAGTACCGGTTCCCAAATACTTATATGCAATGTTCTAGCTGTCAGGGGAATTCCCAAATACTTTGAAGGGAGGGAATCCCTTTGAAAGCCCATAATTTTGGAGATATTCCTCTGAATTGCGATGTTAGTATTTAAGAATTTTTTTTTTATTTGGAGAGTTGTAGCCAAGGCAAAGTCATTTAGGATTTGTTTGTACGTTGAAGCTTCTTTGACTGTGAGGATACCCTGCAACATGGTGTCATCCACAAATTGTTGGTGATTCATTGCTTGACCATTCTCTGTTAATTGGAGGCCCTTGATCTTTCCTAAGACTTTGGCTTGATTAATGCATCTGTCCAAACCTTTCATCATGAGGATAAAGAGAAAGGGAGAGAGTGGGTCTCCTTGCTTGAGGCCTCTAGAAGGAGTGAAGATCTCTGAGGGTGAGCCATTCACCAGAATTGAAAAGCTCGAAGAAGTAACCAGAGCCATAATCCATCTGACCCAGTTGTGATCAAACCCAAAAGCAGTAAGGACCTTCTTGATGTAAATCCAGTTTACCTTGTCATACGCTTTTGCAATATCTAATTGCATGATCATACCAGCTTTCCTCTTGCTAGTAAGCATATGAACTACCTCATGGGCTTGAATAATGTTGTTTAGGATTTGTCTTCCTTCCACATAACCAGATTGTTCCCCTGAAATTAGAGACGGAAGAAGAGGTTTGATTCTGATAGCCAAAATCTTGGAAATAATTTTGTAAACAACATTGCATAAAGCAATGGGTCTGAACTTATTAGGAGTCAGGGCTGAGTCTTGTTTGGTGATCAAGGAGATGAAGGAGGTGTTGAGGGCTTTCAGAATGGTCCTGTTTCTTCTGGAGTCCTCTACAACATTCAAAATATCCTGTTTGACAACATTCCAGCAGGTCTTGAAAAAATCCACATTAAAACCATCTGGAACTGGAGCTTTTCCATTCTGCATGTCTTTGATAACCTCATTGACTTCTTCTTTGGTTACTGGTTTATTGAGGTTAAAATTATCCTCTCTAGACACCATTTTAGGGATATTTTTTGTAATTTCCTTAATGTATTGTTCTCTGTCTAGATTATTTTGCTTTGTGATTCCTTTGAAATGATGTACCAACACAGCTTTGATATTCTTATGAGAGGTCTAAAGCTCCCCATTCTCATTCAATATCGAAGAGATTCTATTGTGTGTTCTGTTGGCCATGGTAGATCCGTGGAAAAATTTGGTGTTTCATTCACCTTCTTTGAGCCATTAGACTCTAAACTTTTGTCTCCAAAAGATTTCCTCTTGTTTTCATAAATTCTCCCATTCTTGATTATGTTTATCTACTTGTTCACTTTTGACTTTATCAAAACCATCTATGATCAATGCTTGGTTTAGTTCCTGTAGTTTAATTTCCACTACTTTTTTGTCTACAAAAATATTACCAAACTCATTCCTGTTCCATTCTTTGAGTCTAAGTTTTATGTGCTTTAGTCTTTTATGAAGGAGGAACATTTTGGTGCCCTGGTTCCGCATATCTTCTGAACACCATTTTCAATGTTGTTGATGAAATCTGGGTGGGAGAGCCACATGTTCTCAAATCTGAAGGGTCTATTCTTGAGAGAATCTATCCCTTTGATCTCTAATTGAATTGGCCAGTGATCAAAGCCTTCATATGGGAGAACACTAGCAGTTATTTCTTTATTAGTGAGCATTAGGTCCTCTGAGATCAAAAATCTATCTAACTTGGAGGTGACCTGGGCATCACCTCCTCTTTTGTTATTCCAAGTAAAAAGGCTATTGTGCATTTCAGATTCAACCAGTTTCATATCATCTATGAATGATTGGAACCCTACTAAATCTTTTCTTAGCGTTCTGGTACATCCTTTTTTTTCCAAAAGAGATTTAATCATGTTGAAATCTCCTCCTATGACCCAAGGGATTTCTTCATGTCTACTTCTGAGATCAACCAGGGATTCAAGAAATTTGAGTTTCTCATCTATTCGTTGAGGACCATAAACATTCGTAACTAGGAAGGTGTCTGACATCCCCACTGGTTGAATGATAACTAATAAATAATTTCTTGATGCCTCTGCATCTATTATGTTGACTTTTTGGGGGTTCCATAGAGTGAGAATGCCCCCAGCTGTGTTCTCTACTTTAACTTCTAGAAACTCAAATCTATTGGGCCATTTTCTATGGATTTGTTTTAATTTCTAAATGGAGCATTTTGTTTCTTGAATTAAGATTATGTTCGGCGTTTCTAGCTTCATTTTGTTACTTAGCATTCTTTGTTTTCTTTTACTTCCTAGACCTCTGATATTCCAAGATATGAACTTCATAATTAAAGATTTGTAAAGGAGTAACTGGTTAGATCTTTCATCTTAACGGAATCTATCATTAGCTTTCCACACTCCATCAGGGGCTCATTTTTCTTTTTCCTGCCCCTCTTCTTTCCTGGATTTCTAGTAGTTAATCCTGGAGCTGATTTCATTGTTTTCACCCCTCTGTGTTCCTGTTTGTGAATATTTTTACCTTTATCCTGCCCTCTTTATTGAGTTTTCCATAAAAACAATTGTTGTATCATGTTGCATTTTTCTTGAGGCAGTGAATCTATTCCTCCTTTAGTTCCCTGCATCAGGAATCCTTCCAGATCCAAGTTTTCCTTGTCTAGAATTTCTTGTAGTTCATGATCTTCCATATTTGTTTCACTTTGGGTCATTTCCTGGTCCATCTCCATTTCTGTTTCACTAATCATCACTTCTTTTGGAGAACCAATCTCTTGAGATTGTTTTTTTTCCTCTTCTTTTTCTTTTTTATTATTACCTTCCTCCTGGTATTGGTTTTCTCTTGTGATTTCTTCATTCTCTTCCAGCAATTGAAACTTGTTCTAACTGACCTTTTGCCCCTCGTTGTATTGTCGCTTAAGCCCCTTTTTTCCTCTTTTTCCTATATTTTCCACTTTCTGAAAGCTTTCTGTGTCCTTCGTTGTATTAAGTTTATCTTTGTAGTTTGCTTTACTGATAGGGCAGTCTCTGAACATATATCCATTTTCATGGCACCTATGGCATCTAAAAGGGATATGCTTGTAGTCCACTGTCTGCACCCACTCCTCATCAAAGACTTCCAGGAAAACTTCATCTGGAAGCGCTCCTGATAGATCCATTTCCACACATATCCTTGCAAAGGAGGTATATTTTCCCCTTCTTGTGGCTTCAAAAGCTTTGACAAAAAGTCCTAGTTTATTGCCAATGGCAGCTAGTGATTCATTTTGCCAATAATCAAGAGGTAGAGAATAGAGCCTTACCCATACTGGAACCGAAGAGAAAGTCTCCCGCTCTCGGACAAAGTTCATCCTCCATGGCCTCATATAAAGACCAACTACTGCAAAAAAGTAGGGTCCTCCTTCGAATATTCTGCCTTTGTCTTCGATGTTTGAGAACACCACTATGAAGAATCCCTTTGACCCAAGATGTAGGTCAATTCCTCCTTTGGGTTTCTAGTGATACTTGATCCATGTCTGTAAAGCTTTTTCAGTGGGCCATAGTCCCATGAATTTACAGATAATGGCGTAGGTCCCCATGTGTTCCCTATGTGCCTGCAGAGCAGGATCATTTAATATTACTGTAGGAGAGATTTCTGTTTTGGGTTTGCAAGGTCCTTTTTGTTTTTTGTCGCTTGAACCCTGACTTTTGTCTTCATCCTCTTTGTCCTTTATGCAACTGTTTTCCTTGGTTTTGGTCCCATCTGCTTCCTTTTCATTATCTCTACTCCTTTCATTCATACAACCTTTGCTATTCCACATCGGTGATTTACTTCTGCTGGCAGCAACATCTTTATAGGAGGGAGCCGAGCTCCCTGCTTCGCCGCCCTCCATTGGAGACGAACTCTGTTGATTTTGGTAACCCTATTCGCTTCGCTTTGGCTCTCCTACTCTCATAAAATCTTGAGGTATTCATATATGTTATCTCATTCTCCTCATATTCTTCTATGTTGTTTGTACACATAAAATTCAATTTGTAAGAATGACCTTCAACCTGATTAGTTTTTGAATTGTACAACCAGATTCCTGTTCCTGCCCCTATTTTACCACATGAGCCATCAAAAGTCATATTCCAGAGAGGTTTTGTTTCAGGGTCCTGTTGGATAATGGGTGTTTGAGTGTCAAGTCCTTCACTAAGATCATTTTCTGCTTGATTGACGTGTGTATCTATGTCTCCATCATTGTACAGTATGAAAGAATCAAGATCGGTATGGACAGAGTAGAGGGGATAGTTCTCTGCCCTTTCTTGGTTACTCACCATATATTTCATTAAGGTTTCTCTATATATTCTTCTTGGTTGGCTAAACACTGATATTGTGGCATATTTCATATCCGTTTGAAGTGTCCCTTGTAACTTAGCTCCCTAATATCTTGATAATAGCATACAATACTTAGGAGGAACGTCTGCTACTACTATATCCATCACTAAAATTTTTGATGGTATCTGGGCTAGCGTGACACAAAGGTCTTTAATGAGATCTAGACATCTAACCTTGCTAGAATCAAATGAATATAGATCTTTGTATGGGTTAGTGTTTTCAAGTCCAAGTTTTTCCATAAAAAAATTTTGCATGAGATTATGTGATGCACTTGAATCCAACATGGCATTATGAAGGATCTTGTCATGAATATTAAGGCTGACATAAAATGGAGGAACACCCCCTTCTTGAGGCTTGCCATCAACTTCTGGTCCAAACAAAAGTTCAAGTTGGTCATCATTCAAGTTCACTGTATCAGTGTTTTCTCCTATGTTGAGTACCTTTAGAACTTGGGACCTATACATATTTTTGTTTACCAGTTCAGTAAGAGGAATAGAGATCTTGAGTTTAGCAATTTCATTCTCAATACTGAAGGGTGCTTGATTTTTAAGAAAATTTGAGAAATCAGTCCTTTTGGCCACAACCTTTGTTATGAGTTCTATTTGCTGACTTGTAGTAGGCATTCCAGATTGGACAACTTTTGTTGAGACATCAATTGTTTTCTTAGCAACATTTTTTGTGTTTCTCCTTTTTGCATTGTTTTCATTTTTCTTAGAGCTTTTAGTTGTCTTCTTAGGATCAGGCTCTAAAGTTTTCTTGGCAAAGTTATTAGAATCATTTTTATTTGAGTTATCATTGTTTTCCTGCTCCTGATATTATATTGTCTGTGGACTTCTAAGATAGCATTCTCAACTCCATGTTTATAGTTATCAGATTCTTCAGATTCCAGTCCTATTTGAGTTAATTAAAACAATTTATGTTCTTCTTGTGTAAGAAAAACAAAACTATATTCATTTGTTCCCATTAAATTAATCTGGTTTTCCTCAACTTCTTCAACTACACGTATATCTTCATCAACATAATTTTCTTGAAATGGCAGCCTAATTTGTTGATATGGGCCTCTTTGATCTCTTTGTCTGATTTGTGGAGTGTTTTTCCTAGGGTTTGGATTTCGATTCTGTTGGACAGGTGGGTTCTCCCTAGGGACATTTCTTTCATTCAAACTTATCCTCTCCATAATTCTTTCCATAGTCCTTACTAAGGAATCAATTTTGGCTTCTACTGCAGAAGTTGAAGCTTCTTCCTTTATAGTAACCCTTCTTTCAGTTTTCATCCTAGCTCTTTTTGCTTGTAAATTTGCTTCTACACTCACAACATCTCTTTGCATCACTTCTAATGTTGGAGAATTCCTTTCCCTAAGCTGGTAAGACATATCTGTATCAAAACCATTTGGGAACTTTATCAAGGCTAAATCCTGGGGTGGTTTAAGATTTACAGGTATTGCATTATAGGTATTGTTGAATCTAGCACAATAGTCCTGTACACTTTCACCTACCTCCCTTTTAATATTTTCATATTCTGATAGAATATGTAAAGGATTCTTCTTGACTTCCCATCTATTAAGAAAGTTTTGGTGGAATGCAGGGAGATCATTTATACTATTTGCAGGCAAAGACTTAAACCATTTTCTAACTTCTCCTCCTAAACTTTGAGCAAACATTCTAAGCTTAATACTTTCTGTTATAGACATATTTGGGCACTGCAACCCCAATATTATATGTCAATAAACCAAGGGCTCTTTAACCCCTAAAAGTGTTGTTTCATACCCTAAAGGATCATGGTCAACTGATTACATCATTCCCCAAAAGTTCCACCTGAAAAACCACTCAAAACTGGCCAAAACTGGACCATACTAACTGCTCCACTGTCAAGGTGCGATGTATACTGACTTCCACACTAGCCAGGTGCAATGCATACTGAAGAGGCCTTTTGTGGGTGCGATGAGTGAGGATGGACAAATTTCCGAGACAATTTGCTAAGTGGATGCTCATGCAATCTTCCAGAAACTTCTCCAATGACACTTGCATCTCTGAATTCCCCCAGGGATGAGTAAGAGATCCAAGAAATCTCCAAGTGGAACCAAGAACAACAAGTTGAATGACACTAATAAAAAAACCTAGAGATGACTCAGACCCTTGCAGACATCTATAAATGGATCCCTCATCTAAGAGATCTAGAGGCTGGAATTTTTTAATTTGTAAGGAAGTGCTGATAGTTTGTCTTTGAGAAAGAGCATTGTATTGTTGGGTGATTTTCCTTTTCATGAGGTGAAGAGGGCTTTGATGATGGGAGGATGATGTTGGATCAGATAGCTGGGTTGTAATTCTCCCTTCTATTATTAATAAAGTTCTTTGAGTTTTCCTCCATACAATCATGTATTTGTGAATGTTGTTGTTTGTGAATTCCATTGTATGATCAATGTATTTCTGATTCTGCATTGTTTATGATATAATAGATCGAGATGCTTTGATGGTGTTTTGTTACTTTGTCTCTACAAGTATTCATTGAGCAGGATAAGTAGGAGAAGAGGTGCAAGCTCTATCAAGGGAGAGAGAAATCAAGCAAGGAGTCAAGTGGAAGATCTAGGCTGGTCCCTTTGCTTCTCTCTTATCTATCATACATAAAGGAAATCACAAATTGCTTTGATTGTTTGTTTCTAGGATAGCTGCCAATCTTAGTGGGACTAGCAGATAGAAAAGACACTAGTTTTCCCGAAAACACTTTCATCATCTACCTCTTGCAGGTCAAAACAATCATTCACTTTATCCACATGTTGTTGGGCTATTAAAGGACCTGTCCCATCAAATAGTGTGATCTTGGATTGATAGTCTTGTGGCATATTAGCCAATGGGGCTGGTAACACCAAAGGAGCATACCTAGCAGCCATGATTGGTGGTGGTGGTGGAGGACCACTTGAAGGAAGTTGAATGGTGGATGAGGGAAGTTGAACAGTGGATGAGGTTGGACTAGTACTAGGTGGAAATGAGAGTAAAGGAATTTGAGCAACCTTATGTTGAAGGATGAAAGAAGGGGTAGGAATTATGGAGGCAGTAGGACTTGGTGACAGAATATGTGCGGGGTGAGATGTGAAGGAAGAAGTTGTTATGTTTAAGGAGTTAATTTCTATTGAATGTTGGAGATAAGCATCATCGATTTCAGAGGTGATATCTGTCACTAGATATTGTAGAGTATCAACATGTTGTAAAAGTTGAAGATATGATTTAGTTTGTGAAGAAAGTTCTCTCACTGGGCTCTTTGGTAAGATTGTTGGATCAAAGATAATATGATATTTCCAATTCTCTGATTTAGTCCTGAATAATCCTTGTTCAAAATGTAAATAAAACTGGATATATTGAAAGGTAACAAATTTTTCAGGAAGTGAGTTCGCTCTATGAAGAAATCTACTACTTGTCTCACTCTCAATTCTAGGAGTTTTCCTTAAGATCTTTTCAAGATTGTCTACTATGGTAGGAAGATTTGAATTTGGATGGGATATAGTAGAGATTCTTTTGGGAGCCAGTGTTCATATCTGAAACATAGACAAGTTGAATATACAAAAAAGAAACCAATCTTAGGAATAAAATTATCATACAAATCTTTTAACCGGGTACTCTGAATTCGAATGAAAGGATAAATTTTCAATAGTTCCCCAGTATGGTCACCACTATGTTACCTTTTTGTGATTTTGAAGATTGGCAAGACAATGTCCCAAAAGATACATCAAACTGCTTAGGAGTATAGGATCTAGCCCTCCTAGACCTAGAGAGGGCTCTCTCTGTATATTTAGGATTTAGCTTTATTTCCAATGCTTTAATGTGTTACGATAGATAAAATAATGAAATAAATCTATCACTTGATTGCTTGGTTGTTTATTTGTTTGGTTGGGGTAGATCATATTTGAATCCTTTCCATTGGGCTATGGAGTCAAAGCTTGGGTGGTAACATCAATTTTCAGAGCATTTACAAGGCAAGCTAACTATCTTTACTGGATCTAAAAGCAAAGTGAGAAATGAGATGACAAAAAAGTGATATGAGTAATGATTAAAAAGCAGTTAAGTATTTTTTAATCATACATCATAGGAAAACATTTATATTTCAAACACAGATAGAAATAAGGTGCTCCAACAATATATCTTAAACTATAATTTACGCTTTACAATAAGACTTAATGATGCATAAATGAATAAAACAAAGATACATTCAACACAAAAAGGAAGACATCACCAGGTCAAAACAGATCAAGTATCTTGCAAATGGTCCTTTTTATTGATGCTCGAGCTCAAAATTACAATGCTCCAAAGAGAAAAGATAGTTCAAATGACTTGGGTCCAACCCCTAATTCTTCTAATGCATGAAGTATTTAACAAAAACCTACAACGATTTCCTTATACACTTGGCAATCTGTTATTAATTACATTGAAACAAAATCGACTAGTGTAACCACGAAGTGGCCACGCTAAGAAAACTGGGACATTTGGTCCAATTTTTTAGGGATGTTGTTGCTTGAGAAATCAATTTAACTGTAGTGGCTCTGCTAACATGGTTGGTGCTAACTTAGATATACGTTGTCACTTCAATCATCCTTGTCTCGTTCTTCTTGATAATCACATAAGTCACTCCACGATTCTTCATCTAGAATCTTGATCTTCATTAGCCTCCTGTATATTTCATCAGCTTCAGTGTATTTTGAAAAATTTGGTTTGAATACAAAAATATGCTTCAGTTCATGTTCAATGTAGATAAGATTGTTGATATCTTCTAGCAATGCCTTTCTTGTTATGCTGCCTTTGATGTTAGAAATATTTGCAGCATCTGTGGCTATGCCCTATGTTGGCTTGTTGGGGCCTGACCTAGGTTCAAAAGTGTTTTAGACAAACAAATCCCACACTACCAGCCCTTTCGGCAACAATCCATGGAGCACGGACTGAAGTCTCACCCGAGGTAGTAGGGGAGGGTGCTGGAACCAGGTTTTTGCACCCTAGGGATGTCTTGATGGGGATTGGATGGGTCGCGAACTGATCTGCACACTCGCGCTACTCTACACAATGATTTGTCCTTCATGAAGCTTAGCAAGGCAGCGCTTCTTAGATTTCTTATTATTACAGCGATTATTATAGATCTGATCTACTCTTAAGGTCTTCAAGCAAACATTTAATAGTAATAACCAGTACGCGCAACATAAATAGGCATAAATTCAGAACATTAGCAAACAAATAGATCCATGATAAAACACACAATGATTCAGAACTCTTATCTTTATTTATCTCCTGTTCAGTACAACCAGATACATCCTGCGCACTCAGCTGTAGGGGTTCGTGCACATAGTTGCAGACTCTACCAGGCCTCTACACATATAGATGCAAAGGCTCTATCTATCTACTAACACCCTCAACTCAGACCTACAGATGCAGAGAATATTGCCTTCATAAACCCATAACATTCAAGATCCAAAACCAAAGACTGACTTCTACCCTTAGAGCCTTGCTCTATTTATACATTCCCATGGTTCGCGGACCCTGGGCAGACGGACTCACTTTCTATTTTCTTACATTATTTTTGGGTGGAAAACCCTTTGACTTGACTCATTACAATTCGCACTCCGCACACTACGCAGAGCTTTTACCACATTTTTACCAAAAATTGCAGGCTTTAAGCCCCAAACCTGTTACACGGGGCCTCCGCTACCCAACAGTCCCCTAATACAATCATCGTGACTTGTCCCGAGTCACTCGGCTGGTGTAGCAGTCTTCGCACAAAGGTTCACTAGCAACTTCTGTGCTTCACTTACATTCGCAACAAATTCTTCCGCCGTCTACCATACCCGTTGTACACAAGCCACCGATGCATTCGTGTCAGTTTCAGTTGCTTGTCTGGATTCATATACTGCATGCATGTGTGCTAACTTTCCCTCAATGTTGGTGGAGACCGCGAATGCCTCATCAAGCCAAGGCTAGATGCGTTCTTTAAGCACTTCTTCCTTCTGCCAAGCGACGTCAACTTGTGCCTTGAGAACCTGGGCCTCCCTCATTTTGGCCAATCGCTATGTGATGGCAACCGTTTGCGCAATCCCCCAGACTTTGTCATAAGCCTACTGTAACTCCCACACTTCTGTCTCTACCTACTGTAGCATTGGGTCTTCATGGAGGGATTTGGGCATAAGGAGGGACTGATCCAACAATCCCGAGCAATCTTGGACAGTGCACTTTATCACTTCCAATCCTGCTTGAATTTCGCCACGACGCTACTCTCAAAATTCTAAGGGTGTAGGCTTCTACGCCTTTAGCCTTAGCTCCACAATCCATAAATTTAATTCCCACTGAGCTTTCATGGCCTCCTCTATGGCTGTATAGAATCCGGCGGCCATGTGAGGAATCTTGTCAGCTATTAGAAGTTCCGTTGGCATAGCCAACTCTGGTACCTTGCTACAAACCTCCACCATGGCCTGTTCCAATTTCTTGTTGTGTGCAACCAAGTCATCACATTGTAGACTGACCTGCTCTAGATTTTCCTTGTGCTCCATTAAGATTTGGAGGGCACGGCCTTCCTTGGCATGGAGCTCAGCGGTTACCCCATCCTGCAGTTGGTATAGGGTTTCTCTAGGAAGGGCGGCCAAATTCAGCCCCCAACCCCTCATGGCACCTTCAACTTCTGCTACAATGGCGCCTGCTGGTAATACTAGAGTGTTCATTGTGGAGGCTCACACCATTTGCTCGGCTGCAGATGTGTCGTCGGCCAGGTTTGGTATCATCCCTCCCGGGGGTCACAACTATAATGGCTGCAGCTACGCTCTGAGATCCCCCAACACAGTTGTCTGCTTTGTCATCAGCTCCTCCAAAGCATCTTTAGTGACATTGCACACCGGTTCGCTGCTATCAAGAAACTATTTCTCCAATGTCTTTGTTGTCTTTGTCTTTTTGCGTGTATGTGGCAGTTCCTTGATGCGCGACCTCTTGACTTGGGTCGATTTTGTGGTAAGGTCCATGTGTTCTTGTACCTTCGTTTCCTTCTACATGTCCTGCTCTGAGGACATTTATCGATCTTCCCTGATATCTTCAGCGATTTCTTCCTTGGTTGCCTCCTGCTGCAAAGCTGCCTTCTGTCCTTGATGCGTCCTTTCCACCATCTTAGTGAGTCGCAACTGGATTTCCTTCTCTTGTTGTTGGGCTGCCATCCTTTCTAATGCGGCCAAGTCAGGGTGTGCCACTCTAGAGGCCATGCTGCCATTACCTCGTAAATTGCATCGTCCTTGGATCCTTCCATGCTCGGATATATACGTTATGCATGTCCACTTTGAACTCAACCGCGCTTTGCAAATTGTTGTATACTATCAGGGATAACCGCGGTCTGCGAGCGATCCATCTCCATATACTCACCTCCATGAATATCCAAAACACCTTGATCTCATGAATCCTCGTGGTATCTTTTGTAGCCCGGAGCGAATTATACCACACTGCTTCAGGGAGGTTTCCCTCAATGTCGGGAAATTGGCTGCCTTGCAGCAGCTCTCCTGCAACTAGTAGGATTGTTAGGAGCAACCATGTGTAATGGAAAGTCTTACCTTGCTCCAGAGCTTCCCTGCAATTTGTTAAAAATTCATCATAGAGAAACTGCGCCCAGTTGAACTGAACTCCTTCTGCACACTGCTCCATGAGCACAATGACAATGGCTGGCACTTTGTCTGCACGACATTTTCTCATGAGCTTACCAGTTAGTAACTAGGTGGTGACACACACCCCTCGGTCTTTTATGCTTGCTATTGCATACCCTCGCTTTCGTTTTTATAGCTTATATTTAACCTTCATGGCTTCTGTGAGACCCACGTCGCTACTCGTTTTGGCAATGTCTGCAGGATCGTTCCCTTTAGTAGGCAGCTAGGAAATTCAGTGTACTAGATCGGTTGTGATGGGAATCGGTTCCTCCAACCATAGATACCCATCATGTACCAGACATAGTAATTGTCGGATAACAAAAATGGTGATGGCCGTATGGTGATAGTGGGGTATCCACCTCAGATTGAGTAATCTCGCCTTCTCCACACCCCGTAACCACTTCCACCACAGTAATTTCTCTTCAGCCAATTGGGGGAACTTCTCGCTGTCTGCAAGATCCAAATCTTCAAGCTTGATACTCGGTACTCGGCCCAGCGTCAGACCATCAAATCTTATCTCATCTGGAAGAACCGGGGTCTGGAGCGTACTCTTCATGGCCTCCAAGTCCTTTGGTATCTTGGTTGCCCCTTTACACAACAAGATATATGGTGGTAGCAAAGGTATTTGGAAAGCATCCTCCTCTTCCTCGTCTGATGCTACAATCTAAGTGATCAAAGCTTGCAAATCTTCCTCGTCCTCATCGATTTCAGTGGTGATTGCTTTGCCCTTTTCTACCACTGACAAATTACTGAATCTCGGTGGTACCTGGACTGGCCCCATAGTCTGCTTATCTTTTCGGGGTCGAAGTGTGCGTGGAAACTTTGGAACCTTGAGGGTAGCAACCGCTTCTTCTGGCTCCTCCTAGGTCAGATATAGCTCTTCTGTGAACCATGCTTGGGTTCTAGCCATGGTACTCATGGGAGGCCTGGTAGCTGGATGTTTGTTATTCTGTACTGGCTCAAATATCAAATATCCCAGTGTTGTCCAAGGGTTTTTGTAGGAATGGGTGAATTTGAATGTAACCCCTCCCTCTACTTCCAATTCATTATTGTCTTCTTGGTGGCAGATCTTTTCGTATCTAGCTCGGAACTCCTGCCTTAATGGCCCGCTGCCTGCTCTTCTCTACTGTAACTCGAACTTCTTGTCATGAATAGTGACGTCAATGGTCACCTGCCAACCTTCCCCTACAGTAGCGTAGCCCTCTGGCATGGCCATGACCTTGCTGACCAACTGGCCCTGCACGAAACCTTCTTTCCGCGCAGGTCTCAACTACTTGGAGCGCTAAGACTGTGTTTTCCACAGCTAGTTAGGTGGTCGCAACCCAGGTGTGAGATTTCAATTTCCCTACTAGCCTGGGCTATGGGCACCTTTCGAGTGCCTCTGTATCCGTTATCCCACCATGCGCTACTATATATGGTACATTCTTCTATTGGTGCGGTCGTAAGCATGATAGCAGGGTCGTAGCTCGTTCTAGTACTGAGGTAAACTTGGCCAGGCCTAGTTCCCTTATTTGTAGATTCGAACGGACTGCTTGTGTGACGTCGATTTTCATTTTTCTGATTTCTTCATCCAACATCGCCTTTTTCCTCCTTATTCGTGCCCATTCTCCATCGATTTCACGAAGCCTTTTGCTGCCACACCGAATGGCTTCTTGCAACTGCCAAATTTCTTTGCCCAAGACCTCGTGTGTAGTTCGAACCGCGGAGGTTGCGGGTTGGGGAGTTTCTTTTGTCCTCTTGGTTCCATCTTGTCTTACCATTGATAAGATCACCTTCACCCCCCTCCTTTTGCTGATGGTATTATAGGCCCATCGAACTCCTGGTATCCATAGATTCCCATTGGATCGTCTTATCAGGTGGACGTTGTTCATGCTCCCCCCTATTTTCCTGCTGGCTTTGTCATGAACAGCTGCCGGAATGCATTGCTGTGGTGAGTTCTGATTTTTTATTCTTAGTTGGTTAGGCATTTGTAACAAACACCTGCATCCTACGCCGCCAATGGACGCTCACCCCGCTTTTTTCTCCAAACCATACACACACCTACCTTCTACATTCACGCCACTTTCTCCTAGTCTTTTGGCGTGTACTCCACCCTTGTGCAGTTGTTGCACACAACACCCCCGTTTGCACACCCTGCCACTTTTGTTCGAGAATTGTCTTTTCGCAGTGGTCTTCAGGCAATTACCTTGCTTCTATCGCCACGCGGCGTAGTGATCTAACCAACATATTAAAATTTACCATTGTTACCTCATGCAATCAGTTCTGCCATCGCTCAATTTCTTCATCTGAGTCAGATGTGCAGGAACTGTCACGTTCCCATGAGATTCTACTGTCCGCTGTCAGATTCACCCAATCTTGATCTTGCGTTGTGATTTGGTATATGCAGTCTAGTTCATCGTCACTGTCCTCATCGCACACAGGCTCAGTGTAGCGCATTCCTTTGGCTGGGTCCAGTGGAACCACTACACATAGAGACTTCTTCTAGAATATCATTTTTCATCTCTTCAGGTTGATGACTTCATTCATATCCATGGCCAAATCTATCGCTAACAATGTAGGGTATGGGTTAATGTCATCCACAATTTCTATTACCTCAAAGTCTATTTGTGTGCTTGCGCCTTCGATGTCTACTGTAACTCCTTGCAATCTCCCCATGGGCAATACCTTTTGTTGGTTCGCCATTTGTAATTGAATAGGAGACCATTATAGTGTAGGCCTACCCATGCGCTCTCAGGTCTATTTAGGTAGAACATTTGCAACTAATCCCAAGTCCAGAATGACCTGATCCATCTCATGATCACCAATTTGAGCCGTCAATCACATCTCCTGCCCAGTGCGCAAAGCATGCTTTCCTAGTTTCCGGTTCATGCGCAGTTCACCCGACCCTGCGCACCTAGTTATCAGCTCTTGCAATCCCTTAACTAACTTATTGTTGCATAGTAGCTTCATGCATGTCTATAAAAAGGTAGTTAGCAAATAAGGGTCCATTTCTGGCTCAGTTCGATCCTTGCTACCTAAAGTAGAAGCCTCTGTGAAACTCTTCTTAGCTTCCATAAATGTTTCCTTCGCGCATTCCAGATCAGATTCAGGTTGCTTTGTAGGGGCCTTGCGAACCTAGGTATCCTCCTCAAGTTTCTTCCTCTTATCCTCTCTCATAGCTGCACCACTTCTGAGCACCATGTTCACGTTAGGGTCCTCTTTGCGCGGTTCAACCTTCATCATTTGGACATTCTGAGTGGGCGTAGTCTGAAGCACCCATTTCTCACGCACCTGTGCAATTAGTGTGGGGAAATCTACCGCTTCATGATCAAACTGGTAACAGTACGGGAAACATGTTCTAGTTGGGTTCATATAGTCACGCGCGTAGTGCCCAGGTCCTCCACAATTGTAGCAGATTAATTGTCCACGCCCTCATCCAGGTCCAATTCCTCCTTGTCCTCGTCCATGTCCCGGGAATCCACTGCACACTATTGTCGTGGATAGATCCTGACCTCGTGCCTCCATCTGCATCTGGTAAGCAGGTTTCCACTCCATCAGCAACTCATAACTTCGGCAATTTCGTTCGTCATGGCCCACCGACCTACAAAAATTAGAAAACAACTGCTATGGGGGTTGTGTAAACTTCTGCAATAAGTGACAATTGTCCGTTGTGTGATTTCCTCTCACCTGACAGACCGTGCACCAGAGTGAAGGCGTTGCGCTCGGCCCCACCTGTGCCTCTAGTCGCAACAGCATTGGTCCCCCTACCAAATAGTTCGTGAATATCGGACAATGATCCTTATCATGGTGTTGGCCTTTACATTTTACCCACCATACCTCTTCTTGTGCTTCCGACCAGGGCACCTTATTTTGTTTCAAACTCTACATTTCCAGGCATAGGTTTTGTAGTTGTGCGTGGATCTGTGAACTCCCAACCTAGGACCCTATATTGGAGTCTCATGCAACCTCATCGCTATCTCTAATGCTTTAGCCTGGGTCAAGATCTTTTGTTGTGATAGCGCCATCCTCAGATGTGGTGTCAAAGACGCCGCAAACCACGCATGGTGTTGTGCATCTGTCCGTGTCATGTTAGCCTCATGGATCATACTCTTCAGTCTCTGATCCAGATCCCAAGGGGTTTCACCTAGCAGCACCATGATTTCTTTGAACCCGATGATCGACTGCGTCTCTGATTTTGGCCGGCTAAATTCTTTGTTCAATGCATCCTGGATCTCCACTATTCCCACATTCGAGTGATCACTAGAGTGCCTTATATACCACGTCAACGCGCGATCCTGTAGCACGCTTACCAAAGTAGCCTTTTTGATGTTATCATATGTAACACCTTGGGCTTCCCATACTACCTTTACCATGAACCAGAACTGATCTGGTTCCTCATTTCCTACACCTCTAAATACAAGCAACTTGATCATAGTCGCCATTCCCACCCTCGATGGTGGCGGAGGTGGGGTAGGTGGAGTAGGGGTTGATGTAGGTGAAGTGGGTGATGGCATGGATGGTAGTAGTACCAATGGAATGAGCTGCTTTATCAATTGGACTACGCTTCTCAGAGAGAACCTTGTGAGGTCCTCCTTGATTTCTTGTGAAAGTGAAATCAAGGGACTGTTCTCTAATCCTTCGGCCCCTTAGTAGCCTCTTCCGCTCCACGTTACCCCAGACATCAATTGATTCTCATAACCCATTTTTCACATAATAGCATTTTAATCCAGGTATTCAATGATTTGATATACTTACCCCGCGGTCCTTTGAGAAAACGCCTCTCTGCCTCATTGTAGCTCACAATGGTGCCTATCGTGAACTCAGTGATAAACCCTCCTATTATCATATCCAACCAGTGATCTACCACCCATGCAATTTTATCTTCAGATGCCTCTAACCTGCGTACCAACTCCAGAATCCACACGATTGGCTGATCAAGTCTACACCTTCTGTGACTATCAGCTAGCCTCACAATCCACTCATACAGTTCTTTCGAGAGGGACGCGAAGAAGATCTCGTGGATTTTTGTGTAAATGTAGTGATCTAGCCACCTCTCATCAGATATCTGCGGAGTTTTTTTTTCCTGTACCATGAACTCATGAAGCTTCTGATCCAACCAATCCCCAAGTTCTTTCTTCGTAGGGTTCGAATGTTTCAACATTAGACATACCTTAGCCAAATCTCGGTCCCAGCAATGGAGCCATTTGTTGGCTTGTTGGGGCCTGACCCAAGTTCAAAAGTGTTTTAGCCAAACAAATCTCACACTACCGGCCCTTTCAGCAACAATATGTGGAGCGCAGACTAAAGTCTCACCCGAGGTAGTAGGGGAGGGTACTGGAACTATTAGCTCTGCTACATACTTTGACATTTTGAGGGTAAAATACAGGCATGGCCATGTTTTTCATGCTCAAAGAGGACTCACGTCAGTCATCCTTCACATTATCCTTCACCCCACTTACACTCTCATAACCCCTACTACCTCCGTTTTGCCTCTAAAACCCTATATAAGCTCATGCTCCCTCAGGCCCCCGAGCGCGGAGCTCAAACCATCATGTGACCCTGTCCACGTGACTCTGTGCTCCCGTGACCCTTCCTCACCTTTAATCCGTGGCCGCTCGCTTTTCCCACCGATCCAAAGACCCTCCCGTCACATCAATTGAACCGATCCCCGCAATTAGTACCCATCGTTCAATCACATCCACTACAATTGGACGACGATTGCATTCCCCACACTCGTAAAACAACCGCACGTTAACTTGCGATAAAAGCAGTTTTCGTGTTTCCCCGCCACCATGTGTTGCCCTCCAAGTGGTATTGCTCCCCCGCGTATGATTACCTCCCGACCCTCCACGGCGGTGCGATCAATACCGCCCACTGCTGAAACCGCTCGTCCCCGCCTGTTAACCCCCATGCATCTCCTCCGCCTGGCGGCCGTTGGATCTGCCCTCTCAAGGTCCAACGGCCTGTGATCACCTCGCTCCCATATCTTCTGATATCTTCTGCAAACCAATCCCAGCCGTCGATCTGCCCAATCCAACGACTGATTTTCCCTTTCCATTCAACTCGAATATTCATGTCCCTTAACTGCTCCGTGCACCCAAAAGACGGATGTAACCAGTTCCCAGTACCGCTTGTAATAGATCCTCAACCACCATATTCAAGAGGCAATATGGCCGAGAAGGAAAGGTACAAAGCTGAGCAGGTAAATGCATTCAATGGTTATGGGATTGCATCCCATATAATAGCCCACCTACCGAGAAGGACAACAGAGCTCCTGAGAATATCGGATTTGTTCACTGAAGCAGGAAAATTGCACCAGAGACTCCATCAGATAGTTAAAGCGGTTGGTGGTCAATTATGACCCCTCCATGCTAAAATAGCAGAACGCCTTTGTAATGAAACTCTAAATATACCTAAAAAATAGATGTAATTAGGGTTGATGGTTGTTTTTTTGATGTAAGGTTCAACTTCTGGAGACTGTAACTGCTTTGATACTTGTAGCATCTCGTCTTCATTTTCAGCTATTACAAGCTTCTTTTGCTGTTAATTGCTCACTTTCCAGTTCTATTCTGCTCTAGGCTGTGCTTGATATGCATTTTTCTAAACTCTCGATGTTTAGCATTAGAGGAGCTTTCATCCTACCTCTGTGTTTAAATATTGCATGTATCAGTGAATGTGTTAATCAGGTTTCTTTTCACTTAGTGACAGAGAGCTGTCATCCTATCTGTACACTAGGGAATTAGATTTGCAGACCTTTTTATTGGTTGCAGCCGACTATCACAGGGTCCTGTGCATCTGCTGGTGTGGTAGGTATTCTCCATATTCACCCAATCCTTAAGCTGTCAGTAATTGGTGGTCTAAAGCCTTGTAGTCTGGGGGTGTTCACGCATGTCTGGAGTCAAGCAAAGCAGAAGTGGTTATCTAGCTTGAACAAGCATCATTCCTTCCATTCATCCATTTCCAGCATTGAGCTGAGTTTGTAATGTTCCTGAGCATCTCTGAGCTACAACCTAGGAGAGTTTCTTAGGGTGATAACATTGATTGGCGTCGTTGTTGGGGAGAGGAGGTTGAAGCTCAGCTTCCCTGGGAGAATGACACAGTTCCATTCTTTGATGATAGACAAAGTCTGGACACATTTCTAGTTGTAATCATCTATCTGGCGACTCTACTGGAGAACCTACTTGGTGGTAACTCCACATTTCAGTTCTGGCTCAGTTTGTGAGGCATAACCAGAGAAATCCTTAGAAATCACCAGTTGACCCAGTGCCTGACCATCAGAAGATTGCTAAGCAGAAGAAAACATCACAGAAAGGAGCGTCAGGATTAGGTAAGCCCAAGAAATCTTATGTGTCTCTACAAGAGAAGATTATAGCTGAAAATGTACATTTTGAAGATATAGAGCCTAGTATTGTTAGTGAACTACCCTCAGAGATTCATAAAGCTCCTTGTCTGTTTAGTTCCCCTTTGGATCTCAGTCCAAAGAAAGCCTCCCATACAGTCCATCATATTCCCTTGTGTCTGTCATCTATTTCATTACTTCCTACCATTCAATCTGCCAGTATCCTTCCACCTAGCCCAGTCATGGCAGGTCAGTAAGCTCCCACGAAGATGGAAAGAATTATAGCTGCTAGGTATGGACCCCTGATCTTGCATATTCCTTTGAATGCCATGCCTACAAGAGAATATCAGAAATATATGCCCAAATTCATTGTTACAGAGGGGGTAACAACTGAAGAACACCTTGAGTCTTTTTATAGTTATGCTGATAACCTTGATATCAGTGAAGATGATGTGTGGATGAGAGTGTTTTTACAGAGCCTCGATGGAGAGGCCAGAAAGTTGTTCAGAGAATTTCCCCATAGGTCTATTACTGAAATTGAAGCATTGGATGATGCATTCCTGAAGCAATGGGGAGATAGAAAGGATCTGCTCTATTACCATACTGAATTTGGTAACCTAAAGAGGGAGAATGGGGAATCATTACCTGATTTTAATAAAAGATTTAACCATATGTATAGTAAGATACCAGCTGAAGTAAAGCCTACCCCCACCTCTGCCAAACTCACTTATGCCAATGCTTTTGATTCGGATTTCTGCTTGCTTTTGAGAGAAAGAAGATGTGCCACTCTAGCTGATACGCAAGATGCAACACTAGAGGTGGAATCAAATGTTATGGCTACACAAAAGATTAAAATTCATGCTGATAGAAGAAGGCAGAGAGGTGAGGCTTCTTCTTCCTCTGCTTCATCTTCAGAACCTAAACTAGATAAGATGACTAAAATGATAGAGTCATTAGTTGTTGAGATATCTAAGATGAAAGTTGAGCAGAGTTTTGGGAAAGCAAGGTTTCAAAACACATTTTCTCCAAGAAATCCAAATCCACTCAGGAGAGAAAATGAGCAATTGCAAATCATACAAAGGGGTAAGGAAGCAAGTGAAGAACAAAAGGTTAAGGCTCCTTTCCAAAATGTAGTCATGGAGGAGGAGCAGTTTGAAGAGGAGGATGAAATCCGTTGCATGGAAGATAAAGGTAGTGCTACCTTTTTGACATTGGTTGCATATGAAGAATCATTACTACATGACCAAACCAGTCAAGAGTGGGACAGAGAGGCTGTTTTGCAGACTGGTGAGCAGCAAAGGTATAATCTGAGGTCAAAAGCAAACAATGTCAAGGAGAACCCTACCCGAAGAGTTGTTGTCCAAACAGAGCAACAGAATATCAGACAGAAGAAGCCAGCAGCTGATACCGTCATCCTCAAAGCACCAGCTCAAGAGGTAAGAGGTCCAGATAAGCCCCCTTCCTCTTTCATCTTTGAATCAGAAGTCCAGAAGTTAAAAATATTTGTACCTATGATAGAACTAGTAAAGAGTGAAGTTTTTAGAAAGCCTATCCTCGATGCCCTTGAGCTGAAAGCCTCACAAACCTCCACTGACTATGTCAATTTGCAAGATGATAAGCCTGCAGTGGTGCTCAGCCCCATGATCGAACCTGCTGATAATAATTCCCCATCATTTTATGTCTCCTTGACCATTCATGACAAAATCCTCCACAATGGCCTGCTAGACACAGGGGCCAGCCACAATTTGATGCCTAAAGCTGTCATGGAGGAGTTAGGCCTTGATATCACTAGAACATATCATGACTTATTCTCATTTGATTCAAGAAAGGTAAAATTCCTAAGATTGATCAAAGACCTGGCCATTACCCTAACTCAGCTGCCCATGAAGAGTATGATAATGGATATTGTAGTAGCAGATGTCCCTCCCAATTTTGGCATGCTGATGTCTAGAGGATGGATTAAGAGATTAGGTGGGACATTACAGAATGATCTATCTTATGCCACTGTCCCAGTCTTTGGAGGGGAAAGTAGGAGATTGTACAGAGAAGCGCAGCTAGCCTACATCATCAGTGATGAGAAGAATCCTTCTAATCATCCTATCTATGTTGTGGACACTGACTTTGGAGCTTGTATTCTCCAAATTGAAGAATCCCATAAGGCCTCAATGCAGATCAAGAAACCAATGAATCAGGTCAAAGGATAGCAAGGAAGTCAGGTTTGGGAGATGTTATTTGATGGAGCATGTTCCAGGGAGACCGCGGGAGCAGGGGTGGTGCTGATATCTCCAAAACAAGAAAGCACACATCTATCTTTTAAGCTGGCTTTTCAAGTCACAAACAATATAGCAGAGTATGAGGCTTTTCTATTGGGTCTTAATGCAGCTAAAGACAAAGGAATCAAATATATAAAAGAATTTGGATATGCTGATATTATCATTCAGCAAGTGAATAAAACATTCCAAGAAAATCACCCAAGGCTGAAAGCATACAGAGATGAGGTATGGAGACTCAAAGATTCCTTTGATAGTTTTTGTATCTCATATGTCCCTAGAGCCTAAAATCAGCTTGCTGATTCCCTTGCTGTGTCTGCTAGCATGTTCATCCCTCCCATGCCTCCCAGACTAGTTTATGAAGTTCAAATGAAATACAGACCATCCTTGCCTGACAATGTCCAGCATTGGAAAGTTTTTGAAGACGATGATGAAGTGAATAGATTTCTGCAAGTTATTGATGAATTTTCTGAAATGAAAATTGACCAAGAAAATGAAGCCTTGGAAGAAAACCCTCAGTCCCAGCAGAAACAGGATTGGTAAAGATAACATTGTCCAACTGCCCAGAAATCATATACCTAAGGGTCTAGTTCCTTTAGAAAAGTTGTTTGACCAGAATGATGTGCCTTATAAGGCTGCCCAAAAAGAATACCAATCTGCAGTCTGTAAGCATAATATAGGGAGTCCAGATTAGCCCAGATACATAAATCTGTCCACTCATCTGTCTGCTGCCCAGAGTGCTGAATACTGCGATTTAATGAAGCAATTTGTTGATGTCTTTGCCTGGGAATATAGTGACCTGAAAACTTATGACAAAAAGATCATCCAACATAAAATCCCTTTAGAGAAAGACACCATCCCTTTTAAGCAGAAGCTAAGACCCATAAATCCTTTGCTCCTTCCTCTGATTGAAAAAGAAATAAAGAAGTTACTGGCTGCCAAAATCATAGTTCCTCTCAGATATTCAAAATGGGTAGCCAACTTAGTGGTAGTGAGGAAGAAAAGTGGAGAAATCAGACTCTGTGTTGATTTTAGAAACATAAACAAATGCTCTAAGAAAGACAATTACCCACTACCCAAGATGGAGCATTTACTGCAGAAGGTCTCAGGAGCCAAAGTAATGTCTTTCCTGGATGGATTTTCAGGGTATAACTAGGTTGTTGTACATCCAGATGACCAATAGAAGATTACATTCGCTACTCCTTGGGGCACTTTTATGTACTCTAAGATGCCTTTTGGGCTAATGAATGTTGGAGCCACCTTTCAGAGAGCTATGGATATAGGATTTGTGGGAGATAAGGATAAGTTCGTCATTATCTACCTAGATGACATAATAGTGTACTCCAGCAGCCATCAAGACCATTTACAACATTTGAAGAAAGTGTTCCTGAAGTGCAGAAGGTTTGGGATTTCAGTCAATCCTAAAAAATCACAGTTTGCTTTAGAAGAGGGCAAGTTGTTAGGACATGTTGTTTCCGCTACAAGTGTCAAAATTGACCCAGAAAGAGTAAAAGCAATATAGACCTTGTCTGTTCCAAGATCAAAGAAGGATATCTAGTCCTTTCTAGGCAAAATAAATTTTGTAAGGAGGTTTATCCCAAATTTTGCAGAACTTGTAAAACATATTACCTCCATGTTGAGAAAGGGATTGGAGATAAAATGGACTGATGCAGCAAGAAAATCCTTTGAGTCCATTAAGAAAGCTATTATGGAAGCTCCCACTTTAAGAAGTCCAGATTACAGTCAGGAGTTCCATATATTTTCATTTGCCTCTGAAGACACCCTTGCGACAGTTTTATTGCAAGTAGATGAAGAAGGCTCAGAGCATCCAGTGGCTTCTTTTAGCAAAACATTGAGGGATGCTGAGCTGAAGTATGATATCATTGAAAAATAGGCATATGCTCTTATCAAGTCTTTGAAAGCTTTCAGAGTTTATATTTTGCATTCCAAGATAATTGCATATGTACCCTCTACTTCAATAAAAGATGTCTTAACACAGCCTGATGCTAATGGAAGAAGGGATAAATGGATTGCAAAGTTAATTGAATTTAATATAGAATTGAAGCCTACCAAGCTTGTCAGAGGTCAGGGCCTTGCCAGACTATTGGCTGAAGAAAATTGTAGAACATTGGACATAAATCTCATAAGCAAAAATTTTGAAAAAGGTCAAATAGAAGAAAAGCAAGCAGCTGAATCAGGGAGAAATCAGTCATTGGCAGAAAATCTAGCTTCTTGTGATTGGTACTATGCAATAGCTAAATTCTTGTTGAAGCTAGAAATTCCTCCAGGCCTTAGTTCAAGACAAGCCAAAACTGTTAAGCTCAGGGCAGCGAAATATTGCATTCATAAAAATCTTCTCTACTGGAGGGACCCATCTGGAATGCTTTTGAGGTGTCTGGATGAAGAACAATCAATGGAGGTTATGCAGCAGTTTCATTCCAGCATGTGTGGAGGACACCATTATTGGAAAACTACAGCCCACAAGATCCTCAGAGCTAGGTACTATTGGCCCACCTTGTTAGCTGATGTCTTTTCATTTGCTAAATCATGTGATAGGTGCCAAATATTTGAAGGGAAATAGCAATTGAAGTCCCTGCCCCTAAAACCAATACATGCAAATGGCCCTTTTCAGTAGTGGGGCTTGGATTTCATTGGAGAGATCAATCCACATTCCAGTGGCCAGCACATATGGATATTAGTAGTCACTGACTACTTCACTAAGTGGATTGAAGCAATCCCTACCAAGAAGGCTAATCATAATGTGGTCATGAAGTTTTTGACAGAGCATATCTTCACCAGATTTGGTTGTCCACATAAATTAGTCACAGATAATGCAACAGCTTTCAAGGCAAAATAATTGGTGGATATGTGTGACTCAATGAGCATTAAGCTGGTTCATTCCACCTCATACTACCCTCAAGGAAATGGTCTAGCAGAATTTTCCAACAAAATCCTGATAAGGATAATTAAAAAGTCGCTGGAAGACAATAAAAAGAACTGGGATTCTAAGCTCAAATATTCATTGTGGGCTGACAGAGTAACCACCAAGAAATCCACAAGGAATTCTCATTTCAAGTTGGTATATGGCACTGAGGCTGTGTTTCCAATTCAGTTAACTCTCCCTGTGGCAAAGTTCCTACAAGAAGAGCAGAATAAGGAAGAAGATATGGCAAAAAGGATCACTGATTTAGCAGAGGTACACCAAATCAAAGAACAGCTGGTTGAAAAGTCTGTAGCACATCAGAAGAAGATTAAGGATGCTTTTGACAGAAAGGCCAAAATAGATCATTTTTAGATCTGGGACTTAGTCCTTAAGTGGGATGCACTAAAAGAGAAGAAAGGAAACCATGGGAAGTTTGATGCTTTTTGGACAGGGCCTTTTATCATTTCTCAGATCCAAGGAAACAATACCTTCATACTGCAAAGTATGGAAGGGGAGACAGCTTTTAATGGCCTAGTTAATGGGCGTTTTCTGAAAATTTATGTTATTTAAGGTCTTTTGGCCTTAAGGTTGTAAATCTGTTTCTTTATCAGTTTTAGTGTAAGCTCAGCTAGACTCCATGCCCAATGGAACACTAGGAAATTTTGCTAATTTGTTTTCACAGGAAAGGCAATGGTCTGTAGTTCTTGAGACCTCACAGGGAGGATCTCATCCCTAGAAGGAGCCAGTGTTAGCTCTGCTACATACTTTGACATTTTGAGGGTAAAATACAGGCCTGGTCGTGTTGTTCATGCTCAAAGAGGACTCACATCAGTCATCCTTCTCATTCTCTTTCACCTCGCTTACACTCTCATAACCCCTGCTACCTCTGTTTTGCCTCTAAAACCCTGTATAAGCTCATGCTCCCTTAGGCCCCCGAGCACAGAGCTCAAACCGTCATGTGACCCTGTCCACATGACTCCGCGCTCCAGTGACCCTTCCTCACCTTTAAACCGTGGCCGCTCGCTTTTCCCGCCGATCCAAAGACCCTCCCGTCACATCAATCGAACTGATCCCCGCAATTAGTACCCACCGTTCGATCGCATCCACTACCATCGGACGACGATCGCATCCGCTGCGATCTGATGATGATCGCATCCGCTTTGATCGGACGACGATCGCATTCCCTACACCCGCAAAACAATTGCACATTAACTTGCGATAAAAGTGGTTTCCATGTTTCCCCGCTGCCACGCATCGCTTTCTGAGTGGTATCACTCCCTGCATACGATTACCGCCCAACCCTCCACGGCGGTGCGATCAATACCGCCCACCGCCAAAACCACTCGTCCCCGCCTGTTAACCCCTGTGCATCTCCTCCACTTGGCAGTCGTTGGATCTGCCTGCCTGAGATCCAATGGCCTATGATCACCCCACTCCCATATCTCGCAATATCTTTTGAAAACCAATCCCCATCGTCGATCTAACCAATCCAACGGTCGATTTTCCCTTTCCATTCGACCCGAATATTCATGTCCCTTAACTGCTCCGTGCACCCAAAGGACGGATGTAACCAGTTCCTAGTACCACTTGTAATAGATCCTCAACCACCATATTCAAGAGGCAATATGGCCGAGAAGGAAAGGTACAAAGCCGAGCAGGTAAATGCATTCAATGGTTATGGGATTGCATCCCATATAATAGTCCACCTGCCCGAGAAGGACAGCAGAGCACCTGAGAAGATCGGATTTGTTCACTGAAGCAGGAAAATTGCACCAGAGACTCCATCAGATAGTTAAAGCGATTGGTGGTCAATTATGACCCCTCCATGCCTAGAATAGCATAACGTCTTTGTAATGAAACTCTATATATACCCAAAAAAAAAATGTAATCAAGGTTGATGGTTGTTGTTTTGATGTAAGGTTCAACTTCTGGAGACTGTAACTGCTTTGATACTTGCAGCGTCTCGTCTTCATTTTCAGCTAATACAAGCTTCTTTTGTTGTTAATTTCTCACTTTCCACTTCTATTATGTTCTAGGCTGTGCTTGATATGCATTTTTTCTGAACTCTCAATGTTTAGCATTAGAGGAGCTATCATCCTACCTCTGTGTTTAAATCTTGCATGTATTAGTGAATGTGTTAATTAGGTTTCTTTTCACTTAGTGATAGAGAGATGTCATCCTGTCTGTACACTAGGGAATTAGATTTGCAGACATTTTTACTGGTTGTAGCCGGCCATCACAGGGCCCTGTGCATCTTCTGGTGTGGTCATTATTCTCCATATTCACCCAATCCTTAAGCTATGAGTAATTGGTGGTCTAAAGACTTGTAGTCTGGGGGTGTTCACGGATGTTTGGAGTCAAGCAAAGCAGAAGTGGTTATCTGGTTTGAACAAGCCTCATTCCTTCCATTCATCCATTTCCAACATTGAGCTGAAGTTGTAATGTTCCCGAGCATCTGAGCTACAACCTAGGAGAGTTTCTTGGGGTGATAACAGGAACCAGGTTTCCGCACCCTAGGGATGTCTTTATGGGGACTGGAGGGGTTGTTAACCGATCTGCGCACTCACGCTACTCTGCACAGCGATCTGTCCTTCGCAAAGCTCAGCAAGGCAGTGCTTCTTAGATTTCTTATTATTACGCGATTATTATAGATCTGATCTACTCTTAAGGTCTTCAAGCAAACATTTAATAGTAATAACCAGTGCGCGTAACATAAATAGGCATAAATTTAGAACATTAGAAAACTAATAGATCTGCGATAAAACACACAATGATTAAGAACTCTTATCTTTATTTATCTTATGTTCAGTACAACCAGATCCGTCCTGCGCACTCAGCTGCAGGGGTCCGCGCACATAGCTTCAGACTCTACCAGGCCTCTACGCACACAGCTGCAAAGCCTCTATCTATCTACTAACACCCACGACTCGGACCTACAGAAGCATAGAGAATATTGCCTTCATAAACCCATAACATTCAAGAACCAAAACAAAAGACTGACTTCTACCCTTAGAGCCTTGCTCTATTTATACATTCCCATGGTCTGTGGACCTTGGGCAGGCCGAATCTCTTTCTATTTTCTTACATTATTTTCGGGCAGAAAACCCTTTGACTTGACTCATTACAATTCGCGCTCCATGCACTGCGCGGAGCTTTTACCACATTTTACCCAACACCCTGGAGTTTATTGACATAGTCCTCTCTGGCTATGAGTTTGTCATTTATGACAAATATAGAGGGGAGACCTTTCTGATTTAAAGTTGAATTCCGTTGAAGAACCTGTTCATTGTTAGCTCCAAATTTTGACGTTTTTCTTCTAGCTGTACATTCAAGCTCTTCTTAGTCAACACCTTCTTCACCTGAAGTATAGTCTCTGTCCCGTCTGCTACTGTTGCACAAAATATTGTCACCATGACATTCTGAAATCGGTGTGGGTCTATCACCACTCATACTTTCCTCCTTTGCAAGTCTTAAACTTCAGTTCTTCATGTCAAGCCTTGAAAATAAGAGAAAGCCCTTAAAAGTCTCTAAAACTCTAGTTTCACACTTTCTCTTAGCATTACCCGTGGTCCCACACCTACTATTCATGTCCCCTGCATACCTGACCACTTTGTCTTTGTGTAATGGGTGCAGACCCCTGTAAAAGTAAAAAAGGCACAAGTACATTCTTAAAAACTCACTTTGAGTCATTTCTGGAAGCTTCTAGAAGGAATCTTGAGGTGGCAAGTTCACTCCTTTAAGGTTCATGCATCTTATACCTTAAGGAGCTAACCCCTTGATGTGAGGAGCTTATCCCTTTGAAGGAGGACTCTATCCCTTCATAGGTGGAGCTGTAACCTCCTTCCTTTGCACTATAAAATGAAGCATTCGGCTGGTTACTGAGGAGGTTGAAAGCTAAAGATTTTTGAGGTGAAATGCTACTGGAACTTAGTCATCCTAATTGAGCTTAAGTGAGGAAAGATTACATACCTTGTTGATCTCATTTGGAAGAGTGTGAGGCTTGTCAAAGTAGAGGAGATTCTTGCTTCGGACCCTGGGAGGAGCTTGTACAACATCAAGGCACCAAAGGTTGTTAAGTTCTTCTATTTTCAAAGTTAATACAATCAAGTTTATTTTTCTCAATAAGCTGTGTTTTATGGTTTATTTCATGGATTCCTTGATCACCATGATGAATATGATTTATTATATTACCTATGCAGGTGTTGTTTGATGTGTGCTTGTTTGTGATTGCAGGTTCTCAAAAGGAAACTCTTTCGGACGGTCAAAACATGGCTGCCACAAACTAGCGTTGGACTTAAGGTAGGTTCTAAAACACCTCTTAGTTTTTATTAATGAATCGCAATATATTTAGAGAAAGGTAGATTTGCTTGTCTTGCTTGTCGCTAGATATCTGTTGACACTAGGGAGATCGGTCTTGTCCGCAAGAACGATTTAGCCGGTCGACAAATTGGCGATTCCACTGGGGACTTGAATTTGGTTTTTTGCTTTTCCTTTTTCTTTGAATTGAGAAACTTATCCCTATTTCTGGTTTTTGCTTGATGTCTGTGGGATTGGGTAGTTTTTAGGATCTGGATTCTTTTTGTTTTTTCCGAAGTTTACAGGGAATCGCACTTTTCTTTTACAGATAGTGCAAACCTCTCTGCATCTTTCCTTTAGCACATAGAGCGGTACTGCATCTGGTTCTACTGGAAGCCTGTGGACCCTGTTAAAATTTTAGAAAAACCTAAATTGTTTTCGTCCAGTTAAGTTTAGTTTTTATTTTTTTCTTTTAGTGTCTACCCAGATCTGCATGTGTTCTGTCAAGAATCTCTTGTGAGTAAGTTCCATTGGCATTTTTGTTTTAGGTGATTTTCTAGAAGTTTTGCGTGCCTGGATTGTTTTTTGCTTGGTCTTTGTAGTGACTCAGATATTAGAAGCCTAAGAAACCTTAGATTACCCTGGTATTTTTTGTCTTCTTGATGAGTCTGACTGATTTGTTAAATCTGACCTTGGTGAGAAATAGATTTCGTTTTCTCTTTGCAAAGCTTTGAACGAACTTGCTTGTAAGTTTTGAATTTCATTTTTATAAAAGAAAACATAGCAGGGTGTTTTTGATTGATTTGTTATTTTGAATGAATTAATCCTTAGTTTACTCAATAACTAAGTAAAACGTCCTCAAAATGATTTAAAGCTTTTATTTCAATTAGGTTTTTAGAAGTTTTAGATCTCATGATTAGTTTTTATAGTTTTGAGTGTTTTCTAGAAATTGTAGAATCTCTTTTGAAAGAAATTGTTTTCTGTAGTTTTTGGGTGTTGAAAAGAAAGGAATTTTTCATGAGCATAATTAGTAGTCTCGTTTTGAGTTTATTGTAAAAGACATAAATTTTTTTCTTTTCAGTTATATGTTGAAGGAAAGATTTGTTTTTCAAATAATTGCATTCTCAACTCTTTCTTTTAGCTAGAAATTTGTTAAAGAAAAAGAATTGTTTATCATCTTAGGTGCATTTTTAGTGTTTGGAGTCGAGTCTTCACACCATAAAAGTTTCATCTCCATTCCTATTGACTTAAGAAACAGCCCATAAAAATAATGCTTAAATTAAAATTGATCTAGCAATCTTTTTATTTCTAGGGCTCTTATCACCAATATAGCTTAGGCTAGTATCTTGGAGTAGGGATTAATTAACTCTCCAAGATAGTTAAAACAAACAAGTAGCTATATCTTCCGGTAGGAAAAATTCCAATTGTTGCATGTATTCTCTGGGAAGCTCCTCTTAAAGGAGTCAAGCACGAGATCATATCTGAACCAGTGAGGTAATCAATCCTTCCTCATTGGGAACGATAGCAGATATACACGTATTAAAAACGGTAGACCTCGGATTGACCATTGTCGAGGAGCCTGGGGTCACTTGTTGGTAAACCTTGGATTATGTCAAGGAGTCTTCAAGAGGATTTAGCTTTGTTACTTTGCCCTTGCGTGTGTATCGGATCATAGACTAATCCCCCAGGTATATTTCTTTCTGTTGGTAACCTTAGTGGCCATAATCTATAGGATTCTTTCCTAAGGTGATGGTGGAGGGAAGATCCCACTGTACCTAGAGCAGACGTCGACTAAACTCACTTGGACTCTCTGCGGGGTTCTCTTCACTCGAGACGGTTTTGTGAAGAAACTTGTGCCAGTCTGTTTCATTAAGCAGGTTGTTGGGGTAACTGTTCCAACCGCCCTTTCTGTATTGAATTTTGCGATGTTGGATTTCATCACCAACTAGTGTTTTTGGTACGAAAAGTTATTGTTTGTGTGTGGTTTGAACTCTTAGATTTTTTAGGCGTGTGATTCAATTGTTTGGTTCTTTAGAGACTTTAGGTCGTTTTATTGAGATTTTTTTTGTTTGCGTGTGAAGTAGTTAAAATATTTAATCGTGGCTGAATTATCGAGAAAATATCGTAGACTTCGGGGGCAACCTCCCGAGTATACACCAAACCAGCTTGAAGGGCTACGAGCTCTTGTAACACCTAGTGACAGTAGAGTTGGGTCACCAAAAGCCGGAGAGTCTCCTTTAATTGTTCATCCTGATTATCAAGTTCAAGCAACAGAGTATATTTCTGAACCAATTTCATTTTCCGAAGTTACTGGTAGTGTTTCTTCTACTAGTGAATTAGCTGAAGAACCTGAAATTTCTGAGCCTGAAACTGAACCTGCTGTTACTCCATCTTCATGATTTGCTTCTCCAGCTTCTAGTGGTCCTGGTTCACCCAGGGTAGGAAGGATCATTACCCAAAACCTTCCTTATAGACTCATTTCTATTGAAGAACTTGTTAGTCCAGAAGAGGATATAACTCTCCCTAAAAATCAACCGACTTTAGAACTTAGGGAGAGTGAATCAATTTTCTATAGTCCACCTAGGAGGGATGCTTGGTACGTCTCATTGACCAACTTTTTAGAAAATCTGGGTCTTATTTTTTCACCACCTCGAATTCCTTTTCATCCAACACCTAGAGGTTATTATCCTCCATTGAATATGTCGAGACAGTCATCCATGTTTTCCCAATCACCGAAACATTTTTATATGGTGGTCCTTTTGTTCCTTCTAAGTATCAGTCACTCACTGGTACTTTTTCAGGAGCATCTCCTCAACCCATTGAACATGGGATATCAACTGGTAATAACGGAACTCAACCATTGAGCGTAGAAGAAATTCTTATGATGTCTAGTACTATTCCAAATCTGCAACCTTAAGGTAGTCAGTTACCGCCTGGGGGCAACCTCAAGGTACTCAATTACAGCCTGGGGGGCAACCTCAAGGTAGTCAGTTACCACCTGGGGGAAACCTCAAGGACAGTACATACCTTTAGGACAGTACATACCTCAAGTTCAACCCTAGACTCAGTACATACCTCAAGGTTAGCCCCAGTATCAATATATACCTCAAGGTCAGCCGCAGTTTTAGTACATGCCTCAAGGTTATCAACCTCAAGGTCAGTACCCAACCCAAGGTTTCCAACCACCTTCTGGTCAATCATTTGTACAAGGAACTGGAAATGTACCATTTAACTATCATCCCTATGCTCAACCTGTGGTCCTCAATATGCTCAACCTTTTATGGGTTCATACCCCGGAATGAAAATGGTGTGGGATCCATCACATCTCAACAGATCTTGCAACCTAATGTGCAGTTTTCATCTCAATCTGGACAACCTTTGGTTTCTGGTTCAACCCAACAGCCCGTCCAGCCTACTATTGAAACTTCTGAACCTAGTTTAGCTCATCAGTCTGGGCCTAGTTCGCCTCGAACTCCGCCTCAAACGACTGCTGCAACTACTGCAGCTTCTGTTCAATCTACCCCACCTACTTTTGGAGTATCGACAGCTCCGGTTTCTATTGTTCCTGCATCAACTCCTCAAGCCTCCTTACCTCAGTCAGGACCTACAATTCATACTTCGGTTCAGATGCCTGTAGGAAAACCTGGTCCAAGTACGGTTGTCACAAGTAAACCACAATTCACTTATCAACCGTACCAAGGACAGTACCAATTCGGTCCTGCTGTTCAAAGACCAGTTTACCAGTATCAACCGTACCCTAGATATACTTATCAGCAACCTCAACAACCCCAGTTTGGTTTGGTTAATCCTGGTTTTCTGTGAGGCTACAATATTCCAAATGCAATTCCAATTCCAAGTTATCTTGGATATCCTCCTCTTGGGGTTGGTCTTATGACCCAGGGTTTTTGTGACCCTAACCATCAGTTACCATTTATTGCAACTTTGGACTTGCCTAATTTTTCACGCCTTATGAACGATCCAATTAATTATCTTCCATTTTGGCCGCCAATGCTGAATAAGTTGCCCAGTGATATCCCAAAGTCTGAAGGTAAACCAGGAGAGGATCCGTCAAACCATGTGATGACTTATCACCTCTGGTGTGCATCTAACTCCATTATAGATGATTCAATTTTCTTACGTCTTTTTCAATGCACACCGATTGGTCTTGCAGCCAAGTGGTACATTGAGTTACCGCGAGCTTCTTTTTATAATTTTAGTCAATTAGCCACTTCTTTCTTAACTCATTTTCAGTTGCCTATCAGATATGACAATGGCACGAAATTATTAACTTCATTAAAACAATCAACGTCCACATATATTTCAGATCATATTCATGAATAGCGACGTAGACGATGTTTAGTGAAAGTTTTTATTCCAGGTCAAATTTTAGCATAATGGTTTGTTAAATCATTATTACCTAAAATCAATGAGGATGTAGCTAAGGCAGGAGTTTTTACTGAAGAGCAAGTAATTGCTCAAGCTCAGTACCTTGACCTTGTTTATACGCAGTCGGGTACTTTACACGAAAAAATCCTCGACCTTCCGAAACAAAATCAAATAACTACAGCTCCTTCAGGGTCTCATGCCGCTGATGGTATGATTGGTTCAGTTAGTACCAAAAGCAAGAATAAGTCTTCAAAGAATTCTTCTCCTATTATAACTTTACCAGATTCCCCGAAAGGAGATTCTTTCGCTGAAATGCCTGCCGATATTCATGTCGTAGAATCATCTACGGCCAAATCAAAATCCGGTGGTAAAAAGAAGGGGAAGAAGAAAAGTAAACAAAACTCAAAAGAGAAATCAGATAAAATTGAATCTACTGACGAGAAACGTAAACCTCGCTATCCTTGTCTCATTTGTGATGAGGAGCATTTTACAAGAGACTGCCCACATCAAGCTGAGGTTGCGAAAATCTTTCAAGGTTCTCAAACGCCTGTTGTTTTGAAGGATCCTTTTCCTAGTTGAGATAGTAAGATGATTGGTTCTTCCTCAAATGCCTCGAAAGAACCCATAATGATGATGTCTCATGTCAGGATTACGACGCGATCGCAAGATTATGGTAGTAAAATTCCTATTGGTGGTAAGGAAGTAGAATCTTCTAATTCAAACCCATCAACTTCAACTCTTTCTGGTTCTGATCCACTACAGATCGAGAAACCTAACCCAGGCTTGGTAATCAAACCGCCTGCTAAAGGTATACTTCGAAAGTCAGCTTTCAATCCGCATGCGAGAGCTGCTCAGAATTATAACATTGTTGAAGACTTAGGTATTTCCCCTTCAGCAATGTCGGCTTTGGAGGTGCTGCAATCATGCCCAACACAGCATAAATTACTATTGTCGGCTATAGGAGCTGTTGATATTCAATATTCGAACCTTGTAATCTTCGATTTAGAAAATAGTACACCTTGCCTACCTCATCAAATGGCTTTCCAGATTCCAGTGTCAGTCAAAAACAAACCTTGCTTTAGGACTGTAATTGATGAGGGAGCTTCTATGTGTATTATGTCGATCTAGTGTTGGAGATTGCTTGGTTCTCCTACACTCAATCAATCCCCGACAATTCTAAAGGCTTTTGATGGCCGTGGGTTCCATCCTTTTGGCATTCTACAGGATTTACCTATAGGGGTTGAAGGCAAAATTGTTAATCTAGATGTGGAAGTGGTTGATTCCCCTCTAAATTACAACCTTCTCTTGGGTCGCAGCTGGTCTTATGCTATGACTGTTGTTGTTTCATCGGTCTCTCAGCTTATCAAGTTTCCTCATAATGGAAAGATCATTACAATAGACCAGCAGACTTACTTTTCATCCAACCCAACCTCTTTTGAAAGTATTCAGCATGTCGATAAAACAACTACCCCTTACAAGGATGTTGGGGTAGGATTGATTAAAGATTTTGGTTCACTAGTAACTTTTTCCTTTCCTCCTCCTAACGTATTGCTTTCTACTACAACTATTCATATGATTTCATCGAACACTATTGCTTTTGATGATCCTTGGATCGTACCTTCAGAATCTGAGGTGGATTCATTCAGTGATACGATGCCTTTGAGTCCCTATGAAATTGCATATCAGGCTGTACAGTCGTTTTCTAACCCTTGTTCAACCGAAATCGATCTAATGAATGTGGTCTATGGAGAATCACTTTCAATATCAACCTCAGCTTCAACAACTTTTTCTGAGCCTGTTCATACGGATGAGCAGATTCATGAACTTTTGTTTGTTTATGATTTACCATGGGAAGATCTTCATCATCGATATTTGTTCTTACCTGAGTTTGATCATTTTGAAAATGATTTTTCATCTATTTTACTACTGATTATGTCAAAGAACCACAAAATCCATTGCAACATCCTGATTCTAAGTTAAATTTTGGAAATATCTCTTGAACAATTCCTATTGACATTTCAGTTAAACCTGGAATTATTGAAAACATTCATATAGGTGCTTCATGTACGGACAATGAACTCCAAAGTTATAAAGCCCTATTTCAAGAATTCCACGACGTGTTTGCCTGGTCATATGAAGAAATTCCAAGAATCGATCCATCAATTGTTGTCCATGAAATTAAAACTTACCCGGATGCTAAACCTGTCCGGCAACGTTTGCGTCAGATACATCCGCGAAAAGTTGCTGCTATTAAAGCTGAAGTTGAAAAATTACTTCGAGCAGGTTTCATTTATCCAATTCCCTTAACGGATTGGGTATCGAATATTGTTCCTGTTACTAGAAAGCAAGGAACGTTAAGAATATGTATCGATTATAGGGATATTAATCGAGTTTGTCCTAAAGACAATTACCCAACCCCCTATATCGATCAAATCATTGATGATTGTGCCGGTAGTGAAATATTATCCTTTATGGATGGTTTTTCCGGTTATAATCAAATCAACATACTCCCTGCTGATCAACCAAAAATGACTTTCATTTGTCCATGGGGGACATTTTCTTATTGCAAATTACCTTTTGGATTGAAGAACGCTGGAGCAACTTTTCAAAGAGCTATGTCTTACGCATTTCATGACATCAAGCACATTGTGCAGCCTTATCTCGATGATTTACCTGCCCATTCATTATGTAGAGACGATCATCTCACTCATTTACGAGCAATCTTTATGAGATGTAGGCATTATCGAATTAGGCTGAATCCACACAAATGTGTTTTCTGTATAGAAACGAGTCATTTAATGGGATTTGTTGTTTCAAAAGCCAACATTCATGTTGATCTCTCGAAGGTTGAAGCTATTGTCAAATTGCCTCCTCCTTCGACCCTTCACCCACTCCATAGTTTGCAAGGGAAAGCAAACTTTTTACGTCGTTTCATTCCTAACTACGCCGAGATAACAAAGGGTTTTACCAGGTTGTTGAAACAAAATACTCCATTCTTTTGGGATGAGATAGCTGACAAATCTTTTGATGCACTTAGACACGCGTTGAACCATGCACCGTTATTGCATCCTCCCAACTACAACCAGGATTACTTCTTGTACCTCGTCGCTTCTCATTCCACCATTGGGATGGTTCTAGTTCAGGAAGATGAATTCAACAGTGAACATGTGATTTACTATCTTAGTCGAACTCTGAATCCGACTGAGCTTAAATATTCGCATGTGGAGAAATTGGCCTTGGCAGCTGTTCAAGCTGTCCAAAGATTTCGTCATTACATCTTACTATGCAAAACTACCGTAATTTCTGACTGTAACCCTATGATCTATATTTTGACCAAAGAATTGCTAGGGGGAAAGTATTCCAAATGGATAGTTATCCTGTAGGAATTTGACTTGGAATTTGAAAAATTCAAGGCAAAGAAATCTTTAGTATTTGCGGAATTGATGCGTGATTTCCCACGCGCTGATACTGAAACTGTGGTGGAAGAGCCCATTGCGGACGAATCCTTATTTCTTATCAGTACTCTTGATCCATGGTATGGATATATCATAGTTTATCTCCAAACCCAATCTTTTCGGCCTGAAATTTCACAATTTCAGTGACGAAAAATACGTTTCCAATCCCAACAATACAATATCATTAGAGATACACTCTATCGTCGTGGGGGCGGATTCTGTTTTCCAACGTTGTTTAACTCATGAAGAAGCTGAAAAGGTTCTAAATGACTCACTCTGGATCATATGGCAGTCATATGTCTGGGTATGCCACAGCCCAAAAGATATTGCGCGCTGGTTATTTCTGGCTGTCTTTATTTAAAGATTGTATCTATGTAGTCCGGAAATGCCACAATTGTCAATTTTTTTATCGTAAGATGCGTGATCCACCTGCTCCTCTCCACCCTATAATTGTCGTCTATCCTTTTTCAAAGTGGGGTATCGACTTTATTACATGTAACCCTCACTTGGCCGGGGGGCATGCGTATATCATCCTTGCGGTAGATTATTTTACTAAGTGGGATGAGGCGATGCCTACATTTTTGGTAGACCGCAAAACTACTACAATTTTCGTTTTCAATCATATAATTACTAGATTCGGTGTTCCTCAAGCGATTATTACTGATCATTGGAGTCATTTTCGAAACATCATGATGACTGAAATAACAGATCAACTTGGCCTGCGTCACGATAGTTCTACTCCATATTACCCACAGGCTAATGGTCTGGTTGAAGCCATCAACAAAGTTCTAGTCATTATGAGCTGACGAATCATTGGTATTCATAGATCGAATTGGCATAACATGTTATTTTCAGCACTTTGGGCGTATCGAACCTCAGTAAAAACATCAAATGGTTTCACTCCTTTTCAACTGGTTTACGGTTTGGAAGCTGTGTTGCCCATTGAATGTGAAATTTCGTCATTGCAAATAGCCATAGAATGACTCCCAGCCACTTCCGAATAGGAGAAACGTTTGTTGTACTTAGCTCAACTAGATGAGAATTGACATGATGCTACATTAGCAATCGAAACTCATGCCAAACAAATAAAAGCTCAGTATGATCAAAATGTTACATCTCGTAATTTTTTGGAAGAAGACCTAGTCTTACTATACGATCAAGCAAACGATAAGCTAGGGGCTAGGAAATTTGTACCTATGTGGCATGGTCCTTATGTTGTTAAGCGAAATCTGGCAAAAGGGGCCTATGAATTGGTAGATTTTGACGGTGTCTCTTTGGATAAACCCAGAAATGGTCTTTATCTGAAGAGATATTGTGCTTAAATTTGGGTGTGGAGATTTTTTTAGATTAGTTTCTTTCTAGCTGGTGTGTTTTATATTAGAAAAGTGTGCCTAGTTTAGAAGAGTGTTTTTATCATTATTTCTACTTATCTTGATTTTACTCTTGATATTGCAGATGTCGACGTCTCTTCAAACATACGTTGGTTTCGCTGATGGTGCTTGTCGTAATACACGGAACATTTCTTCCGCAGCTTGGGTTATCTATTCACCCTCTGATGAGTTGGTATCTATGCATGGGGTAAGCCTTGGTCAAACAACGAACAACATTGCAAAGTATAGTGCAGTGATTGAGTTATTATTTGAATCCATCTCATTCGGGATTCGTAGTTTGATTGTTAGGTTAGATTCTGAACTTGTTGTATTGCAGCTTAATAGAATTTATGCCATTAGAAATCCAGTGTTATTAAGATTATTTTTGAGAGTTCGTCTCTTGGAACGTGAATTTGACTACATTGCATATCAACATATTCCAAGATGTTTAAATACATTAGCAGATGCAACTGCTTCTCGAATGTTAAATAGACATTTGCAATAATCAAACAGTAAATTTAAAAACATTCCATAACATGTTATACAAGATAGCCAGTAATAGTGATATAGCATAGCATAGAAGTGTGTCAAAAATATACATCGTCTTCAATCATAGGTTGAAAAACACCTTATGATCGGAAAAAATGATAGTACAGAAAGCAAAAATGTCGTATGAGTCTACAAAGGCGATCATCCTATCACTGGTGATGATCACGATAAGAAACCACTGCTCGGGCCACCCTACAAAGGAACCTCCTGAAAGGTCCTGGGACCCCAATCACATAGCGTTGTAACCTAAGTGAAATATCATCTATGCTAGTCTTTGGAATATCCGCTGTCAAATGCTCTAGATGATTTTCCAATTCGGCCAGGGTCTCTATAGATTCGTCCCGTGGGGCTAGTATTGCTGCAGTTGGGTGTCTCCTCTCATAGGGCTAGAGAGTGGCTGGTCGCCGTGGACCCACATCTGCATTTGAAACTTTTTATTATCAGTTTTGGACGATTTAAAAAAAAAAAAAAAAAAAAAAAAAAAAAAAAAAAAAAAATAGTTAAAACTTAGAAAATGTTGAGAATGATTTTACCTGAATCATCCCACTGCTCTCCTGGTGGAAGATTCATGTTCGGGTCACCACGATAATCCATCCTAGCATATGGAAAATCTTGAATCATGAAAAGTTGGTTCTCCAACCAACGAAAATACTCAGGCGGAAATCAAACAACCTCTGAACCCTCCTCAGGATGACGGGCCAAAATTGCAACCCAACGCATTAGCTTAGGCTCTCGGGGAAGTCCAACTCCAACGGAAAGCTGTTGTGGTACCAACATTGGGACCCTCTCTAGACCAAAGCTCACAACTAGGAAACCATATCCAAATTTTTTTAGTTGTCCGTTCTTTGCTCTAGTTAGTTGGCCTTTTACATTCGCTAACACAGCTTCGCACCAATTGAAGATGGTGCCTTGATAACAGTCTATTGCCATTCGCATTTGGGATCCGGTAGCTACATGTAGTGCTACGCTTCCGTAGAGTCTGGTGACAGTAAATGCAATCACTTTAAGTTCAGGACGGGAGATAGTTTTGATATCGATCCCTTTGTCTTTTGTTTGGTCATTACAAAACTCTAGTCGAAGACTATCGACAGACTGGCCACCTGGCCTAGTCTCGAAAAGAGATAATAGTTCACCTCTCTTGGGCAAACTAGTCAAGAAATAAATGTCCTCTAGCTTGATCTCAAGTCAGTCCTGTATGTTCCACCTGTCTACTAGCCATTGCAAAAAGTATACTTGGGCCCTCATGCCAGGTATGGCCCAGAATTTAAACAGTCTGCATGCTCTCAATGCATCCAATGAGGGTTAATGATTTATTGTGGCAAGGTCCACATCCTCGTGCTCGTGTTCCCACCAAATAAGCATTTTTTATGTCCTACATTGCAAAAAAAGACGTATTAGAACAATTTAGTTCGAGAATTTTTGGGCGGAAATGGAGAAATTTTAAATTTTAAAACCTATTTCGCGGGGTCCACACCCGCTAGTTAGGGACAGTGCGTAGGTCCACACTCTTCCTGAGAAACAGGTGCGGAACTCTGGCTCTTTCCCTTGTAGAAAAAAGTCGGGGTCCGCAGGTTCCGCATGTTGTGCCTGCGGACCCCCGCGAGCGGTTTTCTAAACTAATTTTTCCCTAAAAAATCAAAATGGAAGCCTAAAAACGAAATGCAAATGGTTGAAATGCAAGATAAAGATGATGTGGATTACCTGGAGCTGATGGTTTTCGATTCCAATGGATGGATTTTCTGCAATCTTCGCAGGAGGTTTCTTACCCAAAAGCTCTCTTTTCTCACTCTGAAGTCGAATGGTAAAAATGAATTTACAAAAGCCCTTTTTATAGCTTTTTTGAATAAATGAATTTTTAATTTGTTTATTTTTCACTTTAAAAATGTAACTTTTTGATGCATTTTTATTTATTTTAAACAGGTATGAGTAATGTTTGAGTTTTTTTGCAGAATATTGGATTTTTCAGGAGAAATTGAATTTTCAACAAAAAACATTGGAGTCCTCTTTAAGCTCTTTTCTGACTTGTAAAATATGAAAAGATTTCCAAGTTTTTCTTTTTAAGTTCGTTAAAACAGAATTAAAAGGATGGTCCACTTACAGCTCTTTTATGACTGCATAAACATGAAAAGGTTGCTGGATTTTTGTTGTTTCAAGTTCGATGTTGGTAATAAAACGACGTGTCTTTGATCGCTTTTTTACTTTTTCATATCAAGTGGTTCTCTCAAGTATTATTTTATACTTTTTCGGGCTTGGGGGACACAAATTTACGAAAAAGGACATCCATGGAGTTTTCTTAAGTTTTTCTTCTGACTCCCTAAAATTGCAAAACGCTGAGTTTCTCCTATACTGGACTCGTTAAAATTTAATAGTAAAGGACCTATTCAATTTTAAACAGGAACGAACCACTCCTTCTTAGGGTTCGAATTTTAAACTAAGTTGGAATCATCCGAAGTATGAGCTTATAACCAAGCAAATGTTATCCTCCTAAATCTTGTCAAAAATAAAGAGGTACTTGCCAAAAATGGTGGGGGAAAAGAGAGGAAAATGAACCTGTTTGTTATACTTTTTGTTTTAGAAAGCATTTAACCACTCTTGAACACGACATTTTTTGTTCACCTGGGTTGGGAAATCCTTTTCCTAACAGTTAATCAAACCATATTGAAAGTCTTCAGCCGGTTTTTGGGTATTATCTTTGGGTCAATTGTCACCAAACCATCTGCAGTGTCGTTATGTGTTCAAGAGGTCAATTCAAATAAACCATTCATCTGCAAAATATCTGTCATCCATTTTGACCATCCCAGAGTTAGTCCTTGCCAAATATGTTTCTTCAAACTTGATCTATGATTTCGTGTTGTGGGCTTGCCTATGACGGATCGCTTTCTATTGACTTCAGCTCATTATCTAGAAAGATGATCTAGAAATAGTCAGTACCTTGGGATCTGCATGCCTCAATGGCAGGTTTCTTGCCTTCGATGACAGGTTGCATCATTGACCTTCGATCAAAGGATTCTGTGACATGTTTGACATCAACTCATCTATTCACATTTCATGGATTGTACTGAGTACTTTGAGAGCCATTGACATTACTGGTGGTTTCTCTCACACCTGTTAACAGTTCACATCATTGACTGGTAATCAAGTGGTTTCTACCATGTTCGACTTTTACACATTCATTCACATGGATAGAATCGTACTACAGGAAGCAGAAATCAAGACCCTGGATCTAGTTTTCGCCATCCAAGTTGCGAGGAATTTTGTTATTCATTATACAGTGGAATATTCATAAACAGATGGCTACGCCCATACTGTGTCTACATATGTCTATACTTGTGATGTATTATGAAATCGTTCCTGTATCAGAGCAGTTTAGTTAGTTTTCTAGTCAGTTTTGATCTGAGTATGGAATGCCTACCTCAGCGATGATATGTTCACATATATATATTTTGTATTGAATGTTTTTACAGGTTCCGACCAGGGTGTCCACAGGATGATCCTTGAAATGATAAAGTACTTCACTCTTCTTAGATAACAAATGTTATCCTCATCTATTACAGACTTCACATTTAGGGGGCAATCTATTGCACAAAATATTGTCACCATGACATTCTGCAATCTGTGTGAGTCTATCACCACTCATACTTTCCTCCTTTGCAAGTCTTAAACCTCAGTTCTTCATGTCAAGCCTTGAAAATAAGAGAAAGCCCTTAAAAGTCTCTAAAACTCTAGTTCCACACTTTCTCTTAGCATTACCTATGGTCCCGCACCTACTGGTCATGTCCCTTGCGTACCTGACCGCTCTGTCTCTGTGTAATGGGTGCGGACCCCTGTAAAAGTAAAAAAGGTGCAAGTACATTCTTAAAAACTCATTTTGAGTCATTTCTGGAAGCTTCTAGAAGGAATCTTGAGGTGGCAAGTTCACTCCTTTAAGGTTCATGCATCCCATACCTTAAGGAGCTAACCCCTTGATGTGAGGAGCTTATCCCTTTGAAGGAGGACTCTATCCCTTCATAGGTCGACCTGTAACCTCCTTCCTTTACACTATAAAATGAAGCATTGGGCTAGTTACTGAGGAGGTTGAAAGCTAAAGATTTTTGAGGTGAAATGCTACTGGAACTTAGTCTTCCTAATTGAGCTTAAGTGAGGAAAGATTACATACCTTGTTGATCTCATTTGGAAGAGTGTGAGGCTTGTCAAAGTAGAGGAGATTCTTGTTTCGGACCCTGGGAGGAGCTTGTACAACATCAAGGCACCAAAGGTTGTAAAGTTCTTCTATTTTCAAAGTTAATACAATCAAGTTTATTTTTCTCAATAAGCTGTGTTTTATGGTTTATTTCATGGATTCCTTGATCACCATGATGAATATGATTTATTATATTAGCTATGCAGGTGTTATTTGATGTGTGCTTGTTTTTGATTGCAGGTTCTCAAAAGGAAACTCTTTTGGACGGTCGAAGCGTGGCTGCCACAAACTAGCGTTGGACTTAAGGTAGGGTCTAAAACACCTCTTAGTTTTTATTAATGAATCACAATATATTTAGAGAAAGGTAGATTTGCTTGTCCTTCTTGTTTCTAGATATCTGTTGATACTAGGGAGATCAGTCTTGTCCGCAAGAACAATTTATCCGGCCGACAGCTACTCCTTGTTCTTCCAGCTCATACCTGTTTCTTGAATTTAGAAATTTGATTATGCTATTGGCTATTGTTGGCATGTCTCCCAACTCTTCATTTGTAGTTGAAATAACTTCTTTAGCTTTCTCAACTAATTCTTTATGTTTAAAGATAATTTGGATGCTGGGACAAATTTCATTCATACTTTTGATTATGTTATTCCAAATAATCTCCTTAACTCTTCCTAGAGTGTTCCTAATAGATGATTCTTTCTTTTATTTTTGCAACCTTTCAATTAAGGTCCTTTCCCTCTGCATCTCTACTGAGTGTTCACTTTCAACGCTTTTTATTTGGTCTTGTAGAACATTAACTTGGGTTTCTAATCTTTTAATCTCCCCAGTCTGAAGATTCATGCCCTCCATGGATCTGTCTAGCTGTTCTATACTGCTTCCTGTCCTTGTAGTAACAGTTTCTGGTGTGGCTGTAGGAAGAGCTAAGAGAAGAAGATCTTCCATAGTAGTGTTGGCCATCTGTGTTGCCTTATCTCTTTCTTGTATCATTTTCTCCATCTCTTCTTCCATTTGTTTAATTTGGAGGGATTTTTCTATTATTAACTTCCTCATTTCAGCCTTCTAACTCTCTGTTTCCTCTATCTATTTGGTCAAGGGATCATGTGTCGTAGGCATTTTGAGATGCTTCTTCAAAGCTGCTATATCCAACTCCTTTTTCTTGATTACTTCTTCTGCTACTTTTACATCTGAAGGATCATACCCAATTCTCACCACTAAGTATTCCAACGACTTAATTTTGTTGTCTTTGACTAAGATGAAATCTTTTCCATCTTTAGTTGAGATTGAGAATTTGACAAGGCCACCTACATTTCAAAGAAACTCATGGATGTACTGGTTAGAGTAGAGGAAATTGTTTCACCTATTTGTTTGTGCATTTCCAGCTGATCAATAGGATGAATGTTCTTGACATCAAATTCAAAAGAAGTTTGTTTGTAATCGGTTGGAGTTTAATGTTTTTCTCTCTGTGCCTCCAAGAATGCCATATGAATTTTTCCCTTTTCTGAATCAAAGGCTGAGAGAAGTTTGCCTTGAGAAGTTGCATTTCAAAAATTGAGCATAAGTGCTATTTTTCAACATCTCATTCCTGATATTTATCTCTCTAAAGGTGTCCAAGATGTTCTCCTCCTTTTCTCCAGGTACATTTGTAGATGAGGAAACTTGAAGAGACTATTGCCTTTCTGAAATTGGAGTGTCAGGAAAAGATTGACCTCCAATTAGGGATGAATCCGGAATGTCAATGAGATTGATGACTGTTTGTTCTGGTGATTCTTTTCCTATGTCCATGTGTCTCATGGCCCTTTTTCTAAATTTTAGTTTGAATTCAGTCTCTGATGACTGATCCTCTCTTGGTCTTTTCCCTGTTGCTCCCTTTTCTTGTCCCTTTCCTTTTTCTGACCTATCTTCTGTTCTTTTCCTTTCCTACTATCTTGGGGTTTGTACACTTGAGGAAGAGATTACTTGTTCCTCAACCTCTTGTAGTGTATCAGGCATCCACTCAATCTGGTTCATGTATTTTTCAATTTCAGGACTTTGAATGTGAATATAGGCTATTGGCTTGTTCTCCACCCTTTTCTTGGAAATGATGCCCCATGGATCATAGGACCATGTAAAAATGTGGGTGAATTTCATTTCCTTCAATCTCTTATATGCCTCTTCCCCTGCTTCTCTACTCTTACAAATGAAAGGACCAATCTGGGATTTGATCCTAAATTGTGACTTTTTCTTGGCTGCTACAAAATGCACTTCACCTACATTAATCATTTGTTTCATGTATTCAAGTGCAAATATCCTCACGGGGAGGAAATTTGGTAGCTTATAAGGATCCAAATCACAACCATATGTTCTTAATTCAGTGTAATTTTGGTACAAGTACCAATCACCTATTCTTGCTTGGTTTGTTAACTGCATAATCCTTCTAATTTCTTCAGTGATTCTGGGTTCTGCAGTCCCACTGAGGAGACTCATTGCTGGATGAAGAAAAATTGCTACAAATGTCTTGTAGCTGAAGTCCTTTTGGTCCTTCATCACTAATGTTGTCTAGAAAATAATAGATTTGGGTTCACCTTCCTCATTCAACTTGCCCATTGAAAACTGGAACCTATCTGCATGAAAATAAACAAACATATGTACTAAAACTGAGGAGTATTGAAACACTTCCTATATGAAGAAATTGAAAAATTGCTCATGGATAACATCTACTAGAAATTGACTGAAATTGAAAAGGACAGAGGGCTTGGATTCTGTTGATAAAATAGACAGAAAACCTATGATAACTTCATCAAGCCACTAATCTGAATAATAGCCAAGTAAATAAGAAAGAATAGTGACAATGTGCCTGGTTCTGTCAAGGAAAACAAAGGAGGAGTAAGGAGGATTCTTGTTTGGCAAAGGTGTTTGCTCAGTCATGAAGAGTTCTAAGGTTTTAGCTCTCTTAGAAAAATCTAGTTTCTGATACATTTCAGTGAGAATCTCATGGGAAAAGGGAGTAGTTACTTCAATAACAGGAGCCTACATCATCTGCATAATAGACTTGGCATCTATAGTAAACAATATATGTCTTGTTGGGGCCATCACTGCCCTTTGCTGTGGATTGTAACATGAGTGGCATTTTGTAAATAATTATGGGCAAGTATGGGTTTTAGGGAAGATATAGAAAGGTAAATTAGTGTCCCATAGGCCTATGTCATCCACTTCATCGACAAATTTATCCTCCCACTAGCAGTAGATGTCAAATAAATCAAACTCTGAGAGTGTTTCATGTATCTTAAAATCCCTGTCTGCAAGTGGTATGTGATCCAAATCCAATGCCGGGTGCACCATTGGATTAAACAACTCCTGTTCCTTTTTCTTTGGTGCCATGGTTGTCTTCTGTAAAACCTTTGAAAACTGAACTGTGTTGAATTTGTAACAGAAGGGGATAAGAAGAAATGGGAATTCAGAGAAGGAGAAAGAAAAGGAATAAACTGGAAGCGGGGTTCAAGAAAGGGAATGTATGATCACTGCAAAAAAATAGATCCTTCTGCAACTGTACCATTGTATGAGCATGCATATTGCTTTCACTGTGTATGCTTGGATGAATTTGAGTTATACCTGTGACTGAAGAGAGCATGTTAAAATTTGTAAATGGTGTGAAATGGTGCTTTTGTAGTTGTGGAGTGTTCCCATTGGATTGGCCTGATTTTGCGCGGGTCTATTGGCGAACGGTCCAGTCAATTCAATGTGCAACGACAGGAATGGAGGTGATAGGCGGATGGGGAAGGATGGCGTTGTGAGGTGGCAGGAGTGATAAACGGTCACAATGTGAGAGTGGTTTAGTTAAAGGCATAAACCACTTTTCGGGGGGGCCTGGGAGTGGTAATCAGAATGATAGGGGGGGTGCGAAATCTTGAGAGTACGACACGTCTGTGGTTTTAAACCATTGATTTCAGACCCTCCTAGATTAACTTTCGGAGGGTGAAGGGGGGCCAAAAAATCATGTGGGCCATCGAATCATATGGAGTAAGTGGATATTAGGTGAGAGATGCGGGTGGGTAAGGTTGGATGTGACAGGTAAGTGATTGATGGGGTAGGAAAATACATAGGGGGGCAGACTATAGGACATAGGGGTATAGAATAAGGTTAGGAAACATAACAAAAATCCCTTCCCCTTTTAATTTCTTTTCCCGACCTTAGGAAAAACATTGATATGTGTCACCACAAAAAGAAATTTTCAGGTCTTTTTCCCTTTGATTTTTTCTCAATTCTACCTACCCTTATTTTTCTAATCTAACATCTTTATTTTTGCTTTTACAGGTTGCATTTGGAATTGCAGACCCTTTCAATTTTTCTTTCATTTCTAACCTAATATATCACTTATTTCTCCCATTGGTCCAAGTTAAATAGTTGAACCAATTTTATTTCTACCTAGCCACTGATTTTCCAAGATTAAACTATTTGGAAAATCTTTATTTTCTACCATATCAACATAAATTGAAATTTGTTCAATCATGCTTAGACTGTATGATTTGAACAGCATTTGGGGTTTTCTTTTTCTTCTTATTTTTTCTCTTTTTCTCTTTTTCTTCTTTTTTTATATACCCTCTTTTCATTTATTGTCTTTTCTCTTTTTTTTGTGAAACCAATTGAATATTGAAATCTATGAATAATTTGAAATATGCAAACAATGAAATACTCAATCACCTTGAGATCCTATAAATTATAGGACCCTAACATTTTCGATGACTTTTCCTTTAGTGACTGTGGCTGCAATCTTTGTCTCATCGCCTGAGTCAGAACCGAAGTCTTGTTGTACAACAACATTTGTCTCTTGTTTCCCTTTATTGTTAAATTTCTTCAGTCTTAATTTGGGATGAAGCTTCCAGCAATGTGCTTCATCATGGCCCTCTTTGGAACAATTCTTGCACACTGGTTTCTCCCCTTCTTTCATATCATAAACACTTTTCTTGTGCTTTCCTTTAGATTTCTTTCCTTTTTCACCACCCTGGAATGGCTTATTCTTACCTTCTTCTTGTACATTTTTCCCTCTTTCTTCGAGGTGTGTAGCTTGAAAACAAACATTATCAAGATTCATGGGATTAAACATAAGAATGGTGTGTCGAAAGTAGCTATGCAAACCTCCTATATATTTCAGGGATGTATCTTGTGACTGCAAGACTACTCCTAGTATAAGATTTCTTCTCGTAAGCTCTTGAGTATACTCTTGCACATTTTGACCTTTTAACTGTCTAAACTTTTACCAATTCATGATAGCTTTTTTAATATGGGTTAAAGAATAGAATTTTCTTTTTATAGCAGCAATGAAATCAGACCAAGTAATAGATATCTTACCATTTTTTTTTTATCTCGTCTTGAGTCCTTACTTCCCACCAAATGAGTGTTGCACCCTCCATTCTCAATGAATCTAACTGAATTTTTATATCATATTCTTCAAGGTTCTGAATTCTATAATACACCTCCCACTGGGGAATCCAGTTATCCAGTTTTTCTGCATTAACTTCTCCATTGTACATAGGCAACTCGAATTTAACATCAAGCTTTAGAAAAGGTGATTTACCATTTCCTTTTACAGAATGATGATGAATATGAGTAAGAGTTGTATTAGTGGAAGAGTGTGAAGATGCTTGTGAAGTAGAAGATGAATAATATAATGGAGAGGGTGGAGGCTTGTCTCCATTCCCATTACCCCCTTTTATATTACCTCGTCCTGAAGAACCTTCTCCTATGGGAGGTTTCGAACTTTCTCCTTGTAATATGATATTCCTCTCTTCATGGAGGACCTTCACCATCTCTGTCATATCAAAGAAAGCCTTTATGAAAGTCTTCTCATCTTTTGTCATGTTTGTAGGTTCTCCTTCATGAGACATGATCTCTGGAGTCTCAACTGCAACTTGAAGTTGAACTATTGCTAGAGATTGTGGCAACCTTTCTCTTCTTCCCCTTGACCCAACTTCAGAGCTTCCAACCAGCTTTCCTTCACCTCTTTTGAATTTTGACCTTGTTAGCATGACACAAATCTAGCAAACAATATTCCTTCTTTGCACAAGAAAATCTAGTAAGCAAAAACGAGTGCTCTAATACCAACTTGATCTGAGATGGAGCAGATAGTAATGTTGTGCTAATCCCCTATTTAGAATAAATCCCAAGATTCTTATCATTTGTGTATCAAGTGCTTAAGGATTCACCATTTTTGCTAAATTAACTGATTCCCATGATATTTTCTTATGTAAATGTTATAAACAATTTAGCATAAAACATATGCTGAACAATAGAAAAATAACAGCAAAGAACATCAAAATACAACATTCAACACAGAGATTTGATGAGGATTTCACCCCTCCTAAGCTATGTCTCCTTGGTCCAACTTCCAATGCTTGGACCTCTATATTATGCTCAAAATTACAACAAAATTGTGTTTATAATGCTAAAAATGCCTCTAAAACCTGCCTCAATGAGTTCATAATAATACTCAAAAATGGCTATCTAGCCTCTTTTTGCATCCAATTTGGATAAGAACTGAATAATTTGTGACTTCTCCTAGTTCGCCCACTATTTGTTCCAAATATTGCTCCAAAACCGGCAGAAACCCACATTTCCACTCCAAAATATGCTAACCGAGCGAATATTTCGTTGTGCCGTAGGTCATAACCTGTCGGCCATATCACAAATCACAATCAGCAAAGTTTAGCGGGCTAAAGGTCTTGTAAACATGACAGGGATGTTGCGATTGTGATATCGGTGGACCTAACAGTATATTAAACTGCGGCTCATAACATCTCTCATCCAAGACTTATCATATTTTGCAATTGGCAGAGAACCAACAACAGTCTTAGGTGGGCTTGTGTTTACCTGTGATATGCGATTGAAATCCACGATCCATCACATGCAACCTGGTACCTACTGTTATCACTCAGGTTGTCCCTAAAGCTCCTTAAAGGGATACGGCCGAGGTAACCACAAACCAATCTTTGGACTACAGGTCCTAGCCTACCTGCAGTCAGAGAGGGCTCTCTCTTTATGATTTAGCTTTGTTGAAGATGATATTAGGCTAGCTAATGAGTTCAAGGGGGTTTTGTTTATGTTTGGTGGGAAGGAGGATGCTTTCAAGTAGAGAGGCAATGCATAGTATGATAAGTTCAAACCATTGGGCATGGAGTTATGGAGTGAGACTGCTGGTGCATTTTCTTGGTCACAAGAGGAATGAGGAGCAAGGTAGCTTCTCATGAAACAATATTCAAGCTAAAAGAGATGGATTGGAGGCTAAGGAATGAGAGGCAACAAAGAGTCTCTCAATCTCGTTAGCAGAGGGGAGATGAATGAACTCTATCTAGGAGCAGCTAAGAATTCTTAGACAACAGTCATTCATATGTGAAATAGGTCCAACATGAGCCTGAAAGGAATTCATATTTATACCTAAATCAAGAAGAAAACATTAAGAAGCCACAGAAACTGAGCATAGAGTGCAGTCAAGCAAATTCTAAGCCAATCTTTTGTTCTGTGACTTAAGCATGTATGAAATTGAGATAACAGAGGTGAGAGACACTTATTGATCCATATAGCAGCACATGAATTCCATCATCCACTCTTCAACCATTAACAACACATCAAACAGTCCATCCTCCAAGCTTTTAGCAGTCTTTGATTAAAGAAATTATATCAGATACAGAGCGAGTCTCTAGAGGAGTCATACAACCAACCAACCCTTAAAACTGTGCAGAGGGTGGTATATAAAGAAAAATAGCTACAGACTTCCCTTGAACAGCTGTCAAGGGGAAAAAATATCTCAAAAATATCTCTGAAAATAGATCAAAAGAGATCTGTGTAGTCAATGTCATTGATCCTAATCTATGCTGGAAATAAATGCATGAAATAACTTAAAACGGCTGCGCATGAGGGAGCAGCCTTATCAAAATGGTTCTTTAGGGCTGCACATGGTCCTGCAGCTTCAAAAATGGACTGAAAGAGTGCCTTGAGCCACGTGCTGTCCTCTGCGTGATAACTGCGCAATTAAGGAAGCAGCGCTGCTCCAAAATGTGACTGGGACCATTGCACTTCTCATAAATCTGCATTGAAATCCTTTAATCTGCTTTCAAGTGGTCTTGTTGCCTTAAACGGCAAAAACTGCAAGTTGGTGAGCCATTACAGCTCAATGACGCTTTGCTATAACTACTGGGGCCTTTCTGCCTTCATCTACTTTGAACCGCAATACTGATACTGTCTGTCGCTTTCCCGATACCCTTTGACATGCACTTGAGCCTTCTCTTTCCTCTGATACACTTTACGCTGTCAAATCGCCCCTTTTCTGCCCTTTAATGCAAAATTAACTGCTGCAAAGGTTCCCGTGGCCTTTGGAATGCTATCGGCGCTCTGGCCGATCAAAACTAGCTTTAAACTTTGAAAAATGGTGCAAACAGGAGGAAAAAGTGTTGCCGACTGTGCCGAGGCCGATACTGGCCCCCTGGAGCAAAAACAGGGTTTGGAGCGATCTCAAAATGGTTAAGGAAACCATCATTTCCTTTATACCTGGGCGGGCACGGGCGCCGCACAGAAAACATTTAAATGGCCCTTTTATTATAAACAGGCGGAATGCCATAAAAACATGAATTTTCATTGAAAAATGGCCAAATAGCGACACTGTTCATTGAATTAAATCGTGGCCATTGGATCCGGCGTGGGCCGATCCAACGGCCAAGATCTTATCGCAATATCGGCGTCAGGAGGACCAGGGGGTGGCACATAAACAATCGCCGAAACTGCGCGGACCCGATATGCTATAGGCCCTTCCTTTTATTTGGAATCGCGTCCGGCCCATCGGCGATGTCATATCGGCGGATTTACAAAAATTTGGTTTGCGGACCCGAAATGCTAATATACCATGCTTTATTGTTATTTCGGCTCCGCCATATCGGGAGCCTTCCCTTTCGCTGTGCAACGGGCTCCTTTCGGACCCGAAAACTTTTACAAACCCGCCCTGATAAAATTTCGGCTCCGCTGGTCGGAGCCAAACATAAGGGGTGGCCGCCGATCAAACATGGGCCGTTGATTTGGGAGGGCGATCCGACGGCCGGCGCTAAGTCGGAAGTTCGCTATCGGCGGGGACATGGGGGCTGCCACATAGAAACGCCGAAAACCCATCGAACCCGAAATATATTTATGCCGCGCTTTATTACTTTTCGGCTCCGCTGGTCGGAGCCATATGGGAGCGATGCGATTACATATGGGCCATTGATCTAGGGCCCAAAAATGGATGGCTGTGATTATTTCGGGACTTCAACAATCGGCGGGGTGGAGGGCACAGCCTTTACACATTGCGATCGCTAAAACGCCGAGGGCCGTTTGATTTGGGTGGAAAGATGGACGGCTTAGATTTGGTCGGCACTTTCGCTGTCGGAGCCATTATTTGCACAAAAATGCAAGGCAAATGAATTCGGAGGGGTATTCTTTATGCTTTTGAATGGTTTATAAGCCATCGGAAGGGGTCCAATGGCCCAAAAGGAGGAATTCTCATGCGTTGAAGGTTTTAACATGGTTTTTGCATGGTTTGGTACTCTTATGCCTCGGAAGGAGTCCAAAGGCACTTAGGAGGAAAGTGATGAGGTATTGGGAGGGCTTAGTGGCCAAAGAGGGTTTCATGCCTTCTAAAGGCAAACCAAGGTCAAAGGGGTGATTTTTCAAACATGTGAAGGAGAATTGTGCAAAGGAATGAGTCCTTATGCACTTGGAAGATAGTTAGGGGGAGAAATGAGGATTCTTGCTGAGTTTCAGATAAACTTAGCAATTTCCAATGATGTATATGGTTATTTTTCAACCAGGGGGAGGGATAAATATATAGGGGAATTATATACATAGTTTTAGTAGGGGAAGGGGAAATAGATAGGGAGCTACATAGTAAAGTTAATAGTTAACATGACAAATGATCAGAGAGCGCTAAGTATGCAGATCTTAGGCTATTATGGGGGAAAATGATTCATAGAAGCTGTATGGACATTACTTGAGTGAAGCAGATCTTCACCAAGGTAAATGATATGGAGAATGATGAAACTAAGAGGTACCAATCAGATCTTGACCTATTTTAGGGAAGGTAGTGAGTGATTTGGGGGAGAGGAGGAAGGGGGAAGTTAGACATGCATTTCTTGAAGTCCTCCAACTAAAAAACCGCCTTCAACTTGTGATATGATAGATATAACACTTGACAATATGAAATGGATCACAAGCCATGATTCTGCAACCACAAAGCTACCTACCCGACCTACTCACCTAACATTTTCTCTTCTTTTTGGTTTGGGTGCACTTGAACTAGCATACCCAGCTTTTCACTCTTTCTTCTTGCTGTGCTCCTATCTACTTCTACACTTATTTCAGCTAGGGGCTCAGATTAAACTGTTGAGCACCCTTGTTTCTCTACCTATCTACAAATCTGCCAAGATTAAGCTGTTTGGACAGATATTATTCTCTATATTCTACAACAAGAAATTGAAGCCTAGGGAGGCCAAGATTAAGTTGTTTGGCCTACCCTTAACTGAAAACTGATCAAAATGGATTACTTATCAAAACTGGAACAAAGCAGTGGCATTAAAACTAGCACACCTTCATGGATACTTCTCTGGTCATCTGTAGCAAATATGGAGCATTGTAGCATGCATAGTACGACATATTTGGCATGTAAAAATGTCGATCATGAAAGATGATTAACCTGCTGTAGCAGGAGGCTAACAGTGGCTCCACTTGGGGATGGCTTTTCCTTGTGAAAAGCCAAGAACAGCAGGTCAGACTGCCTTGATCTTCTGTAGTTGTTGCGCATTGAAAACTTCTTCTGTGCTAACTGCTAAATGACTGGAACGTTGAGATCTGAACAACACTCTCCTTCAACTGAAATATTGTGAAAAATAAAGCATCGCCTGCTTTATTCAGCGTGCTTGATATTGCATCCACTTTTGTTTGAGAACTGCATTTTTGAAGTAAACACAAAAAGGGAACCAACTGGAGCAACTCCTCTTAATTTTGTCTTTGAACAGGTTGTAGATGTAACACTAAAAGCAAACGTTCCTCTGTTTTGATACTACTGACTGAAGATCTGGAAGCATGAATGCGGCATTTTTATTTGAACCCGCTGTTATAAATAACAGCGCTGCCCCTTTTACCATTGAGAGCATTTAAAGTATATCAAAACCTGCCTTGTGCACCCTTTGAAGTAAGTTCATAGCCGAGGGCAAAAATTTATGTGCTTCTCTTCGAACTTCACTTCAAAAGAACAGAGGCTTCGAATGTCACATTCCTTTGGGTCTTTTCTTCGGGACTGCGCTCTTTTCCCAAAATCAATACAAAGAGAGAGCTTTGGAATGGGGGACTTGCGCTGCTCTACCTCCATAACTTCGCTGCTTGGTTCCAAGCAATCAGATTGCTTACAAAAACATAAAAGAAAATGCTTATATGTACACGCATTAATATACAAATATATACATCAGAACCCTGTATCCCTTAGATCATTGGATCAAGGTAATGCTTCAGCATGTGGCCATTCACAGGGCCCTCTTCAGCTGCGCAGGCATCTAGAGTTTTGAGAAAATATGTATTGTTGCCTTGAATAGCGCTGATGACAAATGGGCCTTTCCACAGAAAGTCAAACTTGGCATGCTTTCCCTTGTCTTCTCGTCGTGAGTCCCACCTTAACACTTTATCGCCAATAAAGAAATCCTCAGCCTTAGTCCTCTTGTCAAACACCTTCTTCAGCCTTTCTTGTAACATTTGAGCTCTGTCATACACCTGCTCTCTGGTTTGCTGAAGATGAATGGTCTAATTGATCCTTCGTTGAATATCATTTGGTTCAGCTTGAACCTCCTGCAACAACTTGATAACAGGAATGCCTAAAGAAGATGGAAATCTGGCCTCCATGCCATATACTAGCTCATAAGGGCTCATCCCAATGGATCTCTTTGTTGAAAGTCTGTCTGCCCATAGGGCATTGGTGAGATTTTTGTGCCAGTTCTTCTTGTTTTCTTCTAAGGTCTTCTTGATAATACTGATCAGGCTCTTGTTAGATGACTCGGCTAAGCCATTACCTTGAGGGTAATATGCTGTGGAATGGCCCAAGGTGATATGAAATTTATGGCAAAAATTGATCATCTTTTTGGATTTGAAAGCAGCGGCATTGTCAGTGATGATCTTCTCAGGGCAGCCAAATCTAGAAAGGATATTGCACTCGAGGAATTGGATAATGATGGTGTCATTGGCTTGCCTACATGGGATGGCCTCAATCCACTTAGTGAAATAATCGGTGGCTGTTAAGATCCACTTATGCTGGCCTGAGGAAGAGGGATGGATTTCTCCAATGAAGTCAAGACCCCATTGTTGAAAAGGCTTCTCGGTTGAGATGGGTTTCAGAGGCAAGGGGAGCAGCTTTCTCTTGCCTTCAAAGATTTGGCAATTGTGGCATGAGGTGGCAAATTTCTTTATATCTGCAAACAAAGTGGGCCAATAGAAACCAGCCCTTAAAATTTTATTAGCAGTGGACTTCCAATATAGATGTCCTCCACAGTCCCCTACATGGAATTCTTTCATGACATTGTTGGTTTCATCCTCAATCAAGCAGTTCAGCAATATACCTTCATGATTTTTCCAAAATAATGCACCATCTAGGACACAAAATTTTGAAGCCTTCATTTTTAAAAATCTCTTCTTGGTTCTGGACAATCCTGGGGGAGCACACAGGTTTAACAATACAAAGCAAATATCAGCATACCATGGGGATTGCAAAAAGGTGTCACTGATCTGTGGAGTCGCCAGCTCCGGTTCATTGTCCAGCTGATTAATGTTTAAAGCCTGAAAGTTTCTTTCGGACATCAGTTTAGCTAAACCTTGTCCCTTTATCAGTTTGGTTGGTTTTATTTCAATGTCATATTCGAGAATGCTTGCAATCCACTTGCCTCTTTTGCCTTCTAATCTGTCTTGAGTCAGTATGTCTTTAACAGTAGCATGTGGGACATAGGCAGTCACGTGTGAATACAGTATGTACACTATAAAATCCTTGATGGCCTTGACAAGCGCGTAGGCCTATTTTTCCATTATTGGGTACTTTAAAGGGGCATCTCTTAAGGCTCGGCTGAAAAAGGCGATTGGCTTTTCAGCTCCCTACTCATCCTTTTGCAACAGGACAACGGCTATTGTGTGATCAGATGCAAATGAGAAAATGATAAAATCTTTGTCAAACTGTGGGCTTGTTAGAACAGGGGTTTGGGTTAAGGTTGTTTTGATACTGTTAAATGCTTGCTTGGCCTCTAGAGACCACTTTACCTTGGCATCCTTCTTGAGCATGTTGCTTAGCATTCTTATTAATTCGGCTAGATTTGGAATAAATCTTCTCAAAAAGTTGATTTTCCCAAGGAATGCTTGTAGCTCTTTTATGTTTCTGGGGTATGGAATTTGGAGGATGGCCTGTATTCTTTCAGGATCAATTCTGATCCCATCCTTTGATATGATGTGGCCAAGTAATTTGCCTTCTTCAAGGCCAAATAAGGATTTCTTTGGATTCAAGGAAATGCCATATTTCCTGCATGTCATGAAAATTTGCCTAAGATGTTCGAGGTGTTCTTCATTAGATTTGGAAAATGGGGTTAAGTCATCCAAGTAAACAACTAGAAAGTCATGTATTTCTTTTGCAAATGTGATATCCATTGCCCGTTGAAATGTAGCACCAGCGTTTTTAAGTCCAAATGGCATCTTTACATATTTAAATGTTCCCCACGGTGTGGTAAAAGCCATTTTGTCTTGGTCATCTGGGTGAAGAAGTATTTGGTTGAAACCTGAAAATCCATCTAGCAAAGAGATTCTAGAAGCTCCCACTACTCTCTGCAATATGTGGTCCATTTTGGGCAAAGGATAGTGCTCTTTCAAGGAGACTTGGTTTAAATTTCTGAGATCTACACAAAGTCTGATTTCACCTGTTTTTTTTCTTGTAGGAACCAGGTTGGACACCCACTCAGAAAATCTGATAGGTGCTATGATGCCTGCTTCATACATCCTCTTTACTTCTTTCTCAATCAGTGGGAGAAGGACAGGGTTTATTCTTCTCATCTTTTGTTTAAATGGTTTCTGATTCGGTTTCAAGGGAATCGTGTGTTGTATTACAGAGGTATCATAGGATTTTAAATCTTCATAGCTCCAAGCAAAGATATCTTGGAATTATTTGAACAAATCCACGTACTTGGGCTTTTGATCAGCTGGTAAATTTTTGGACAGTTTGATCATTTTCGGGTTCTCTGCTGTCCCAATGTTATGTTCTTCTATCTTAGTGTTTATGGGTTGCAATTTTGGTTTTCTGGGGACATCATTGGCGTCAAAGATGTCTTCTAGCGGGGTGAGGCCAGCAGGCAGAAAATTATCTTTCAGATCCATGACTTCGGCCTCTGCTTTATCTATTTTCTCCAAGTGCATTTGTTTCAGCTCTTCAACGTTAGCATTGTCAAAAACAGTTGGTCTCAGGATCTATTTGGCTGTTACAGCCAGATGATTTTCATTTAATGCTTGTTGTTGTGGGTCCGCCACGGTATCCTCATCGATGTTTAGGCCTGCAAATTCATGTTGTAAGGTAAGAAAATTGTTTATTTGAGCATCATCCTCGAATACTTACCAGTCTTTAATGTTATTCGGGACAGCAGGCCTATGTTTTATTTCAGCAGTGAAATGGTGATTTTCCTCAAAGGGAAGCTTGCATGTACCAGTGAAAGTGGCTAGGCTGTGAGCATGAATGTTATGATTCCTTGAAATCTTGGCAAGCTTGGATTCAGAGAATGCATTGAGTATATTAGTGGCAGCTGTCCTATAGGCCCTCATTCTATTGTCATTGGCAACAAATTTACCTTTCATTTGTTGGATTACTAGGTCGGAGTCACCTAGAATAGACACTTTTGCAGCTCCCAAAGCTTTTAGCAATTTAAGGCCTAAAAGGAGAGCCTCATACTCTGCCATGTTGTTGGTGCATCTGAAATTCAGTCTATATGCATGACCTTGTGCATGATTGTTATGAGAATTATGAATCCATACACCTGCCCCTGCCACTAACTTATTAACAGATCCATCAAACTCTAAATACCATGTGATTTCTTGCTTGTGGCTAGTCTCAAGAGTTTGAGTTATTTTAGGATTGGGCAGATTTGAAAATTCTGTTTGGGGAGGCTCTTGTAATGTGCTGGTTGCCTTGGCTGTTGTGACAATTTGTTGAGTATGTGCAACTGATTCTTGATTGATATGTGCTTGTTGTTCTAAATCCAAAGGCTTGTCATCAATTAGAGGGAAGCTATCATCATTAAACAAAATAGAAGAATCCATATCAGTATGGACTGAGTAGATGGGGAAATTTTGGGGCTTGTCCTTACTACTTACCATGTATTTCATGAGAGTTTCTCTATATAGTCTTTTTGGTTGCCCAAAGACTGATATAGTGGCGTAAGAGAGGTCTAATTGAAGGGATCCTTGGAGCTTTGCTCCCCAAGATCTTGATAGGAGCATCCCATACTTTGGAGGGATGTCAACAACTACAACATCCATGAGGATGGTCTTGTTGGGATATTGGACTAAGGAGACACACAAGTCTTTGATGAGGCCTAGACATTTCACTTGACTTGAGTCAAATGAGTATAAATCTTTGTAAGGTCTTGTAACATCAAGGTTCAGTTTTTCCATAACTGCTTTGGGCATAAGATTGTGCGATGCCCCTAAGTCAAACATTGCATTGTGCAAGATCTTGTCATGCATATGTAGGCTGACATAAAATGGTAGAACAGATCCATATGTTGATTTTTCATTAACTTCTGGACCAAACAGCAGTTCCAGGGCATCATCTAGAATATTAACATCATCCTTAACCTCTGGTATTTGCAGCGATTTTTGAATTTGCTGCCTATAAACATCATGCTTGGCAAGTTCAAAGAGGGGGATGGATACCTTTAATTTTCCTATTTCTGCCTCTAAATTAAATGGCTAATCCAATGGAGTCTTTGCGTTAAAAATGGCAGATTTCTCTTTTTCAATTGAAATTTTAGTGTTTTGCTCTTCTTTTCCATCGTTTGGGAGAGTTATTGCTTGCGTTTTTTCAATGATGGGAAGGCTTTTTGGAATACTAGGTGCATTTTCCTTTGAAGGAGAATGTGGCGAGGGCTGGTCAATAGAAGGTTGTTTTTGTCTTATGTCCCCTACGGCTATTTGTTGCGTGTTGGGGACAGTTTTATCAGCATTTTCTTCGATGGGAGCCTTACCTTTAATTCTGTTAGGTTGTTGTTTTTCTTTTGGTTTGATGGGCACGGGCACATCAACGGTTCTGGTTCTGAGTTTATATTGCTTGTTTAGCTCATAGACAGCTGGGTCATAGGCTTGTTGAGACTCGAAAGACTCTTGCGTTTGGACTTGCATCTGATGAAAATCATCACCGCCTTGGTCTTCTTTGGATAAGAAGACATGTTGATCATTCTTTAATCCCATAATATTTATGTGAGAGTCTTCCAAAGGATCATTTGAAGTGGAAGCCTCTGTGTAATTTTCCTGAAAAGGAGGTCTTATTTCACGGTCTGGGCTCGTTCTTCCAGCGTTTGGGCTTTGATTCCTTCTGAAGTTTGGGTGTCTTACGGTGTTGGACTGTTGTCCTTCCCATGATGATTTCCTCTCAACACTTTCTACTCTTTCTCCCAGCCTTTTCATGTTACTGATAATAGCATCAAGCTTTTGATCAAAGGGTGAAGGTTCTTCCTTAAAGGTAGTTCTTCTTTCAGCTCTAGCTCTGTTTCTCTTGGCAATTAAATTGGCTTCTACAGTCACAGCAACATTTTGTGCCTCTGCAAGGGTTCGTGGAGCCCTTTCTTTTAACTGATATGCCATATCAGGGTTGAAACCATCAGGAAATTTGTACAAGGCAAGATCAGGGGGAGGCCTCAAGTTCTGTGGTATGGCATTATATAAATTATTGAACCTTGCACAGTACTCCAAAATAGTCTCTTAAGGGCATCTTTTAATTGAATCATATTCTCCTAGTATGTGCAATGGGTCCTTCTTTTTCTCCCATCTATTGGTGAAGGCTAGGTAAAGCTCATCAGGAGTAGTTATGGAATTTGCACCAAGTGATCTGAACCAGGTTCTTACATCACCTGTTAAACTTTGAACAAAAATTCTCATTCTTATGCTATCATCATCTATTTCGTAGCTCTCAAAATAGTCTTGCATCTTCTTGGTATGCTGGATGGCTGTAGAAGAACCCATACTGTCAAAAAATGTGATTTTAGATTGGTAATCTTGAGGCAAAGCTGCAGCATTAGCAGGTAGCTGCAGGGGTGCATATCTATTAGCCATGTTGGCAGGGATAAGTGGAACAACAGGGATAACAGGGATTACAGGAGCAGCAGTAACAGCAACTGTGGAGGTGTTAGTATGTGTTATAGACATTTTTGTGCCTTACAGCATTGAGCATGAAATGTCAATAATCCAAGGGATCCAAAGTCCCTAAAGATGTTGTTACAACTCCTAAAGGAACAAGGTCAACCAATGACAGCTTCTCCCAGAAGTTCTCCACCAAAAACCACTCAGAACTAGTCAAATCAGGATCAATTCAGAAGCTCCACTAGCTGCCTGCGTTGCAAAGCACCCAAATGCACTGGCTAGGTGCGTTGCAATGCACTTGGATGCACTACCAGGGTGCGCTGAGCGGGAAATGACAAATGGCAAGCTCATTCAACGAGGTGGAAAGACCATGGAAGCTTCCAGAATCTTCTCCAATGACACTTGCCTCACTAAATTCGACCAAGTGATGAGTAAGAGGCTCTCAGTCTCCAAGTGGAAGCAAGAACTGACAGAGAGAAGCCACAAGTCAAAACATAAGCTGACTCATCCTCTCTGCTTACATCTATATATGGATCCCTCATCCCAGAGATCTAGGAGGCTGGAATTTTGTACTTTGCAGAGAATTGTTGTTGGTTTGAGATTGAGATTAGTACATTGGGTGATTTATGCTTTGTTGGAGGAGAGGAAGGGATTCCTTTGCTGGGAGGTAGATGCTGGATCGAAACTCACTTGGTTGTATCTCCTCTTGGACTTTCTTATTCTATCAATAAACTATTTGAGTTTCTCCTACATGCTGTGTATCAATGATGTTTGGTTATATTTGCATGTTTAGCTTAATCTGATCTTGAGCTTTTTATGAATGTATATCTGTATCTTCGTGTAGTTTCTCTCTCTTGTGATCTTGCAGGAATTCGGTGAAGCTGGGCCAGTGAAGGAGCAAGGAGCTGGGAGCCACTGAAGAGAGGAGCGATTGGATCGACAAACTAGCGGAAGACACAGGTTAGTTACATCCTTTCTCCTCATTTACATTCCATAAAGAAGAATACTCAATTAGTTTTCCTTGTTTGTTGCTAAGGCACTATCACACCTTAGAGTGGGATAGGGGCATTCTGAATGGATACTTTTCCCAACAACAAATTGGCGACTCCGCTGGGGAATTGTATCTAGTTAGTTTATTTGTGTTTCTATTGTTGTTCTTCTCATAAACTCAGGAGTGCCGAATCGAACTGCATTTGCCATTTACAAATGCAAAGTAGAGATCTGCTACTCTAGTCCATTCACTGGGCCTGTTTTTATGATATGAACAGCTGATCCACAAGTGCTCTAACAGCCCTTTGTGATAGATCTTAGTCCTCTTTTAAATCATCCTCCTAATTGTACCTAATTGATAGCTTTTATCCAGCCAAAAACTATAGATTAAACTGCAAACCGTGACCCAGAACCCAGAGACAATTCTCGTTTCTGCTTCAGCGCAGGCTCTATGAAGAGGTTCTGCATTTCAACGCAGGTCCCGAGAGGGCAACCTACGTTGAAGTTCAGTTTCTCTGTGCTGGGGGTGCGCTGATCAGCCTTTGCCTTGTGCAGCTGTGGTTCCCTGCTTCCTTTTGCTCAGTTTTATCTCTGTTTTTTGTAGCCTGTTATCAGTGTGTGTACCTATCTGAAACCCCTTTTCTTTCACTCAATTCTGCCTCAGTTGTATAAAGAAATTGTATTTGTTCTTTGTGTATTTGTTACATCATTTGCAGTTTCCCATTACAAAAGTAAACTAGTCATAATGTCGCCCTTAGATCTAGACCTGTCGTAAGTGTCGTTTTGATCTTAGGAGTAAGTTTATTGCTGTTGACAGTTGATTGTGCTTTTACTTTTGTCTTTTGGTTTGAATTTATGAATTTCTAGTGTCAAAACAAGTGTTTACTTCAAAATCATAAGTGTCGTAATCGTCTTTTTGAGTTCAAAAAGAAACTTGTTTGTGTTTTCACTTGAAATCGAATTCAAATTTGTACAACAGCTTTCTTTTTAGGCATCAATATTAAGAAAGTGAAAAACAAATACATGCATTTGTGCATTTGCATTTTGACAGTTTGTATGTTGATTTAGGAAAAGTGCATTTACAGTGTGCTCTATGCTCTTTGAGAAAAGATTGTGTCTTTCTTTTCCCCTTGTAGCTAGGATTTTCATTGTTGAAAATATATAAAAGCTTGCTTATCATCTTTAGACTGCATTTAGGAATTGTATCATACATCTCGTGGTGATCCAAAAAGGCAAACTTCTAAAAAGATCAACCTAAAATAAATTGAATGAACTTAACAACGCTTTGTAACTTAACGCACAACATAGAGGTCTAGGCTAGAGACGTGTTCCAGCGTCGTAAAACCTGGTGACTGTCGATCTCGCTGATGGTTGGGTGATTCCTCCTGAGAGACGATAAGCGCCAGTACGGATTGTGCTCCCACGTACCGTCGAGTATATATTGGGAGACCCCTATAGGCATAAAACCTTTATCCATAGGAAGCCGTGTCGGCCGCCCTACTGATCGCAATGCACTGAACACAACATTCGGGAAGATTGACCGCCCGTACCTTAAAAAGTATTCTGCGGTTTTGCGATTGGTTTGGCACACCCTCTACCTAGAACTCCATAGCAGTTCCTTTTGGCCTTTTTCAGACTCTATAATGGAAAAAGTCCATCCGAGCATTTGTCACTTCGGGCTCGTTAAAACATCGAAGGAGACTAGAGTCATCTTTTGCTTTTTCTCGACTCTTTAAAATTTAAAAAGCAAGTTGTGTCCAAGCGTCGTTAAAATTTATTTTAAACGGAATATTCATACCCTTTTTTTGCGTTGATCTTTAGGTTGAGAAAATGGAGCCTACCAACCAAGGAATTCCCCTTGGTGGAAATCCTAGTCCCTTCTCCTCTTGGGGAGATGTTGGTGCGCCCCATATGGCCACATTGTCGCTTCCAGGACTGACAATTGGCTTGCCGGTCTGGCTCTTCTCAACCAATGTCGTTCAGAACACCACTATTCCTGAATAGTCGAATCAATAGTTAGACCAGTCCAGAGTGACCCACCAGCCTTCTACTTCCTCTAATTCTTCTTCTCCTCCTTCCTCTTCGCTTGACGGGACTGGTAAAGATAAAAACCAAGTTCCTAAGGAGAAGAAGGAAAAGAAGAAGAAAGAGAAGAAGAAGAAGGAGCCAAAAGCGACTGGGGGCAAACGAGTGTCGTCTAATGAAAATCCACACACTGCACTGACCAGGCCTAAATCGCCATGTGTCATATGCAAGGGAGACCACTTTCACAGAGATTGTCCCTGCATCCCTCAGATACTAAGGGACTGGTCTCCCCATTTGCACAATCCGGTGGCATCAACCTCTGATAGCCATGTTGAATGCACACCGTCAACTAGCGAAAGTGAAGTCCCTGGACAAAAAGGGAGAGCTAGATCTCCCTGTAGACTGTGCGAAGGCAACCACGCCATCCACCATTGTCCCTTCTTAGACGAAGCGAAAAGAGTTTTGGATGATCGTCCGGTTTCACTGTTACGACTTCCTCCTGGATATAAAAAACTCTTGCCGAGTCCTTCGTTAGTTGAAAATCCAGCTGGCCCGCTCAAGTGGTCAGCTGAAGCGCCGGTCATTGAAGATGAACCAGCTGAATCCATACCCGACAAAAGTCAAAAGGTCGAGGCAGCAGTTGACCCGGTCTTGCCTTCAGAGGTTTTATCTTCGAATGATACAGTCACTGAAGAGAACAAGGATGACACCATCCAAATTCTCTTCATCAACACAGACTCCGACGAGCATGGGGGCAATTCCCCCATTCCTTTATCGCAGGAAGGAAGTTCGTCAGAGCGATACCCGGCCATCTACTCGGTCCCACCACCAAGCAACCTAGTTGTCTCCTTCGACTGGAACCAACTAGGCAAACCCCGTTTTCCAGCAAGCATACCATTCAGAATTATCGTCCAAATATATAGAATGGTCATGGTTGGCACCATCATTGATGAGGGGGCATCTGTGAGTATCCTTTCCTCTATTGCTTGGAAAGCACTTGGTTTGCCATCGCTTTTGCCTGAAATGAGAAATCTGACAGGCTTTGATAAAGGAACCAGTCGACCTTTAGGGATCCTCCCCAATGTGCCCATAACATTGAAAGGGAAGACCGTTCAAATGAACGTGATGGTCGTTCAAGGACCCTTGGATTATAACCTACTCCTTAGACGAGACTATATATATTGCATGGGAGCCATCGTCTCCTCACTCTTTAGAGTAATGTGTTTTCCGCACGAAGGAAGAATGGTCAAGCTCGTGGACCAGCTTTCATTTCCCGGATCACGCATCGCAAATAGTCATATACCGTCCCTAAATGGTCTCTTCACGCAAGAAATGTCTCAACCCACGGTCCGTCCTCCCGATGAGCACGAGTAATTCGGAGGGATATGACTGGAACCCAGGGGGCATGCGTCCTGGTCTGCTTCGGCAGGAAAACTTCGAGTATAGGGTAGGTTTCCATGGGAGAATATGACTAGTCTGTACCCCGTCCGTCTTGGAAGAGGGGTTATTCTAAAATATGATTCTTTTGTCAAAGTTATGTGTTTGGCGCTCGTTGTCACTCACCTTTGTCTATCTCGGTAGACATCGCTGAAGAAATGTTTTGTTTGAAAGATTAATAAAACAATCTTTGGTAACCTGAAAGAGGTAGGCCTCTCCCGGTTAAACAAATGTTTTTCCTGCAAATTGAGGGGTAACCTTGAAACTCTACTTTATACCTGGAGGCATGCAAACCTTTTGGAGTGCAAGCAAGGGGCAGCTATTAATTTTTTAAATTTTTAGGTCCTCCCTTTAAACCTGTAGGTCTAACCCTTTAAACTCGTAGGATTAGTCGTTCCGAACTTGCATAACGAAAGGATGCGGGGCATAGCTTTGTAAGGCGCAAGCTCCATAAAAAATGGCATCTTACATGAGACATTCTTATCATATGACTGGATAATCGAGCAGTTTTAGCGCATAGTTCATGCTCGTTAAAAAATAAACATAAAATCGAGCAGTTTTAGCGCATAGTTCATGCTCGTTAAAAAATAAACATAAAATCGAGCAGTTTTAGCGCATAGTTCATGCTCGTTAAAAAATAAACATAAAGATCGAGCACGTGTTTCAATCTGTGTTTAAGCTCATTAAAAAATGAACTACCCTCCGGTAAATAACCACCGTGAATGTAACATTATCAGCCATTAAAGCCTTGGTCGTGTTTGCACCGTCACCTCCACTTTTCCATTGGCCGATCATTCACCTCCATATGATTGTTTACCCATTTTGAGGAACAGCTACGAAGAGTGATTTCACTAGCCATCCTTGTGACACTGCCGTGCTTGGAAAATTCCAACCCTTACCTGGAATCAGCTGCTACCCATTTCATCACTCGTTCCTCAAAAGACGAGTCTTCTTTAAGCTCTTTTCATCTGAATCATAAAATATGAAAAGATTGCCAAGTTTTGGCCTTCCAGCTCGTTAAAGTGACAGGAAGAGCTATCCCTCCTCTAGATTTTAATCTTTTTGGACCTGAGGGATTATTGCACAAAAAGATCGAGCGCTTGTTTTGTTCGGCTCGTTAAAACTATCGAAAATTCATCCCTTCTGTATTGTTTTATACTTTTTGGGACCTAAGGGATTAGATGACGAAAAAGGACTTTCGGAGTTAACTTTACGTACCTTTTCAGACTCTCTAAAAATGAAAAGGACCGAGTTATCTTTATCGTTAGACTCGTTAAAAACATTAATAGCGACAAACTTGTCTTTAGACGAGAACGAGTTTCACTATCGCTAGGCTCGTTAAAACATAGCGATGGGTTTGCCCGAAGGGCAAATGATAGAACAAGCATATGTTATCCTCCTCAAGCTTGAAAAAAATAAAGAGGTACTGGTCAGCAATGACTGGGGAAAAATTGGGAAGAAACTCAAAGAACTGTTATTGGTAGCAAGTCGCTCTTGAACATGACACTTCCGCTCCGTGCCTGAGTCGGGTTGGGTTGTTTCATTCACCGGTCACATCACCATGGTCTCGCCATACCATCCACCTTTGGGGTAAATGCTACTGATCCATCACACAAGTGTCGCCGATATGTTCAAGAGAAGTCATCCAGAGAAGTCAACCGTGTCCCATCCACTACCATACATTATCCTTCATTCTTTCATGACCGCCACCCTGAACCATATATCATCAGATCGTTTTCGCCTCCATCAAAACCATTTGCTCCGTTCTGTGTCACTGATGTGGGATACATCAAGGCCCTCCTTTGACGGATCGCTTCTTGTCGACATCAGCTCATTATCCAAGAAGTTAATCTAGGAACACCCCCTTCAGTACTTTGAAGCTTGCATGCCTCAATGGCAAGTTTCTCACTTCCGGCAACAGGTATACATCAATGACCTTCGACCGAAAGATTTTGCGTGGTGTTCGACGCCAAGTCCTTTATTCACACCACGTGAATTGTACTGCAGTACCTTGAGGGTCATTATCATTATCAGTGATTCCTCTCGCGCTTGTTAACAGTTTACATCATTGACTGGTAATCAAGCGATGTCTTTCCATGTTCGACTTCAAAACATTTCTCACATGGATCGACTTGTACTTAGAGTGAAGATCGGACGAGATTGAAGACCCCGGATCTAGTTTCATCCATCCGGGCTGCAATATATATTCAGGAAAAATAAAGACATTGACATGTACAGCATTGCAGCACAGACAATCATCCTACCAAAGGGATGATGATTTCAACAGGATCATCAGACTACCATCAGACAATTGTCTGTCCTATGTACATAAAAATGAATTTATAAAGTTGAGCATGGGAATGCCCGCCTCAGCTAGATCATGAAAACAGTATGAAGAATGATGTATTGTATTGTATCTTATTACAGGTCTCCTCCCAGCATTGAATGAACTTCGGATCCTCCTAATAAAGCATTTCACCCGATAAACGGCCTCATACTTTAGGGGGCAACTGTTATAGACATTTTTGTGCCTTACATCATTGAGCATGAAATGTCCATAATCCAAGGGATCCAAAGTCCATAAAGATGTTGTTACAGCTCCTAAAGGAACAAGGTCAACCAATGACAGCTTCTCCCAGAAGTTCTCCACCAAAAACCACTCAGAACTAGTCAAATCAGGATCAATTCAGAAGCTCCACTAGCTGCCTGCGTTGCAAAGCACCCAAATGCACTGGCTAGGTGCGTTGCAACGCACTTGGATGCACTACCAGGGTGCGCTGAGCGGGAAATGACAAATGGCAAGCTCATTCAACGAGGTGGAAAGACCATGGAAGCTTCCAGAATCTTCTCCAATGACACTTGCCTCACTGAATTCGACCAAGTGATGAGTAAGAGGCTCTCAGTCTCCAAGTGGAAGCAAGAACTGACAGAGAGAAGCCACAAGTCAAAACATAAGCTGACTCATCCTCTCTGCTTACATCTATATATGGATCCCTCATCCCAGAGATCCAAGAGGCTGGAATTTTGTACTTTGCAGAGAATTGTTGTTGGTTTGATATTGAGATTAGTACATTGGGTGATTTATGCTTTGTTGGAGGAGAGGAAGGGATTCCTTTGCTGGGAGGTAGATGCTGGATCGGAACTCACTTGGTTGTGTCTCCTCTTGGACTTTCTTATTCTATCAATAAACTATTTGAGTTTCTCCTACATGCTGTGTATCAATGATGTTTGGTTATATTTGCATGTTTAGCTTAATCTGATCTTGAGCTTTTTATGCATGTATATCTGTATCTTCGTGTAGTTTCTCTCTCTTGTGATCTTGCAGGAATTCGGTGAAGCTGGGCCGGTGAAGGAGCAAGGAGCTGGGAGCCACTGAAGAGAGGAGTGATTGGATCGACAAACTAGCGGAAGACACAGGTTAGTTACATCCTTTCTCCTCTTTTACATTCCATAAAGAAGAATAATCAATTAGTTTTCCTTGTTTGTTGCTAAGGCACTATCACACCTTAGAGTGGGATAGGGGCATTCTGAATGGATACTTTTCCCAACAACAGTATGTGTGCTGAAAGGGGGTGTGGAAGAGGTATTTGGAGATGTGGATGATGAACCAAGGGAAATGGGGGTTGAATGAAATAAAACTTTGACGGGGGTTGAGCCACAGCTTGGCTGAACTATTACAGGAGTAGAATCAGCAAAATCCTCTTTTAGCTCTAATTTCCTGTGGTTTCTTTGGATCAAATTCGGATTTTCAAGAACAGCTTGAGGATTTGGGTCTGGATTTAATCTTGTATAGCATTTCTTTGTCTTTGGAGCCAGTTCTAATAATATTTCAGGGGAATTTTCTTAAGCAAAATTTCAGCTACATGAAACCTTTGCAGGTCTGGTTTTATCCCAGTGGAGCTTTGCCAATTGATTTGTGAAATTATCTGAGGAAGTTCCCCAATGGATTCGCCATTATGTTATCACTCAGGTTGTCCCTAAAGCTACTTAAAGGGATACGGCCGAGGTAACCACAAACCAATCTTTGGACTACAGGTCCTAGCCTACCTGCAGTCAGAGAGGGCTCTCTCTTTATGATTTAGCTTTGTTGAAGATGATATTAGGCTAGCTAATGAGTTCAAGGGGGTTTTGTTTATGTTTGGTGGGAAGGAGGATGCTTTCAAGTAGAGAGGCAATGCATAGTATGATAAGTTCAAACCATTGGGCATGGAGTTATGGAGTGAGACTGCTGGTGCATTTTCTTGGTCACAAGAGGAATGAGGAGCAAGGTAGCTGCTCATGAAACAATATTCAAGCTAAAAGAGATGGATTGGAGGCTAAGGAATGAGAGGCAACAAAGAGTCTCTCAATCAGGTTAGCAGAGGGGAGATGAATGAACTCTATCTAGGAGCAGCTGAGAATTCTTAGACAACAATCATTCATATGTGAAATAGGTCCAACATGAGCCTGAAAGGAATTCATATTTATACCTAAATCAAGAAGAAAACATTAACAAGCCACAGAAACTGAGCATAGAGTGCAGTCAAGCAAATTCTAAGCCAATGTTTTGTTCTGTGACTTAAGCATGTATGAAATTGAGATAACAGAGGTGAGAGAGACTTATTGATCCATATAGCAGTACATGAATTCCATCATCCACTCTTCAACCATTAACAACACATCAAACAGTCCATCCTCTAAGCTTTTAGCAGTCTTTGATTAAAGAAATTATATCAGATACAGAGCGAGTCTCTAGAGGAGTCATACAACCAAACAACCCTTAAAACTGTGTAGAGGGTGGTATATAAAGAAAAATAGCTACAGACTTCCCTTGAACAGCTGTCAAGGGGAAAAAATATCTCAAAAATATCTCTGAAAACAGATCAAAAGATATCTGTGTAGTCAATTTCATTGATCCTAATCTATGCTGGAAATAAATACATGAAATAACTTAAAACGGCTACGCATGAGGGAGCAGCCTTATCAAAATGTTTCTTTAGGGTTGCACATGGTCCTGCAGCTTCAAAAATGGACTGAAAGAGTGCCTTGAGCCACGTGCTGTCCTCTGCGTGATAACTGTGCAATTAAGGAAGAAGCGCTGCTCCAAAATGTGACTGGGACCATTGCACTTCTCATAAATCTGCATTGAAATCCTTTAATCGGCTTTCAAGTGGTCCTGTTGCCTTAAACGGAAAAAACTGCAAGTTGGTGAGCCATTATAGCTCAATGACGTTTTGATATAACTACTGGAGCCTTTCTGCCTTCATCTACTTTGAACCACAATACTGATACTGTCTGTCACTTTCTCGATACCCTTTGACATGCACTTGAGCCTTCTCTTTCCTCTGATACACTTTACGCTGTCAAATCGCCCCTTTTCTACCCTTTAATGCAAAATTAACTGCTGCAAAGGTTCCCGTGGCCTTTGGAATGCTATCGGCGCTCTGGCTGATCAAAACTAGCTTTAAACTTTGAAAAATGGTGCAAACAGGAGGAAAAAGTGTTGCCGACTGTGCCGAGGCCGATACTGGCCCCCTGGAGCAAAAACAGGGTTTGGAGCGATCTCAAAATGTTTAAGGAAACCATCATTTCCTTTATACCTGCGCGGGCACGGGCGCCGCACAGAAAACATTTAAATGGCCCTTTTATTATAAACAGGGGGAATGCCATAAAAACATGAATTTTCATTGAAAAACGGCCAAATAGCGACACTGTTCATTGAATTAAATCGTGGCCGTTGGATCCGGTGTGGGCCGATCCAACGGCCCAAATCTTATCGCAATATCGGCGTCGGGCGGACCAGGGGGTGGCACATAAACAATCGCCGAAACTGCGTGGACCCGATATGCTATAGGCCCTTCCTTTTATTTGGAATCGCGTCCGGCCCATCGGTGATGTCATATCGGCGGATTTACAAAAAATTGGTTTGCAGACCCGAAATGCTAATATACCATGCTTTATTGTTATTTCGGCTCTGCGATATCGGGAGCCTTCCCTTTCGCTGTGCAACGGGCTCCTTTCGGACCCGAAAAATTTTACAAACCCGCCCTGATAAAATTTCGGCTCCATTGGTCAGAGCCAAACATAAGGGGTGGTCGCCGATCAAACATGGGCCGTTGATTTGGGAGGGCGATCCGATGGCCGACGCTAAGTCGGAAGTTCGTTATCGGCGGGGACATGGGGGCTGCCACATAGAAACGCCGAAAACCCATCGGACCCGAAATATATTTATGTCGCGCTTTATTACTTTTCGGCTCCGTTGGTCGGAGCCATATGGGAGCGATGCGATTACATATGGGCCGTTGATCTGGGGCCCAAAAATGGATGGCTGTGATTATTTCGGGACTTCGGCAATCGGCGGGGTGGAGGGCACAGCCTTTACACATTGCGATCGCCGAAACACCGAGGGCCGTTTGATTTGGGCGGAAAGATGGACGGCTTAGATTTGGTCGGCACTTTCGCTGTCGGAGCCATTATTTGCACAAAAATGCAAGGCAAATTAATTTGGAGGGGTATTCTTTATGCTTTTGAATGGTTTATAAGCCATCGGAAGGGGTCCAATGGCCCAAAAGGAGGAATTCTCATGCGTTGAAGGTTTTAACATTGTTTTTGCATGGTTTGGGTACTCTTATGCCTCGGAAGGAGTCCAAAGGCACTTAGGAGGATAGTGATGAGGTATTGGGAGGGCTTAGTGGCCAAAGAGGGTTTCATGCCTTCTAAAGGCAAACCAAGGTCAAAGGGGTGATTTTTCAAACATGTGAAGGAGAATTGTGCAAAGGAATGAGTCCTTATGCACTTGGAAGATAGTTAGGGGGAGAAATGAGGATTCTTGCTGAGTTTTAGATAAACTTAGCAATTTCCAAGGATGTATATGGTTATTTTTCAACCAGGGGGAGGGATAAATATATAGGGGAGTTATATACATAGTTTTAGTAGGGGAAGGGGAAATAGATAGGGAGCTACATAGTAAAGTTAATAGTTAACATGACAAATGATCAGAGAGTGCTAAGTATGCAGATCTTAGGCTATTAAGGGGGAAAATGATTCATAGAAGCAGTATGGACATTACTTGAGTGAAGCAGATCTTCACCAAGGTAAATGATATGGAGAATGATGAAACTAAGAGGTACCAAGCAGATCTTGACCTCTTTTAGGGAAGTTAGTGAGTGATTTGGGGGAGAGGAGGAAGGGGGAAGTTAGACATGCATTTCTTGAAGTCCTCCAACTGAAAAACCGCCTTCAACTTGTGATATGATAGATATAACACTTGACAATATGAAATGGATCACAAGCCATGATTCTGCAACCACAAAGCTACCTACCCAACCTACTCACCTAACATTTTCTCTTCTTTTTGGTTTGGGTGCACTTGAACTAGCATACCCAGTTTTTCACTCTTTCTTCTTGATGTGCTCCTATCTACTTCTACACTTATTTCAGCCAGGGGCTCAGATTAAACTGTTGAGCACCCTTGTTTCTCTACCTATCTACAAATCTGCCAAGATTAAGCTGTTTGGACAGATATTTATTCTCTATATTCTACAACAAGAAATTGAAGCCTAGGGAGGCCAAGATTAAGTTGTTTGGCCTACCCTTAACTGAAAATTGATCAAAATGGATTACTTATCAAAACTGGAACAAAGCAGTAGCATTAAAACTGGCACACCTTCATGGATACTTCTCTGGTCATCTGTAGCAAATATGGAGCATTGCAGCATGCATAGTACGACATATTTGGCATGTAAAAATGTTGATCATGAAAGATGATTAACCTGCTGTAGCAGGAGGCTAACACCTACAGGGGCCGATTCTGACCTATTTGTGATATGGGATCACATCGCAACCCTGAACCTATCGGGGCTGATTTGTAATACCTTTTCCACCTGCGACTTGTGATTTGAGAAATGTAGGGGTCAATGGTGGACTGCCACTTGGCGCCTCCTCATTCATTGAAGGCTTTGCCATGTCATCCAATATTTCCATGTAGACAAGTCAAACTTGAACTTTGACTTGCTCTAACTTCTGCATACGAGCTTGGATTTGAGTTTCGTTCACACCATTGGATTCACAATGACGAGCTCTTCAATCTGAAGTTGAGTTTAACAAGATTCTTACACTTATTTTTGAGCATAATTTTTGAGCACCTGATTAGTGAGTGTGCCTGGTGAGTGTGTAATGCAACTGTGTCTAGGTTCTCTTACTGTAAAAAGGGGGAAAACGTGAGCCTCTAAGTGAGAGGTAACAGTACCACCCATGAAGAAACACATCTGAACCAAGAAAGGTCTGTCTAACATCCAGCAGAATAGTCCACAATTAATGCAGCAATCGTTAAAACCAAAGCAAAGGTGATGACTCGTCCACCATCCAACGAAGTAGTCCACAACGGATGTGACAGTGGTTATAACCAATAAGTGATGATAGTTTGTCTAGTATCCTGTGGAGTAGTCCATAAGGATGAGACAATAATGATAACCATTTCAACACATTCCCAACAAGGTAAGCACTAAAACAGTCGAGATAGCTCAACTATCTTAGTACATGTGAAACAAATGTCAAACATGAATTAAAAATTCTCAAAGAATAGTCTTACAAACATCCAAAAGTCATGCATGGAAATGTGTTGGCCTGAACAGGCTTCTGTATTAAGAAAAAGTTCCAAGACACATATATACATCATACCTCACGAGCCCCAATAGTGGGACATTGGAGCCACTCCTTGTTCGTCAAAGAATTGACAGAAACTCTCTATGCTTCGTGGGAGGAGCCAATGTGAAAATTCCTTTCTCATACAATGAGGGGGGTATATATAACCAAGGGTGATCCTTGACCCTTGTGACTCTTGGAATTCCCTGATGACTATTCAAATTCTTGTGAATTTTCAACTGACATGACTCTTCATATTGAAGTGTGTCCATTGGACTTCCACTTTACATTACATTTGATTTACAATATATATGGCCCATAATAGTGATGTGGCCTTTGAAAACTCATGAAACAAATTGACATGACACTATTAACATGGACTTGCTTGTTGAGGTGGCAATGTCAAGCCGTTTTTGCTGTTGAGTGATAGATGTGTTCTTGGATGTGCTCTCTCTTATCCTCTGCATAACTTGATGATGTGGGGTCTTCAATGATATTTGGTCTCTTAAGGTGGTTGCATGCATGTGATCCCTTTGCTTTTTCTTGATAGCTTCTTTGTCCATCCAGTTATAAGTGAGTCTTCTAACATGTTCGCTCATTCTTCTCCTTCTTCATCGTCTCATCATGATCCAACAGTGTACCTATTCCTGCAATTCGCTCATGATGGGACAACATCAAATCCAAAAACCTCATAGTCTAAGATGATACATTGTTATCCATGGATTGGGACCGAGACAGGTGACAAGCTGGTAAATAGAGCCCAATAACTGCGCATTGTGCAATTCCAGGTGACAGGGAGGGAGACTGGTTACTGGGACTATGCAAAGCTCAGCTTGGGCTTGTTTGAGGAACTCTTGAGGATAGTCTTCAATGTCGCGAAAAATTATGCAGAGGCCACTAGGAGGCATGATTGTGCAGTTGATATCATTAGTGGCTACTGCAAGGTGGGACCTTGGGAGGCAGGTATGCACATTTTTCAGAGACAAGGCAAGACTGGGCAACATAGGAACTTGGAGAGGACATATTTGAGCAATTTTGGGGATCAGTGAGAGACAGCTAAGGTAGGACACTTGGAGACAACTCTTTGAATTTTTGGGATGCAAGGCAGGCTTGGGTCTTTACGCATTGTGGGGTTCCAGTAGGTGGGGAGGAAGCTTGGTGACTGATCTTGTGAAATGCGCAGTTCAGGTCAGGCTTGAAGAAGCTACTACGCAATTTTGGGGAGGAATTTTGTTTGCTTAGCTATGGAATTGCGTAAGGCAACTAACCTAAGGACAATGACTACGCACTTCTAGGCAACAGGGTTACATTACTGAGGGCTAAGACTGCGTAGTGTGCAGTTCAGTCGGGGTCTGGTGAACGAGAGTTGTTTTGTCAGGAGGGTTTTCAGAAATGGATAAGTGTGGAAGGCGGGTGAACTTGTGAGAAACTTGAATTTTTGATCACACACTTAAAATATTTGACAACACAATAGGAGAGACCACCAGAACAACAAGACAAATCATTTCCCTCTGTGATATTGTCTAGAACAAACAACAACAAGTGCAACACTTGAGATAGACCCTGGGACGACCATGATGAAACTTATGCGACAATGCTTAAAACTTTGTGTATGAGTGTGACCAATGTTTACATAGCTAGGACAACTAGAACACACAAAGAAAAACCTAAGAACTCACCATAAAAGGGATGCAAGTGAGATAAAACAATCAAGCATGCCAAAAGATGATTGTTGGCCAAACAAGCGAAAAGGGTGAAAAGACTCTAATGAAATAAGTTCGAGTGTTTGCAACAATAAAGGGAAAGACCAAGGAAGGCTTTGAAATTTGAATGCAAGCCAAAGTTTTGGAGGTTGTTGCAACCACTACAACACATTCATTGGTCTTGAATGTTTCACTAAGTTATGGGCAATGGTTTGGAGACTAGCCTTGAAACAGTTCCTCATATCTTGTGGTCACAAGCATAGGACTGGGTGAAAAAGATTGTAGTCACTCCCTTGCAGGCTTATGCATGTGACTAGAGGGTTACAGTCGAATTTCTATAGTGTTTTGGCAGCGTCTGGGGGTCCAGGACATTGAAAAAGAGGCTTAACTTAGGCTTTGGGCACCTATAAGGGTGGTTTATCCCTTTGGTGTCCTAGCACCCGAGGGAAGTTAGTAAGGTTTTGGTTTGTCTGTTCCACTTCCTTAAGGTGATCTAGGAGGTTGAGTCATATCATAGTAACTCTTCGTCACATATTTACCTAGGTGGACCGGTGAACTTGGGTAAGTGTGGGAGGAAGGTGTTACAAAGTGGTATCAGAGTGAGTTTTCATTCTGTTTGGGTGATATCTGATACCACAGAGTGGTAGCAGAGCATGGTTCAACACTTGGACAGGATGGGTGGAATGTGTTTGTCATGTTTGTATGTAGGTTGTATATGTGCTTATGTATGCATGGTCGTGGTCATTGATGCAGTTGTGTTTCCATGTAGTAGTTGTTGATGTTGTTGTTGAGATGTGGTTGTGATTAATGCATGTCAATTGTATATGTATGTTGTTATTCATGCATTGGTCCTAGTTGGTGTTATAGGTTGTGGCATCATGCATGGTATCTGGAAAATGATTGAGATGATGTTGATATATTGCTATGATTATGATTATACATGTATCGTGCTAATCTGGCTGATCTTGCAAACGAGATATGCTCCTCTGAACTATACTGAGGTATGTTGATTATGTTCATATTTTGGTTTCTCTGACATGGTATACTTGCGGGAAGAAGAAGATCAAATATGACTAGCCAAATGATGGATTATAGTTCATGAGATCCCCCCTATAGGTCAGATTAGAAACATGGTGATGAGTACTCCCCTCACATAACAAACACTTTGAGAAGTTTGAAGGAAGAAATAAGAAGTTGCAAAGTAGATAATGACAAAATCATTCATTCACAACAAAGAATTCTAAGGCACATGAGAACCAAGTAGAGGTAAATGTAGCTAACCTTAAGAGTTTATCATATTTGTAGAGACAGGGACCGCTTAGGATCAGTCATGGATAGGAGGACAAGACTAATGGATCCTATTGTAGCAGATCTCATGGTGGACAGGTTAGATAGGTATGATACCGTTAGGAATGACAAAATCTTAGATACACTTGACAGGAGAGGCAGTGGACATGGGATTTAGTCTAGTTCTACTTCGAACATGTACCATGGTCACCATCACTATCATATTTACAGAATGAATGACAAACGATATTTTTTAGATGAGTTCAGGAAAGCCAAGCCACCTACAGTTGATGGAGATTTGAAGAAGCTAGAAGATGTAGAGGCATGGTTACTTGGGATGACCAAATTATTTGAGATGCATGACTATATAGAGAACATGAAGGCTAGGATAACTATTTTCAGTCTTAATGGGAAAGTAAACATCTGGCGGGAAGATGTGAAGCATGTAAGAGACATCAGGATAGAGAATTTGAGTTGGCATGAATTCAAGAGACTTTTTAGGAAGAAGTACTTGTCAGAAAGGTATTATGATAATAAATCCAAGGAGTTATATGAGTTGAAGATGGGATCGATGACAAATGAGGAGTAAATTACTAGTTTCTTGGAGTTATTGAGGCATGTACCATATATTAAGGATGAGAAGGCCAAAGTTTAGATGTTTGTTAGTGGATTAGCATTAGAATTTAAAGATCAGATTGAGTATGATGAGCCTTGGTCACTTGAAGAATTAATTGGAAAGTTGAAGCACTATTACGAACAATTGAAGCGTAAGACAAAGTCTCAACAAGGTTGGAAATGGAAAGACAAAGCTAAAGGTAAATGGCTACCAAAGCGAACAATACCTAAAGATGCAGGTGAGAAATATAATGTTTTTCCTTATAAGAAGTTTAATGTAGTTGGAAAGGGACATGGGTCAAACCCAAAGGACAACAAAATAGAGGTGATGGTAAAGGATAGTTTTAGTGTTGGATATGTGGCGAGGATCATCTCAAGAATGGTTTCCCATCGTATCAAGGTGCTAAGTCTCAGATCTATAGTGCATAAGAAGCGCAAATAATTGGGGATGTTGGGCAGAGCATTCCTCAGATCTATGCAACATTGGATAATAGGAAGGCGGATCACCATACATCTATTATACAGATGGATGGTGAGCTTTGTGATCAAGTTTCTATTTTGATTTTCCTTGGATCTAATTATAGTAATGTTAATCCTGACCTGGTGGATAAGTGTAGTTTGAGAAAAGAAATGCATGCAGAGTCTTGGTTGGTACAGTTGGCTACAGGTACTAAGCAAAGAGTTCATCATTGGGTAAGAGCTTGTGCATTTGAGTTGAATGGTTTTCCTACATCAATGCATTTGAGTTGAATGGTTTTCCTACATCAGCGCATTTGAATGTACTTCCGTTGGGATCATGCAGTATGCTTTTGGGCATGGATTGGTTGTATCTTCATAGGACTAAGGTGGATTTCTATGAGAAGGTTATTGAGTGCTTGTATGAAAATGGAGAACAAATAATCTTATAGGGTAAGAAGAAGGCTACATAAGTCTTAATGGTTACATCTATGCAGGAAAAGCACAGTTGCAAGAAAGGGTGTGTTTTATTTGCAGTGTATATTTCTAGTGATAAAGGTAAGGATGTTGAGGATGCAAAAGTTTTGAAGAGATATCCAATTTTGTAGCAGTTTTAGGATATATTTCTCGGAAAGATTTTAGAGTTGCCACCTCACAGGGAAGCATACTTTTCTATTGAGTTGGTACTAGGGGAAACACTGGCATCAAATGAAAATTATAGGATGAGCACTCTTGATCTAGTGGAATTGAGTTTGTAGTTGAAGGAAATGCTTAACAAGGGATACATCAAGTCAAGTGTGTTGCCTTGGGGTGCACCGATATTGTTTGTGAAGAAGAAGGATGGTACTCCCAGGTTGTGTATTGACTACAGGCAGTTGAACAAGATAACCATCAAGAACAGGAATCTATTGTCAAGGATCAATGACTTGTTCGATTAATTAAAGGGAGAAACAATGTTCTCAAAGGTTGATTTGAGATCAGGATATCATCAGGTACACATCAAAGAAGATGACATCAACAAGACTGCTTTTCAGACCATGTCTGTGCATTATGAGTTGTTGTAGTTCCTTTTGGTTTGACTAATGCTCCAGCTGCTTTTATGTGCTTGATGAATAGTGTATTGTGTCCTGTTGTAGCGGCTACAACCACGCTCCAAAATTTTGCCTTAGATTCGTTTTGGAACCTCCCTACCAACCTTTCACAACACCATGTCTTGCTTTGTCATGTACACAAGCTTCAGTGTTTTTCTTGCAGAAAGAAAACCTGTCTATCAAAGCTTGATGCATTTCCCTCATAGGTTGTTCCTCTAGACTTGGTCCAGCTGCAAGCTAAGCAGCTCCCTCAAGAAATTGTGCAATTCTGGAGGGAAAACAGCCTTCCCTCCAGATATTTTGCAATTCTGTCTGGCAGCCTACTGGGCTCCATAATTGTGCAATTCTGCCAGTCAAAATTCATCCAGAAAATTGCGTAATTCTTCCCAGTAGGGCTGCTCAGCCCAGAATTTGCACAATCATGGGCAGCAATTAGCTACTCTGCCCCGAAATTGTGTAAATCTCCTGGGTAGTTAGCCGAGCTCCCATCCAAAAATGCACATTTTCTCCCAGCATTTGAGCAGCCTCTTGCATGTGCAATTGGGTTGACTAGTTCCACCCGGGACAAAGGAAACTTGACTTGCATGCATGGATTTCCTTTTCCCGGAATAGAAAAAGGCAACATGCAAAAGAAACCCTTGATTCAGGGAGTTATTTTTGGCAGTTGGAGGTTACATGGAAAGATCATTTTAGAATCTCTCCTCCAAGTATCTCTTTTTCCTAGACTTGTGGCATACGTGTCATGAGCCCAAACTTATTTATTCAACGCATCAAAGCTCATTCTTTCACATTGATCTTTGAGCTCTAACATCCCACAGTACATCTAGGACTATTCGACACATCTGGCCAGCTATTCATGGGTAAGTGGTCTCAACTTGTCTTTTTCATCATTTCTGTTGATTTTTGTGTTTTCACTTGTGTGAGTGTTGTTTGCTTGATTTCTTTGAATGCTTGTTGTATTTTACATGCACACTAGCTTGTACTAGCACCGTTTCAGTTTTTGTTGCTATCTCAATGTTGTCTTATGCATGAAACTGCTTTACATGAACAGTCGTCGATTCGGCAAGTCGCTTCACCAACATGCATGTTGTTCTATTTTATGAATCTTTCATTCAATGTTTGCATGCATGATCAATCACTTCTGCTTACACTCAGTATTGCCATGAATTCACTTTCACATTTTCTTTTTGCTCGTTGGTGAGTCTGGCCAGCCTTAGCCCAGAGTCTACCTCACTAAGACAACATTGTGAAATCCGGATAAGGAAGGATCTGTCTTCCTCTTGAGAAATGTGCATTTCTGCCTAGTGATTGTCCTCCAGGATTTCTTTGCGCATTTTTGAGGGACAATCACTGTTGGTCTAGAAAATTGCATAATGAATTCATTGAGCCTACAGTCATTGCCAACTGGAATTGTGCAATTATAGCAGTCAGAAGTCAACCTGGATTGCACATTGTGCAAATCTAGTAGCCAATCAACCTCCCCAGACAGCCCATACTTATTTTTGTGCAAGTCTGGCAGCCAGTCTTCTAGCCTCCCAGAAAAAATTGTGCAATCCCTGCCAGTATTTCCCCATGTATTTGTTATGTCATTCCCTAAATTTGCTTTGGTTTTCGTTGATAGATTTCTCACCATGCATGTTGTTTGTCTCCATATCTTTCAGGTGTTCATCCGCCTCTTAGCAATATAAGATCAATGGCCTCCAAGAGATCATGATCAAAGGACACTGACGGAAGTGAAAATAGAGTAGCAGTTGAGTGAGTTTCCGAGGGTCTACCTATCTATGAAGATACCAAGTTGTTTCTAGACAAGGACATTATTTCCAGGAAAACTAGTGTCTTTTCGATCTGCTAGTCCCACTAGGATTGGCAGCTATCCTAGAAACAAACAATCAAAGCAATTTGTGATTTCCTTTATGTATGATAGATAAGAGAGGAGCAAAGGGACCAACCTAGATCTTCTACTTGACTCCTTGCTTGATTTCTCACTCCCTTGATAGTGCTTGCACCTCTTCTCCTACTTATCCCGCTCAATGAATACTTTTAGAGACAAAGTAACAAAACACCATCAAAGCATCTCGATCTATTATATCATAAACAATGCAAAATCAGAAATACATTAATCATACAATGGCATTCACAAATAACAATGTTCACAAATACACGATTGTATGGAGGAAAACTCAAAGAACTTTATTAATAATAGAAGGGAGAATTACAACCCAGCAGTCTGATCCAACATCATCCTCCCAGCATCAAAGCCCTCTTCACCTCATGAAAATCAAGATCACCCAACAACACAATGCTCTTTCTCAAAGACAAACTATCAGCACTTCCTTACAAATTACAAAATTCCAGCCTCTAGATCTCTCAGATGAGGGATCCATTTATAGATGTCTGCAAGGGTGTGAGTCATCTCTGGGTTTTTGATTAGTGTCATTCCACTTGTTGTTCTTGGTTCCACTTGGAGATTTCTTTGATCTCTTACTCATCCTTGGGCGAATTCAAAGAGGCAAGTGTCATATGAGAAGTTTCTGGAAGATTCCATGAGCATCCACTTAGCAAACTGTCTCAAACATTTGTCCATCCTTGCTCATCACACCCCACAGAAGGCCTCTTCAGTATGCATCACACCTGGCTAGTGTAGAAGTCAGTATGCATCGCACCCTGACAGTGGAGCAGTCAATATGGTCCAGTTTTGGCCAGTTCTGAGTGGTTTTTCAGGTGGAACTTTTGGGGAATGATGTAATCAGTTGACCATGATCCTTTAGGGTATGAAACAACACTTTTATGGGTTAAATATCCCTTGGTTTATCGACATATAAGATTGGAGTTGCAATGCCCAAATATGTCTATAATTGTTGCCCCCTAAATCATGAAGTCATAAATCTTTTGATGTCGAGTGAAATGCTTTATCATGAGGAGCCGAGGTATTCGAACTGGAAGGTGACCTATATAAGATACAATACAATACATCATCATCATATTATCTTCATGATCTAGCTAAGGCGGGCATTCCTATGCTCAGCTTTATAAGTTCATTTTCATGTACATAAGACAAACAATCGTCTGCAGTTGTAGACTGGTGGTTCTTCATATGAAGAGTCATCTTCCCTGGCTTAGATGACTATTTGTGCAGCTTATGTGTACATTTGATGTCTTTATATTCTTGAATATATCACAGCCTAGATGAATGAAACTAGATCCGAGGTCTTCAAAACTTGTTCAATATTCGCCCATTGTATAAGTCGATCCATGTGAAAAGATGTTCTAAAGTCAAACATGGAAAGACATCGCCTGATTACCAGCCAATAATGTAATCTGTTAACAGGCGTGAGAGGAATCACTGATAATGATAATGACCCTCAAGGTACTATAGTACAATTCACATGGTGTGAATATATGATCTGATGTCGAACAACACACAAAATCTTTCGATCGAAGGCCATTGATGTAAACTTGTCGCTAGAAGTGAGAAACTTGCCATTGAGGCATGCAAGCTTCAAAGTACTGAAAGGGTTGTTTCTAAGTCAACTTCTTGGATAATGAGCTGATGTCGACAAGAAGTGACCTGTCATAGGAGGGCCTTAACGTATCCCACATCTATGACACAAAATGAAGCAAATGATTTTCTGGAGGTGAAAAGGATCTGATGATACAAGATTCAGGAATGGTGGTCATGAAAAATGGAGGTTGAAGGTATTGTAGTGGATGAGGCATTGACTGGATGGTGAATTCTCTGAATGACTTCTCTTGAACATATCGGCGACACTGAGATGGATTGGTAGCGTTAACCCCAAAATATGGATGGTATGGAGGACCAATGGTGATATGACTGGTGAACAAAATAACCCAACTCGACTCAATCATGGCGATGGAGTGAAAGTGTCATGTTTAAGAGCGACCTGCTACCATAAAATTCTTCAAGTTTTCTTCCCTTTTTCCCCAGTCATTGCTGACCAATACCTCTTTATTTTTTTCAAGCTTTAGGAGGATAACATATGCTTGTTCTATAATTTGCCCTTCGGGCAAACCTGTCGCTATGTTTTAGTGAGTCTAGCGACAGTGAAACTCGTTCTTGTCTGGGTGGAAAAGTTTGTTGCTATTGTTTTAATGAGTTTAATGACAAAAAAAACTCGGTCCTTTTCATGTTTAGAGAGTTTGAAAAGGGATGAAAAGAGAACTCCAGTAGTTCTTTTTCATAGCATAATCCCTTAAGTCCGAAAAAAGATTAAAATAATACAAAAGGGATGAATTTTCGATCACTTTAGCGAGCCGAAAAAGACAAGCGCTTGAACTTTTTCATGAGATAATCCCTCAGGTCTGAAAAGTTTAAAATACACAGGAGGGATGGCGCTTCCAATCACTTTAGCGAGCTGGAGAGGCCAATTTCTTGACAATATTTTCGTATTTAGCGAGTTTGAAAAGGGTTTAAAGTGGACTCATTTTTTGAGGAACGAGTGGTATCCGGGGTAGCAACTAGTTCCAAGTAATCTTGGAACTTCTCAAAACATGGTGATGTGAAGAGGTTGGCTAAAAAGACCACTCGTCGCAGTTGTTCCTCAAAATGGTAAATAATTAAGTGGAAGCGTATGATCAGCCAAACGGATGGAGGTGATGGAGGAAACACAACCAAGGTTCAAAAGGTTGATATAATTGCGATCACAAGGGTTATTTACCGAAGGTGGGTTCATTTTTTAACGAGCTTGAACTCTGGGGAAACATATGCTCAGTGGTAGGTTTATTTTTTAATGAGCTTGAACCATGCAATAACAGTGCTCATTGGTAGGTTTATTTTTTAATGAGCTTGAACCATACGATAACATTGCTCATGAGAGTGCGGGTTCATTTTTTAACGAGCTCGAACCTTGCGGAAAGTATGCTCATGACAGTCAAAGATGTCCCTCATTGGTAGGTTCATTTTTTAGTGAGCTTGAACTCTACGATAACATATGCTCAGTTTCCTTTTTATGTAAGCTAGGAACAACCAAACTACAAAGCTAAAAAAATATATTAAATCTAAGGAACTGCTGAGGTTAGGTAGGATGGTTTTATCAACTTGTTTAGACAAAACCTTTCCTTTGATTCGCCCGTAGAATAGACAAAGGTGAATGGTGTGTCAGACCAATCACCTAACCTAAGAAGTTGAAATACTAGAAAGCTAAAAAACCTAAAAAGCTAAAAAATGAAATTGGTCATTTTTTGCTTACATAAAAAGGTTTGCATGCCCCCAGGTATAGAGAAAAGGAGAGTCTCCAGGTAATCACATGGAAGTCACTGCAGTTAAGAAAGATCATTTTTTTTAGTGGTTAGACAAGAATACTTCCTTGGCTTTGTTCGCAGTGCAGACAAAAGTGAATGGTGTTTGAGACCAATCACATAACCTATAGGGAAACCCATTTTTTCACCGGACTACATGCCGCAATTAGGGAAAAATTATCTTTCCAGCTGGGTTTGTCTCAAAATAGATAAGGGTGCATGCCCCCTAAGCTTCATTACATTCACCGTACTACTCGCTGCAATCAGGTTGATGGAATGAAGGTTGAAGAGACACTCTTGAATCAAAAATACCATTTAGGGATGATGATTGACTTGGCACTGTGTTTGAACCGGGAAATGAAAGTTGGTCAATTTTGCCTTCATGTGGGAAACACATCACTCGAAAGAGTGTGGAAACAATAGCTTCCATGCTATAAACATAGTCACGTCCAAGGAGTAGATTGTAATCTAACAACCCTTGGACCACCATCATGTTCAAGTGAACGGTTTTCCTTCTCAATGTTATCGGCAACTTAGGAAGGATCCCTAACGGTCGACTAATTCCTTTGTTAAATCCTGATAAATTTTGTGTACCAAGCATAAGTGATGGCATACCAAGCGCTTTCCAAGAAGTTGAGGAAAGGATACTCACTGAAGCCCCTTCATCTATGATAGTTCTAAACACGATCATTTTGTAAACTTGTACTATGATCCGGAATGGTATATTATAAGGAAGGCGAGATCTTGCTAGTCAATTCCAATCAAAGGAAGCGACTAGACTGCTTGGAGGGGGTACAGAATAAATGGGTGAAATAACCCCTTGAGTAGGAGGAACTCGGGGATTCTCTTCGTGTTGTGAAGAAACGGGAAAATTGCCCCCAAGTTCATCAGACTCTAAAGTGACAAAAATAATTTGAATAGTATTTTTCTCACTCTCTTTGGGAATGATATCATCTAAAGGTGGATCTTCCGAAGGAAAAATTGGGTCAACCGCCATCTCGACCTGTTGACTTTGGTCCGGTATGGACTAAGAAGATTCACTTTCAACTATAGATGTTTCGACCAACGGTTCAGTTAAGTCAGTCAGATTTTCAACTAGTAAAGGACTAGGGGAGAGTTTCTTGTATCCAGGTGGAATTCGCTGCAATGAAGTAGGATGGTTATGCAAGACTCTTTTGGCCTCATACAAAAAATGACAATGGGGAAGATGATGGTCCCCTTCATATAATCCACATGGAGTTCTGACCTTTCCTTTCTGTCCAGGAATTTCATTTTCACTAGTTGATGGTGTGCTGCCAACATGATAACCAGAGGTTGATGACACCAGACAGTATGAATAGGGAGACCATTCTCTCAAGATCCGCAGAATGCAAGGACAATCTCAATGAAAATGGTTTCCTTCGCAAATTAGACAAGGATATTTTGGAGATTTAGTGTGCGGATTTTCACCAGATGATTCATGGTTGCCCCCTTGCTTAACTAACTTCTTCTTCTTCTCCTTTCCTTTCTTCTTCTTCTCAGGCACTTGGTTACTAGCATCACTATTTTCACCAAGCGAAGATGAAGAAGGGGAGGGAGAAACAAATGAAGAGGAAGGTGAAGGGTCAACTTCAGTATCAACTGGATGCTAATTCGATTGCTGAGGAATCACGTTATTTTGAACCACAGAGGTTGAGAACAACCACACTGGTAGGCCAATAGTAAGTCCCGAAAGGGACAAGGTGGCCATATGACATGCACCAATATTTCCCCAAGATGTAAAAGGGCTAGGAATTCCCTCAAGAGGGATTCCATGATTGGTAGACCCAATTAACTCAACCTAAGATCAACGAAGGAACAAGGATGTTATTCCGAATTTAATAAATTTTTAAGATGCTTTGACACAACTTTGCTTTTTCAATTTTTAAGAGTCAAGAAAAAGCTAAACATGACTCTAGTCCCCTTCGATTTTTAATGAGCCTGAAGTGACAAGTGCTCAGATGGACCTTTTCTTTTAAGGAGTCGAAAAGGAATGAAAGCGACTACTCTGGAGATCTAGATAGATGGATTACCAAACCAATTGCAAAACTGCAAAATACACCTTGGTCATAAATTAAAGAGAAATTACTAAGGACTTATGTACGGCAGTCAATCTTCCCAAATGTTGTGTTCAGTACATTGTGATCGATACGGCGGCAAACACGGCTTCCTATAGATAAAGGATATAAGCCTATTGTGGTCTCCCAATATATACTCGACGGTATGGGGAGCACAAGTCTGTGCTAGCACTTGTCGTATCAAAGAGGAGGAATCACCCAACCTTCGATGAAAACAATAGTTACTAGTTTTTACGACGTTGGAACACGTCTCTAGCCTAGACCTCTAGATGTGTTGCGTTAGGTTCCAAAGCGTTGTTAAGTTCATTGTGTTATATACCTAGGGGGGGATAATATGGGGTACCAAGGGAGGTACCCAAGGTAATAATGTAATAATGGGATGGGACATAGTAATAAATAAGGTGGTTAACCCATATCATGTAAGGGACCACAAGTAGTTAATAATAATGTAATGGGCCCATGGTATTAGTTTGATGGTATGAGGGAACCATGGTAATGATCCATGGTATTGTATGTATGAGGCCTATATAGAGGCTAGAGACTCCACATGTAAGAGAGTCAAGGATTATTGTATGAACAGGCATATGGCTTGTGGAGTGTTCTCCTTCCTTAAGGAGTGAATCTAGGGTGTTGCCCTACCTTAAGGGTTTTGATCAATAAAGAATCATTTCATATTATTTCTGGGTTTATTGTATCGGAGCTATAACACATTGAAATTTATTTTAGAGTTGATCTTGCTTAGAAGTTTGCCTTTCAAGGTTCACTGCGTGATGTATATGTAAAATTCCTAAATATGAAATCTAAAATGATAAACAATCATTGTTTGTTTTTTAGCAATGAAAATCCTAGCTACTAAGGAAAGAAGATTACGATTCTTTCAAATAGAGAGAAAACAGCAAACACTAAATGCACTTTTCCTAAATCATTTTTCGCACATAGTCTAAATGCAAATGCATGTATTTGTTTTTTTTTCCCTTAACATGAGAAATGCCAAAAAGGAAAACTGAGTATAGATATGAAATATTTTCTTCAAAGCGACATTTCAACATTTTCTTTTTCAAAATGAAAGGAAGACTTAAACAACACTTTTCAATTTCGAATAGAAAATGATTTCGACACTTCAAATACCAACAAATCAAATCAAATACATGACAAAAAGATCAATCGACTATCTAGAGGAGGAAGACTTTACGACACTCTTCTTTTTGACACAAAACGACAGTTACAACACTTTTTGCACCAAAACGACAGATCGATTTACACAACTTTTTGACTAAGGATTGCAAATGATGGACAAATACATAAAAAAAATTTACTAATCCTAATGAATGGAGGTTGAACTATGTAAAGCAAGGAGGCTTCAGTAATGAGATACTATTCATAAGCAGAAAAACAATCAAACAGAGCTGAAAACAAGGACAAAAAACCCAAATTTCAAGGAAAGAAATAGGATTACTCAGTCATCGCACCTGTGCTTCACAGAAACAGGGATGCATCTCACTTCCTACACTCAGGAAGTGCAATGCATATTGGTTTCTAGTGGTAGACAATGCGATGGGTTAGGGAGCGTAACTGAGGTGGGTTTTGGCTCAAATTTGCAGTTGAATTCAGTAAGTTAAGCTGAGCTATTATGGACAGTAAAGAAAAAAGTACAGGGGTATGCTATTGGGAGGTTATTGAGATACCAACAAGGCATCTAGGATGTTTGTAAGTTAGATGTTCAAATCATAAACTAAACCGGAGATTGACTGAAGCAGCATTCATCTACTTTGCAATTGCAGAGCAAGAGCAGTTCGAAGGCTATCTGGCTAACTTCAGGCTCCATCTATAGTTTATAAAACAAACAAACTATTCGGTCCCTAGTGGAGTCACCATTTTGTTTCCAGGAAAACTAGTGTCTTTTCGACCTGCTAGTCCCACTAGGATTGGCAGCTATCCTAGAAACAAACAATCAAAGTAATTTGTGATTTCCATTATGTATGATAGATAAGAGAGGAGAAAAGGGACCAACTTGGATCTTCCACTTGACTCCTTGCTTGATTTCTCTGTCCCTTGATAGAGCTTGCACCTCTTCTCCCACTTATCCCGCTTAATGAATACCTGTATAGACAAAGTAACAAAACACCATCAAAGCATCTCGATCTATTATATCATAAACAATGCAGAATCAGAAATACATTGATCATACAATGGCATTCACAAATAACAATGTTCACAAATACACGATTGTATGGAGGAAAACTCAAAGAACTTTATTAATAATAGAAGGGAGAATTACAACCCAGCTGTCTGATCCAGCATCATCCTCCCAGCATCAAAGCCCTCTTCACCTCATGAAAAGCAAGATCACCCAACAATACAATGCTCTTTCTCAAAGACAAACTATCAACACTTCCTTACAAATTACAAAATTCTAGCCTCTAGATCTCTCAGATGAGGGATCCATTTATAGATGTCTGCAAGGGTGTGAGTCATCTCTGGGTTTTTTATTAGTGTCATTCCACTTGTTGTTATTGGTTCCACTTGGAGATTTCTTGGATCTCTTACTCATCCCTGGGCGAATTCAGAGAGGCAAGTGTCATATGAGAAGTTTCTGGAAGATTCCATGAGCATCCACTTAGCAAACTGTCTCGGACATTTGTCCATCCTCACTCATTGCACCCCACAGAAGGCCTCTTCAGTATGCATCGCACCTGGCTAGTGTAGAAGTCAGTATGCATCGCACCCTGACAATGGAGTAGTCAGTATGGTCCAGTTTTGGCTAGTTCTGAGTGGTTTTTCAGGTGGAACTTTTGGGGAATGATGTAATCAGTTGAGCATGATCCTTTACGGTATGAAACAACACTTTTATGGGTTAAAGAGCCCTTGGTTTATTGACATATAAGATTATGGTTGCAGTGCCCAAATATGTCTATGGCAGACATCAAGTTGAAATGGCAAGAGGTCAATGATGCATTTGCAGGCACATTTGAGGAAGACCTCGAAGGCCACCAAGTGTATGTGAACATTCACGAGCCCGGCTTGTACCAAATTGCGTGTAGATACCTCGCATTCCCATGCACTGACATGATACACTAGATCGTCTCGCACACTGATCCTGAGAAGATGACTTTAAGCAGTGTAACCGAGATGAAGATTGCGACCTTTTGGGAACATGATTATGATGATATGTATCAGATGTCGGAGCCCGTGACTATCATGGATACTCCCTTTAGCTTACTCATAAAGAGTGCCAACTCCAGAGACATTTTGAAGAACTGGGTAAAGGAGCTGGCTAGATTCAGGATGACACCCAACAAGGTCTACAAAACGATGATACTGTGGAAGGAGTATCAATACTTGGTCATATTTTCATGTTGATTGTGTGGCCAAGAAAGCATGGAAACCTTCCCACAGAGTTGGGTGATTGCGCTAGACCAACTGGCCAGAGAAGGAAAACCATGTAACTGGTCTAACATGTTGGTTCATCAGCTGAAGGAACAAGTAACGAAGGCCTGACAATCGCCAAAAGGTATGCAAGCAGAGATCTACATGTCCACCTACATCTTGGATGCAATCTATGCCCAACAGGAGTTTCTGATCTTGAAGTGGGCATGATCACTAGCGGAGATTGTTGTGAACACATATTGTAAGTTTTTTTCCAAATGCAACTTTCGAGGAGTTATCACACCGTTGTCCGATCATTTTTTCACCCCAGTTTACAAGATGATATTCGAAGAGGATCCACCCTGCATGTCGAAGGCAACAATGGAGGCACTGATAGTGTTGTATACCTAGGGGGGATAATATGGGTACAAAGGGAGGTACCCAAGGGAATAATGTAATAATGGGATGGGCCATAGTAATAAATAAGGTGGTTAACCCGTATCATGTAAGGGACCACAAGTAGTTAGCAATAATGTAATAAGCCCATGGTATTAGATAGATGGTATTGAGGGAACCATGGTAATGACCCATGGTATTGTATGTATGAGGCCTATATAGAGGCTAGAGACTCCCCTTTGAGAGATGTGAAGGAATATTGTATGAATAGGCATATGGATTGTGGAGTGTTCTCCTTCCTTAAGGAGTGAATGTATGGCGTTGCCCTATCTTAAGGGTTTGATATCAATAAAGAAGAATTTATATCTATATTCAAATCTTGTTATTTCTTGGGTACCTCCCTTTGTACCCCATATTATCCCCCCTAGGTATACTACAAATAGACATTGTTGATTGGTATGCCTCACCGTCCGACACTTTCATACGAATGTACAGTGTGAGGAAGCCTCTGCATGTTCTACCGAAGTTTGGCTTGGACATACTCATCATGCAGGAAGTAGCATATCACATCTCCACAGGATTGACAGCTAGACTGCACCAGAAGACGAAGGCACCTTGGCCTGCTCTTCCATTGCGAATTGGGTTATATGAGATTCGGAGTTTCAAGAAAACGGATGTCGAAGTAGAATAGATGAAGAAGTACCCATTCAACCTCCGACGTTACAATCCGTATGTTGGGTAGCAGAGGGCCCGCATAACAGTTTTGGGGCTCAAAGCCCACAATGTTGGGAAAAGGTATGGTAAGGACTCCGCGAAGTGCGTTGAGCGTGAATTGTAAATGAGTCAATTCAAAGGGTTGTCCACCCAAAAATAATGTAAAATAATAGGAAGTAAGTCGGCTTGCCAATGATCCGCGAACCATGGGAATGTATAAATAGAGCGAGGCTCTATGGGTAGAAAAAAAAAATTTGGTAGGTACTTTTTGATCTGAACAATAATGGGTTTTTTAGGAGAAAAGTCTTGAAGCGTCTGTAAGTCTGAGTCAAGGGTGTTGGTAGGAATATAGAGGCTCTACAGCTGTGTGCGCAAAGGCCTAGTAGAGTTCGTAATTGTGTGCACGAACCCCTGCAGTTAAGTCCGCAGGGTGGATTTGGATATATTAGTGAAGGAATTGAATAAAGATAAGTGATTATGAAATTCTGTGTTAAATCTGAATTATTATGGATCTGGCTAATTTATGGTTAATATAACTATTTGATATATGTGAGTATGCTTATGTTATGAGTTTATGCAAATCTGTATCTTTTTTGGGTGTGTGAACTAGTTATTTATGTTAAATGTTTGCTTAAAGACCATAAAAAGTAGATCTAATCTATATCAGCACATTAATAAGTATTAAGGAGTTTCCTGGGTCCGGATCTACGCAAATCAGAGTGGCGCGAAGCCACGGAATGGTGTGCGAACCTTCCAAACCACATCAAGACACCCCAAGGGTGTGGAAACCTGGTTCCATCACCCTCCCCCGCTACCTCGGGTGAGACCTCAGTGCGCACTCCACGGGTTGTTGCCAAAAGGGCTAGTAGCTACAGGATTTGTTGGGCTAAATAACTCTTCTGAACCTGGGTCAAGCCCATATAAGTCAACAAATGGTTCCGTTGCCAGGACTGGGATCTACCTAAGGGATGTCTGATGTTGGAACACTGGAACCCTACAAAGAAAGAGATTGAAGATTGGCTGGATCAGAAGCTTCACGAGTTCGTGGTTCAGGAAAATAGAAACCTGCAGATATTGGAGGAAGGGTGGTTGGATCGTTACATATACACAGATATCCATGAAATCTTCTTCAATAGAGTTGTACGAGTGGATCGCGAGGTTAGCGGACAGTGTGGGAAGGTGCAGACTAGATCAACCTACTGTGTGGACTCCAGAATTGGTGTGTAGGCTAGAAGCATTTGAAGACAAAATTGCACGCGCAGTAGATCACTGGTTGGAACGAGTAATAGGAGGGTTTATTACTGAGTTCACGATAGACACAACTGTGAGCTATAGTGAAGAAGAAAGGTTATTTCTCCAAGGACCGCGGGGTAATTATATTAAATCGTTGAACACTTGGATTAAGATGTTGTTGTGTGAAAAATAGATTATGCACATTTATTGATGTCTAGCTTAATGTGGAGTGGAAGAGGCTACCAAGGAACCGAAGGATTAAGGAACAGTCGCTAATTTCTATTTCGCAAGAGAGTGAGGAGGAGCTCGCGAGGTTCTCCCCAAGAAGCGCGGTCCGGTTGATTAAGCAACGCTTTCCACTGATACCACCTCCCTCTACGCCATCACCTACTTCTCCGATGTCAAATCCATCTTCGCCCACTCCACCTCCACCTCTGCCACCATCGAAGGTTGGGATGGTGAGCGCAGTCAAATTGCTGGTATTTAAGGGTGCAGGAAATGAGGAACTAGGTCAGTTTTCGTTTGTGGTAAAGGCTGTATGGGTATCCCAAGGCATAACAGATGATAACATCAAAAAGGCTACCCTGGTGAGTGCGCTGCAAGACCACACATTGACGTGGTATATAAAGTACTCAAGCGATCATCTGAATGTGGGAATAACGACGATCCAAGACGCCTTGAACAAAGAATTTGGTCGGCCAAAATCAGAGACTCAGTCGGTCATTGGGTTCAAAGAGATAGTGATGTTACTGGGTGAAACCCCATGGGATCTGGATCAGAGATTAAAGAGCACAATCCATGAGGCTAACATGACATTGATGGATGCGCAGCACCACGCGTGGTTTGTGGCATCCTTAACACCACATCTAAGTACGGCGCTATCACAACAAAAGATCTCAAACCAAGCTGAAGTAGTAGAGACCGCGATGAGATTGCACGAAACCCCAATACAGGAGCCGGGGTTGGGAGTTCATCAAATCCACACACAATTATAGAACTTATCCTTAGAGATACGAAGTTTGAAACAAGGAGTCAGAAGGGCGCAAAGAAGTATGGTGTATCAAATGTAAGGGCGAGGGCCATGACAAGGAACATTGTTCAGTCTTTGCTAACTATGTGGTGGCGGGGGGACCAATACTATTGCGACTAGAGGTACAAGCAGGGCCAAACATGGTGTCTACACTCTGGTGCGCGATATGCTAGGAAGGAGGAAAGCATGCCATGAAAAACTGTCATCTATTACAAAATCTGAGACAGCCCCCCCAGCGATTATTTTGCAACTTTTGTAGGACGGTGGGCCACGATGAAAGAAACTATCAAAGTTACGAGATGTTGATGGATCAAACACCTACGTATAGGATGCAGATGGAGGCACGTGGGCAAGATCCTGCCACAGCAATATCACGGGGCGGATTCCAAGGATGCGGACAGGGCGAGGGGGAATGGGACCTAGACGCAGACGAGGACAATTGATCTGCTATAATTGTGGAGGATCGGGGCACTACACGCGTGATTGCATGAACCTGACTAGAACTTGTTGCCTATACTGTTACCAATTTGACCACGAAGCAGTCGATTTCCCCACGCTAATTGCTTAGATGCAGGAAAAAGGAGTGCTTCCGGCTACCCCCACTTAGAACGTCCAAATGATGAAGGCTGAACCGCGTGCGGAAGACCCTAACATGAATATGATGCTTAAAAGTGGTGCAGCTACAGGAGAATATAAAGGGAAGTGACCAGAGGAGGATGCATGGGTTCGCAAGGCTTGTGCAAAACAACCAGAGTTTGATTTGGAGCGCGCGAAGGAAACTTTTATGGAGGCCAAGAAGAACTTCGCGGAAGCTTCCACTTCGAGTGGCACAGATCAAACAGAGTCAGAGAGGAATACTTCTATGCTAACTAACTTCTTAGAAACATGCATGAAGCTGCTCCAGGATACCAAAGCGGTGAAGGGATTGCAAGAGTTAATAACTAGGCATGCAGGATCAGATGAACCTCGAATGGTACGGAAGATGGGAAAGCATGCATTGCAAACAGGGTGGGAAATGCGGTTGACTGCCCAGATTGGGGACTATGAGATGGACCAGGTTGTTCTGGACTTGGGGTCAGACGCAAATGTCCTACCTAAACAAACCTGGGAGCGCATGGGCAGGCCCGCACTACAATGGTCCCCTATCCAGCTACGGATGGTGAACCAATAGAAGATCTTGCCTATGGGAAGACTGCAGGGAGTTACAGTAGACATCGACGGTGTAAGCACACTAACCGATTTTGAGGTCATAGAGATTGTGGATGACAGTAACCCATATCCTGCATTATTAGGGATAGACTAGGCAACGGATATGAATGGAGTCATCAACCTAAAGAAACGAAAAATGATATTCAAGAAAAAATCTCTCCGCGTAGTCATTCCGCTAGACCCAGTCGAAGGAGCACATTATACTGAGCCAGTTCATAATGAGGACAGTGATGATGAACTGGATTGTATTTACCAAATCACAACACGGGATCAGGACCGAGTGAATACAACCGTGGATGAACGAATCTCATGGGGCCATGACAGTTCTTGCACATCGGACTCAGATGAAGAGATTGAGCGGTGGTAGAACTGATGGCATGAGGTAACAACACTAAATTTTAATATGATGGTTAGATCGCTACGCCATGCAACAATGGAAGTAAGGGACGGGCCAATGGATGAGGATTCCATGCAGGCAGAGGCACTAATCGACCAGCACGAAACTACGATTCTACGACCCAGGCTGCAGGATGACCTTGCGGAGACACCATGCGCAACAATTGTCCATGAATGGAGCACATGCCCAAAGATTCGACGAAAGTGGAGCAGATATCAGAAGCAGGTACACACAAGGGTTAGGGAGCAGTCTCGTTCACCAGCAGCCCGTGACAAAGTCAGCAGGGGAATAGGGGGAAGTTCACTCAACGTTCGCTCGGGAAAAGGACCCACCGGGAAATTGCGGATACCACAGGTTCAATGGGCCTATACCAAAAGGGAGGCATAGATGACAGTGTTAATAAGTAAACGAACAGGAGCCTAGAGTAAGCGGGGTAGTAGCAGGCCTCGCGGGATTGAGAACCTATGGGCACGACTCAGGAAGAAAAGCATGCTAATTGGGGAAGGAAGCAACAAAATGAAAGGTAGAGACACCCATGAAGGCCGCACGAGTCTACGCATAAGGAAATCGGGCTAGGTCGGGTATCCTACAGAACGTGAATGCACCACGACCCTGCTATCATGGCTGCACCCACACCTATGGAAGGATACACCCCACACATCAGCGCACGAAGAGATAATGGATACAAAGACACTCGAAAGATGCTCGCAGCCCGGGCTAGCAGGGAAGTTCCAAACTCGCACCAGGGGTGTGACCACCTGACTAGCTGTAGGAAGCATAGTCTCATCACCGCAAGCAGTTGAAAGAGGGTGCGAGACTATAAATGAATCTACGGGAGGCTGATGTAGCAAAAAGGTTTTATACAAAGTCATTTGGTCCATAACATCATGGCAACACCCGGGTGACAACGCTACCACGCGGAGAACTTGAGAAGTGAACGTTAACACCACTATTCTTGACAAGAAAGTCAAGTTACGTCAGGGAGGAGTGGGAGGTGGGCCATTAAGATAGAATTTTAAAGCTAGATACGAAAAGATCTGCTGCCTAAACGATGTTAATAAGTTGGAATTGGAGGGAAGGGATTCATTCAAATTTACATGGTCATCTAATAACCTCTGGACGACACCGGGATATTTGAGATTGGAACCAGTAATGACTAGCAAACACTCGGCTACCAAGGTTTCCATGAGTACCATGGCAAGAACCCGAGCACGGTTCACGGAAGAACTATACTCAACCCAGGAGGCAATAGATGAAGCCACCACGGTCCCCGAAGTCCCAAAATCCCCACGCACACCGCAGTCTTGGAAAAATAAGCAGTTGATGGGGCTAGTCAGGATATCGTCGAGGTTCAATAAGCTATCAGGAGCTGAAAAGGGAAAAGCAATCACCATCGAACCTGAGGAGGACGATGAAGATTTGCAAGCTTTGATTGATTAGATTGATGCATAAGATGAGGACGAAGAGGATGCTTTCCAAATCCCGTCACGACCCCCATATACCCCCCCATGGACCGGCATGGTCAAGTTACCAAAGGACGTGGACGCTGCAAAGAATACGCTCCAAACCCCGCTTCTTCCAAATGAGATAAGGTTCGATGGGTTGTCGTTGGGCCAAGTCCCAAGTATCAAGTTTGAAGACTGGGACCTTGTAGATAGCGACAAGTTCCTTGAATTGGCCGAAGACAAATTACTACAGCAGAAGTGGTTACTAGGTGTGGAGAAGGCGGGGTTACTTAATCTAAGATGGATACGTCACTATCACTGCACAACCCTCACCATCTGTGTTATCCGGCAGTTACTATGTCTGGTATATGATGGGTTTCTCTGGTTGGAGGAGCCAATTCTGATCACAGATAATTTGGTACACCAGATTACCCACTTTCCGGTAAAAGGGAATGACCCCACAAACATAGCCAGAACAAGTAGCGATGCGGGTCACGCCGAAACAATGAAGGCTAAATATAAGTTGGAGAAGCGGAAGTGGGGGTATGCAATAGCAAGCATCAAAGACTGAGGGGTGTGAATTGCTACCCAGTTACTAGCTGGTAAACTAATGAGGAAATGTCGTGCAGATGAGGTGCCAGCTCCTGTCATTGCGCTTGCGGAACAGTGCACGACAGGGGTTCAGTTTAACTGGGCATAGTTCTTATGCGACGAATTTTTGACAAAGTGTCAGGAAGCATAGGACAAAGGTAAGACATTTTATTATGCATGGTTGCTACTATCAATCCTTCTGGTTGTAGGAGAATTACCGCAGGATAGCAAGTTTCCCAGCATTGAAGACAGCCTACCAGAAGTAGTGCAGTATACCTCGCTCTGGGCTACAAAGGATGCAGCGAGGGCTTCTGACATCAGGTTTTTTGGACCTTCATGGAGGGTACTATCCAAATACGGATCGCTCGCAAGCCACGAATGTCTCCAACAATCTACAACAAATTTGCAAAGCACGACCGAGTTCAAAGTGGACATGCATAACTTATATATCCGAGTGTGGAAGGATCCGAAGCGAGCATGGGTCATGCTTCCGTTCATGGCAACAGATTATGCTATTTATACGGTGTTAGCAACATGGCATCTCGAATGGCGTGCCCCAGTCAAGGTTGTACTAGAAATAATGGCAGTGCAGCAGCATAAAAAGGACCTCCAGTAGCGACTCACTAACCTAGCAGAAAAGGCCCGTCAGGGACAATAGGCAGCTTCGCAGAAGGAAGCACCCAAGGAAGTGCTAACCGAAGGGACCATGACAGATTAGGAAATGGCCTCAGACCACGATCTGCAATAGGAGAAGAAGATACAGGAATGCACAGACCATCTTACCGAATCAACCCCCTTCAAGCGACCGCGTAACACGGAATCACTGCACACACACAAAAAGTCAAAAATAGCCAAAGCTTTGGAGAAGGAATTTCTTGACAACAGTAAACCGCCGAGTAATGTCCATACCGATGCATTGACGAAACTGATCACTGAGCAGACAACTGTGATGGGGGAGATTCGAGCGCAGTTGCAGGTGTTACAGGTGTGACCCTCGGGCAAGGTAAGCCCACAATTAACCGAGGGCACAGCCTCAGCTGACCAGATGGTGCGTCCCAATACAATGAACACCTTAGCGTTGCCAGCAGGTGTTGTCTTGGCTGATGTATAGGGGGATGTGCGAAGTTGGGGATTGAACCTGGCCGCTCTTCCTAGAGAAACCTTATACCAACTACAGGATGGGGTAATCACTGAGCTTCGTGCTCGGGAAGGCCGCACACTCCAAACAGCGATGGAACACAAGGAAAATCTGGAGTAGGTCAGTCTCTAGTGATATGATTTGATCTCACACACCCAGGAAGTGGAACAGGCCATGATGGCTGCTTGCAGCAAGATCCCAGAGTTAGCTATCCCAGCCTTATATCATGGTGTTCATGTGTGTTTCTTATGTGTGATGATTTGTTCTGTTTTACTGCACCTGTTTACTGTTTATATGGTTAATGAAGTTCTGATGCACTGATTAAAGATCAACATATAATGGATTAACTGAATCATAAGTTTACTATATATACACTAGTTGCATTAAACACGGTTGTGTGTACACGCAGGTTCCCTTAACTGAAGTAGTGTATATGAATCTGATTATGGAAATGAAAAATTTAGTGATTTTCTAATACTGATTCACCCCCCCCCCCCCCAAGTATTATTTCCAACAATTGGTATCAAAGCAAGTCCTTTGGTAGAAGCTTGATCGCTTGAAGGAGATCCATAGAACAATGGAAAAGAAAGCACGCCAGAAGAAGAAGACAGCTCAAAGGAATAGTGACATCCTACTATTAAGTGGAAGCAAATATTCATATTCTGAATCACCTCAGATTGAAGATGAACAAGCAAATGAAGCATTAGATAAAATCATAGATCAACAAGATCTATTTAACAAAAGGGAGAGTGCCCTCAAAGAATAAGTTATCGACTTAAAAGCTCATCTGGAGTGTGTCTTCAAAGTACGTCAAATGTTGCAGGAGCAGAATGAAGAACAAGAAAATGAGATTCTCAAACTAAGACAACAAGTGGAAGAAGGAAGAAAGTCTGAAGAAATCTTGAAGAAGAAATATCTGGAAAAGGAAGAACAACATCAGGTTGAGGTAAATATCTTGAAATGTAAATTAGAAGAAAAAGATAAACTATTACGATTTCAAGACAATACTAAGATTTTGGATGATATTCTTAGTAGTCAAAGGTCGCCTGCTATCAAAACTAGTCTTGGTTTTTATGAATTTTTTGAAGGTGAATATAGCTCACAAGGTGAGGCAAGGAACTCTAATACAAAATCTAAAATTCTCAACAAGGAGATGAGAGGTCAACCCCATCAACAACCAAAGAAAGAAAGTCTTCAAACAAAATCCTTTACTCCTAACTGTGGAAGTCATAAACGGTTATTTCCTCTAATGAATAATGTTGCATGTTTTATATGTCATAACTTTGGGCATGTTGTAGCCAAATGAAGAAGCAGAATGGTTCAAGACCATCACACAGAAATATTTAAGGGATATTGTATTGCTTGCAATATGTTTGGTCACAAATCCATTGACTACTATAGAAGGAATATGAAACATATAAGATGTTATGCATGTAACAAGCTTGGACATATAGCAAAGGAATGCAGGAGAATATTTTGGGCACCATAAAAAAAGGAGAAAATGTCATCACAGTCGAAGATATGGAAGAAAAAGGAAGTACAGTCAGAAGGATGTGGCATAGAAAAGTATACAGACATGACAGACTCAGAGGGAGTTGAAGGTGTGGAACCTCAATGTTCTAAATATCATACACAAGTTTCATAAAGACAAGTCGTGTGTATATGCGAGTTCGAAGCTACACAGTCGCGGATATGTTGGTTTGAGGAAAAGCAGTGGGACAGACTCAAGAAAAAGTGTCTGATATGATTCAGTCAATTATTTGCTCTGTTTGATAATGGTTACAATCTGCTGATGATGTGTGGAAATGTGTTGGTACTCATAAGTTGTTGTTTAGAAGTGCTTTTGATCCTAACTTGATGATGATGATGCCTTGATACTTCTTGTTGATATATGCGTGATCAAATCTGTAAATGAATAGATGGAATAGGTTCAGGGGGAGCATATGCTTTGAATAAATGAATTGTTGGCATTATGGTTAGAAATATTTTGTGATGATGCTTATGTGGCTAAATGATAGTTGGTTGGCCAAGAGAATGGTATTGTAGGTTACAGGTCTGGATGCTGGTGACAGATGCTTATGGTGAAGATCATATATGGTGTATGATAGTTGCTGATGACTATCATGGTCTTGTTTAGATTGTTGGTCATTGTTATAAAAGGTCATGTATATCATTTGATGTAAAGGTCATGAAAAGACCTCATTTGTAACCCCAATTTGCATGGGAAGGATGATGTAATAATGTTTATTTCTGTCATGTATAAACATTTGGTATATCCCCACTTGGTTGGAAGATTGATGTATGTATGAGTCATAGGAAGGTCATATTCACTGAGTTGAGTTGTAGAGTCATGTTATTCTTTTGAAAAATCTTTTTGCAGACTCTTCATGTGCTCAGGGGGAGCACGGACGAATTGGTACATCTTGGCATGTACAGAGGGAGAGCTCAATCATAGATTTCAGCATGTACTCAGGAGGAGTATGAACAATAGAATGCATATCAAAGGAGAGAATATCTTGGTCTGCCCTTTGCCCTTGATGTCAAAGGGGGAGAGTGACTTGGTGTGGTTGTTGCTATCAAGTCCAAAGGGGGAGATTGTTGGCGTTATGATACAGGTATGACACAAGTGTTGTCCATGATGGCAACTCTCTCAGATGAAAGATCACAGTATAGCAGGTAAACAGCAAGAATGAAGAAATAAAGGTATACGCAGGTTCACGATTGACCAAGTCACGTATACACGTAGGTTCACTGTATACAAAGTCGTGTATATGAAAATGTATACGCAAGTTCACTATATGCCAAGTCACTTATAAATGCAAGTGCAATATATACAAAGGCACGTATAACGTACACACGCACTTTCATAGAAGGAAAGGCACGTACATGTTGGAAAACTAAGTTTTGGTCTGTGGTATTTGGACGATGGTATTTTAGTATTGGTCCATGGTATTTGATCCGAGGTATTGACCCCAGGTATTGGGTCCAAGGTATCAGTCCTACGTGGTTTTGGACCATGGTATTGAGAGAGGCCTAAACCTATATAAGGAGAAGAAGATCATTAGGACAAAGTGCAAGTGTGCAAGTGATGAATATCTGATGAAGTATGAGATATAGTATGTTGGTTATGGGTTTGTGATGCTTTACTTGATCTGAACCACTTGATCTGAACCAAGGATGTACCTATGCGGTTGATGATGGATGATGGATCGAGATCATAAGGCTTGGAATGTATTATCATTATGTGGTTTGATCATGGATAGACTAGATCTGAATTATTGACGCATGTTTTATTGTATAAATGTTATGATATGGGTACGACTGATGTCTATAATAGCTACAAAGTTATGAGTAAATATTTGCAGATCTGTACGCGGGTTCACTTTGGTAAAAGCGCATATACATGTTGGTTCGTCTCATCGAAGTATCGTGTACAGTATGAAGTATGATATTTGAAGTTACAGTTGGATCTGTTTGTTGTTGCAGAGTTTTGTGGTCTGATCTGTGTTCTGGTGACTCTGTTTTGTTGAAAGGGTTTTAGTGATTCAGTATTGGGTGATTCATAAATTGATGATTGGTGGATGCAATAGTTGTATTATAGTGGTGACTGATTTTGTGCCTCAATGTTTTTGATGGGTCCAGTATGAAAATTGGATGAAACGTGGCCTTCAGATTATGGTGTTGTGCTTCAGGAGTATCCAATATGAAAATTTATGAAACGTGGTCCCTGGAGGAAGAGAGAAGGTCGTAGCCTTCTGTAGGCTGGCACCTACGTACTGGTAAAAATATCGGCTAGTACAAGAGCCGGGGGGTTGGAGCTCCTTTCCAGTAGCAGCTGGAAAACGAGTGAAGGTTGGAGCCTTCAATAGGCCGGTGCCTACGTACTAGTAAACATATTGACTAGTACAAGAACTAGGGGGTTGTAGCTCCCTTCCAGTAGTAGCTGGAGAACGAGAGAAGGTTGTAGCCTTCTACAGGTGGGTTCCTGCATACTGGTATGAGTCTGCGCCAGTACAATAATGTAAATAGGTTTTTCTTATATTAAAGGAAGACAACAGCAGGTGGTTTTTGTCCTTATTTGGGTTTCCACCTTATATCATGGTGTTCATGTGTGTTTCTTATGTGTGATGATCTGTTCTATTTTACTGCACCTGTTTACTGTTTATATGGTTAATGAAGTTCTGATGCACTGATTAAAGATCAACATATAATGGATTAACTGAATCATAAGTTTACTAGATATACGCTAGTTGCATTAAACACAGTTATGTGTACACGCAAGTTCCCTTAACTGAAGTAGCGTATATGAATCTAATTATGGAAATGAAAAATTTAGTGATTTGCTAATACTGATTCACCCCCACCCTCTCAGTATTATTTCCAACACCACACAGGCAACCATAGGTCAATCTCCAGTTTGCAGTTGGCAAGAAACTAGGTCACACTCACTATGGGAATTTGTTGCACAAAAACTTATTGTTTTAGCCATCATTTTCAAAAGAGGTTTATGATCGAATGGAAAATAAATTAGAAAAAATGAAAGAGGAGTTTTCCAAGGAAGGGCCAAATAATAAAAGCCTCCTTCATTTTCTATACAGGTGTTATTATTTTAGATATATTCAACTTTGTTGGAGGCCTATTTTTCAAAAACTAAAATTCTGCATTTTCCTCCTGTTTCAGACATTATGTTTTGGCATCCTTTTCTAACATATGGAAGTGATTTTTCAAAAAATGAAGGAAGTTTGTGTCGATAATTGGCCAAATAAAAAAAACCTATCTCATTCTATGCACAGGTATCACGGTTTGGAAATTAAAGGTGGCACTTGGAGACCCATTTTCCACAATTTCTTGCTAACAAAATTATGAGATTTTTTGAAATTCGATTTGTGAATTTCAATTTTTGGAAGGTTTGATGCATGCTGGGAGTTATAAGGTGTTTGTGATGAATTTATGGACATTGAAATGATTTTATAGTGGCTTATAGTAGCATGGTGGTTTTTTTTATAAGACTAGAAGGCACTTAAGAGGCAGTTTTGGAAAATGCGCTACACAATTGTTGCATAGGCCCTGCCTACACACTTGTACAAGTATTGGGAAGAAGCTAGTTGTCAAGGTTTAAAGGCGTGAACATGGAGCAGATGTGGAATCCAACTCATACCATCATTTTTCAGCCATGTGCCATCTTTGGAAGCAAAAAGTGTCATCATAATTGCAACGTAGTTGCTACGTAACCATTGCACGGTCAACAGTCAACGTTTCTTATTTTTGTTGTTTCATTTCATGAAGACATTCTTCAAAGATGGGATTTATTTCACAAAGTTTTAGTTTTTGTATTAATATAAATCCAAGGATACTTTTACGTTTTTTTCTTTTTGAGGAAAAGGAATCAAACAACATCTTTCCTCTTTTTGGTTTTGGATCGATCCACTATTTGGATCATTGATGCAGTGAATCTAGAAACTTATTATTTTTTGTCTATGGTTTATTTAAACTGGTAAATACGTATGAAACAGGTTGTTGTTGGTTCATATTTATTGTGAATTGGTTATCAGATATTATGTGATTGTGATCAATTTTTATGAATGGAATGCTTATGACTTGAGGGCTTACCAATTATTGTCTACAAGGATACTTATGTTATGACACTTTGGAGTTGTTTTTGTCTATTTATCAGTTATTCAGTTAGTTATTCTCTATAATTTATTTTTTATGGGTATAGTGATTTCATTTGGGTTGGAATTCAGTTTAAATTTCTCTAAAATAGTTGTGTATGTATTTCAGTTGCAAATGAAATATTTCCTACCTGTGGATGTTGTTACTTTCATTCAATTTCTTTCTTATGTATATGCAATATTGTTATGTGCAAGGAAATAATTTGTGTTATTTGTTTTCTCCTCTATACTACAGCTCATTTATCTTGTCCAAAGTTTGTGCTTGACAAGCCTTTGTGGATGATATTGGTTTTTACTGGCATAACTAAAGTGGGTAGAAAGTCAAATTGATCACATATTTCCATCCTATTTTATCATTCATAGTTCAACCAAATATTTCAAATTCCCTTTTCAAATTTGGTCTCTACTAGAATTAGTGCTTCAAAGTTTCTTATCTTTTAATTTTACAAGCGAGGGAGCTCCCTCAAGTTGAAGAAGACTAGACTATCAACCAAAAGAGGCATGTGGTTACCTCTGTAATCATTTTCCTTCAGCCTAAAAGGAAATCATGGAGTGCTAACACGTCTTACCAAACATAGTTGGAGATCCTTCCTTTTTCTTCAACTGGTGCAAATAAATATTGTAATATAGATGTACATAATACTAATAATAGTATAGGAACCAGTTTAGAAGCTAAAAATATATGGACTATGTAATTTTATGGTTCTAGAACGCAGGATGGCTCTAGAACTGGTTGCATACTTATAGACCCACACAACAAGAAGTATATACTATCATGTCATTTGGAGTTCGAGTGTACAAATAATATTGTTGAATATGAAGAACTCGTGCTTAGACTAAAGAAATCCATCAACCTGAAGGTAGAGCAACTCGAGGTAATTGGTGACTCATAAGTGGTTACTCGACAGGTACAGGACACTATCCATTGTGTTTCACCAAATCTTAAAAACTTCCAGCAGGAGGTATGGAAATTAATTAATTATCTTAATGCTTTCAATATCATTTTGTTCCTAGGCTTAGAAATGTTGCAGCAGATGCATTAGCTAATGCAGTCGCTAGAATGTTGCCATTGAGAAGTAGTTTTCCTATAGATATTATATATATAACTTTTGCACCTGATAATGTCACTAATTTTCATGTTTTCAATGATGACCAACATATACTACATTTTATGGATAATACAGACATATTAAAGGATGTTTCCATAGAAAAGGATGAGCAATACAAGGCTTTACAGGAGAATCTAATGCAATGAAAGGAAATACTATACTGTCCCTTGAAAAATTATATTACTTTCAAAAATAGTTTAGAGGACCAATGAATACTAAGAACCAGAGCTCGAAGCTATCATCTGAACAAGTCAATTTGGGAACTCAAGAATATCTGAAATATGTAAAACTCCGTACATGTTGTTCTCCAAAAGAACGAAAATAATATATTCACCTATTCAAACAATATTGTGATGTGTTTGCATGGACATACAACGATTTGAAGACATATGATACTCATATTATCTAGCATGTCATTCCCATAATATAAGGGGTAAAAAAAATTCAGCAACAACTAACGAAAGTCCATCCAATGTTGTAGCCCCTGATTCAAAAAGAATTGAGAAAACTACTAGATGCTCAGATCAGTTTTAAGGTTAGACATTCAACTTTTGTTTTGAATTTGGTCCCAATTAGAAAGAAGTCTCGTGAGATAAGGTTATGTGTAGACTTCCACAACCTCAACCAGGCATCAAATTAAGATAATTATTGTATGTCATCAGTGGAACAAATCATTTAAATAGTATCTAGGTCTGAGATGTTCTTGCTACTATATGGTTTTTTTTTCTACAATAAAATGTTAATGGAAGAACTGAATAGTCTCAAAACTAACTTCAAGACCAAATGGGGAACATTCGGTTTTAAGATAATTCCATTCAGGCTTATCAGTGTTGGTGCTACATTTCAAAGAGCGATAAACATCACTTTTCGTGGCCTGATTGGTCAAAGTGTAGTTGTTTATTTGGATGATGTAACTCTGTTTTCCAAAAGAACATCAGATCATGTATGTCATCTGGAAAAAATATTTGAGTGGTGTCATAAATATGGAATTTCACTCAACACCAATAAAATCATCTTTGGTTTGTCAAAATGCACTCTCTTAGGCCAGATCATTGCAAAAAGTGGAATAAAATTTGACCCCAAAAGGGTCAAAGCTATTACACAATCCATTTCTCGATCAATAAGAAAGTTATGCAATTGTTATTAAGGAAGATTAATTTTCTGTGAAATTTCATATCTAATTATGCTCAGATAGTTAAACCTCTATATGAGATGATTAAGAAAGATGTGACTTAGAAATGGGAAAAGAGGGGAAAATATGCTTTCACTCAAATAAAACAAGTTATTATTAATGCACCTACACTTTTTAGTCCTGATTATGGCAAATATTTCTTGCTTTACACTTTTGCTTTAGATTCATTTATTGCAACCGTATTGACTCATAAGGATGCTAAAGGAAATGAATGGCCTATTTCTTTCATGAGTGTTATATTATAGGGGTAAAAGTTGTACTATCCTGCCATCGCTAAACAAGAATATGTTGTGTATAAGGCAATAAAATATTTCATGCCCTATCTCCTTAAATCTCACACGAGCATTTTTGTGCCTCGTCTAGCATTTAGAACACTTTTTGTGCCGCATCAGCTAGGTGAGAAGAGGGAAAACTGGATGACCAGCTTGCAAGAATATGATCTGGAGTTTAACCAGTTCCTACCATTAAGGGTCATGGCCTCTATCAACTTGCAGCTGAAGTGAGAGATTCTTTAGAGCAAGATCTTTCAGGTTGGGAACAGGAAATAGAAATGTACAATGGTGAACAAGTTCTCTAGACCACATCCACAATGCCATGGTATTCTGATATCTCACAATTCTTAGAGCATGACACCTTACCCACACATTTATCAAATAAAAAAGAGAGGTAAATCAACCTTAAATATCTATCTTATCAACTTATTCATGGAGTGCTTCTCAGAAAGCACCACAACGGTGTCTTATTAAGAAGCCTTGAGTGAGAAGACATGGAGAAGGTATTAAAATATATACAAGATGAACCGTTAGGTGCTTGATATGTGGGTGACACAAATGTGCATATAGTAATGAGGGTTGTTTATTATTAGTCAACTTTATTCAAAGATGCTGATGCTTATGTCTGAAAGTTCCCATCTTGTCAAAGATGTGTCGTTGAGATTAGAAGTCAGCCGCCCCACTGCTACCAGTAGTAGTCAAGGAACCTTTCCAACAGGGGGGACTAGATGTTATCAGAGAAATATTTCTACATCATCAAAGCAACACTGATATATTTTAACATCAACAAAATATTTTTCTCAGTGGATAGAATTCATTCCTCTAAGACAAGTTAATGACCAATGATTATCACAAGTATCTCGCTAGGTTTGATGGAGAGAATGGTATCACTACCCAAAAGCATATTCAAGCTTTTGAGGATTATCTTAACTTATTTGAAGTAGATGAAGAGGATGTCAGTATTAGGCTTTTTGCTCTTTCTTTGTAAGACAAAGTCAAGAGTTGGTTCAAAACCCTGCTTGAGGCAAGCATCTCAAATCTCCAGCATTTTCTCAAACTCTTCCTTGATAGATGGATAATCAAAGTCAATCTTCTTGTAATCATAGAAGAATATAATCAGGTAAAGAGATATCCAGATGAAATAATACAACAATTTTCAGACAAATTTAATCAAATCTATTATTCAATGCCATCAAATATAAGACCTCTCGCTGGTTCAGCTCTTTTGCATTACCCAAGGGAATTTGATCCAGAGCTAGAATTTCAGCTAAGAGAAAGAAACCCCTCAACACTAGAATAGATGCAGAACATGGCAATAGATGTAGAAGTTAATCTGCAAATTAGAAGAGAAAAGTTGAAAGCAAAAGCAGAGGTAAAACTCGACATTTTGGTAAAGACGATAGTGGAGAGGATACAGAAGATCACCATGAAATATGAACATTTTGTTCAAAATCACCATGACACATATGTTTCACAAAAACAAGAGGATGATAACCATGAACAAATTCCTATTAATTCCAACTACCATAAATCTGAAGATAGAGTTATAAAACCATATGTGGAGAGGCAATCTGTTGATCTAATATATACAGTTAGTGACATTACTTCTTATGATGATGTGCCTAAGCTTGATCACTATAATAATGATTATGCTCCTCAGTCCAAATTAACCTTGCAGAGTAATCAGAAGTTAGTTTGGGGAATAAGGAAGTTTAGGTTCATCATCTTGAAAATAGTGATCAGCTTGTTCATTTCAGCTATGAGAATGAGGAGGAAAGTGCAAAAAAATTTGAAATCAGTGAAGGAACATTACCATTGTGTTTTGCTTCATTTCAGTTTATCAGAGATAACTTTCATGCAATTAGAAATCAAATGTCAACAAGCTTTTATATTAACCATCTAGAGGGCAATAAAATCCTTGTTCAAGACTTCTCATATTTAGATTTGCATCCCCAAAATTCCCTTGAATTTCAGGTTGCAGAAGACGACTTGGAAGCTAGAAAATATGATCAAATGATCCAATATAATTCCCTAACATTCTGTTCTGAAGCAGTTCATTTTTTAAAAGGAAATTTGCATAATCTATTTATTAAAAGGGATGAGCAGTTTTTAGAAAATCATGCAGTTTCATTGGAACCAATAGAAAATAGATGGCAACAGTCTCTTCAAGTCTTTCATGATCCAATGGCTGATATGTTGGATGGAATGTGTAGTCAAATTCCTTCTCCATTAGCTAACTATGACTTTGAAAAAGGTATTGATACAGACTTTGCTAGGCAACTAGTTTTCTTGCCATTTTCAAAAGAAACATCATCACAAGGCTCATCTTAAAACATGCAAGGTGATAAAGATGAAGGTATTATTTCAGTTTCATGGCATGCAGGCCATACACAACAGATGTACAGTTGTTTGAATCAGTTCAAGAATAGTGTATATATTTTACAAGATCCTTTTGTACAGTTTCTAGATTCAACAAAGGAAATCAGGAATTTCCTTATCTTCTCAAAGGTTAACAAAGTTATATTTGATTTCGGGATCTCAATTTTAACCACCAACAAGCACAAGCAACAAAAGTCACCAATGTATATGATGCTTGAGTGGTTGCATTGGTTGTTTCATTTTACCTAACCAGCAGTCAGAAAGCTGATTAGAGTAAGTAGGTAGAATTTCAATTTGAATAAATTCAGTTTTCAGCAACAAGTTTATGTTAGATCAGATTTCAGTTTGTAGAAAAGGGTGTATTTTCAGTTCAAAAGTTTTAGTCACAAAGATTATACAACAAAGTATACACATGTGTGGGATTGGCCCAATGGATCAGGCTACTAGTCGACGATGTTCTTGACATTTCACAAGGAAATGCCATCCCTAAGTGAAGCCGTTGTTAGGTTCCTATATTAATAGGTGTCATAATTTATGATTGACTTAGTTTATCTATGTAATATGTACATACCTTTGCTTTCTGCAAATGTTTTCCATATTCAAATATTCAAAAAAAAATTAAAAAGGTAAAGACGGTATGCCCTAAAAGAAAAATCAAAGGGCAAAAAGAAGGAAAAAGGTCAAAAAAGATGAAAATGAACCCCAAAAAGAAAATACCATGAAAGTGTGCAAGCCCAAATGCCACTACCATTTACTTTTATGCATAATAATGATTGTGTGCAACTTGTTATTCATGCCACAATCCATGGTAATCAAACAGTTTAATCTTGGTTATTCCATATTTTGAATTTCATGTTTATAGATAGAGAATGAAAATCTGAACAAACTGTTTAACCTTGGCAAATAATTAGATTAGGTAGAGTGAATGAAAGGAGCTCAACTGTTTAATATGAGCCCTTGGAGGTAATAAGGTTAGACTTAGTTAGAATACCATTGTAAAAGAAAAGAAAAGGTGTTGATAAGGGTTTTCCGGTTTAAGTGCACCCTAATAAAGAGAAGTAAAAATGGTATGATGAGTAGGTGGGTAAGTAGTTGAATGGTTGCAGAATTGTGATGATTGATTAGATAAGATCATATTATTCACCTTCATCATCAAATTTCTAAGTATGGATGACAATTGAGCATTTATCAAAGTACACAAAGTCAATTGATTAACCTTCCACAATCATTACATTTTTCACTTAACTAATTTCCAGGGAAAGTCTTAAAGCATCTAAAATCTTAAGTTAAAGGGGCTCAGAGCATTTCTTTGACTTCTGGAGGGACCGGACCCTAGGCCCAATAACTTATAGGTCTTAAGTACTAAAATTCCCCTCATAAGCATTCACCCCCTCCATAATTCACGTATTTTCCCTAATAAAACCCTTTTCCTAGGGATAAAACCTTAGAAAAGTGATCACCCCCCAAGAAAACCCCTTTTCCAAAGAAACCCACAAAAAAACTTTAGCCTAAGCTATGATGTGTAGATGTGGATAATATATATATATATATATATATATATATATATATATGTATGTATGTATGTATGTATGTATGTATCAAATACATTATACTTAGCGCAAACTCCATTTTTCCACTTTCATTTTCATATTAACTTCTAATTTTAATTATATTTATTTAATTCCCAAAAATAAACCCCTTTCTCCTATGTATTTATTAAATCCCTTTAATGATAATATCCCATCCCCAAAGTTTGTAATATAAACTTTATAAATAAAACCCCCCACAATCGATGTTAATTAATCGATCTGCGATTAATTAGAAGTTAACCTCTGCCAATGAAATCGCCCCTGACGCCCTAACCACACCATAATCTTTGATTAACTTAATCTTGTCATTGTTTAAACTCCATCGGGCCCCTCCATTAAACCTCACGTCGAAACCCCACCCCGACCACTGTACGATCAAGTCCCATTTGATCCGACGGTTAACAATCATATCGGGCGGCCTCCAAAGGTTGACCTTTACCTGCCCAATATGGGTGGTTTCGCTTTACACCCAACTACTCCATGGCGCCCGATGAATGGAATCAGGTGACCTTCCCTCAAAACCACCCACGCCTCATAAGCAGTGTGATGGCCCTTCAATACTGCTTCCCCACCATTTCGATAAACTGCCCGTCCGTTCATTTAATTGACTTTCGTGCCATATTTCAAAATTCTGTCCTTTAAACCTTATAACGTGAAAACCTGTGTTTTCATGGCTTTCGCTCGTTTGACTGTGTAAACCTATGAAACCCCCCAATGCCTCCCTGAACCTTTGCAACACGATTTCACCATCTATTTTCCATCCAAAACTCTATTGCGACCCCTTTCCCAGTCATGCCTGTGCCAGAGAGACATCAAGAGCCCTTCATGAAAACCTGTATTCTCTTGAATAATATTGAATTTTTCAGGTTATCAAACTAAGATCATAGCTTGGATAAGTAGTTCTGATACTAGTCACAGAACTGATTTATTCCAAGAATCAACAGAAAACCTCATTCAGAACTTGTGCTCAGAGGATGAACACAATTGTACAAGGAAACAGAAAATAAGAAAACTACACAGAGCATTGACAGTCAGAACAAAGAAACTAGACAGAGAATACAGTTACAAGGCAGATGAATACAATAAGCATGGACTTAACCTATATCCACTACCTGATGTTGATATACACAAGAACAAAAGGATCTACTGTTGAAATAGAAAGTAAAAACCTAAAATATACAGTGAAGGTAAAAGGACACAGTAAAGAACAATCAAAATGTATCAGGGTTAAAGAGTATCAGATTGAAGACCAAGTCAAGTAAATCAGCTATCATGAAGATAAATAGTAGTGAAGACAGTTACAAAGCATAGCATACAGATTCATAACAAAGTGAAGAGAGATGAAAAAACAGAACAGTAAAAGTAAACTTGGATGCAGTAAGGGTTAAATAGAGATGAAAACACTTTCACCAGCAACAATTAAGTTTATCCAAAGTAAAAGTGAAAAATAGTTAAAAGAAGTTTAAGGTTAAAAGATGAAATCAGAGCAGAAATAGTACCTTCTTCAGAAATTTCTTGTTCAAGTCATACTTTTGTAGAAACTATTGTGGCAAATCCAAGACATATTTTAAGAAATGGGAGGATTTTTTTGTTCCTAAAAGACATATCTACAAATACCTATCTCACGTTTTACACAGGTATTACCAAAAGGGAGATAAGTGCATGTCTTCACAGCCTATTTTTCAGTTTGTGTGAAGTCTTGTTTTTCACATCTTTTTGCAGAGAATATTGTGAACAGTTGGAGCTGAAATTAGGGAAATGGAGAGACGTTTATCTCAAACACATTCTTATATACAATAACCTCTTTCATTGTTTACATATCTATCTCAGATTGAGATATACAATCGTATCATTGGACCCTAAGTTTGCATAATTTCTGGAGCAGAATGCACAAAGAAAGGATGCAGTTAGTGACTGGGATGCCTCATCATCAATTAAGAGTTGCTATCAAATTCGACTTTCTCTTTTTTGTCACCATAAATCCATAAAAATAGTTCCAAGTAGATTCATTAGTTTTGAATGTCCTTTATTTAAGTTCTATTAGTGTAAAACAGTTTGAGATATTTGTAAAACCAATCTTGATATTTTTTCAAGATATTTCAGTTTAGAATTTGTATAAATACTTCTTCATTTGAAGTATTTTGGGTGGATTAAAAAGCATTTCTGGAGACATTTTTTTGTAAGATAAGGAGCTATTGTACTCAAGACTGGACTGGTTTACTGGATTATGAAATAAAGCTGAGGACATTTCACTCAATTCTTGTGCACATGTGGAACAAATAAGTATCATTTTCTCATGTTTAAATATTGTATTCTCTTTATGTTAAGAAATATTCATGTGTGTTTCTTATAAAATCTTAAAAGCAAACAAGGAATGATATCATCAGAATTAGCTTAAGTGCTCTCTATGTTAACTGTTTGCTTTATTCATGTTTTCTTCTAAATTGCCTTGGTCTGGAGATTCTTAATTGCCTCCTTACTTCTGTAGTTTACCCCCCTTTGGCCCATAGTATAGGATTCTTCATTGCCTCTTTGCTACTGGCCATCCTTTCCTTCCTCATTTTAATCCCTATTAACGATTCTTAATTGCCCTTATCCCTGGTTAGGATTCTCATCCATTTAAACCTGTAGATTTGTTCTTGCTATGTTAGCCTACCTTGTGAACTCTTACCTCAGTGATAAATCAAATCCAATGAAGAATTTCTTGATTGACTCCATAGCCCAATGGCCTAAATATTTTCTCTTTCCATCTGTCTTCTTAATTCCACCACCCAATTAAAGCAAATAACCCTGAACATTAAGAACTAGCCTAAAATCCCATAAAAAATGAAGTTAAATTATAAAGATAGAGCCCTCTTTGGACTTAGGTTGGCTAGAACCCGAGTCTAAAAGATTGGTTTGTGGTTACCTCAGAAATTTCTTTCTTTAACCTTGAGAAAATTCTGAGTGATAATAGATCTCATCGTCTGGTTCAATGTAGTCACATTGCTTAAACTTGAGGAAGAAAGGCTCAAAGCCAAAGAGATATTTTCCATCCATCAAAACTGTATCAAGCATTGGTTCAACAAAAAATCTATAGGGACTAAGAGTTTCAATGTGGGTGACTTAGTATTGAAGTGGGATGAAGCCCACAAAGAGAAATGAAAAAAAACGAAGTTTCAACCTCTGTGGATTAGACCTTTTACCATCGAGGAAAAGCTCAATCATAATACCTTCAAGTTGAAATCCTTAGACAAGAGGACTGGTCCTCTTCCCACAAATGGTTGAAATTTGAAAAGCTATTTTCAATAGCAGCTCGAAGTTGTGTTTCTTGTACAGCCTTTTCTTTTATTTTTCTATATTTTTCATTTGTGTTGGTTATGTGTGTTTTGTAAATTTGGGTCTTGTGTTGTTTTCTATTTTGGTCATTGTACATAAATAAGACGTTGTGTGAAAAGTGCATGTCTTAAAAATAACTTTGTGGTGAGAAAAAGAGAAAATGTGACAACCACAATGCTTGGCTATTTTTTTTCTCCTTCTTTGTTCAAGAAAATGCCATAGGTTGAGCTAGATATGAACAAAAATAAAATACATCCAAAAGGAAAACCTTGAGGGAACCTATCATATTTGCATGTATTCTAGTATCCAAACTCCTCAACTTGGTGCATATCTACTAAGTGTGTTATTCACTTATCCAATCTAGTAGAGAAGGATAATGGGAAAATAAAAAATGAGCAAACCAATATCAGATTTTATAAATAAACTTCTCTGAAGGGGCAAGCTCCTCTGCTCTCAGTAAGTCAAGATCCCTCTTTTTCTTGTTGAAAATACTAAGTTTCTAATCACAATATTATTAAATAAATAAATAAAGGGTTAAATAAGAGAAATGCTTCTTGCATAGGGAGCTAAAACAAGTGAGTTCATCGGGGTATTGTTTAGGCCTACTATCTGTTAGTGTCAATCTTTGAAGCCTTCCTCCAGTGATCAAACATGCTCTTACAAAGTGATTTTAAGGTGTCAAAGTCAAATTTTGTCATTTCAGTGAGTCTTCAAGTAAAATTTGGTCATTAGGTATTAGGTTTAGGATTTGTTTTCACTCCTTTCAAAGTTTCCCAAGTTTCGGTTCATGTCACCATTTGGCTGAGTGTACCATCATTCAAAGAATTTTCATCATCGTTTCAGGTTCCAATGTGTCATTTTACACCTTGTTTGTGCTTTAGTTGTGATTAGGTAAGGCACATTTCCCTCTCCTAGGGTTTTTGTTTCTGAGCAAGACAAAATGAATTTGGAAAAAATGAGAGCGGTTTTTGTCCACAATAGGCCCAGGAAGAAAAAAGTCCTTCACTTTTTACAAAGGTGTCATGGTTTTAGAGAAATGTCAAAAATACAGTTGCCTCATGAGGGTTGTTGCACCTCTGGAGTGACCTTGGGAAAATCAAGATTTCTCCTAGACTAGTTGGCCAAATGACTTGCTTGATGAGTCAACTAATAACTAGACACAACGAGATTTCCAATGAGCTATCATGAGCTCGATTTGGAGTTGAGGAACACATTCGAAAGTTGACGGCAATAGCACTCTGCATTTAGGAAGCCTCATTTTGCACATTTTGATTAGTCTTGGGATATTTGACTTTTGATAGGGCAAATAAACTCCAACTTCAAAAATTCAAGATGCTTTGGGAAGTAGACTCAATAAGCTTTCCAACAAACTATCTCACGCCCAATTTGGAATCCGGGAAGGCCTCCAAAAGTGATCTGCAAAAAGGCATTGCGCACCTATCAGCTGGCGCTGCGCATTGGATGGTTCCTCCAGTGCAAAATAACACTGGCTCTGCGCATTAAACTGGCGTTGCACGCCTATTGAACCCTACCAAAACTTATTAAAATCACTCCAATTTGCCTTAATTCTCCAAATTTTCCTCTTGACAAGTAAGTAACACAACTATTCTTGTTGAAAAAGGGTTTTTTTTTTTTGCATCAGTCTATGGTAATTGTGTTTATCAAAAACCAAACCCTATTTTTCACCAAAGCCTCTCATAATATCATTCATAGGTTGTTGTCATATCTCATCCATTGGTTGTCCCCCTAAAAGCCTATTCCCTCTATCTTATTACGCCCCACTCACTCTCCCCCTAAACTTCATTCCCTTATATAAATTTCCCTAGATCTCATCCCTTCATACAAACTTCCCAAACCCTACACCATCCCTAAAACCCTATTTACATACATAACCCTTTACCTTAGCCCTATACCCTCAATTATCAAAACCCTAGTCATCCCCTTCATACCCTATTCTCTCAAACCCTACGCTGTATCAAATCTCACTCATATCCCTACTTCCTCTCACTCATTCCCTTTCCTTCGAAAATCTCTTCATACTCAACATTCACCTACATTATCTTTCTTTCCCCACTAGAATATACAGTCAAATAAGACAATGGATAGTGATTATGAGACTAGGGAAGAGACCCTCAGTGATAGTTCTAGGGAACTAAACTTGTAGCAGAGGAGATCTCACAAAGGAGGAAAGATAAACAGGGAGGAAGCCCATTAGCCTCAGAGAATTACTTGCTTGTCCCTTTTCCATCACATGTTTCCAGCATCAGTCTTGTTATGAGTTCTGTAAAATGGTAGAGAGGGTCAAATATCACCATGAATTAGCAAGGCTATTTGTGTCACACTTGGACAATAATGAAGTACAACTTGCTGGTGTCACTTTCACTCTGTCACCTACCATCATTTCAGAGGCTGCAGGCATCCCAAACATAGGTGAAAAATGGAACAAGGAGAAGAACAAATTAGAAATTCTTGCCGATGCCTTCTTAGCTCATCATAGTAGTGCTTGAGGGTGCTCTGTACCGAATTTGGGGGAATTTTGAGAGTTTTTTGTCATTTTCAAATTTTGAAATTAGAAAAACAGGAAAACCCAATAGGTGTGCAACGCCACTGGCACTCCGCTTTTGATGGGGACACTATTTTGAGAAATGGCTTACACATTTGGATTTAGCATGAAAAAACAAGTAAACCCAAAAATTTTGAGAAAATTTGGTGAGGATATTGGCCACCAAAAGGGGAAAAACACCCAGAAATGCCCTCTCAGCCACTTTTTTGACCCACAGGAAGCAGTCTTGGGAGAATCAACGTTTGGGGGGGGAAATGACCTCCAAATCAAGATATTCAAATTGTTCTAGAAACTAGACAGGTAGGGCTTTCCAACAAGCCATCTTGGGCCTGATTTGGATGAGCGTAAGACCTTCAAAATTACCTTTGAAGTGGCATTGTGCATTAAATTTCTAGCACTGCGCATTAAATGAATTTTGCCATTTTTTGCTAGAAAAGCCAAATTTCACCTAGTTTTCTCTACAGTTGACTTTTTCTTGCTCTCTTGGTGAAATTAGCACAGTAAATGATATAACTTGATGTAATTATGGATGTAAAACACTTGATAGGGTAGATACATAAAGTCAAAGGTGGTTTTGTGTTATATACCTAGGGGGGATAACATGGGGTACAAAGGGAGGTACCCAAGGGAATAATGTAATAATGGGATGGGCCATAGTAATGAATAATGTGGTTAACCCATATCATGTAAGGGACCACAAGTAGTTAGTAATAATGTAATGGGCCTATGGTATTAGATAGATGGTATTGAGGGAACCATGGTAATGACCCATGGTATTGTATGTATGAGGCCTATAAAGAGGCTGGAGACTCCACATTGAGGGATGTGAAGATTTATTGTATGAACAGGCATATGGCTTGTGGAGTGTTCTCCTTCCTTAAGGAGTGAATATATGGTGTTGCCCTACCTTAAGGGTTTGATCAATAAAGTGAATCATTTCTATCTATATTCAGATCTTCTGGACGTCCTGGTGCATGATCTACAAAATCTAATTGCACATATGAATTTTTTGGGAAAAATTACCCAATTTCAAAAAAAAATCAGTCGAATCGGAGTCCGGATGAGGGAGATATCGCTGATTTAAAATCAGCTCTTTTTTGCAGAAATTTTGGTGACGACGGGAAAGTTGTAGTGCAGATCTGAAATTCCAGTGTCTGGATCAGGATTTCTATCACATGGGTAGATGCAGAATGGTTGTTCCATTTCCAAAAACAGGTCATAATAGAGATTCTGAGCAATATTGACGAAATTGTGGCCATTTCAAATTTTCGCCAAGTAAGTGAATTTTTCTCAAACCCTCTTCATGGAAAATTTTACTGGAAAAGATGATAGCCCTACTATTGAAGAATACATAAAGCAAACTAAGTCAGTATGGGCAAAAAATTGGAAGGATTCAGTGTGGCTTAATTTCAGAGATGAGGCTTACAAATGGTATTTCTCACTTGACGACAAGCAGTTGTCCAAACTTTCAGATGCAGAATTTGAAAGAGTCCTTTTAAACAAATGGTCTCGGACTAGAAAAAAGGAGAATGAGACACATAAAGGGTTATTTTCTACAGGTGTCTCCTTATTGCAGGTTCATGGATTGATTTAGAAGGAGAAAATCATTGTATCTATAAATCCTAGTTGCAAGCACAATTTTATGAATGTTAATTTGGTAAAAAAATTGCAAGTTCCAGCGAAACACATTGAAAACACACAAGTGGATGGTGAGAATGTTCAAGTGTATAAGGATTTGAAGATTTCTATGGATAAGTATGTGTTGCATGGTGATTTTTATACTTCAGAGATGGATAATATGGATGTTGTTTTAGGATATCCTTGGATGGAATCCGTGGGTACTATCAATATTAATGTGCAGAAGAAATTCCTGAAGCTCTGGTATAAAAAGAAGAAAATTACATTACAAGATATTTCCATCAATAAACAAGTAGAGTCCATGAAGGTTGACGCAGAAGATGTTCCAGGGACTGACATATCAAATGATGAGCCATTGATGATCGACAATCAAACATAAACAAAGGTTGAAGCAGAAAAGGATATAGGTGCTGATACATCAGATGAGGGCTCAGTCGTTGAAGTAATATTGGAAAATAAGACACCACAACAGGCACCACAGCAGGGTGAATTAAATAAAAAGACACCGTGGGTTAAAACTTCAACATATCATCACCCACATCACCCCGCAAGAAAACAACCAAAAAAATGGCAACCAATTAGCCACAAGGACAACAACCCCCGCATAACAGATAGAGAGGAGAGAAGATCCACCTACTACACATCAACACAGAAGAGCTACCACGGTCAACTTCCATCTCAAGCGAGCGAGGCACCAGCGAGATCGAGGGTTCACCTTTCTCTTGGATGGCTAGATGCACGTGCATGGTACCAGTGGACTACTCTTTTGAGTAGATCTTATTATTTGTGTTTTTCTCATGTTTCCGGGACGAAACATGTTAAGGGGGGTGGAATGTTATATACCTAGGGGGGATAACATGGGGTACAAAGGGAGGTACCCAAGGGAATAATGTAATAATGGGATGGGCCATAGTAATAAATAATGTGGTTAACCCATATCATGTAAGGGACCACAAGTAGTTAGTAATAATGTAATGGGCCGATGGTATTAGATAGATGGTATTGAGGGAACCATGGTAATGACCCATGGTATTATATGTATGAGGCCTATAAAGAGGCTAGAGACTCCACATTGAGGGATGTGAAGATTTATTGTATGAACAGGCATATGGCTTGGGGAGTGTTCTCCTTCCTTAAGGAGTGAATATATGGTGTTGCCCTACCTTAAGGGTTTGATCAATAAAGTGAATCATTTCTATCTATATTCAAATCTTGTTATTTCTTGGGTTTATTTGCATTGTCTTATATTTTCATATCACATCTATAACATTTTGAGTTGAATGAATTGGTTTCCTTGTTTTTAGAGGCAAGTTGTTCCACTGCCTACTATCAGGCCAAGAGTAACTCCAGTTTGGCAGAAAATTGATTCGTGTTTATTTCATTAGGTAGCTATTGTTATATACAAAGGATGTGACTGCTCAGTTCATCTCGTGATGACTGTTCACATTTCTAATTTAACTATTTACATAAATTCACCCAATCGCAGAGGATTAGGTGTCAACATTCCCCCCCCTTAATCTGAAGGGATGTTGGTGATTCCAAGCATCGTTCTGAATCTTTCAAGCTTTTCTCTTCCAAGCGCTTTGGTGAAGATGTCTGCAATTTGCTCATTTGTGGAACAATGATGGAGATGGATTGTTTTGGCCTCAACATGATGTCGGATCAGATGATATTTAGTATTGATGTGCTTTGTACGATCATGGAACTTTGGGTTCTTGGCCAACTTTATTGCAGAGGTGTTATCAATCATGAGTGGAGTTGATTGTACTTGTTTTACCTGCAAATCTTCAAGAATTTTCCTGAACCACACAATTTCTTTTGTTGCTTCAGCTGCTGCCACGTATTCTGCTTCTGTTGTGGAATCTGCTGGAACTAATTGTTTGCGTGATCTCCAGGAGTGTTATAGACATTTTTGTGCCTTACAGCTATAAGCATGAAATGTCCATAATTCAAAGGATCCAAAGTCCCTAATCATGTTGTTACAACTCCTAAAGGAACAAGGTCAACCAATGACAGCTTCTCCCATAAGTTCTCCACCAAAAACCACTCAGAAACAGTCAATTCAGGATCAATTCAGAGGCTCCACTAGCTGCCTGCGTTGAAATGCAAAGTCTACACTGTCTGGGTGCACTGGAACGCAGGTGGAAGCACTACCAGGGTGCGCTGAGCGGGAAATGACAAATGGCAAGCTCATTCAACGAGGTGGAAAGACCCTGGAAGCTTCCAGAATCTTCTCCAATGACACTTGCCTCAATGAATTCGACTAGTGATGAGTAAGAGGTTCTCAACCTCCAAGTGGAAGCAAGAACTGACAGAGAGAAGCCACAAGTCAAAACATAAGCTGACTCATCCTCTCTGCTTACATCTATATATGGATCTCTCACCCAGAGGTTCAAGAGGCTGGAATTTTGTACTTTGCAGAGAATTGCTATTGGTTTGAGATTGAGATTAGCACATTGGGTGATTTATGCTTTGTTGGAGGAGAGGAAGGGATTCCTTTGCTGGGAGGTAGATGCTGGATCGGAACTCACTTGGTTGTATCTCCTCTTGGACTTTATTATCTTATCAATAAACTATTTGAGTTTCTCCTACATGTTGTGTACCAATGATGTTTTGTTATGCTTACATGTTTAGCTTAATTTGATCTTGAGCTTTTTATGAATGTATATCTGTATCTTTGTGTAGTTTCTCTCTTGTGATCTTGCAGGAATTCGGTGAAGCTGGGCCGGTGAAGGAGCAAGAAGCTGGGAGCTACTGAAGAGAGGAGTGATTTGGATCGACAAACTAGCGGAAGATACAGGTTAGTTAGATCCTTCTTCCTCACTTACATTTCATAAAGAAGAATACTCAAATAAGTTTACCTGTTTGTTGCTAAGGCACTATCACCTCTTAGAGTGGGATAGGGGCATTCCGAATTGGATACTTTTCCCAACAACAAATTGGCGACTCCGCTAGGGAAAGTATCTTGTTAGTTTATTTGTGTTTCTGTTGTTGTTCTTCTCATAAACTCAAGAGTGCCGAATCGAAATGCATTTGCCATTTTCAAATTCAAAGTAGAGATCTGCCACTCTAGTCCACTCACTGGGCCTGTTTTTATGATCTGAACAAACTGATCCACAAGTGCTCTAACAGCCTTTTGTGATAGATCTTAGTCCTCTTTTAAATCATCCTACTGATTGTACCTAATTGATAGCTTTGATCCGGCCAAAAACTGTTGATTTAACTGCAAACCGTGACCCAGAACCCAGAAACAACTCTCGTTTCTGCTTCAGCGCAGACTCTGTGAAGAGGTTCTGCATTTCAACGCAGGTCCCGTGAAGGATACCTGCGCTGAAGTTCAGTTTCTCTGTGCTGAGGGTGCGTTGATCAGCCTTTGCTTGTGCAGCTGTGGTTCCCTGCTTCCTTTTGCTCAGTTTCATCTCTGTTTTTGCAGCCTGTTATCAGTCAGTGTACCTATCTGAAACCCCTTTTCTTTGCCTAAATTCCGCCTCAGTTGTATAAAGAAACTGTATTTGTTCTTTGTGTATTTGTTACATCATTTGCAGTTTCCCATTACAAAAGTAAACTAGTCATATTGTCGCCCTTAGATCTAGACCTGTCGTAAGTGTCGTTTTGATCCTAGGAGTGAGTTTGTTTGTTGTTCACAGTTGATTGAGCTTTTACTTTTGTCGTTTGGTTTGAATTTATGCATTTCTAGAGTCAAAACAAGTAAATCATAAGGTGTCGTAATCGTCTTTTTGATTTTGAAAAAGGAACTTGTTTATGTTTTCACTTGAAATCGAATTCAAATTTGTACAACAGCTTTCTTTTTAGGCATCAATATTAAGAAAGCGAAAACAAATACATGCATTTGTGCATTTGCATTTTGATAGTTTGCATGCTTTGATTTAGGGAAAAGTGCATTACGGTGTGCTCTATGCTCTTTTAGAAAAGTTTGTATCTTCCTTTTCCCTTTGTAGCTAGGATTTTCATTGTTGAAAAGATATAAAAGCTTGCTTATCATCTTTAGATTGCATTTAGGAATTGTATCATACATCTCGTGGTGATCCAAAAAGGTAAACTTCTAAGAAAGATCAACCTAAAATAAATTGAATGAACTTAACAACGCTTTGTAACTTAACGCACAACATAGAGGTCTAGGCTAGAGACGTGTTCCGGCGTCGTAAAACCTGGTGACTGTCGATCTCGCTGATGGTTGGGTGATTCCTCCTGAGGGACGATAGCGCCAGTACGGATTGTGCTCCCACGTACCGTCGAGTATATATTGGGAGACCCCTATAGGCATAAAACCTTTATCCTTAGGAAGCCGTGTCGGCCGCCCTACTGATCGCAATGCACTGAACACAGCATTCGGGAAGATTGACCGCCCGTACCTTAAAAAGTATTATGCGGTTTTGCGAAAAGTTTGGCACACCCTCTACCTAGAACTCCAGAGCAGTTCCTTTTGGCCTTTTTTAGACTCTATAACGGAAAAAGTCCATCCGAGCATTTGTCACTTCGGGCTCGTTAAAACATCGAAGGAGACTAGAGTCATCTTTAGCTTTTTCTCGACTCTTTAAAATTGAAAAAGCAAGTTGTGTCTAAAGCGTCGTTAAAATTTATTTTAAACGGAACAATCACCCCTTTTTCCTGCGTTGATCTTTAGGTTGAGAAAATGGAACCCACCAACCAAGGAATTCCCCTTGATGGAAATCCTAGTCCCTTCTCCTCTTGGGGAGATGTTGGTGCGCCCCATATGGCCACATTGTCGCTTCCAGGACTGACAATTGGTTTGCCGGTCTGGCTCTTCTCAACCAATGTCGTTCAGAACACCACTATTCCTGAACAGTCGAATCAACAGTTAGACCAGTCCAGAGTTGCCCACCAGCCTTCTACTTCCTCTAATTCTTCCTCTCCTCCTTCCTCTTCGCTTGACGGAACTGGTAAAACAAAAAACCAAGTTCCTAAGGAGAAGAAGGAAAAGAAGAAGAAAGAGAAGAAGAAGAAGGAGCCAAAAGCGACTGGGGGCAAACAAGTGTCGTCTGACAAAAATCCACACACAGCACTGACTAGGCCTAAATCGCCATGTGTCATATGCAAGGGCGACCACTTCCACAGAGATTGTCCCTGCATCCCTCGGATACTAAGGGACTGGTCTCCCCGTTTGCACAATCCGGTGGCATCAACCTCTGATAGCCATGTTGAATGCATACTGTCAACTAGCGAGAGTGAAGTCCTTGGACAAAAAGGGAGAGCTAGATCTCCCTGTAGATTGTGCGAAGGCAACCACGCCATCCACCGTTGTCCCTTCTTAGACGAAGCGAAAAGAGTTTTGGATGATCGTCCGGTTTCACCGTTACGACTTCCTCTTGGATATAAAAAACTCTTGCCGAGTCCTTCGTTAGTTGAAAATCCCGCTGGTCCGCTCAAGTGGTCAGCTGAAGCGCCGGTCATTGAAGATGAACCAGCTGAATCCATACCTGACGAAAGTCAAAAGGTCGAGGCGGCAGTTGACCCGGTCTTGCCTTCAGAGGATTTATCTTCGAATGATACAGTCACTGAAGAGAATAAAGATGACACCATCCAAATTCTCTTCATCAACACAGACTCCGACGAGCATGGGGGCACTCCCCCCATTCCTTTATCGCAGGAAGGAAATTCGTCAGAGCGATACCCGGCCGTTTACTCGGTCCCACCACCAAGCAACCTAGTTGTCTCCTTCGACTGGAACCAACTAGGCAGACCCCGTTTGCCAGCAAGCATACCATTCAAAATTATCATCCAAATATACAGAATGGTCATGGCTGGCACCATCATTGATGAAGGGGCATCTGTGAGTATCCTTTCCTCCACTGCTTGGAAAGCACTTGGTTCGCCAGCGCTTTTGCCTAAAATGAGAAATCTGGCAGGCTTTGATAAAGGAACCAGTCGACCTTTAGGGATCCTCCCCAATGTGCCCATAACATTGAAAGGGAAGACTGTTCAAATGAACATGATGGTCGTTCAAGGACCCTTGGATTATAACCTACTCCTTGGACGAGACTATATATATTGCATGGGAGCCATCGTCTCCTCACTCTTTAGAGTAATGTGTTTTCTGCATGAAGGAAGAGTGGTCAAGCTCGTGGACCAGCTTTCATTTCCCGGATCACGCATCGCAAATAGTCATATACCATCCCTAAATGGTCTCTTCACACAAGAAATGTCTCAACCCACGGTTCGTCCTCCCGATGAGCGCGAGTAATTCGGAGGGATATGACTGGAACCCAGGGGGCATGCGTCCTGGTCTGCTTCGGCAGGAAAACTTTGGGTATAGGGTAGGTTTCCGCGGGAGAATATGACTAGTCTGTACCCCGTCCGTCTTGGAAGAGGGGTTATTCTAGAATAAGATTCTTTTGTAAAAGTTATGTGTTTGGCGCTCGTTTTCACTCACCTTTGTCTATCTCGGTAGACATCGCCGAAGAAGTGTTTTGTTCGCTGCATTGATGAAACAATCTTTGAGTAACCTGAAAGAGGTAGGCCTTTCCTGGTAAAACAAATGTTTTATCTGCAAATTGAGGGGTAACCTTGAAATTGTAATTTATACCTGGGGGCATGCAAACCTTTGGAGTGCAAGCAAGGGGCGACTATTTATTTTTTAAATTTTTAGGTCCTCCCTTTAAACCTGTAGGTCTAACCCTTTAAACTCGTAGGATTAGTCGTTTCCGAACTTGCATAACGAAAGGATGCGGGGCATAGCTTTGGTAAGGCGCAAGCTCCATAAAAAATGGCATCTTACATGAGACATTCTTATCATATGACTGGATTATCGAGCAGTTTTAGCACATAGTTCATGCTCGTTAAAAAATAAACATAAGATTGAGCAGTTTTAGCACATAGTTCATGCTCGTTAAAAAATAAACATAAGATTGAGCAGTGTTTTTCCGCGTTTAAGCTCGTTAAAAAATGAACTACCCTCCGGTAAATAACCACCATGAATGTAACATTATCAGCCATTAAAGCCTTGGTCGTGTTTGCACCGTCACCTCCACTTTTCCATTGGCCGATCGTTCACCTCCATATGATTGTTTACCCATTTTGAGGAACAGCTGCGAAGAGTGATTTCACTAGCCATCCTTGTGACACTGTCGTGCTTGGAAAATTCCAACCCTTACCTGGAATCAGCTGCTACCCATTTTATCACTCGTTCCTCAAAAGACGAGTCTTCTTTAGGCTCTTTTCATCTGACTCGTAAAATATGAAAAGATTGCCGAGTTTTGGCCTTCCAGCTCGTTAAAGCGACCGGAAGTGCTATCCCTCCTCTAGATTTTAATCTTTTTGGACCTGAGGGATTATTGCACAAAAAGATCGAGCGCTTGTTTTGTTCGGCTCGTTAAAACTATCGAAAATTCATCCCTTCTGTATTGTTTTATACTTTTTCGGACTTAAGGGATTAGATGACGAAAAAGGACTTTCGGAGTTGACTTTACGTACCTTTTCAGACTCTCTAAAAATGAAAAGGACCGAGTTATCTTTGTCGTTAGACTCGTTAAAAACATTAAATAGCGACAAACTTGTCTTTAGACGAGAACGAGTTTCACTATCGTTGGGCTCGTTAAAACATAGCGATGGGTTTGACCGAAGGGCAAATTATAGAACAAGCATATGTTATCCTCCTCAAGCTTGACAAAAATAAAGAGGTACTGGTCAGCAATGACTGGGGAAAATTGGGAAGAAACTCAAAGAACTTTATTGGTAGCAAGTCGCTCTTGAACATGACACTTCCACTTCGTGCCTGAGTCGGGTTGGGTTGTTTCATTCACCGGTCACATCACCATGGTCTCGCCATACCATCCACCTTTGGGGTAAATGCTACCAATCCATCACACAAGTGTCGCCGATATGTTCAAGAGAAGTCATCCAGAGAAGTCAACCGTGTCCCATCCACTACCATACATTATCTTTCATTCTTTCATGACCGCCACCCTGAACCATATATCACCAGATCATTTTCACCTCCATCAAAATCATTTGCTCCGTTCCGTGTCACTGATGTGGGATACATTAAGGCCCTTCTTTGACGGATCGCTTCTTGTCGACATCATCTCATTATCCAAGAAGTTGATCTAGGAACAACCCCTTCAGTACTTTGAAGCTTGCATGCCTCAATGGCAAGTTTCTCACTTCCGGCGACAGGTATACATCAATGACCTTCGACCGAAATATTTTGCGTGGTGTTCGACGCCAAGTCCTCTATTCACACCACGTGAATTGTACTGCAGTACCTTGAGGGTCATTATCATTATTGGTGATTCCTCTCGCGCTTGTTAACGATTTACCTCATTGACCGGTAATCAAGCGATGTCTTTCCATGTTCGACTTCAGAACATCTCTCACATGGATCGACTTGTACTTAGAGTGAAGATCAAACGAGTTTGAAGACCCCGGATCTAGTTTCATCCATCCGGGCTGCGATATATATTCAGGAAAAATAAAGACATTGATATGTACAGCATTGCAGCACAAACAATCATCCTACCAAAGGATGATGATTTCAGCGGGATCATCAGTCTATCATCAGAGAATTGTCTGTCCTATGTACACAAAAATGAATTTATAATGTTGAGCATGGGAATGCCCGCCTCAGCTAGATCATGAAAACAGTATGAAAAATAATGTATTGTATTGTATCTTATTACAGGTCTCCTCCCAGCATTGAATGAACTTCGGATCCTCCTAATAAATCATTTCACCCGATAAACGGCCTCATACTTTAGGGGGCAACTGTTATATACATTTTTGTGCCTTACAGCTATAAGCATGAAATGTCCATAATTCAAAGGATCCAAAGTTCCTAATGATGTTTTTACAACTCCTAAAGGAACAAGGTCAACCAATGACAGCTTCTCCCAGAAGTTCTCCACCAAAAACCACTCAGAAACAGTCAATTCAGGATCAATTCAGAGGCTCCACTAGCTGCCTGCGTTGAAATGCAAAGTCTACACTATCTGGGTGCACTGCAACGCAGGTGGAAGCACTACCAGGGTGCGCTGAGCGGGAAATGACAAATGGCAAGCTCATTCAACGAGGTGGAAAGACCCTGGAAGCTTCCAGAATCTTCTCCAATGACACTTGCCTCAATGAATTCGACTAGTGATGAGTAAGAGGTTCTCAACCTCCAAGTGGAAGCAAGAACTGACAGAGAGAAGCCACAAGTCAAAACATAAGCTGACTCATCCTCTCTGCTTACATCTATATATGGATCTCTCACCCAGAGGTTCAGGAGGCTGAAATTTTGTACTTTGCAGAGAATTGTTGTTGGTTTGAGATTGAGATTAGCACATTGGGTGATTTATGCTTTGTTGGAGGAGAGGAAGGGATTCCTTTGCTGGGAGGTAGATGCTGGATCGGAACTCACTTGGTTGTATCTCCTCTTGGACTTTATTATCTTATCAATAAACTATTTGAGTTTCTCCTACATGTTTTGTACCAATGATGTTTTGTTATGCTTACATGTTTAGCTTAATCTGATCTTGAGCTTTTTATGAATGTATATCTGTATCTTTGTGTAGTTTCTCTCTCTTGTGATCTTGCAGGAATTCGGTGAAGCTGGGCCGGTGAAGGAGCAAGAAGCTGGGAGCTACTGAAGAGAGGAGTGATTTGGATCGACAAACTAGCGGAAGATACAGGTTAGTTAGATCCTTCTTCCTCACTTACATTTCATAAAGAAGAATACTCAAATAAGTTTACCTGTTTGTTGCTAAGGCACTATCACCTCTTAGAGTGGGATAGGGGCATTCCGAATTGGATACTTTTCCCAACAACAAGGAGACAGCTCCTGATCCAAGATTCATAGCATATCCTGAAGTAGATACCCCAGTTTCTTTGTCTCCATCGAAGTCTGAATCAGAGTATCTGGTCAAACTGAAGTCATCCACCTGTGTGTACTTGATTCCAAAGTCTTGAGTTCCCTTCAAGTACTTTAGAACTCTTTTTGCAGCAGACCAATGTCCCTCACAAGGCTTTTGCATAAACCTAGAGAGGATTCCAACAGCAAATGAAATGTCTGGTCTGGTAGTAGTAAGGTAGTTGAGACTTCCTACAAGCTGTCTATACTTTGTTGCATCCTCAAATTCCTTTCCTTCAATAGATGTGAGCTTTAAGTTTTGTTCCATTGGAGTAGAAAGAGGATTGCACTTTGTCATGCCAAATCTATTTAACAAATCTCCAATGTATTTCTTTTGAAAAAGAAATATGGATTTTGGATGTTGGGTTACTTCAATGCCAAGATAGTAATGAACATAGCCCAAATCAGTCATTTCAAAACTTTTCCCCAATTCCTTCTTTATGGATGCAATGTAGCTTTCATTGTTCCCTGTCATTAAAAGATCATCTACATATACCACAAGATATACAACTGTTTTTCCAACTTTCTTGACAAATAAAGTTGCATCATCAAGATCAAAATGATTGAAGTTGAGTTTCAGAAGATGCTCAGTTAGTTTTTCATACCAGGCTCGCGGTGCTTGTTTGAGGCCATACAAGGACTTCACAAGTTTGCAAACTTTATGTTCATGTCCTTTCACAGCAAATCCTTCAAGCTAGGACATAAAAATATTCTCTTTTAGATCTCCATTCAAGAAAGCAGTTTTTACATCCATTTGATGTACTTTCCAACCGTTCTGAGCTGCTAGTGCAAAGAGTGTCCGGATGGTGGCCCATTTTGCTGTGGGGGCAAAAGTCTCCTCATAATCGACCCCTTCTTTCTGTGCAAAACCTTTTGCCACAGGCCTAGCTTTTTTCTTTTCAAGTGAGCCATCAGCTTTGTACTTGTTCTTGTAGACCCACTTGCAGCCAATTGGTTTGGTTCCAAATGGAGGATCAACCAGCTTCCAAGTGTCGTTCTTTATGAGGGCATCATACTCCTTTTGCATCGCTTCTTTCCATTCATCATGAGAAGCAACTTCTTTGAAGGAAGTTGGTTCAAATCTGTAGACAAGTTCAATTCACAATCATAAGTAACATCCATATCAACAGGTGAATTAGAGTCATCTACATCACCTCCATTTTGTTGGTTTGAATTTCTGGTTCCTGTTTTTCCAATTTCATCAGGATGAACACTTTCAAGTGTCTTTGTCAGCCACTTTGGGGGACCTTTCTGAGATGGTCCAGGCTGCTCTGTTGATTGAGTTGGGACTGAATCAAGATTGAGTCTCCCAGTTCTATCAATTACATCACTTAAAGCATCATATGTTGTTGGAGTTTCATGCAGGGGAGATTGTTCTTCAGAAGAAGATTCCACATGTTGATCTAGTATAGGAATCCCCCCTTAAAGATGTGGAATCTGATTATCAAATTCTTGAAATGATTTCGTTTTTGCGAATTTATCCAAGCGATCAAGTTGCCGCTCAACAACATTCTCAGATTTGGATGATTCAAGAAAAATTACATCTCTAGATACAACAAACTTTTTATTTACTTCATCATAGAGGCGGTATGCTTTGGAGGTGTTTGAATACCCCAGGAAGATACACTTACGACTTCTAGCACCAAGTTTGTTTCTATGTACCTTTGGTATCAAAGCATAACAGGTGGAACCAAATATCCTGAGATGTTTTACCGAAGGAACATGTCCATACCACAATTCATAAGGAGTCTGGTTTCTTATAGCATTAGATGGACATCTATTCTTTATATATGCAGCACATAGAACAGCATCATCCCAAAACATTATCTTTACATTTTTGAAGAAAAGCATGGATCGTACCATATTCAAGATTGTTCTATTCATTCTTTCAGCTACACCATTATGTTGGGGATTATAAGGCACAATTGTTTGATGTTTGATCCCATGTTGGCGAAGATAGTTTTCAAATTCATTTGATGCATATTATTTTCCATTATCAGTGTGAATAGACCCAATATGAGATTGTGCATCATTTTCAATCCATTTATGAAAATTCTTGAATGTTTGAAAAGCATCGGATTTGTTCTTCAATAAATAAACCCAACACATTCTGGTGTAATCATCAACAAATGTCATGATATATTTATTTCCATTTGCAGAAGGAACAGGGATTGGACCACATAAATCTGAATGAATGAGTTCAAGCTTCCTATGTGATCTTGAATGTGAATCATGAAAATACTTTTGCTATGCTTTCCTAGAATGCAAGCATCACATTGCTTATGTTTCCTAGGAATTGTAGGCAAACCAGCAACACCATTTTTCTTCAATAAGCGGAGACTGTCATAGTTTAAATGTCCAAATATAGCATGCCATAATAAACTTTATGGAAGTGTACCTTCTTCATGATGAGAAATATATGAGAAATTTTGTGCATGAGCAGAGGTTCCTTAAAGTTTGAGAAGCCTTTCTTCTTCTATTCCCCTCATGACAAGTGAGTGGTCAGATGCTTTTCTTAACTCAAGCTTGCCATCAAACATATGAATGGAGTGACCTTGCTGGCGGATGTTGACCAAGGACAGCAAGTTTTTCTTGAGCTGTGGGAGATATAGAACATGATCCAGACGAAAGTCTGGAAGACCAGGCAGTTTAAGCCTGATTGTGCCAAGCCCTGATGGATTGATTTTTGACTGATCTGCAAAGTATACTGCTCCATCAACATTGTCAGTGAAATCTTCAAAAAAATATTTTCTATGAGTCATGTGACAGGTTGCTCCTGAATCAAGTAACCAATCATTTTTTGAAGAAGCAAGTGAAGCATTAAACAAATCTTCATTTACTCCAATGTTACATTGTGCCTCGATATAGTGAGCGGATTCAGGTGCTTTACCTTTGTCTGTATCATCAGTTTTACCTTTCTGTTGGTTTCTTTTCTGCTCAATTTTGTCCCATGGTAGCTTGCATGTAGAGGCATCATGTGATCCATTTCTTTTGCAGCCAATGTAGTGCAAATCTGCCTTTTCTCCTTGAGAATGTCTACCCCCCCTGCCTCTGAAATATCTTCCTCTTCCTCTTCGTCCACCTCTTCCTCTTGTAGAATCTTGAGCAGGATGCTTTTCTTTATGAGCAAGGCACACAGTCTCTTCAGAAGATTCAGGGGTTGTCTTCTTTCCAAAAGCTTTCTCTCTTTCAGCAAACTTTTTCACAAGAGAGTCAAAGGTTATATCTTTGAGATTTCCATTTGCTTGCAAAGACTCAAGATAATTGGAGTAAGTAGGATAGAGTGCCTTGAGAAAAGAAATAAGAGGGATATCCAGCTCAACCTTAGTGGAATTGATATCATGCATTATAGACTTTACTTCAGATGCAAGAGCAAGAGGATCATTATTTTTCAGTTCAAGAGTGAAGAGTTTAATCATCAGCTGAACAACTTCAAGTGCAGAATGTGAGTCATAGAGTTCTTTCAGCTTTTGTAAGGCTTGAAAGGCAGTTGAATATGACGAAATATGGCGACTCACCTCTTCATTTAATTATGTTGCGATTAATGCATAAGCTTTGTTGTTCTTATTTTCCCAAATGATGAGCTCTTTGTCTGAGGTAGGCTATACTGGGTCTTTGTCTCCTTCTCCGACACCTACTTTTGTGTTCCTAGGTTAGATATGGTTGAAACCACCCCTTTTCTCATGGATTCGACCCCTGATGGATAGCTTAGATGGTTTTGAGGTCTATATGATGTCTTTTTTCAATAATTTGCAAGGGTTGGACTCTTTTGGAAGTGGTGCACTCATTGTATACTTGTATCAGCGGATTGGCAAGGAATAAAACCAGGTTTTACAACTATTTTTGTGGGATTCTTGTGATATTGAGTTTATGTATTGTTTCTTCTTTATAATGAGTTTATCTGATGTTTTATATGTATCCACATCTCTCTCTCTCTCTTCTAAACTAAATGAATCAAGGTGAATAGACAAAATACAGTAATTTACAATGCTTTGTCTTGGGAATGCATTTGGTTTTCTATGTTTTCAACAGTTTGAAGAGGATTCATGTTCTTCATGCCCTCCTCAACCCCTCAGCAGTCTAAATCTACCATCTCAATCATTTTCTAGTACATAAATCCTTTGTCTACCTTGCCCCACAAAACATGTTTGTATCCCTAATTTGATTTCCTGGACCCAACCTGCCTACTCCATTTGATCCAGCAACAAAACCTTAAAAATCAACCCAAAATCCTTTGAGCTATTATACCTAGCCTAAAATCTACATTCAATTCAATCATCTCAAGTCATAATTGCAACCATCCTAACTGAGGTTGACAAGGAGAGAGCCCTCTCCCAACTTGGTAGAGCTAGTACCAGGTTAAGCGTGGTTTGTAGTTACCTTAGAATTGCCTCCTTTCAGCCTGAGGTCGATCTAGGCCCTAACATAGTGGCAACCATACTAGGGAACGTAGTTTTATGTTCCTCAGCAAAATGTATCAAGTTTAGATCTGATTGTTGATGGTGGACAACGATCAGACATCGAAAGGCTGAAATCATTCACCTAGTGACTCTAAATAAGTTTCGAGATCAGATCCAAGGACTCCACTGGAGGATGAACCCGACCAGCAGAAACATGAAAGGACAATATGGAAAGATCAGGTATTCAAGTTGGAATTTCATCCAAGACATTATGTTCTTTGTTATAAATTATTTTTTCTCTTTTCCCGAGAATGTGAATAAAGTGTTGCAAAGTATATTGTATTTGAGAGAAGATCTTAAACCTGCATTTAATTCTTTCCCTTTGAAGATTGTGAATACCAAATATTCACTGCTATGGGGTAAAATGCATGGTGTATGGAGAATGAAAACTACCCTCAAAGGCCTTCCGGGACCTTTGACAGACTATAAGATTATCTACAGAAGCTACCCAGTTATACACTTGTTCATCTATCAAATATCAGTTAACCAAGTATGGAAAGAGTCTTTACCTCAAATCTCCTTCTAGATTTGTTTGGAGATCTCAATGCTGCCAAGAAGAACTCCTCCAAAGCCGGCTCCAAGACAATTCCTGCACAAAGGAAAGGCAAACACAATCACATCATACAATCTAGAAAACTAATATAAGAATGCACAATGAACATATATTTGTATACAACTTAAACTACTCAACTCGACAAGTATCGAAATGAACAACTCAATGAACAATGTTACCGACACTATGGAGTAGGGAACACAACTGCAGTTTTGTATTTATAATGGAAGATTGATTACAACCATCCATTGTATCAGCCTTCCCTTGCCCCTTCTTCCTCTCTCTCTCTCTCTCTCTTTCAGCTCACTTCTTCAAGTGTATGACAGTTCACAACAGCTTAATGGGCTATCCTTTCAAATGCTCTGGCCCCTTTCACAATGGCCCTCTCACTGCTTATGTAGCAATCAAGTTATGGTTGCCAAGCTCCTCCTAGAGTTCATTAGGGCCAAAGCCATGAACCTACCCTGTTTTCAAGATTTTTCCCATTTTCCTTCATTCTCATATTGGAATTTCCCCAAATAATTCGATTTTTGGGACTTTCCCTGCTTTTCTTGAGCAAATTTAGGGATAAATGTCTAGATATTTGTAAGCAGATTCGTTGGCTTGACCCACTAAACATCTCTTAGTTTCACTAACACTCCCCCTGGTCTAACAACTTGAGTTAGCAGGGTGACTAACGCTCGTCTATGCTTGGTAACAAGCTTTATAAAGCAGGTTAGCAATGCAAAACCAGCGTTAGTGTGGATTCAAGGCCTGCAATTGTGGTCTTTGATTCAGCCATGCTATCTTTCACCTCTGAGTTGATGAGGAGGTCATTTTCTCCTATAACAGATGCCCCCTAAAGTGGGAGATCAGAGGCAGAGATGATGGCCGAAATACTTTACTAAAACTGTAATTTTCTGTCAAAATGTTTAGAGAGAGAATATTTGGGCGGCAAGGGAAAACCTGATACAACAACATACATATATATAAACTGCTAAAATCATGTCCTAACTCGGGCATTCCCATGCTCAGTATCTATGTCAAATTATTTTTCTCTTCTAAGATATAACAATGTTGGCCGCCGATAAGCACAGAGCGGATCTAGTGTCATAATATATCATCCTGAAATAGTTATCTCCAAAGAACAATATCCGCAGCTTGGGAGAGGAAACAAGGTTGAATGATGCAAGCCTCTACCCAAGGTCTTGATTTCCACACCAAACAGCATAGATCAGTACATGTGATCAGATGTGTTGGCGTCGAACATGCACGAAAATCATCTGATTACTAGTCAATAATGGAGACTGTTAACAGATGCGATGAAGGCCACCGATAATGGTGATGGTCTCCAAGATGCATAGTGCAAACTAGTGAGTGTGAAAGATTTCTTTGTCATCGAACACTCGTACAATCAATTAACCAGAAGCCAATAATGAAAACCCGTGGTCAAACACAAGGTAACCTACCACTAATGTCTACAAGTACCAAGGTAATGAATGTGTTTCTGGGTTATCTTCCTAGATAGAGTGTTGAAGTCAATAGGAAGAAACCTGTCGAAAGGTAGGCAGTGGTGTGTCCTACATCAGTCGACACGAAACCGGACAAGAATGATTTGTTTTTTGAGGAATATTTTGAGCATTTGGGTCTAAAAAACAAAGGGCATGATGAAAGGATATGTATGATCGGTTGATAGAGGAAACAAACAATAGAAGGCATGACAATGGTTTTAACTAGACAGCACTAGACTCATGAACACTACAGAGTGTTAGGATATGAAGACGAAATTACATCAAGGTATATAGGCTAAAACTCATAGGTTGGTACGGTTCATATTGAGAGGCCATCAAAATGAAGGTTTATATGAGGGAGTTCAGTGTTCAGGGGAACGATTGCTACCAAACCACGCTTTCAAATACGGAATACAGTTGTGTTACCTACTTTCCCTGTCTGATTTTTTAATGAGTCCAAATGGGTAAACTCATCGATCTTTTCATTTTTAAAGAGTCTGAAAAGAATCACAAAAAGAATAACTCTTTGCCCTATCTAATTAGTTTAATGAGTCCAGACAAGCAAACTCGTCGAATTTTTCATGTTTTAAGAGTCTGAAAAGTATCGTAAAAAGAACGACTCTATATCTTGTCTGTGCAATTTAAAGAGTCCAAACTAGACAACTCAGTGGTCTTTTCATATTTAGAGAGTCGTAAAAGATCGTAAAGAGAGAATCCATGGTGCTCCCTTTGCCATAGTTGTTAACTGGGTCCGACAAAAGTTTAATAGTATACCCAGATCAGTTACTTTTCCGTCTTTTAATCTATTGAACCCGGATAAAGAGAAACCTATTTTCTATAGATGTCAACCTCATTTTGTTACGAGTACGAGGCGACAGACTAAACTCATTTTTCGTCGTGAATTTTTAATGAGTCACGCGACAACACTCAATACCTTCATCAAAAAATTTAATGAGTCAAATGAAGAAAACTCAGGGTGTCTTTTTTAGTTTAGTGAGTGAGAAAAAGAGGGAAAAGAACGACTCATCCCTTCTTCATAGTTTTATGAGCTTGAAGGAGGGGAAAAAATCAGTGATTTTTTTATTTCAGAGCAAGAAACGGTCCCAAAAAAGAAAGTGTTCTTGCTACTATTGTCTATTATTAATGAGCCTGGTAACAAAAACTCGGGACTTTTCAGTTTTAACGAGCAAGAAAACTACCTAAAAGAATGCTCGGGTTATATTTATCAAGTTTAACGAAACGAAAGACAAAGCTTGGGATTTTTTCAGTTTAAAGAGAGAGAAAAAAGTGCCTGAAAAGAATGCTCCTTTGGTCTTTTTCAGTTTATGAGCTGGAAAAAGATCAAAAAAGAGTTGCTCAGAGCATCGTTGCATGTATTTAACGAGCGTAATGATGAAAACTCGGAGATGTTTATATTTTTTTAAAAGCAATAAAATATCTCAAAAAGTGCTCTAACTATCGTTGCATAGATTTAACAAGCTCAATGATAAAAACTCAAAGATGTTTATATTTTTTAAAGAGTAATAAAATATCTCTAAAAGTGCTCTAACCATCGTCGTACATATTTAACGAGCGCAACGATGAAAACTCGGAGATGTTTATATTTTTTAAAGAGCAATAAAATATCCCTAAAAGTGCTTTATTTCTTCGTTGTAGTAGTTTAACGAGCCCAAAGAAGGAGACTCGAGGTTTTTCGGATTAACGAGCAAGAAAAATACCATGAAAACCACACTCGATCTTCTTCATGGTAGTTTAATGAGCCTGAAGAAGGAGTTTCGAGGATTTTTCAGATTAACGAGCAAGAAAAATACCATAAAAAGAATGCTCGATCTTTCTCGATCTCATGCTTGACATTAGAAGGGTCTATGCCATGCATTTCCTCATAAGACCAAGGAAAAACATCGCGGAAGTCCCTAAATGGGTAGGTGAAGCTCACAATTCCCTCAGGATTGTGATTGGCTCCACTCTATATGTTTTCCACTATGCCTGTCATGACAGAAATATCGAGGAGCAATGTTTGTGAAATATTGCCCCTGTTTCCTTCTAAGTCCAAAAGTTGGATAATCGTATATGGTGAGGAAACGATTTCATGTGCGTCAGGTGATAGGATTTGAAGAGGCATCATGTCTGAATCAAATATCAAAACATGATGGTGATGATCCTCCCAAGGTCACTCTTCTAACCTCGTGATCTCTCTAATAGCTTCATCCATCGGTAGGATTTGATTGAGTGGATCGAAAGAAAGAGCGGTTATGGGAGGGGCAGTGGTACCATTGGCCGAAACCAAAGTGACTGGAGATTCAGATGCAAATTGAATGGTTTGGTAGGCCGATTGAGCTGGTGATAGCGGCATTTTCTCTCCGTATGTGTCAATGTCTGAAGGAGCCGATTGGATCCATGGATCGGTCTTTTCATGAGGAATAGATGAAAGCATATTGACCATCTATGAAACCTGCAGCGGCTGAAGAGGGAAACAACCCATGAGGGAAGAAGCCTTCAGTAGATCGGTACCTACACTGACGTAACTGTCAGTTCCACCTCCTACCAGGGGTACATATCCACTTGGTAATGGTGAATAATCAGGGGTGCAGAAAGACAACTGATCTACTGTAATAACCTTTCCATCCAATGGAAATTGGATGATGCGAAAGACAGTAGATACGACGGCCATCATGGCATATGTCCAACTGTGACCCAACAAGAGATTATAGTTGAGTTTCTTGTCCACGACTTCTACATCCACCATTATTGTTTTCCCAGCCAAAGTGATGGGAAAACTAGCTAGGTATCCTTTTGGGATAAAGGTGTGGCCGTCGAAAGCTTTAAGGGAGTTTGACGACGAGGATAGGGTTGGGGAACCCAGGGTGAGCCAACATAAAGCTGACATGATGCAGGTTGAAGCACCTTCATCGATGATAGTTCCGTGTATAACTTTACCTTTCGAAGTGATATGCACCCGAAATGAAAGCTGGTGGGAAAGGGGAGCTTTATACTTGTCCATGTTGAAAATAGCAAGCATGGAATCCGTAGGGTCAATACCTTCGATAGCCGAAAGCAAAGTTTTTCGTTGGGTGGGGCATGTTTGTAATACTTCAAGCGTCGACATAGCCGACGGCGCATGCGCTAAATCCTCTACGATGTTGTAGTGTTGGGCGGAACATGCAGATGTATTGTGTGTTGTGCGTCGAAGTGCCCCTTTTGGGGGTCGAATTACAAAGTCCTCAACTGGCCTTTCGATATGAAAATCGGTGGGTGGCGATGGGTTTTGACCTGAGGATGGTTCTGCTACAAGAGCGATAGGAGCTCCATAAGATTTGGCTCTTATGGCGAGTTCTACCATTTCAAATGTGAAAATGGTAGAAGATCCTTCACCAGCCAAAGCATGTTGTGAACCATCGTTGCCCCCTGGCATGGGTTGCTGTTGGTTTGCAATAAGATTTTGTTGTTGCTAAGTGGGAAAAGGATTCCTAAGGATAGCAGGGGTCTTACCAGTGTCCCTTTTGGCAGGGTAATCTGTGCATTCCTGAAGCCACGAGCAACACCAAGTTGCATGGTCTTCAGCATAGAGTTTGCAAGGAAATATGGCAGGTGTATCCTTTTCATCAGCAGTAGGTGCAATGGACTTCTTTTTTTGGTTGGGTTGCTTTGTTGACTGCTCTTCAGAAGGAGCGGTATTTTTCTTGTTCTTCTTGTTCTTGCCATTGGATTTCTATGTAGACTGCAGAGAGTTTATCGCAGTGGTAGGAAGAGCAATCAATTTGGTGGTAGCGGAAGCATTGGGGTTGCCAAGGGAATTGGGGATTATGTCGTAAAGAGTGCCAAACTGTGAATATATCAAATCTAAGTGTTGGGCATGACGTATGGATTGGTCTTCTGTAACCACACCACCTAGAGCGACATCTCTAGCGATTTGCGGAAGTAACGACCTACAGAACTAGTCCATTAAGAGAAATTCTGGGAGGGGAGCTTTGACTAACCTCCACCTACGTCTCCATTCATGAATATGATCAGAGATGTGGGTGGTGGTATCCTAACGAAATGAAGTGAGGAGCTTTTTCCCAGTCTCATAGCGGATAGGTAGCTAGAAGTGCTTCAGGAATTCCATCACTAATTTATTGAAGGTATTTACTGACGTGCGTGGTAACTCAATATACCACTTTGCTGCATTGCCAGTAAGGGTGCGAGGAAAAAGACGTAACCGGACACTATCATCCACCATGGAGTTAGAAACACTCCAAAGATGGTAGGTGGTGATATGGGTGCCCAGATCCTCCCCTTGCTTGCCATTGAACTTGGGAATGTCCGTTGGTATTTTATGCGGGATCGACGGCCATTGTAAGTTGTGATAGACGGGGTCGTTTTCCAGCTTGTATAAGTTAGGAATATCAAACGTTTCCAAAAAGGGCAGAGAGTTAGGTTCCCCTGACTCGGACCATGGTGATGACGAATGACCTGAGGAGCTCTGTGCTCCTCCCATCATTTGGTTCCCCATAGTGTACATGGGTTGCGTGGTGTAGCAGTTGCTTTGCGGTATGGTGTTGTAGAGTGGATTTCCATGAGGATTTTGATACTAGGGTATGAAATTTCCCCTAGTATAAACGATGCCCCCTTGACTCATCTAAGTCTGTGAGTAGGGTGCCCCCATGCACTGGTTGGGAACCCCTTGTGGATTTCCAACTGACATAGAACTAACCATTTGGCTTTGATTGATAGAGGGAACACTCATGTCAATTAGTGACTGTCCAGGCATACCTGAGAACGGAGTGGGAATTGTGACATTCCCTACCAGCATGTGCCTATTGGGAACCCCCCCAGATATCTGAATTTGGGGGTTGGAATTGTACATTGGCAGCCGACCGTGTTGTTGGTAAACAGGAACCGTGCGCATAGTGTCGCATTGAGTGTTATATGGAGCATTATATGTGGCACTTGTCAAAGGTATGCATTGTGGCACCATAGGAGTGGAACCTAGCATCTGCTGGGTTCCACTGATAGAGGGTGTTATGTGAGTTGTCGTACCTGGGACAAACGGGATAGCGGGATTCCACATTACTGGTGTTGTGATGACCATAAACTGGGGAAGTGGTAGAGGACCAAGTGTGTCTCTAAAATTCCACAACCTATGAGTCGTCGGCTGGATATATGGGAAAGTTCCACCTACTGAAGAAGGAAGTACAGGTACCACGGGAACCACGATAGGGTCCGACGGATTTGTGAGCGGAGTGTTAAAGTGAGGAAGAAATCCTTCCGTGAAGAAATCCTCCAGCAAACTAGAATCGTCGGTCATCCACACAGATCCCATGTGAGATTTAGGAGACTGATTCCTCGAATATGAGGAATCTGAGTCAGTATAACTTAGCGGATCTTCCACAATGAGTGGAGGAAGTCCTAACAATCGTCTGGAGTGAAGACGAGAGCCGGATGTAGCCACGGTGACCGTTAAGTTTTATCAAATAAATTTTAATGTGATATTATTTAAAGTCTCAAAAATGATAGCACTCAGGTACCTAAAAATAAAAAAATACACTAAATATATCAATCAACAAACAGAGGGAAAGTACCTCATCTGATAAGCACAGATCACTCGAGATGAAACCTAGTATCTCAATGAATAACAGAGAAGGATGGCCAAATGTACGGTTACGATTACTCTAGATCTTCGCTCGAACCTCAGATTGAGGGGCCAAGTACTCTCGTGAAGTTGAGCACCCTCCCAAACACTGAAGACAGAGTAGATCTGTCCATGTTAGGTATCAGGACAGCTCGTCCCAGTCACCTTGTGTAAGTACCTAGAAGTTTTGGCCACTAGAGATACCTCAAATCATAGACATTACTAGGGGGACATAGTCGTAGATAGCATGCTGTGTGGGCAGGAAACCTGAGTCCTCGACTCAGTTTTGAAATCCCCGAAGGGACCCCCAGTACACAGAATGCCCAAAGGATTTGTAAGAGAAGGCAAGCTACCTTCAATTACAGTCTGATGTTGTCTCGTATTTCGCTCCATTATTAGTGGACTGGTCCTGGTAATATGAGTTCAGAAGGATTTTTCAAACGTTAACGACACTAGTTTTGGTTTTCAACCTTGGGCAGTTCACTCACATGCTTATCCCAAGATCCTAGCCTAGCTAATGTTGGTTTTCTCAAAAGAGTAACTAATTGATTTTAATGTAAATTTTAAGTGTACTTGATTATTTGTCTTAGGTAGGGATGTTGACGTATGAATATGGTGAGACTCTTGACTCAATAAATCATGCAGAATAATGCTTTGAAAAAAAATCAATTTTTTATACAAACAAGTCTTATTCTACATATTCATAGATTCGTCTGTGCATCTAAAGCCATTCAACACTTGCATAGCCAATTTTCCAATATTTCCTAACAACTACTGAAAGCCAAAATGAAGCAGCTTACAACTATTTTGACAGAAGGATGAATACAATTAATCACTCTTTCTTTCAAAAATAATGTATTTTAAGAGAGAAAAACTAAAACTTTTTCCTAAAAAGAAAATTTCAGGACACCAAATTTGCTAACATAATATAGTTGCAGATCTTACTTCACCCCATAAGAAAATTCCCCCCCCCCCCCTCCTTTTGGTCCACAGACACTACTAGAAATCATGGAAATGGGAGACTAACACTCTGTTTCAGTGTAAACAGAGATTTAGTTGGTCCACTAACGCTCCCTGTACACAGGCACAGTGCTTTATAAAGCTCTGTTTAGCCTAGTAACCTGCGTTAGTGAGGGAAATTGCTCAAACAGAGGGCCTTTAGAATTAGTTTCTGAGGAGAATGCAAACTAGTAGGATGTAACAAGATAGTTGGTGGATCAAAAAAGGATTTGAAGAAGTAGGGAGCTCTTAGAAGAAAGAGAATAATTGAGAGGAGTCCAGGTAAACTGGGAACTAGATGTATAGTCCCCAGTAGAGTCGCCAATTCTGCTATGGGATAAAATGCACGGTGTATGGAGAATGAAAACTACCCTCAAAGGAATTCCTAAGACGTTTGACAGACTGTAAGATTATCTACAGAATCTACCAAGTTATACACATGTTCATCTATCAAATATCAGTTAACCAAGTATGGAAAGAGTGTTTACCTCAAATCTCCTTCTAGATTTGTTTGGAGATCTCAATACAGCCAAGAAGAACTCCTCCAAAGCCGGCTCCAAGACAATTCCTGCACAAAGGAAAGGCAAACACAATCACAGCATACAATCTAGAGAACTAATATAAGAATGCACAATGAACATATATTTGTATACAACTTAAACTACTCAACTCGACAAGTATCGAAATTAACAACTCAATGAACAATGTTACTGACACTATGGAGTAGGGAACACAACTGCAGTTATGTATTTATAATGGAAGAGTTATTACAAACATCTATTGTATCAGCCTTCCCTTGCCCCTTCTTCCTCTATCTCTCTCTCTCTTTCAGCTCACTTCTTCAAGTGTATGACAGTTCACAAATCCTTAATGGGCTATCCTTTCAAATGCTCTGACCCCTTTCACAATGGCCCTCTCACTGTTTATGTAGCAATCGAGTTAGGGCTTCCAAGATCCTCCTAGAGTTCATTAGGGCAAAAGCCATGAACCTGCCCTGTTTTCAAGCTTTTTCCCATTTGCCTTCATTCTCAGATTGGAATTTCCCCAAATAATTCAATTTTTGGGACTTTCACTGCTTTTCTTGAGAAAATTTAGGGATAAATATCTAGATATTTGTGAGCAGATTCGTTGGCTTGACCCACTGAACATCTCTTAGTTTCACTAACTCTCCCCCTGGTCCAACAACTTGAGTTAGCAGGGTGACTAACGCTCCTCTATGCTTGGTAACAAGCTTTATAAAGCAGGTTAGCAGTGCAAAACTAGCGTTAGTGTGGATTCAAGGCCTGCAATTGTGGTCTTTGCTTCAGTCATGCTGTCTTTCACCTCTGAGTTGATGAGGAGGTAATTTTGTCCTATAACATTCACATGCCTTAAATCTTGATCAAGACCCTTATTTTGAATCTTGTGATGACCGTCTTCAAACTGATGAGCCTAAAGAGACCAAGACTGATTCTACACCTTTTGTATATACTCCTATACCTTATAAAATTCTAGATCGATACAAGCCTCTGATTTTACCTCCTATATCCCATGATTTCCCTAAAATCCATGACCTATATCTACAAAGATTTGATGGTGAATGTGACAACATCACTACTAAGAGACATGTACTGAATTTTGAGTCTTTTCTCGACCTTTTTAAAGTTGATGAGGAAGATGTCAGTATTAGGATTTTTGCTCTTTCTTTGCAAGGAAAAGTAAATAGTTGGTTCAAAACCCTGCTTGATGCAAGCATCTCAGATTTCCAGTAGTTCGTCAAAGTGTTCCTCGACAAGTGAGTGGTCAGACAGAACCCTTTCTTAATTCTAGAAGAGTATAACCAGCTGAAAAGACTGCCAAGGGAGACAGTACAATAGTTTTCTGCTAGATTTAACCAAGTTTATTATTCGATGCCTGTGAATATAAGACCTCCTCCTAGATCCACTCTCTTGCACTACCTGGAAGCCTTTGATCCGGAAATGGAGTTTTAGCTGAGGGAAAGGAACCTTGCAACACTTGAAGAGATGCAAAACAATGCAGTATATGTAGAGGCTAATTTGTTGATCAGAGGTAAAACTCAACATTTTGGTAAGTGCGGTAGAAGAGATGATGCAAAAGATCACCACAAGGAATGATTATGATGTTCAAGATCATGGCTCGCTGATTGATAAAGAACTAGTGGCTGATCCAAAACATCTTCTTTCTTATCCCAGTTGTCATAGATATGATAATAATTGTTTTATCGATCATCTTGCAGAAGAGATATCTATTGATATGACATGTATGCTTGATGATGTGTTTTATACTGATGATTTGCCTGAGTTTGATCAGTATGATGATGATTATGTTCTCCAAACATAAGCTAGTCTTGCAAACAAATCAATAGCTAGTTTGTTAAAGGAGGAAGTTCATTTTCAGCAGCTTGAATACAGTGATCAGCCATCACATATTAGCTATGGAAGTGAGGAGGAAAGTGCAGCAAATGTTGAAGTAAGTGAAGGATATTTTCCTTTTTGTTTTACTTCGTTTTAGTTCATCAGAGACAACTTTCATGCAATCAGAAATCAACTGCCGATAAGTTTTGATTTGGAGCATCTTGAGGGCAAAGAAATCCTTGTTCAAGACTTCTCATATCCAGATTTGCAACCTCTGAATGCCATTGATTTTCAGGTTGTAGATGAAGACTTGGAAGCTGGAACATATGATCAAATGATGCAAGATGATTTCATACCATTCTGTTTTGAATCATTTTAGTTTTTGAAGGGAAATTTGCATAGTATATCTTCAATAAAGGATGGGCAGCCTGTAGAAAATCATGCAATATCATCAGAACCAATAGAAAATGTCTTGCAACAGTCTTTTCAAGTTTTTCATGATCCAATAGCTGATGTGTTGGATGATGTCTGCAGTCGAAGTCCTTCTTCATTAGCTACCTGTGATCTTGAAACAATTATTGATACAAACTTGATTTGGCAGTCAGTTTCTTTGTCATTATTAGTAGGAGTCTCATCACAAAGCTCAGATAAAAGTTCGCATTCATGGTATGAGGAGAAGTAAAGTAATCCATTGGATGAGCTAAGTCCCAGTGTGCATGAATTTCAAGATCCTTATGCAGTGTTTTTGGAGTCAGATAGAGAATCCATATTATTCAACGGATCTGTTTACAAGTTTTCATGGCAGTTGCCTTTTAGTAGTTCTCTCTTGTTGTTCATAAGAAAGCACTTGCGGAGAATTCAAATAGTAGCCAGAATACTTACATGGTTGCATTGGTTGTTTCATTTCACTTTATCAGGTGATGAATGGAACAATTAGAGTATGTTTTATTGAATAAGCTCCATTTTGAGCATATTTTCCAGTTTGTCAGTTGTGTTTTAGAATTGAGTCAATTTCAAGTCTGTTTGTGTCTTTGATTCATCAGTATTTAGTCACGTAATTTCAGCTTGAGTTTATTAATTCCATTGCATAATGGATAAGGCACTGGTCTGCTTTCCTAAAGATTTGTGGTTCATGGCACCTCCAAGCAGCTACCATCCCCATTGGAGCCAATGCTAGTGTTAGTATTTGAACCTTCCTCCAATGATCAAACATGCTCTTACAAAGTGATTTTAAGGTGTCAAAGTCAAATTTTGTCATTTCAGTGAGTCTTCAAGTAAAATTTCGTCATTAGGTATTAGGTTTAGGATTTGTTTTCACTCCTTGCAAAGTTTTCCAAGTGTCGGTTCATGTCACCATTCGGCTCAGTGTACCATCATTCAAAGAGTTTTCATCATCATTTCAGGTTCTAATGTGTCATTTTACACCTTGTTTGTGCTTCAGTTGTGCTTAGGTAAGGCACATTTCCCTCTCATAGGGTTTTTGTTTCTGAGCAAGAAAAAATGAATTTGGAAAAAGTGAGAGAGTTTTTTTCCCAAAATAGGCCAAGTAATAAAAACCACCTTCATTTTTTACACAGGTGTCATGGTTTTAGAGAAATGTCAAAAATACAGTTGCCTCAGGAGGGTTGCTGCACCTCTGGAGTGACCTTGGGAAAATCAAGATTTCTCCTAGCCGGGTTGACCAAATGACTTGCTTGATGAGTCAAATGATAACTAGACACAAAGAGATTTCCAATGAGTTATCATGAGCTTGATTTGGAGTTGAGAAAGACCTTCAAAAGTTGACTGCAACAGCACTCTGCATTTAGGAAGCCTCATTTTGCACATTTTGACCTGTCTTGGGATATTTTACTTTTAACAGGGAAATGAACTCCAAATTGAACAATTCAAGATATTTTTGAAATTAGACTCAATAATGTTTCCAACAAGCTATCCCACGCCCAATTTGGACTCTGAGAAGGCCTCCAAAAGTGATCTGCAAAAAAGTGTTGTGCACGTGTCAGTTGGCGCTGCGCATTGGATGGTTCCTCTCAGTGCAAAATAACACTGGCGCTGCACATTAAAGTGGCGTTGCACACCTATTGAACCCTCCCAAAAAATGATCCAAATCACTCCAATTTGCCTTAATTCTCCAAATTTTCCTCTTGAGAAGTAAGTAACACAATTATTCTTGTTGAAAAAGGGTTTTTTTTTGCATCAGTCTATGTTAATTGTGTTTATCAAAAACCAAACCCTATTTTTCACCAAAGCCTCTCATAAAACTTTAAATATCATTCATAGGTTGTTGTCATATCTCATCCATTGGTTGTCCCCCTAAAAGCCTATTCCCTCTATCTTATTACGCCCCACTCACTCTCCCCCTAAACTTCATTCCCTTATATAAATTTCCCTAGATCTCATCCCTTCATACAAACTTCCCAAACCCTACACCATCCCTAAAACCCTATTTACATACATAACCCTTTACCTAAGCCCTATACCCTCAATTCTCAAAACCCTAGTCATCCCCTTCATACCTTATTCTCTCAAACCCTACGCTGTATCAAATCTCACTCATATCCCTACTTCCTCTCACTCATTCCCTTTCCTTCGAAAATCTCTTCATACTCATTATACACCTACATTATATTTCTTTCCCCACTAGCATATACAGTCAAATAAGACAATGGATATTGATTATGAGACTGGGGAAGAGACCCTTAGTGATAGTTCTAGGGAACTAAACTTGTAGCAGAGGAGATCTCACAAAGGAGGAAAGATAAACAGGGAGGAAGCCCATTAGCCTCAAAGAATTACTTGCTTATCCCTTTGCCATCACATGTTTCTAGCATCAGTCTTGTTATGAGTTCTGTGAAATGGTGGAGAGGGTCAAATATCACCATGAATTAGCAAGGCTATTTGTTTCACACTTGGACAACAGTGAAGTACAACTTGTTGGTGTCACTTTCACTCTGTCACCTGCCATCATTTCAGAGGCTACAAGCATCCAAAACATAGGTGAAAAATGGAACAAGGAGAAGAAAAAATCAGAAATTCTTGTTGATGCCTTCTTAGCTCATCATAGCAGTGCTTGAGGTTGCTATGTACCAAATTTGGGGCAATTTTGAGAATTTTTTGTCATTTTCAAATTTTGAAATTAGAAAAATAGGAAAACCCAATAGGTGCACAGTGCCACTGCCACTGCGCTTTTGATGGGGACATTATTTTGAGAAATGGCTTACACCATTGGATTCAATACGAAAAAATAAGTAAACCCAGAAAATTTGAGAAAATTTGGTGAAGATATTGGCCACCAAAAGGGCAAAAAAAAACCCAAAAAATGCCCTCACTGCCACTTTTTTGACCCACAGGAAGCAGTGTTGGAAGAATCAACTTTTGGAGGGGAAAATGACGTCCAACTCATGAAATTCAAATTGTTCCAAAAACTAGATAGGCAGGACTTTCCAACAAGCCATCTTGGGCCTGATTTGGATGATTGGAAGACCTTCAAAATGACCTATGAAGTGGCGCTACGCATTAAATTTCTGGCACTGCGCATTAAATGAATTTTGCCAGTTTTTGCTAGAAAAGCCAAATTTCGCCTAGTTTTCTCTACAGTTGACTTTTTCTTGCTCTCTTGGTGAAATTAGCATGGTAAATGATGTAACTTGATGTAATTATGGATGTAAAACACTTGATAGGGTAGATACATCAAGTCAAAGGTGGTTTTGAGCTGAATGAATTGGTTTCCTTGGTTTTAGAGCCAAGCTGTTCCACTGCCTACTTTTGTGTTCCTAGTTTAGATATGGTTGAAACCACCTCTTTTCTCATGGATTAGACCCCTGATGGATAGCTTAGATGGTTTTGAGGTCTATATGATGTCTTTTTTCAGTCATTTGCAAGGGTTGGACTCTTTTGGAAGTGGTGCACTCATTGTATACTTGTATCAGCAGATTGGCAAGGAATAAAACCAGGTTTTAAAGCTATTTTTGTGGGATTCTTGTGATATTGAGTTTATATATTGTTTCTTCTTTGTAATGAGTGTGGAGTACTAAAAAATTATGTTTTTGATGATCATTTCAATGGTTTTTCAGTGGAACTTGTGAACCTTTTTACATCATGTACGTGGAAAACAATAAAGAATTATAACAAAACATGTGGGATTAGTATGCAAGACTTAACCGCTGATAGTTGTCATTCTCCTGTGCAGGAAGGGGTAAAAACGAGGAGTTGTTGTTCCAAAGAAAAAGACAAGAATAGGGTAACTTTGTCCCTTTGACGAAGGACCTAGTGCAAACGAGGCTAAGCAGGTTGAAGCAAACCGGTCCGGCAAAGGAGGAGAAGGCACCAGCTCGGCGGAGGAGAAAAGAAGTGATAAAGGATTAACAGTTTGGCGAATCCATCTGGATCTTTGATCCTGAGGGATCGCTGATTTATTTATCTTATTGCTTAGACATCTCCGCCGTCACCCTTATATAAAGGGACGACACTGTTAGCTTTGGGGGATTATGCTTTTATGTAACTTTCTGTTAAAGATTGAACTTTGATCATCGAGTCTCGTTGAACTTGGCTCGTTGTACTTTCTGTTTTATGCATTAATATAAACGTGGTGATTATCTCATCTCTGCGTCTGGATTAACTTAAAGCGGTGTACCCTTGAGGCTAAGGGCCCGGCCCCGGAGGACACTTGCTTCTGTATCACTACGATTTGATTTCTGCGTGGTTTGCTTATCGTCATTATTTGGTAATCTGATATGCTTTATAAGTTACATCATATGCTCTGTTAAGATTCGTTCATTAAGTTTTTTACAGACAATAACGGTTGACTCTGCATTATATCACTAATCCTTTCAGAGTTGATTGAATATCATTAGACTTAACTGAACATTGTTACTATTTTGTTACAGATCTCTTATGTTGTGTATTCGTGGTGTGGAATTTAGTCGAAAGTTGTGTTGTTTATGATTCAGGAGTAATGTTGTTCCATTTTGAAATACAGTTGTATTCCTGTTGATATCGATTGGTGCTAAATTAGATTACTCTGCAAGTGTGTAGTGTGTGTTTATGATTCCCAAACGTTGTTCCATAACTTATTAGTAATTAATGTTGTTCCATTAGCGCGTGCTGCTTGATTTGCTTGGAGAATGAAAGATTGATGTTTAATTACAACGAGTGCATTTGAGTTGGTAGGATAAAGCTTGATTACTGCTCGGGAGGTTTAGTTATTCGATTGTTGTTCCATTTCAGAATTGCTGTTCCATTTTAGCATTGTTGTTCCATTCCAGATTTGTTGTTCGATTTCTTATTTGTTGTTCCATTTTTATACCTGCCGTTTCATTCACTCGCATTTGTTATTTTGGTGTGAGAGACGATCTGTGGCTGTAGCGAGCCTCGGCATTTACTGCCTAGCTCCCAGACCCCTGGTCCATCCTCTAATTTCCTTTCCATCAGTTTCCAAAGGGATGGGTTATTGCTGTCGAACCCTTGACTGATAAAGTTGCCTAGTTTTAGAGTGTGTGATTTATTCATTTGAAGTAACTTAGTTATAGACAAGCATCTGTTTACTCTTGTATTTTTGTTGAACGTTGTACTACTAGCATTACTCTGATAAATAGCCTCAGATTGAGTCACTCTTTGAAATAACCAAACGCTCCCGGATTGACACATTAATGTGAGATAATTAGAGGTGAAAGAGACCCTTTTTATATCTCTACATTTTGGCGTCGTTGCCGGGGAAAGAGTGTAGCCATTTGTCTTTTTCAGAGTAGTGTACGAACCTGCTAGGGAAGAGTTGGATCTTAAAAATGAAAGGTGAGAACCTGCGTGCGGAGCATGTAAAAGCCCTGCTCCACTGTCCGCTTTCCTAACAGATTTGTTGTTGCTTTGTTTGAATAGAATTTAGTAGTTCATTTGAGTGCATGACTAAGCAGAAAAAAACAGAAAAGAATATTAAGCTTCCATCCAAACCCGAAAAAGCTAAGGGGCCGGTGACCCTTGGCCGAACAACCTTCATAGACGAAATCTATAAGAAAACAGAATCTCAGCCATCAGTAGGCCACAGGAAAATCATTTCTAAACAACCTATTAGTTCCTTTCAGGCCACAGGATCACCATCTGTAGCCTTTGTTGAGGTGCATATTCAAACTGAAGAGCAGGGCTTTCAAGAAATTGAAAACTCTACTCCAGAACTATTGCAGGAAGGGAATTTCAGCAACTTTTGTGAAGGAGAAGGAGAAACAGGGGAAACTGAGGAACCAAAATCTCCCATTGGAACAGATCAGCCATTAAACAGCCCAGATAAGGGAAGCGTTGCGAAAATCATTGTTGAAGGAGTCCAATCTCCTCAGACATCAGGTATTCCCCTTATCCCAGATAAAGGAAGTGCCATTAAAACTATCCCTGCTAAAATTGTTCCCTCTCAACCTAGGAATACCCTCCTAGATATCCCAGAAGGTTATTGGCATATATTCGATCATATGGCTCAGAACCAGCCAAATAATCAAACCTCTACATTACAATATCCTATAGTGGATTCTGCAGCAAATGGGCCCATGAAATCTATCCCTCTTCAACATATCCCTACATTTCACGGTCTCACATAAGAAGATCCGAATGCATTTTTATTCGAATTCGATGTGTTGTGCAGGGGATATGATTACACCACCGATCCCCAGAAATTGAAATTATTCCCCTCTACATTAAAGGGGGCTGCTTTAAGATGGTTTATGGGACTAGGTGGTGGGGTCATCAACAATTGGGATCAAATGAAAGAATCCTTCTTAAAAAAATATCAGGATTATTGTAGGTCTAGAGAATTGAAAGACGAAATATTCCAAATGACAGCCAAACTGAACGAAACATTAGAAGAATATGTGGAACGTTTTCAGTACAATTTACAAAGATATCCTTATGCATCACTACCTTTACCTGATAATGTGTTAAAAATTGCATTAATAAGGGGCATGAAGGAACAGTGGATTGAAACATTAAACATCATGGGAAAAGGGGATATTTATCAAGGTAATTTTGCTGACATCATTGATTTATGTATCAGGAGTTCGAGAGGCAACACAAGAGTAAAACCGGCAGAATATGATCGGTTTGCAAGAGACAACAAAATATCAACAGAAGGAGTAACAAGTGTGGAGATTGGAAATTTATTAGAAAATTTTAAAACTAATATTCTAGGGACACTAACTACACAACTTGATATTATGCAGGCCAAACAGAAGCACATGGAGGCAGAATAGAATTTGGCAATCTTCTGCCCCCGATGCAGGAAAAAGCATAGTCACAAGGAGTGTCCACTGAATACAGTCCAAACATGTGCCATTTGTACAAAAGATCATCTTATGGAAAGCTGCCCCTCACTTCCTGGATTAAAATCAGTATATAAGGAAGCAGAGGAAGAACCAGAATCGGTGTACTTGATCAACCAGCGCCGCCAGTGGCAGCCGAGACAATCTGGTATGTTTCCAGACCCAACTTCTTCTTTTCAGCCTCCACAATATAATGCTCAACAATATAGTATGTGGCAAAGTCAGTCCCAACCCCCATTTTCAAATTGGTCACCACCGTCGTTTCCTTCTTCAAACCAGTGGCTGAATCAAGCGAGCCAATCTGGTGGGCCGAATTTCCCTTATACTCCACCATATTGGCAAAATAGTCCATATCCTCCACAATGGACTCCCCCTACTTCACAAAGTTCACCTTGGCAGACAAACTGGCAAAGATCGATGCACCAACCAGTAGGAACTATTCCGCTGCCTCAACCTACTCTGCCAGCTTTACAACAAAATCCCCAGTCTAATCCGAGACCGCAACTCCCAGCCCAACCCAACCCCAATCCAAACAATAGACCGGTCCAATCTCTTCAAATCATAGAATCACCAGAAATAGGACCCAACCTGCGGGAGTGTAACGATCTTCAATTACGATCTGGACGTATCATTGAAACTGAGGGAGATAAAACAGTTCATATTGAAGATCAGTTATCAAGAGAACATCAATTGCAACAAGAGGATGTAAATAAGCAGCAGACTCATAATCAAGCAACCACATCCTCTCCCCCGTTCCCAGAACGATTAGTCATACCTCGACCTTTACAGTATCCTGACTTTGACATTCTGGGAGAATTACAAAATTTGTACATAAAAATCCCATTCCTCCAAGCCATACAAGATATTCCTATATACGCAAAAACTATCAAAGAATTGTGCATAAAGAAACCAAGAGGAATATAACAACTAATCTAAGAGTCCAAGTAGTCGGTACTTTATCTGATTTATTATCTGGGAAAGAAACACCCATTAAATATGAAGACCCAGGAAATCCAATTGTAACTGTTCAAATTTATGGTCAGACCCTGTCTAATGCCTTAGTTGATCTAGGAGCTGCAATCAATATTTTTACAACCACTACCTGTCAAAAGCTTGGCATTACATCCGTAGAACCCACCTCTACTTTGTTAGAATTGGCTGACCGATCTATGGTTAGACCATAGGGTACTCTACATGATGTCATGGTCTCTGTAGATTCCTGGGAATATCCAACCGATTTCCTGATAATTAATCCAAAAACCCGACTTGATGGACACCCGCTAATATTAGGTAGACCTTTGCTTGCCACTGCCGATGCTTACATTGGTTGCCGGCAAGGAAATATGACCATAACCAAAGGACCTGATATCAAGAATTTAGTTCTATACCCTCCATTGCAGCCAAGTGTCACAATAATTAAAACTAACAAGTATCCTGTATCATACCTTACTGATAACATTAGATCTCCATTGAATATACAAGAGGCACTTGATTTTAAAGATCAAACAAAAGATGATGCCATTAACAACTTCATTAGTCAAACTGAATCCAGATCCTGCACACAATGTCACATGATAGAAGCAGAATTTGATAATGAATTAGAAGAAGATTCTCTGAAAGACACACATGATCAAACAATACCTGTTACTTCTGTCGCAAATAGTAAAATTGCGGAAATTGAACCGGGAAAAACTTTAAATATCAATGCCAACTTCACATCTGAACAAGAAACAAAGCTCATCCATCTGTTAAGAAAATATCAAGAAGCATTTGCATGGGATTACCCTGATATGAAAGGAATCGATCCACAATTGTGTACACACCACATTTATATAGAAAAAGATGCTAGACCTGTCTGTCAACCGCAAAGAAGACTTAATCCTCATCTAAAGGATGTGGTAAAAGCTGAACTTCAGAAACTTTTAGATGTCAATTTTATTTATCCTATTTCTGACAGTAAATGGGTCTCTCCGCTTGTGGTGGTACCAAAAAAGAATGGGAAATGGAGAATTTGTGTGGATTACAGGGAACTCAATAAAGCAACACAAAAAGACCACTTTCCTCTCCCGTTCATAGACCAAGTGCTAGATACTTTGGCAGGAAAGAAATTCTTATCCTTCCTCGATGGCTTCAGTGGATACAATCAGATTCAGATTGCCCCTGAAGACCAGGACAAAACTACTTTTACTTGTCCTTGGGGAACATTTGCCTACCAAGTTCTACCTTTTGGCCTATGTAATGCTCCTGCCACATTTCAAAGGGCTATCCTTAGCATTTTTGCTGATTTAATAAATGATGGACTTGAAGTATATATGGATGACTTTACACCATATGGAGATGATTTTCATCCAGCACTAAACACCCTAGAAAAAGTCCTACAACGCTACATAGCTACAAGGCTTTGCTTAAGCCACGAAAAATGTTACATGATGATGACTGAAGGACTTATTCTAGGACATTATGTTTCAGCAACCGGCATTCAGGTAGACCCGGCCAAAATCCAAATACTTTTGCTTATTCCCACTCCTACTACTCAAACAGAGGTACGCAACTTTCTTGGATTTTCTGGTTATTATAGACGATTTATAGAACATTATTCACACATTGCTGCACCTTTATATGCACTAACTGGTAACGTTGATTTTCTTTGGACAGAAAAATGTGAACGTGCTTTCAAGGATTTAAAGAAGCTTGTATCCACAGCCTCAATCCTTCGAGGACCAAACTGGGATTTGCCATTTCAAATATCATCTGATGCCTCAGATACAGCCATTGGCGCAGTCCTTGGCAGGAAGAGGATAAAAAACCATACGCTATCTATTACATCAGCAAAAATTAATCCCCTGCTGAATTAAATTACACTGTTACTGAAAAAGAATTCCTAGCTGTAATACATGCTGTCAATAAGTTTAGACATTATATTACAGGCTATCCTGTTATCTTGTATACGTATCATTCCACCATAAAATATTTAGCAAATAAGCCTGTCACAAATGCCAGAATAACTGGATGGTTGATCTTATCGCAGGAATTCGATATCACAATCAAGGATCGGCCTGGCAAAGAGAATCATGTAGCCGATTTTCTCTCAAGAATTCCAAAGCCAATTGATGCAGCAGCAGTTGAAGATCAATTTCTGAACGAACATCTGTTTGTTGTTGCCGTTCGAACACCCTGGTATGTTGATGTTGCCAATTACCTTGCAGTAGGTAAACTACCAAAACACCTAACCCCTAATGAACGAAAACAGAATGTTCAGAAGAGCACTCGATTATCCTGGATTGGGGGCTATTTGTTTCACACAGGGGCAGACATGCATATCAGGAGATGTGTTTGAGAAGATGAAATCTTTGACATCCTAAAAGCCTGTCATGACGGACCATGTGGGGGACACTTCGCTGAGCGTAGAACTGGACACAAAGTATTACAGACAGGATATTATTGGCCCACGATTTTCAGAGATGCAAAGAAATTTGTCCAAGCTTGTGACAGCTGCCAGTGAGCAGGACGTCCTGGTCAAGCTGACGAGATGCCTATGCAAGTTAGGCATCGAACCATTTGAGCGATGGACTTTTGATTTCGTTGGACCCATCAACCCCTCATCAAATCAGAAAACATATATCTTGGTGCCAACAGAATATGTCACCAAATGGGTTGAAGCAAAAGCATTTCCAAGAGCCACAGAGGACTCTGTCATACAGTTCATGTTCCATCTATTTGTACGTTATGGCCTTCCAAGGGAAATAATTACAGACGGAGGACCACAATTTGCTGGCAATAGATTAGCTGCAACACTTAATAATTATCATGTCCAGCATAAAATCACTACTCCATATCACCCACGGGCGAATGGACAAGTAGAAAGCAGCAATAAGGTAATAAATCAATCCTAACGAAAACCATCGCGTCACATAGGCGTGATTGGGCTGCCCGACTACCTGAAGCACTTTGGGCCTATAGAACAACATGGAGAAGCACCACTGGTTACTCACCTTATCAATTAGTGTTTGGAAAACAACCCATTTTTCCTATAGAATTTGAAATCCAAACATTACGAACAGCACAGGAAGTTGGCTTAGATCTAACGGAGGCACATATTAATCGACTACAGCAGATCAATGAATTGGACGAAATTAGGCTCTCTGCACTACAAAATACAGCATTGATTCAACAGCAGCGAGCTAAATGGCATGACGCGCTCATCAAAAACAAAGTCTTCCACGAGGGAGACTGGGCTCTGTTATATGATTCTCGGTTTCAGGACTTCCATGGGAAACTCCAGATTTGTTGGTTGGGTCCATATGAAATCCAGAAGGTACATGACAATGGGACCATCACTCTAATCACCATTGACGGTTCTGGATATACCTTCAAAGTAAATGGCCACCGAGTTCGTCTCTATCGTAAACCACTCACTCGGGAATCCTTCTGCCAACAGCTACGCAGAGACACTGATATGGAGATTTTAGGAGAGGAAGAGAAGTCTTCCTCACTTGTAATTCATTAAGGAATTCATTTCTTTTTACAATTTGTACATAAGTTCTTTTCTTTAAGTCGTTCGTGTACATATGCTTGAACTAAATGTGTTCTTGTCATTTTTTTGCTGAAAGATTTCGATTTTTGTCGTTCCGTTTCTAACGAATGGCATTTGCGTGTTTCTACTGTTCCTTTTCAAAAGGAACAACATTCTTGATTTTTCTGCTGTTCTTTTTCAAAAAGGAACAACACTCTTGATTTTTCTGTTGTTCCTTTTCAAAAGGAATAGCACTCTTGATTTTTCTGCTGTTCCTTTTCAAAAGGAACAGCACTCTTGATTTTTGCTGTTCCTTTTTCAAAGGAACGACATTTGCTTGTTTTGTTGTTCCTTTTCTAAAAGGAACAACATTTTGATTTTTGTTGTTCCTTTTTCAAAAGGAACGGCACTGCGGTGTGTTTATTGTCCCTTTTTCAAAGGCGCAACATATTTTTGATTTTTGCTGTTCCCTTTTCAAAGGAACGGCACTTTTTCATCTTCTGTTGTTCCTTTTTCAAAAGGAACATCATTTTGAGAGTTTTGCTGTCCTTTCTTTTTAAAGAAAGATAACATTTTTTTTTTTTCTTGTTGTTCCTTTTTCAAAAGGAACGACATTGGTGTGTTCTGTTGTTCCTTTTTCAAAAGGAATGGAATTTGCACTTTTGAGACCTATGCTCCTCTCTTGTTCCTCTTCCCAAAAAGAACACTTCTAGCATACTTTTTCTCTCTTTGTGAAACAGCTTATCCCTTTTGCTGATCTAAATTGAGGATGCTTCTTGCTCCTGTTCTTTCAAAGTCTTTTAGAGACAGCTATGCACTTATGCAATGAACACAAAATCACAACATACTGAAATCAGAAAATTATAAATCGCTATCTTTATAAGGCTCTGTATCGGTAAGAGGACAGAAGGAAGGACATACTTCTTCATCATCTTTTGTTGTCATTATCTTACTAATTTTGCCTTGATTGGTTATCTTTATCATGACATTCTCTTTAATCCTTTTTTATTATTGTTTAGGAATAAGAGCAAAGGGTTTATATCTTCCTATTGAGATGATAAGACTTCTTCCACCATTCCTACTCTTAAGGAGTGTTGAACCACCCTTTGTGTATAAATAAGGAAAAGTGTTTTATGAAAAAAGAAAGTAAAAAAAATGAATTATAAATTGTCAAATGCAGGATAGGGGGTCTCATCAAGAGCCAGCCTACCACGATCATGAGGATGGAAGTGAAGTGGCATTACCACTATGTTCTCATCACGAGCCGGCCTGCCCACTCTTCGCCCCCTCCTCGTGAATGGCATTATGGCTAACTGGTTACCAAGCCAGCATAATGGCCTACACTTTGACATTACATTCCTTAATATGCACACAAAGGATCATGGTTCCAGGGGTGAAATAAAACAACTCTGCCAAGGTTATGGACACCTGTCGGTAGCAGAGCACTGTTAATGGTATTGAAGTCACATTGATTACACCAATAAGTAGGATACTAATACTCTTTTGTTTCTTATATCCTAGGCACTAATCATGCATGATTTCCCGACTTATATATCGCATGAACATTTATTACCACCAATCATGGCAAACGAGGTGACAATGACCACTTGAGATTTGGCAAGTACGACAGACGTCCTATCCCCCAGCCTCGCATCATATCACAGCAGCCTCTTACGTAATACGCGATCCAACTTTATGCCTCGATTTCGGTAATTCGTTGTTTTTCTAAACATGGCATATTTTCATACGCTATTCCTTTATGACTTGGTTGCAGATCGGGTGCTACTCCTTTCTTTGACGGCTGGGATAGCCTATCACATTGTGGGGGGGGAGGTTAACCTCATTATTCCCCGGGTTATGTGTCAGCTCACTATTCGGGAAAGATAGTGTACTAGGGGATGGCACGGCTTAACGGCGTGATATTTCTATTTTTTACACAAGTTGCTTCTGTTGCATATTCTGTGTTTTTTCTAAATCTTGCGATTATTACCCCCTCTGTGTTCCAAACAGCACAAGCAGTTGCTGTTCCATTGAGAATCCACAGTGAAACCATGGGAGGCAGGGCAATTCGAAGTGAACCTCAGGAGTTGACAGTCTCCGCTGCTGCCCGGGAGATCCTGGAAAGAGCAGGGTGGCTGACTTATCTCAGTCGCTTGTAGGAGTCTAATGAAACAGTGGCGATGGAATTCCTGCAGAACCTGCAGGAGGATCACTCCACAGTAAGGGGGAAGCGGATAGCGGTCACCGACGATATAATCGCAGAAGTCTCGGGACTACCAGCCACCAGACCTGTATGGACACTAAAGAAGGAGAGATTACAGAAGATCATGGAAATTTTCCAGGACGAAGGCCAGAGCTTGACGATTGAGGGGAAGGGAGTCCTGTCAGCAACGCTAGGAGAACCCTGGGCAGAATTAGCAAGAACAGTGAAAAGCTACATCACCTGCGAGGGGAGAAAAGACGTGGTAAGACCACGACATCTTAAACTCTTAACTGTTCTAAAGCAGAAATGCTCTGTAAATCTGCCTGCACTTTTGAATTCATTACTTCATGACGTTGCACGAAGCCTAAAAAAGGCACAGCATGTAGAGTCAGTTGTCAGCCACCATGGATTAATTCGATTAATAGTTAGTCATAGCCTCACCCAGCAACAAAGCAGTTGGGAAGAGCTAATTGAAATAATTGAGGGGAGGGCGACGGCACCATCCCCAAAACGTAAACATACTGCAAGCACACAAGAACGTCCGGAAAAACGCAGAGAATTAGTAAAACAAAAACATGTTGCAAGCACATCTGAACGACCAGAAACAAGCCAGGAATCAGCAAAGCGTAATCATGACACCGATACACCTGAACAACCGAAGAAACGCAGAAAACCAGTCCGGTTAGCCCGGATAAGAGGAAGGCTGGAAAAGCTCCAGGAAAGCACCAGCCAGCCAGTGGTAATTGAGGACGAGCAACCCTCATGGCCAGAAGTAGAAGAAGAACAAGCCGAAGGAGAAAAGAAAGGAGAGGCCGAGGAGGCCAAGCAATACGAAGAGGAAAATGAGGAAGAAGATGAGCATTCTGAAGCAGAAGCTGAGCATCCTGAAGCAGAAGGTTAGCATCCTGAAATAGAAGCTGACCATTCTGAGGCAGAAGCTGGACAATCCAAGCAGGAGGAGGACATGGGACAGCAGGTAGGTAGCCCACCACAGGACCCAGTGGGAGAAGATGAATTGGCCACAGTCTTGGCCAATATGGGTGAGTATGGCCAACCTTCCACTCCATCAGACCTCCACGACAAACCCCAGGAAGAAGATGCATCTGAAAAACCACATGCAGAAGAGGCAGAATAAGGAAATATACCTGTTCATGAGGAAGAGGACATAGGAGACATTGAACAGGAACAATCTGTTCCCAAGGCACCAAAGGAAATTCCGGAGGAAGTAGGAATAGAAAAAGAAGTCGCCCAAGAAGTGACGGAACCAGTTAGGGTTCCTACCCCAGAACAACCAACACAAAACAGTGAAGAAGCACCCTAGGAGAAAGATCCAGGGACTAGTCACGGCCCAAAACGCAGCAGAAAGCCTATTGTTCCTTCTAATAAAACGCTGGAAATTAGGGAATTACGAAAGGAACAGCGGAGATTATTGAGCATAATAGCCCAGCTCCACCAGCAGATCAGGATCCTGAAAGCGAGGCAGAGGGTAAGGAAGACCGCAGGGAAGAAAAAGATGACCACTGCAGTAAAAATCCGTAAGATAAAAATGCGGAGGACCAAAAATCGCCCTGCTGTTCAAAACCCTGCTGAGGATCTAGCTGTTGTTCCAAATGATGCTGAGGATCCAGCTGTTTTTCCAAATGATGTTGAGGAACAGACTGTTGTTCCATTTGAAAAGGAACAGCAGCAAGCTGATATTCGTGTTAAAAAAGAAACAGACAACAAGAAAATTCAGACGAAGGCACCACCTTCAGGGGTGATAAGGGTTCTGAACTCGAAACAACGCAATAAGAAAGTTCAGGTAAAACTCCCGGCCTCCACTGCTGCATGGAGAAGAGATCCAAAGACAATGACCTTGTTGCAAGGGATTGAAACAGGCTTAGCAAGAAGCAGAAAGGCTTAGTGAGAAAACGGTCCCTCGCAAGAAGTATGAAGAACTACAACAGCAACTAAGGAACGTCAATCAATCCGAAAGCCAGGCCTTTGAAGGGTGGCGAAAGGAACAAGAGAAAGTTGCAAAGGTAACTCGTAGGCTAGATACTGTTATCAAACAGATGGATACCTTGTGTTCTTTATACAATGATGTTTTAGCATGTAGGGCCCCTGCCAAAAACTATGCTCTGTTTTTATTGGAACGGTACTTACAATTAAAAATAAAAGTTGTTAAAGCAGGCGCCCCGATACAAATTAACACTGTCAATGACTTTATAGACTGTTGTAGACATTATGGGGTGAAGGTCCAGAGATTGTTGTGTGAATTCTATTTGCATAACCTCGTGCTAGACCAGGAGAGTGAACTGAACCCTGGCCGTTTTGTTGGAGACATCCAATTGCAAGCATTCATCTCATTCGGGGTTAATCAGATTAAATGGCTCAAAGCCTATAACACTTTCCAGAGGCAGGAAAATGGCCTAGACTTGTGGGTAAGGGCTGAGCCTAGGGACCCAGTACGGTTGTGGAAAGCACATAGAAACCTCATGAGAACTCCGGGTGTCATCGAAACGTTAGGACCCATGCACAAGGCACTCATTCGACAAAGTTTAGAATATTTTCTTTCTATCAAAGACCTCACCATTGATGCAGCCAAATTTCGGTACCGAATCTCTAATCCAAACATCAAGCTCAGGGAGCCATTTAAGTATGATAATTTTCAATTAGCTTCCAACCGTTTGAACCTCTATGGCGAAAGCATTTTGAGGGCAGGGCCATCCTGGTTAGGATATAGATTCCGTAGTCGAATTATCTGGCACCTTGCACTCGGATATAAAGCCCTATATGAGATGCCTGAGGGTCAAACAGGCCAGTTCTTTGACTACCTAGTCACTCACCATGGCTGTAGGCCTCCGCATGAGATTCCTTCTCCAGCCTATTGTCTCACTGCTTTGCATGTCAACTACAACGTTTTCATGACGGCATGAAACAAGGTAAGCAGGGGGGTGTGTGGAGTACTAAAAATGTATGTTTTTGATGATCATTTCAATGGTTTTTCAGTGGAACTTGTGAACCTTTTTGCATCATGTATGTGGAAAACAATAAAGAATTATAACAAAACAAGTGGGATTAGTATGCAAGACTTAACCGCTGATAGTTGTCATTCTCCTGTGCAGGAAGGGGTAAAAACGAGGAGTTCTTGTTCCAAAGAAAAAGACAAGAATAGGGTAACTTTGTCCCTTTGACGAAGGACCGAGTGCAAACGAGGCTAAGCAGGTTGAAGCAAACCGGTCCGGCAAAGGAGGAGAAGGCACCAGCTCGGCGGAGGAGAAAAGAAGTGATAAAGGATTAACAGTTTGGCGAATCCATCTGGATCTTTGATCCTGAGGGATCGCTGCTTTATTTATCTTATTGCTTAGACATCTCCGCCGTCACCCTTATATAAAGGGACGACACTGTTAGCTTTGGGGGATTATGCTTTTATGTAACTTTCTGTTAAAGATTGAACTTTGATCATCGAGTCTCGTTGAACTTGGCTCGTTGTACTTTCTGTTTTATGCATTAATATAAACTTGGTGATTATCTCATCTCTGCGTCTGGATTAACTTAAAGCGGTGTACCCTTGAGGCTAAGGGCCCGGCCCCGGAGGACACTTGCTTCTGTATCACTACGATTTGATTTCTGCGTGGTTTGCTTATCGTCATTATTTGGTAATCTGATATGCTTTATAAGTTACATCATATGCTCTGTTAAGATTCGTTCATTAAGGTTTTTACTGACAATAACTGTTGACTCTGCATTATATCACTAATCCTTTCAGAGTTGATTGAATATCATTAGACTTAACTGAACATTGTTACTATTTTGTTACAGAGCTCTTATGTTGTATATTCGTGGTGTGGAATTTATCCGAAAGTTGTGTTCTTTATGATTCAGGAGTAATGTTGTTTCGTTTTGAAATACAGTTGTATTCTTGTTGATGCCGATTGGTGCTAAATTAGATTACTCTTCAAGTGTGTAGTGTGTGTTCATGATTCCCAAACGCTGTTCCATAACTTATTAGTAATTAATGCTGTTCCATTAGCGTGTGCTGCTTGATTTGCTTGGAGAATGAAAGATTGATGTTTGATTACAACGAGTGCATTTGAGTTGGTAGGATAAAGCTTGATTACTTCTCGCGAGGTTTAGTTATTCGATTGCTGTTCCATTTCAGAATTGCTGTTCCATTTTAGCATTGCTGTTCCATTCCAGATTTGTTGTTCGATTTCTTATTTGTTGTTCCATTTTTCTACCTGCCGTTTCATTTACTTGCATTTGTTATTTTGGTGTGAGAGACGATCTGTGGCTGTAGCGAGCCTCAGCATTTACTGCCTAGCTCCCAGACCCGTGGTCCATGCTCTAATTTCCTTTCCATCAGTTTCCAAAGGGATGGGCTATTGCTGTCGAACCCTTGACTGATAAAGTTGCCTAGTTTTAGAGTGTGTGATTTATTCATTTGAAGTAACTTAGTTATAGACAAGCATCCATTTACTCTTGTATTTTTGTTGAACGTTGTACTACTAGCATTACTCTGACAAATAGCCTCAGATTGAGTCACTCTTTGAAATAACCAAACGCTCCCGGATTGACATATTAATGTGAGATAATTAGAGGTGAAAGAGACCCTTTTTATAGCTCTACAATGAGTTTATCTGACGTTTTATATGTATCCACATCTCTATTTCTCTCTTCTAAACTAAATGAATCAAGGTGAATAGACAAAATACACTAATTTACAGTGCTTTGTCTTGGGAATGCATTTGGTTTTCTATGTTTTCAACAGTTTGAAGAGGATTCATGTTCTTCATGCCTTCCTCAACCCCTCAGTAGTCTAAATCTACCATCTCAATCATTTTCTAGTACATAAATCCTTTGTCTACCTTGCCCCATAGAACATGTTTGTATCCCTGATTTGATTTCCCGGACCCAACCTGCCTGCTCCATTTGATCCAGCAACAAAACCTTAAAAATCAACCCAAAATCCTTTGAGCTACTATACCTAGCCTAAAATCTACATTCAATTCAATCATCTCAAGTCATAATTGCAACCATCCTAATTGATATTGAAAAGGAGAGAGCCCTCTCCCGACCTGGTAGGGTTAGCTACTAGGTTAAGCGTGGTTTGTAGTTACCCTAGAATTGCCTCCTTTCAGCCTGAGGTCAATCTAGGCCCTAACATAGTGGCAACCATACTAGGGAATGTATTTTTATGTTCCTCAACAAATGTATCAAGTTTAGATCTGATTGTTGATGGTGGACAACGATCAGACACCGGAAGGCTGAAATCATTCATCTGGCGACTCTAAATCAGTTTCGAGATCAGATCCAAGGACTCCACTGGAGGATGAACCCGACCAGCAGAAACATGAAAGGAAAATATGGAAAGATCAAGTATTCAAGTTGTAATTTCATCCAAGACATTATGTCCTTTGTTATAAATTATTTTTTCTCTTTTCCCAAGAATGTCAAGAAGGCTTTGCAAAGTATATTGTATTTGAGACAAGATCCTAGACCTGCATTTAATTCTTTCCCTTTGAAGATTGTGAATACCAAATATTCACTGCTATGGGGTAAAATGCATGGTGTATGGAGAATGAAAACTACCCTCAAAGGCTTTCCCGGGACCTTTGACAGACTGTAAGATTATCTACAGAAGCTACCAAGATATACACATGTTCATCTATCAAATATCAGCTAACCAAGTATGGAAAGAGTGTTTACCTCAAATCTCCTTCTAGACTTGTTTGGAGATCTCAATGCAGCCAAGAAGAACTCCTCCAAAGCCAGCTCCAAGAAAATTCCTACACAAAGGTAAGGAAAACACAATCACATCATACAATCTAGAAAACTAATATAAGAATGCACAGTGAACATATATTTGTATACAACTTAAACTACTCAACTCGACAAGTATCGAAATGAACAACTCAATGAACAATGTTACCAACACTATGGAGTAGGGAACACAACTGTAGTTTTGTATTTATAATGGAAGAGTGATTACAACCATCCATTGTATTAGCCTTCCCTTTCCCCTTCTTCCTCTCTCTCTCTCTCTCTCTTTCCGCTCACTTCTTCAAGTGTATGATAGTTCACAACAGCTTAATGGGCTATCCTTTCAAATGCTCTAACCCCTTTCACAATGGCCCTCTCACTGCTTATGTGGCAATCAAGTTAGGGCTACCACGCTCCTCCTAGAGCTCGTTAGGGAAAAAGCCATGAACCTGCCCTGTTTTCAAGCTTTTTCCCATTTGCCTTCATTCTCATATTGGAATTTCCCCAAATAATTCGATTTTTGGGACTTTCCCTGCTTTTCTTGAGCAAATTTAGGGATAAATATCTAGATATTTGTGAGCAAATTCATTGGCTTGACCCACTAAACATCTATTAGTTTCACTAACACTCCCCTTGGTCTAAAAACTTGAGTTAGCAAGGTGACTAACACTCCACTATGCTTGGTAACAAGCTTTATAAAGCAGGTTAGCAGTGCAAAACCAGTGTTAGTGTGGATTCAAGGCCTACAATTGTGGTCTTTCCTTCAGTCATGCTGTCTTTCACCTCTGAGTTGATCACGAGGTCATTTTGTCCTATAACAGATGCCCCCTAAAGTGTGAGATCATAGGCAGAGGTGATGGCCAAAATACTTTACTAAAACTGTAATTTTCTTTCAAAATTTTTAGAGAGAGAAGCTTTGGGTGGCAAGGGAAAACCTAATACAACAACATACATATATATAAACTGCTAAAATCATGTCTTAAGTCAGGCATTCCCATGCTCAATAGCTATGTCAGAGTAATTTTCTCTTTTGAGATATAACAATGTTGGCCGCCGATAAGCACAGAGTGGATCCAATGTCATAATAGATCATCCTGAAATAGCTATCTCCAAAGAACAATATTCGCAGCTTGGGAGAGGAAACAAGGCTGAATGATGCAAGCCTCTACCCAAGGTCTTAATTTCTGCTTCACCGAACAGCATAGATCGGTACATGTGATAAGATGTGTTGACGTCGAACATGCACGAAAATCATCTGATTACCAGTCAATAATGGAGACCATTAACAGATGCAAGGAAGGCCACCAATAATGGTGATGGTCTCCAAGATGCACAATGAAAACTAGCGAGTGTGAAAGATTTCTTTGTCATCGAACACTCGTAGAATCGCTTAACCGGGAGCCAATAATGAAAACCAGTGGTCAAACACAAGGTAACCTGCCACTAATGTCTACAAGTACCAAGGCATTGAATGTGTTTCTGGGTTATCTTCCTAGATAGAGTGTTGAAGTCAATAGGAAGAAACCTGTCGAAAGGTAGGTAATGATGTGTCCTACATCAGTTGACACGAAACCAGACAAGAATGATTTTGTTTTTTGAGGAATCTTTTGAGCATTTGGGTCTAAACAACGGAGGGCATGATGAAAGGATATGTATGATCAGTTGATAGAGGAAACAAATGGGAACCCTTGAACAATAGAAGGCATGACAATGGTTTTAACCAGACAGCACTAGACTCATGAACACTACAGAGTGTTAGGATACGAAGATGAAATTACATCGGGGTATATAGCCTAAAACTCATAGGTTGGTAGGGTTCATATTGAGAGGCCATCAAAATGAAGGTTTATCTTAGGGAGTGTCGTGTTCAGGGGAACGATTGCTTCCAAACCATGCTTTCAAATATGGAATACAATTGTGTTACCTACTTTCCCCATCTGATTTTTTAATGAGTCCAGACAGGTAAACTCATCGATATTTTCATTTTTAAGGAGTCTAAAAAGGATCACAAAAAGAACGACTCTTTGACCTATCTAATTAGTTTAATGAGTCAAAACAAGCAAAATCGTCGATTTTTTCATGTTTTTCTCAAAAGTATCGTAAAAAGAACGACTCTATATCTTGTCTGTGTAATTTAAAGAGTTCAGACTAGACAACTCAGTGTTCTTTTCATATTTAGAGAGTCTGAAAATATCACAAAGAGAGATTCCATGGTGGTCCCTTTGTCATAGTTGTAACCAGGTGCGACAAAAGGTTAATAGTATACTCGGATCGGTTACTTGTCCGTCTTTTAATCTATTGAACCTGGATAAAGAGAAACCTATTTTCAATAGATGTCGACCTCATTTTGTTACGAGTAGTAGGCGATGGACTAAACTCGTTTTTTGTCGTGAATTTTTAATGAGTCACGCGATGACAAACTCAATACCTTCATCAAAACTTTTAATGAGTCAAATGAAGAAAACTCAGGAGGGGAAAAACTCGAGGATTTTAAAAGAAACGATCCCAAAAAATAAAGTGCTCTTGCTACTACCGTCTATTTTTAACGAGCCTGGTAACAAAAACTCAAGATTTTTCAGTTTTAACGAGCAATAAAACTACCTAAAAGAATGCTCGGGTTACCTTTATCGAGTTTAACGAACCAAAAGACATAGCTAGGGATTTTTTCAGTTTAAAGAGCGAGAAAAAAGCACCTAAAAAGAATTCTCCTTTGGTCTTTTTCAGTTTATGAGCTGGAAAAAGATCAAAAAAGAGTTGCTCAGAGCATCGTTGCATGTATTTAACGAGCATAATGATGAAAAATCGGAGATGTTTATATTTTTTAAAGAGCAATAAATGTCTCAAAAAGTTCTCTAACTATCGTTGCATAGATTTAATGAGCTCAATGATAAAAACTCGGAGATGTTTATATTTTTTAAAGAGCAATAAAATATCTCTAAAAGTGCTCTAACCATCATCGTACAGATTTAACGAGTGCAACGATGAAAACTCGGAGATGTTTATATTTTTTAAGGAGCAATAAAATATCCCTAAAAGTGCTCTATTTCTTCGTTGTAGTAGTTTAACGAGCCCAAAGAAGGAGACTCGAGGTTTTTCAGATTAACGAGCAAGAAAAATACCATAAAAACCACGCTCGATCTTCTTCATGGTAGTTTAACGAGCCTGAAGGAGACTCGAGGATTTTTCGGATTAACGAGCAAGAAAAATACCATAAAAAGAATGCTCTATCTTTCTCGATCTCATGCTTGACATTAGAAGGGTCTATGCCATGCATTTCCTCATAAGACCAAGGAAAAACATCGCGGAAGTCCCTAAATGGGTAGGTGAAGCTCACAATTTCCTCAGGATTGTGATTGGTTCCACTCTGTATGTTTTCCACGATGCCTGTCATGACAGAAATATCGGGGAGAAATGTTTGTGAAATATTGCCCTTGTTTCCTTTCGAGTCCAAAAGTTGGATAGTCGTATATGGTGAGGAAACGATTTCATGTGCGTCATGTGACATGATTGGAAGAGGCATCGTGTCTGAATCAGATATCGAAACATGATTGTGTGAATCCTCCCAAGGTCGCTCTTCTAACCTCGTGATCTCTCTAATAGCTTCATCCATCAGTAGGACTTGATTGAGTGGATTGAAAGAAAGAGCGGTTATGGGAGGGATAGTGGTACCGTTGGCCGAAACCAAAGTGACCGGAGATTCAGATGCAAATTGAATGGCTTGGTAGGCCGATTCAGCTAGTGACAGTGGCATTTTCTCTCCATATGTGTCAATGTCTAAAGGAGCCGGTAGGATCCATGGATCAGTCTTTTCATGAGGAATAGATGAAAGCATATTGACCATCTGTGAAATCTGTGGCAGCTGCTGAAGAGGGAAACAACCCATGAGGGAAGAAGCCTTCAGTAGACCGGTACCTACACTAACGTAACTGTTAGTTCCACCTCTTACTAGGGGTACGGAGCCACTTAGTAATGGTGAATAATCAGGGGTGCAGAAAGACAACTGATCTACTATAATAACCTTTCCATCCAATGGAAATTGGATGATGCGAAAGACAGTAGATACGACGGCCGTCATGGCATATGTCCAACTATGACCTAGCAAGAGATTATAGTCGATTTTCTTGTCCATGACTTTTACGTCCACCGTTACTGTTTTCCCAGCCAAGGTGATGGGAAAACTGGCTAGGGCCCAACAACAACTATTGGATGCAGAGGTGCGGGTGGTATTCTTGTTTTGCGGTCGAAGATTTGACAAGCATGGCAACTTCTGACTATGGTTATGCAATATTTGAACATTGTTGGCCAGAAGTAACCTGCTCGTAAAATATTTTGTGTCGTAGCGTAACCAGATTGATGCCCCCCACACGTGCCTGAATGACAATCATTCAGGACTTTTTCAGCCTCCTCATGGGTGAGGCACCTTCATAGAACTGTATCGATACCGCGACGGTAAAGTGTATCACCGACGATCATGTAGTCTTTTGCTTGGTATCGAGTACGTCGTTGTTCTGAGCGAGAGGTATTAGGCCTGTATGTTTGGGTTTGGAGATAGATTATTATATCTCCATACCATGGATCGCTCGACGATATCAGAAACAAAGATTCATCCATGATTGATGCTTTGGATGTTGAATCGTTGGACGACGATGGGAAGTCGCATAGTAACTCCGCGAAAACTAGAGATTTCTTTGATTTGGATTTTATGAATTCCAGATCAAACTCTTGCAAAATAGCTATCCATTTCGAATATTTTCCCCCAAGTAACTGACGCGACAGAATGTAAGTCATAGGGTTGCAATCTGACAAAATGGTAGTTTTGCGAAAGAGGATATAGTGTCGAAATCTCTATATTGCTTGAACAACTACAAGAGCCAGCTTTTCAACATAGGAGTACTTGCTTTCTGTATCATTTAAGTTTTGGCTTAAATAATAGACAGGATGTTCGATTCCATTGTCTTCTTGAACTAAAACCATTGCGATGGTTGTATCTGCTGCAGCTAGATACAGGTTAAAGTCTTTTTGATAGTCAGGAGTGTACATTAATGATGCCTTTATTAAGGATTCCTTTAGAGCATCAAAGGAAGCTTACGCAACCTGATCCAAGTTGAAGGGTACTTCTTTTTTCAACAAATGTGTATAACCTTTAGCAAGTTCAGCGTAATTTGGAATGAACCTCCTCAGAAATTTTGCTTTCCCTTGGAGTTTCTGAATCTGAAGCAAATTTGAAGGTGGAGGCATATCGATGATTGCCTGAACCTTACATGGGTCGAGCCGAATCCTGTCCTTAGAAACCACGAAACCAAGTAAACGACCAAAACTGACACAAAACACACACTTGTGTGGATTGAGTCGAATCTTGTAGTGTCGACAGCGTAGAAATATAGCTCTCAAATGCTACGGATGATCAGCCCGCTTTCGCGATTGAGCTGGTAGATCGTCGAGATATGGTTGAACGATGTTCTTGATGTCATGGAAGGCATAACTCATATCCCTCTGAAAAGTTTCCCCTGCATTCTTTAAACCGAAAGGTAGTTTGCGGTGCGTGAATGTGCCCCACGGACATATAAATGCAGTCTTCAACTGGTCTTGTCGGCGTATATTTATTTGATAATACCCAGAAAATCCATCCATAAATGAAAAGATTTCGCATCTGGCACATTCATCAATTATGTGGTCGATGAAGGGTGTAGGGTAGTTTTCCTTTGGACAAGCTTGATTTACATCCCTATAATCAACGCACACTCTAATCGTTCTTTGCTTTTTCATCACAGGAGCAATATTCGATACCCAATCAGTTAGAGGAACCAGGTAAATGAAACCAGCATGTAAAAGTTTTTCAAATTTTGCCTTGATGGCAGCGGCTTTCTTCGGGTGCACCTGCCGAAGTCGTTGTCCTACCGGTTTGACATCTGGATACATATTGATTTTGTGTTCAACTATGCTCGAGTCAATGCCTGGCATTTCTTCATATGACCATGCAAAGACATCTCTGAATTCGTGAAGGAGAGTGCAATATATTTCCAATTCTGAAGAAGAACAAGATTTGCCGACATGAATATTCTTTACAACATTAGGTTTGGTCGAGATATTTATGGCGATAGTTTATTCAATATTGGATAGATTTCGCTCGGAATCCACCACATTTACAGTATTTGATAGAAAATCAAAAATAGAAGGATGATTAAGGTCGCTGGAACAATCTTCGTGGTAATCTGAAAGATGGGAACGATGGTGGTAAGCTTCCCATGGTGTCTCTTCTATCATCATTGACTGAATGATTCCTTCGTCTGTAGAATGTACTTGTGACCAAGGATCTGAAGAGGTGCCATATTCCTTAGACCTATCTATCCAAACACTCGATGAGTTTTGATTTGGGTTTGCCGCCCATGCCAAGAAAATTGATTGCTACAATATTTCTATTGGGCTCGGAGGCAATACCTGGCGATGATCCATGCTAACAAAATTTTCAGAAATCTTATGAATCTTCATAGATATAGGAGATATCATATTGCAGGTTTCCACCATGGCCACTTCCGCCAGATTACTCGGAGGCGGTAGGGCAAAAGTACCCATTAAGGTAGGGTCTTTTAGGAGGCCTACTCCGATATTGTGAAGTGATTGAGAGCTTCCATGGATCATCAGGATGCTTCCCGTAACTTGTGAACTGTTGGGGAGAAAGGTTTGTTGATCAACGATTGTAATTCCTCCTTGAAAGGGAAATGCAATCTTTCTAAAGTAAGTTGACACAACAGCAGCCATAGCATAAATCCAGGGCCTTCCCAGTAGGATATTGTAATCGAGGTTTCCATAGATAACTTCGACGTCAATTTCTACTATTTTTCCCCCAGTTCAACTTGCAAGTTACTTAAAATCCCGTACGGGGTGTATGTTCATCCATCGAATGGATTTAATGTCATTGATGATCTTGACAAGGGTGGTGACCCTAAAGTTTTCCAGCAACTCATTGACATAATTTAATAGATGCCCCCTCATCAATAATTGTTCGATGAACAGTTTTGTTGAGGGCTTTCACTTGTATGAGGAAAGCGAGTTGAGCTGGTAACTAAGGTTCATATCCTTTATGATTAAAGGCCACAAGATTGGAATCCACTGGGTCAATCCCACCTATTGCTGATAATAGAGCCCACTTTTAGGAGGGGAAATTTTGCAGTACTTCAAGTGTCGACATAGCGGATGGCGATTAGGCCAGATCCTCTACTATATTATAATTCTGTGCTGCTCGAGCACGAGGATTAAATGTTGATTTGTGTACTACTCCCTTTGGAAGCTTTATCGTTAGCTCAGGAATGATGGGTGGCACAACTTCGGTTGAAGTTGTTGTCGAACGACTAGGTTGATCTGCATCCTTGTTGTTCGACAACTGTGGATTCCCGTAATATTTATTCCTTGTCGATATCAAAGCATCATTTTGTTGCTTCAAAATGGACAACATAAGCACTTGGGATGGGGAAGCATTGTCACTAGCAACCAGATTGGTTTCTGGGTTTGGAAACGGATCAGTCAATACCACTGAGGTTTTTGAACTCTTAAAGAAATTCTTAAACTCAGCTTTATGTGGACAATCTCTCATCCAATGGTCTTCATCACATATGTGACATGGCCGATTAGGTTTCTTTTGCCTAGAAGGGTTTTCAGAAGATTTTTCAGGAGACGAATCATCTTGTTTCTTCTTTTTGCTTTTCCCTTTCTTCTTGCCCCCTGGTTGCTTCGGTTCTTTGCCTTTGTCGGTTGACACGGCATTAACCTCTGAGGCAGGAAGTTTATCATTTGTCTTTTTACTGGAAACTACAAGGGATTTACTAGATGATGCCTTTGCAGTTTGCGTACTTGAGGTGCCAATCACGCCATCGTCGTCATGAGAGTCCTTGTTTGATTTACGAGGAGGAGGAATGGAAAACTCTGATCTAAGAGCATCAGGAATTTTGTCATAGAGCATGCCAGACTGAGTATAGATCAAGTCTAGATATTGCGCACGAGCAATGACTTGCTCTTCAGTGACAACTCCCCCCTTAGCCACATCTTCTATAATAGAAGGTAACAATGACTTAATAAACCATTCATATACCAGCTGATCAGGAACATATGTTTTTACCATTCGATGACGACGTCGCCACTCATGAATATGATCAGATATGTGAGAGGTTGTCGTCTGCTTAAAATTGGTAAGAATCTCTGTTCCTGTTTCGTACCTTATTGGTGACTGAAAATGGGTTAAAAAGGTGGTGGCAAGGGCGCTGAAGTTATCGAATGAAGCTCTAGGCAATTCGATGTACCATTTCACTGTTGGACCAGTTAGCGTTTGCTAAAAAAGGCGAAGCTTGAATCATCATTGAGAGTGTTGGACGAACACCATAGATGAAAGGTCATCACATGATTCGACGGATCTTCACCCAGATTTCCATTAAATTTAGGAATATCTGATGGAAGTTTATGAGGAATCGCCGGCCACCAAGGGGCGTAAGCAATTGGATCATTTGTTAGCCGATTCAGATCTGGTAATTCTAAAGTTGCGACGAAAGGCAACTGTTGATTCAGGTTTGGTGAAGCACACCCAGGATAAGATGGGATCACCTAAGCAATGGGTCTTTGCATACCATCATAATGTATTTGATGTTGATAACTTTGATAAGGTTGATGGGCATAACCATTATGATATGATTGATGGTAACCGTTTTGAATATATGGCTGCCCATTACCCGCAAAGCTTTGTTGCTCAGGTCCTCGGTAAGCTTGCTGGAATTGCGGTTGTTGATATTTCACCAGCCATGGTTGTGAGGCCATTTGCTGTTGTCCAATACTGGATGTTTGACCAAGATGAGGGGTGATAATACCCATTTGAGCCTGAGTCGCTTCAGTTAAGGAGCCACTAATCGACGATTGTGATTGAGTCAAGGATACAAGAGGTTGTTGCATTACGACCTGAGAGACTTGAGGTTGACATACAACAGGCAGCGCTTGTACTTGTGACACCGTCACAATAGCCGGTGTAGTGGGAATATTTGACACAGGTTGATTTGGTTGCATTTAATATACAACTCTTTGTTGTTGAGGCAATATTGGCACCCAACCACTGGAGGCAATTCCAGCTTGACCCAAATTCTGTTGTGAACTGTCATATGGTTGTTCTTCCAGAGGGAACAATGAAAAGGCATATTACCCCCCATATGGCAGCAATCCAGTGTTCAAAGGGAAAATTGGTCTTTGTAGACTGGACTGCCCAAATTGATACTATTGTGAAGGATCAATTTGCTGAGACTCAACATAAGAAATTCCAGAAATTATTCCGAACGAACAAACAAGAACAGACCATGTTGTCGTAACAGTCCCTGGGTGGACTCCATCTAGCGGTTGAGAGCTAGTTGGGACAGATGGTATACCAGCGAACATTGTCGAAGTAGTGGCAGGAGGTTCTGTTGTTGCTGTATCGGATGACATAGTCCTAGATGTGGATGGTTGTTCAGACATATCGAGTCTATCCAAAAGACTTCCTAGCGATTCTATAGGAACTTGCGATGAAGGGTGACTAACTTCTGTAGTAGAAGGATATAGGTGGATCCCAGTTCCAAAATGCAATGGGGTACTGGATGGAAGACCCTCCACAATCTCTTCTATAGCAATCAGTCCAGGTGGAAGAGGTAGACCGTCAGGTCCGTAAAATATTTCTGGTGTCGAAGAAGGTACAGACTCTGTAGTGACAGATGTTGGAGGGGTGACACCTTCCGAATCAGTCCTAGATGGAGTTGGTTCAAGAATAGAAGTGTTTACCGTTACACTAGGATCAGTTATAATGTCCTCTTGTAACTGTGGAACTTCTTCTGTAGAGGCGGGGATACCAGAAATAGTTGGAGTAATTGGAGTCTCTAAGGATGTTGAAACACAAGTTTCAAATAAACCAGGAGACTTTGACCTAGTTAAACGAGATCGCTTGGCCCGGAATGGTTTTGTTTCCGGAGTCAAAGATGGTTGACTCATTAGTCTCCGCAAACGACGAGGTTTTGATTGACTTTCTTCCACGATTGCGGATTACTTGATCAACTCAAAATAAAAAAGGAAAAATGTTATTCCGAATTAAATGAATTTTACGACGCTTTGACACAACTTTCTTTTTCAATTTTTAAGAGTCGAGAAAAAGCTAAAGGTGACTCTAGTCGCCTTCGATTTTTAATGAGCCTGAAGTGACAAGTGCTCATATGGACGTTTTCTTTTGAGGAGTCTGAAAAGGAATGAAAGTGACTACTCTGGAAATCTAGACTGAGGGATTAACAAACCAATCGCAAAACTGCAATATACTTTTATGTACGGCAATCAATCTTCCTTAATGTTGTGTTTAGTGCATTGCGATCGATAGGGCAGCAGACACGACTTCCTAAGGATAAAAGATATAACCTATTGTGGTCTCCCAATATATACTCAACGGTACGTGGGAGCACAAGTCTATACTAGCACTTGTCATATCAAAGAGGAGGAATCACCCAACCTATGATGAAAACGATAGTTACCAGGATTTATGACGTCGGAATATGTCTCTAGCCTAGACTTCTAGATGTTGTGCGTTAGGTTCCAAAGCGTTTTTATGTTCATTGAGGTTTATTTTAAGTTGATATTTCTGAAGAAGTTTGCCTTTAAGGTTCACCGTGTGATGTAGATATACAATTCCTAAACATGCAATCTAAGATGATAAACAATCGTTTACTTTCTTTTAGCAATGAAAATCCTAGCTACTAAGGAAAGAAAAATAAAATTCTTTCAACATAGAGCAGAGAGCACACACTAGATGCACTTTTCCTAAATCAATTTCCGCATGCAGTCTAAATGCAAATGCACATGCATGTATTTTTTTTCAGTTTATTTAATGTGAGAATGACAAAAAGAAAACTAAGTATAGATCTGAACTATCTTTCCTCAAAGCGACACTTTAGCAATTTCTGTTAAAAACGAAAGGAAGACTAAGACGACACTTTCAATTCCGACTTGAAAGACACTTCAAAGAATTGATGATTCAAATCAAATACAATAGCAAAAGTGTAATCGACTATCTAAAAGTGGAAGACTTTACGACACTCTTTTTCTTGATTGAAAACGATAGTTGCAACACTTTCAAATCAAAAGACGACAGTTCGATTAAGTTACTTCTTGCAAAGGAGAACTGTAAATGATGAAAAATACATTAAAAAACATTCACAATTCTTTATCAATGGAGGCTGAATAATGCAAAGGAAGAAGGTTTCAACAATGATATACTGATCATAGATAGAAAAACTACTGAATAAAGTTGAAGACAATGAAGAAAAAACCAAAATATGGAGGCTGAAACAGTCTCACTCAATCATCGCACCTGTAACACAGGGAAACAAGGATGCATCTCACCTGCAACACGCGGGAGGTGCGATGCATCCAGGTTGCCAATGAGAGATATTGTGATGGTCCAGGGACGAGACTAAGCTTGGTTTTCACTCACAGTTTGCAGCTATGTTTAGGGGTTTAGGCTAAGCTTTTGATAGGTAGTAAACACAAAGTATAGGGGCTGATCTAATGAGGTTATTTGAGCTACCACCAGGGCACTTAGGATGTTTGCAAGTCAGATGTTCAGTTCATAAACCAACTCGGAGATTGATCGAAGCAGCGTTGATCTACTTTGCAGTTGCATAGCAAAAGCAGTTCGAAGGCTAGCTGGCTTAACTTCAGGCTTTGTCTCTAGTTTATAAAGCAAACAACAGTAACAAACAAACAAACTATTCGCTCCCCAACGGAGTCGCCATTTTGTTATCGGGAAAACTAGTGTCTATTCAGAGTTGCTAGTCCCACTAAGACGGGTAGCTATCTTAGAAACAAATAATTCAAAGTAACTTGTGTTTTCCTTTATGAGAGATAGATGAGAGAGAAGCAGAAGAGTGCCAACCTCAGTCTTTCGCTTGGCTCCTTGCTTGTTTCCTCTCTCCTTTGATAGAGCTTCGCCACCCGCTTCTCACTTGTCCCGCTTCAAAGAACACCTGTAGAGTCAAAGAAGCAAAATACAATCAAAGCATAGAGATCTATAACCATAAACAATGCAGAATCAGATGTACATTAACCATACAAATGCATACATAAATACAAGATTCAGAAATATACAAGTATATGGAGGAAAACTCAAATAGCTTTATTGATAGAAGTAGTAGAAGAGAGGATTACAACCCAGCTATCTGGTCCAGCATCATCCTCCCAACATGAAAGCCCTCTTCACCTCATAAAAAGCAAGATCACCCAACAATACAATGTCTAAAAGAGAAACCAACAACACTTCCTTACAAATTACAAAATTCTAGCCTTTGGATCTCTGGGATGAGGGATCCATATATAGATATTTGCAGGGGGGTGATTCAGCTTCTGGGATTTTGATTAGTGTCAATTCACTGATAGTCCTTGGTTCCACTTGGAGATTTCATGATCTCTTACTCATCCCTGGGTGAATTCAGAGAGGCGAGTGTCATATGAGCAGTTTCTAGAAGATTCTTTGAGTTTCCACCTAGCAAACTGCCTTTGCCATTTGTCTGCTCTCGCTCATCGCACCCTACAGAAGGGCTTTTCAGTATGCATCGCACCTCAGCATGGAGCAGTCTGTATGGTCTAGTTTTGACCAGTTCTGAGCAGTTTTTCAGGGAGAACTTCTGGGAAATGATGTAATCAGTTGACCTTGATCTTTTAGGGTATGAAACAGCGCTTTTAGGGGTTTGAGAGCCCTTGGTTTATTGACATATTCGATTGGGATTGCAGTGCCCAAATATGTCTATAACAACAGTAAGGAATGCACATTTTTCCCAAGTAGTTGAGCAACTGCATGCATGGATAGTCTAGTTGACCAGTTCCACCCGGGACCAAGGAAACTTGACCTGCATGCATGCATGACTTGATCTTCCCAGAATAGCAAGAGACAACATGCAAAGGGCATCTCATGATTTAGGGAGCTATTTTTAGCGACCAGGGGTTACATGCAAAGTTGTTTTAGAAGTTTCCCTCCAAGTGTCGCTTTTTCCTAGATTTGTGGCATGCGCGTCATGAGACCAAACTTATTTATTCGACACATTAGAGCTCATTCATTCACATCGATCTTGGAGCTTTGACATTCCACAACACATCCAAGACTCTTTGACACATCTGACTCAGCTATTCACAGGTAAGTGGCCTCAACTTGTCTTTTTCAGCATTTTTGTAGCTTTTTATGTATTCTCTTGTGCGAGTGTTGTTTTCTTGATTTCTTTGAACGCATGATATCATTTACATGTATTCTAGTTTTTCCTAGCTTTGTTTCAGTTTTCATTGTTATCTCACTGTTGTCGCATGCATGAAACTTTTTTGCATGGACGTTCGCCCAACCGACGAACTGCCTCACCCACATGCATGTTGATTTGTTTGCTAAATCTTTCATTCATTTTTTGCATGCACTATTTATCACTTCTGCTATCACTTAATTTCACCATGGATTCACCGTCTTACTTGCTTTCAGTTGCCCGTCGGTGAGTCGGGCCAACCTTGGCCCGGGCTCTACCTTCACCAAGGCTGCATTGCACAATTAGGGCGAGGAAGGCTCACCTTCCCCTCCAGATTTGTGCATTCTTGCCCTGCACTGACCTCCAGGACTGTTTTGCACATTTCTGGAAAACAGTGGCTACTTGGCCCAAAAAATTGTGTAAATCTGACCCTGGGCCAGTAGTCCTTCCCAGCTAGAATTGCGCATTGCGCAATCCCAACAGTTAGTTGCCTGACTAGATTGCGCATTTTGCAGATCCAACAGCTAGTCCTGCTTCCCAGATAGCCCAGATTGCCTTTTTCAAAGTTCTAACAGCCAGTCACCCAACCTCCCAGTGAAAGTTGCACAATATTGCTCATCAGTTACCCAGGTATGTGTTGTGTCCTTCCCTAAATTTCCTTTGTTTTCACTGACATATTTCTTTCCATGCATGCTGCTTATTTCCAAATCTTTCAGGTGTTCATCTGTCTCAATGGCTTCCAAGAGAATAGGATCTCAGGACACTGATGGTGTTGCAGCTGGAGCATCAGTCGAGCAGGTGTCCTTTGGTTTGCCAATCTATGAAGATACAAAGTTGTATCTAAACAAGGACATCAAACTGAAGTGGCAAGAGGTGAATGAAACATTTGTAGGTACTTTTAGGGAAGACCTTGAAGACCGTCAGGTGTACGTGAATATTCATAAGTCCCGCTTGTACCAAATTGCATGTAGATACCCCGCGTTCCCATGCGTGGAAATGATTCACTAGATCGTCTCTCACACTAACCCCGAGACGATGACCTTGAGCAGTGTCAGTGGGACGAAGCTTGCAACCTTCTAGGCATAAGATTACGATGAGATGTATCATATGACCGAGCCCATGACTATCATGAATCCTCCATTAAGCTTGCCCGACAGCAGAGCTCACTCCAGATACATTCTGAAGGATTGGGTAAAGGAGCCATCTCGTTTCAGGATGACACCCAATCAGATCTACAAGACAGAGATATTGAGGAAGGCATACCAATACTTGGTCATATTCACATGTTGACTAAGTGGCCAAGCAAGCATTGAAACCTTTCCTCAGGGTTGGGTGATCTCACTGGACCAACTAGCTAGAGAAGGAAGACCATGCAACTAGTCCAGCATACTGGCTCATCAGCTAAGGGAACAAGTCATGAAGGCTCAACAATCACCCGAGGGTATGCATGCAGATATTTATATGTCTGCCTACATTCTAGATGCAGTTTGTGCCCGACATGAGTTCCCAGGCTTGGAGTGGGCATGGTCACTGACGGAGACTGTTATGAACATGTATTTCAAGTTGTTGTCTGAATGCAACTTTAAAGGAGTGATCATACAGTTTTCTGGCCATTCGAAGATAATCCACCCTGCATGTCAAAGGAAGCAATGAAGGCATTGCTAGGCATTGCAGATTGGTATGCCTCACCGTCTGACACGTTCATTCGAGTCTCCAGTGCGGAGAATCCTCTGCATGTTCTGCCAAATTTTACCTTGGACGTGCTTGTCATGCATGAAGTAGCGTATCATATCTCAGCAGGATTGACAGCTAGACTGCAGCAGAGGAAGAAGGCACCTTGGCCCACTCTTCCATTGTGGATTGGGTTATATGTGATCCGGAGCATTAAGCAAGTAGATGTCGAAGTTGAACATATGAATAAGGACCCGTTCGACCTTCAAAGCTTCAACCCATATGACCCACATTGCATTGTGAAGGATCACTCCATGAGAGTTCAATTCAATTAGATCCATGGGGCATTTCATTGGGCCGAGGAAGACTCATGGAGGTATTGCTACAATTCCTCCAAACCAAATGAATAGGTCAGCTTCGTTGTAGAGTGTTTAGCAAAGTAGCATCACGGAGAACACCAGCAGTAGCAGCAGTAATATCAACAACAAAGGCAGCAGATCCAAGCATACCTATGCACAACAAATGGAAGAGGAAGATTGTCGACCGCATGGAGAAGGAGAAAAGCCAAAAGTTTCCAGCAGATCAACTTGTAGAACAAGCAGCTATGGATATTCAATATAAGAGGTAGCAACGTGACAAGTGAATCACGCGAAGGCAGAGGGATAAGAAGAGAATGGAAGAAGCAGAGAAGGAGTTGCATGATCTGAGGGAGAAACTATGGAAAGAACAAGAGTTGTGCCAACAGGAGAAGGAAGCACAGCAGCAGCAAATTCAGCAAGGGGTGCATCACGTGCAGACAGATGAAGCAACGCCCATACAAGTAGTTGATTCTTCTTAACAACTAGCATCAGGTGAACAGGGTGAACCCTCACAGGGGCAAGACTTTGCTCATGAGATAGAACAGGCTCTTAAACAGTTGGATGCAAACATGGAGCAGTAGGAGTTGGAATAGGACACTGACCTCATGCATCACCATAGAGAGGTCAACTCACCCGCTTCAATGCATCCAGATGATGAGCAAGTCTCGAATCACCAAGGAGGCACTGAAATCCATGGTGGTCAGCCGAAAGTAGAGGTGCATAACATCTCCTTTGATGAATCTCACCACAGAGTTGTGCAGTCTTACAGAGTGCAGTGTATGCCAAAGCCACTAGCTCAAGTGTTTGTTTTCTCATTGTTGAGAATGAGCGAATGGAAAAGGAACTACAGGTGGCCAAGCAGGGAGGAGACTTGGTGAGAATGTCCACCCGAGCTGAACTAAAGAAGGCAATTCTAGATGAAGTATTGCCCTTGAACACAGTTATGCGAGCATTGTACTCCAAGTTTGGTACCGTGCATCAAGCAGTCGTTCATCTCGATGGCAGCAGTGATGTGCAAGAAGAGCATGAATCTTGAAGAACATACATGATGTCATTGATAACATGCAAGCATGGACGATGAAGTACAAGGGAGCCCCACTTCACTTTCCAAAGATGATGAGGGCCAATGCGGTCGAGCTGCAAGCATGTATTCGGAGTCAGATCTGGAACTACGAGGACCTACCGCAACTCATCACTGGCATACAGGCTTCCAATGCATGAGTATTCAAAAGCATGGATGTTATAGTGCACACTCATGCGATCCCATCACTTGGGACTCTCACCCAAGTGAAGATAAAGAAGCAGGTCCAACGGGAGCTTGACTCGTACTTCAACGAGTTGATGCGCACCGCCACCAGCCTAGACTTGCCTATCAGTGCAGACATCATGTGCAAGTACATTTTTGGTCTGTCCACACTGAAGACAATGATGCGCATGCTCACAGACGAGTTGGACAAAGGAGCCCGAGCAATGTACCCAGATGCTATGGAGGCAAGGTTCAGGTTTCAGATGGATGTCACAGCAGAATACACAGACACTATCAAGGACTACCAATCTTAGCATCAACATGTCGTTGTTGATCAGCATGATGATGTCGGGTAGTTGGACTTTTATTGTTGTCTAAGTCCGAATGATGTCTAGTTTGGCTTGTCCAAGCCATTGTTCACATGGGTACATGTGCATTGTAATGTTGAGTCATGTCAAGTGTAAGACAAGTGTCAAGAGTGGATGTAACAATTATAAAGTAAGTGAAGGGTCATGAGGGTAGTTGAACAGTCACAAAGGGGAATGTCAAGGGTCACCTCACCCTTTGCTATAAATAGTCCCTCATAACTCATTGTATAGGCTTTTGGTCAACCAAGCTTCAACTACGACTATCTTGAAGAAGGCTTAGACAATATTGTAATGCACCTTGGATTCTCCACTACATGAAGCTAGTACATCTCTTTGGAGGGGCAAGCAGATGTGGCTATAACGTTCCACCGTTGTGGCTAACAGGTTTACATGGATGTATTGTATGATTGACACTTACACTTCTTTAAATAATAAGAGCAATCACATTTTCATGCATATATTGTTATTGTAGTTGGACTTCTCTAGTTGCCTTAATGATATATGTTGTTTAACTTACATACTTGTGTATGAACTGATTCACATGCAATTATATGAATCTTGTTGTTAATGTGTTGTATATGTTTTTAATGTTGTCACCATCCATGTCGACTGTTATGCTTGACATTAGACAAGCATTTCACATGAACCTTGCTATAACAACCGTCACACTCGTCTTAGACTGATCTGTGAGTGTTGTTCGTGTTATCTTACCTTGTATGATGTGATTGTCGCATTCGAGTGAACTATTCGACCAGAAGTTGTGCATGTCCTTTATGTTGTGTTTTCCTAGCCGAGTTGGGACTGATCCCTTTCAACCTGGAATGCACCTTCACCTTCTTCTCCCTTCGAAGTGTTAGAACCTCTCATGCACCTTCCTTGACTCTCTGCATCAGTCACACCGTTGCTACTGACAGAGTTATCTTACTTGCCTCTGTGCGACATCGCGGTCAAGGTATTACCTTACGACCCACTGATGGGACTCCTACAACAAATGGTCTGAGGTCTAGTTGGGACTTCTGTTTCTGGGAAAACTAGTGTCTTTTCGACCTGCTAGCCCTCTAGGATTGGCAACTATCATAGCAAACAAACAATCAAAGCAATTTGGGATTTTCTCTATGTATGATAGATAAGAGAGAGGCAAAGGAACCAACCTGGATCTTCCGCTTAACTCCTTGCTTGATCTCTCTCCCCCTTGACAGAGCTTGCACTTCCTCTCCTACTTATCCTGCTTAGAGAATACCTATAGAAACAAAGTAACAAAGCACCATCAAAGCATCTTGATCTATTATATCATAAGCATTGCAGAATCAGAAATACAATGAACATACAATGGCATTCACAAATACACAATTGTATGGAGGAAAACTCAAAGAAATTTATTAAAATAGAAGGGAGAATTACAACCCAGTTGTCTGATCCAGCATCAAATACCTCTTCACCTCATGAAAAGCAAGATCACCCAACAATACAATGCTCTTTCTCAGATACAAACTATCAGCACTTCCTTACAAATTACAAAATTCCAGCCTCCAGATCTCTCAGATGAGGGATCCGTTTATAGACGTATGCAAGGGTGTGAGTCATCTCTGGGTTTTTTATTAGTGTCATTCCACTTGTTGTTCTTGGTTCCACTTGGATATTTCTTGGATCTCTTACTCATCCCTGGGCGAATTCAGAGAGGCAAGTGTCATAGGAGAAGTTTCTGGAAGATTCCATAAGCGTCCACTTAGAAAACTGTCTCGGACATTTGTCCATCCTCACTCATCGCACCCCACAAAATGCCTCTTCAGTATGCATCACACCTGGTTAGTGTAGAAGTTAGTATGCATCGCACCCTGATAGTGGAGCAATCTGTATGGTCCTATTTTGGCTAGTTCTGGATGGTTTTTTAGGTGGACCTTTTGGGGAATGATGTAATCAGTTGACCATGATATTTTAGGATATGACACAACACTTTTAGGGGTTAAGGAACCATAGTTTATTGACATATAAGATTGGGGTTGAGGTGCCCAAATATGTCTATAACAGTTTCTCTCTAAAGCATGAAGTCGTAAATCTTTGATGTCGGGTGAAATGCTTTAACATGAGGATCCGAGGTTTTCGAAACTGGAAGGTGACTTGTATAAGATACAATACAATACATCATCAAAATATAAAATTTTCATGATCTAGCTGAGGCGAGCATTCCCATGCTCAGCTTTATAAATTCATTTCATATACATAGAATAGATAATCGTCTGCAGTTGCAGACTGGTGATTCTTCATATGTAGAGTCATCTTCCCTGGCTTAGATGACTATCTGTGCATCTTTTGTGTACATTTGATGTCTTTATATCCCTAGATATATCACAGCTCGGATGGATGAAACTAGATCCGGGGTCTTCAAACTCGTTCAATCTTCGCCCGTTGTACAAGTCGATCCATGTGAAAAGATGTTCTGAAGTCGAACATGGAAAGACATCGCCTGATTACTAGCCAATAATGTGAGTTGTTAATAGACGTGAGAGGAATCACCGATAATGATGATGACCCTCAAGGTACTACAGTACAATTCTCGTGGTGTGAATATATGATCCGATGTCGAACACCACGCAAAATCTTTCGATCGAAGGCCATTGATGTTAACCTGTCGCTGGAAGTGAGAAACTTGCCATTGAGGCATGCAAGCTAATGTCGAAAAGGAGTGACCTGTCATAGGAGGGCCTTAATGTATCCCATATCTACGACACGAAATGAAGCAAATGATTTTCTGGAGGTGAAAACTATCTAGTGATACAAGGTTCAGGAATAGTGGTCATGAAAAACGGAGGTTAAATGTATTACAGTGGATGAGACATTAACTGGATGGTGAATTCTCGACTGAATGACTTCTCTTGAACATATCGGCGACACTGAGATGGATTGGTAGCATTAACCCCAAAAATGGATGGTGTGAAAGACCAATGGTGAAATGAACGGTGAACAGAATATCCCAACGCGACTCAATCATGGTGATGGAGTGAAAGTGTCATGTTCAAGAGCGACCTACTACCATAAAATTCTTCAAGTTTTCTTCCCTTTTTCCCCAGTCATTGCTGACCAGTACCTCTTTATTTTTGTCAAGCTTGAGGAGGATAACATATGCTTGTTCTATAATTTTCCCTTCGAGCAAACCTGTCGCTATGTTTTAGCAAGTCTAGCGATAATGAAACTCGTTCTTGTCTTGGTGGACAAGTTTGTCGCTATTGTTTTAGCGAGTTTAATGACAAGGATAACTCAGTCCTTTTCATGTTTAGAGAGTTTGAAAAGGGACGAAAAGGAAACTCCAACAGTTCTTTTTCGTAGCATAATCCATTAAGTCCGAAAAAGATTAAAATAATACAAAAGGGATGACTTTTCGATCACTTTAGCGAGCCGAAAAAGACAAACGCTCGATCTTTTTCGTGAGATAATCCCTCAGGTCCAAAAAATATTAAAATATATAGGATGGATGGCACTTCCAATCACTTTAGCGAGCTGGAGAGGTCAATAGCTCAACAATCTTTTCATATTTAGCGAGTCTGAAAAGGGTTTAAAGAGGACTCGTTTTTTAGGAACAAGTGGTGTTTAGGGTAGCAACTGGTTCCGAGTAAGCTTGGAACTTCTCAAAACATGGTGATGTGAAGAGGTTGATTGTTGAAACCACTCATCACATCTGTTCCTCAAAAGGGTAAATAATCAAGTGGAAGCATATGATTGGCCAAAAGGATGGAGGTGATGGCAGGAACACAACCAACGCTCAAAAGGCTGATATCATGGCAATCACAGAGGTTACTTACCAAAGCTGGGTTCATTTTTTAATGACCTTGAACTCTGGGGGAACATATGCTCAGTGGGATGCGGGTTCATTTTTTAACAAGCTTTAACCTTGCGGAAACTATGCTCAGATGGAGGCGAGTTCATTTTTTAACGAGCTTGAACCTTGCGGAAATTATGCTCAGTGGGATGCGGGTTCATTTTTTAACGAGTTTGAACCTTGCGGAAACTATGCTCAGATGGAGGTGGGTTAATTTTTTAGCAAGCTTGAACCTTGCGGAAACTATGTTCGGTGGGATGCGGGTTCATTTTTTAACGAGCTTGAACCTTGTGGAAACTATGCTCAGTTTTTAGTTTTTCTTTTTATGCGAACTAGAAATGACCAGACTAAAAAACTAGAAAAGACAAAAAACTAAAAAGCTAGAAAAACTAAAAAGCTAAGGAACTACTGAGGTTAGGTAGGATGGTTTCATCAGCAGTTGGACAAAACACTTCCTTTGCTTCGTCTGCAGCACAGAAAAAGGTGAATGGTGTGCCAGACCAATCACCTAACCTAAGAAGTTTAAAAAGCTTTAAAAAAATGAAATTGGTCGTTTTTGGCTTGCATAAAATGGCTTGCATGCCCCCAGACATCAAGAAAAGGAGAGTCTCTAGTAACCATATGGAGATCATTGTGGTTAAGCAGGATTGTTTTCGTCAACAGAGCAGACAAAACACTTCCTTGGCTTTGTCTACAAAATAGACAAAGGTGAATGGTGTGTTAGACCAATCACTTAACTTATAGGGAAATTCATATGGTAGGATGGTTTCGTCAGCGATTAGACAAAACACTTCCTGGGCTTCGTCCACATAATGGACAAAGGTGAATGGTGTGGGACAGCACTTCCAATCACATAACCTACAGGAAAACCTATCTTTTCAGCTGGGTTCGTCTTAAAATAGACAAGGGGGCATGCCCCCCTAAGCTTCGTTACATTCACCAGTTTACTCGCGGTAATTAGGTGGATGGAATGAAGGTTGAAGAGACACTCTTGATGCAAAAGGACCATTTAGAGATGATGTTTGACTTGGAGCTGTGTTTGAGCCCAGAAATGAAAGCTGGTCAATAGTGACAATTTTGCCTTCATGCGGGAAACACATCACTCGAAAGAGTGTCTTGCTAGTCGATTCCAATCAAAGGAAGTGACTAGACTACTTGGAGGGGGTACCGAATAAATGGTAGAAATGACCCCTTGAGTCGCGAGAACTGGGGGATTCCCTTCCTGTTGTGAAGGAATGGGCGGATTGCCGCCAAGTTCATCGGTCTCTGAATTAACAAAGAGAATTTGAACGGTATCGTTCTCACTCTCTCGAGGATGGGTATGATCTTCTGAAGGTAAAACTGGGTTGACTGCCATCTCGACCTGTTGACTCTGGTCCAGTATGGACTCAGAAGATTCACTCTCAGTGATAGGTGTTTCGACCAACGGTTGAATTATGTCAGTCGTATTTTAAACTAGTAAAGGACTTGGGGAGAGTTTCCCGTATCCAGATGGAAGTCGCTGCGGTGAAGCAGGATGGTTATGCAAGACTCCTTTGGCTTCATCCAAAAAAGGACAACGGGGAAGGGTATGGTCCCCTTCACATAACTTACATGGAATTTGGACCTTTCTTCTCTGCCCATTATTACTAGTTGATGGTGTGCTATCAACTTTATCACCAGAGGTTGACGACACCGCTTGGTGCGAATGGGGGGACCATTCTCTCAAGATCCGAGGAATGCATGTACATTCTCGATGTAAATGGTCTCCTCTACAAATTATGCATGGATCTTTAGGTTTGAAAAGCTTAGTGAGCGAATTTTCACCAGATGCTGCATGGTTGCCCCCTTGCTTAACTGACTTCTTCTTCTCCTTCCCTTTCTTCTTCTTCTCAGGCACTTGGTTACTAGCATCACTATTTTCACCAAGCGAAGATGAAGAATGGGAGGGATAAAAAAACAAAGAGGAAGGTGAGGGGTTAACTTCAGTATCAACTGGATGCTAATTCCGTTGCTGAGGAATCATGGTGTTTTGAACGAAAGAGGTTGAGAATAGCCGTACTGGTAGGCCAATTGTGATTCCTGGAAGGGACAATGTAGCCATATACGGAGCACTAATATTTCCCCAAGAAGAAATGGACTAGGATTCCCCTCAAGAGGGATTCCTTGATTGGTGGACTCCATTATCTCAACCTAAGATCAACGTAGGAACAAGGATGTTATTCCGAAATAAATAAATTTTAATGACGCTTTGACACAACTTTGCTTTTTCAATTTCTAAGAGTCAAGAAAAAGCTAAAGATGACTCTAGTCCCCTTCGATTTTTAATGAGCCTAAATTGACAAGTGCTTATATGGACCTTTTCTTTTAAGGAGTCGAAAAGGAACGAAAGTGACTACTCTGAAAATCTAGACAGAGGGATTACCAAACCAATCGCAAAACTACAAAATACACCTTGGTGATAAATTAAAGAGAAATTACCAAGGACTTATGTACGACAGTCAATATTCTCGAATGTTGTGTTCAGTGCATTGCGATAGGGCGGCAGACAAGGCTTCCTATGGATAAAGGATATAAGCCTATTGTGGTCTCCCAATATATACGCGACGGTACGGGGAGCACAAGTCTGTGCTAGCACTTGTTGTATCAAGGAGGAGGAATCACCCGACCTTCAATGAAAACGATAGTTACTATATTTTTACGACGCCGGAACACGTCTCTAGCCTAGACCTCTAGATGTGTTGCGTTAAGTTCCAAAGCATTGTTAAGTTCACTGAAATTTATTTTAGAGTTAATCTTGTTTAAAAGTTTCCCTTGCAATGGTTCACCGTGTGATGGAGATTTAAAATTCATAAATATGTAGTTTACAATGATAAACAATCGTTGTTTATTTTGAGCAATGAAAATCCTAGCTACTAAGGAAAGAAGATTACGATTCTTTCAAACAAAGAGCAAACAACACACACTAAATGCACTTTTCCTAAATCATTTTTCGCACACAGTCTAAATGCAAATGCATGTATTTGTTTTCGTTCTCTTTAATGTGTAAATGCCAAAAAAGAAAACTAAATGTAGTAAAGATCTGAAATATTTTTACTCGAAGCGACATTTCAACAATTTCTTTTTCAAAATAGAAAGGAAGACTAAACGACACTTTTCAATTTCAAATAGAAAATGCTTTCGACACTTCAAATATCTAATAAATCAAATCAAATACATGACAAAAAGTTCAATCGACTATCTAGGGAAGGAAGACTCAACGACACTTCTCTTTTTGACACAAAACGACAGTTACGACACTTTCTATACCAAAATGATAGATTGATTTAAGCAACTTTTCGACAAAGGATCGTAAATGATGGACCAATACATAAAAATATTTACTAATCCTAATCAATGGAGGCTGATCTATCTGATGCAAGGAGGCTTCAGTAATGAGATACTATTCATAACAGCAAAACAACTAAACATAGCTGAAAACAAGGACAAAAACCCCAAATTTCAAGGAGGGAAATAGGCTCAGTCAATCATCGCACCTGGGCTTCAGAGAAACAAGGATGCATCGCACTTTTCAGACTTGGGAGGTGCGATGCATACCAGTAGACAGTGACAGACAGTGCAATGGGCCAAGGAGTGCAACTGAGATGGGTTTTGGCTCAAATTTGCAGCTGATTTCAGTGAGTTAAGCTGAGCTATGATGGACAGTAAAGAGCAAAGAACAGAGGTATGATCTTGAGAGGTTATTGAGCTACCAAAAGGGCATATAGAATACTTGTAAGTCAAATGTTCAATTCATAAACTAAACCGAAGATTGACTGAAGTAGCATTCATCTACTATGCAATTGCAGAGCAAGAGCAGTTCGAAGGCTATCTAGCTAACTTCAAGCTCCATCTATAGTTTATAAAATAAACAACAATAACAAGCAAACATTTATTCGATACCCAGCGGAGTCACCATTTTGTTTCTGGAAAAACTAGTGTCTTTTTGACCTGCTAGCTCTCTAGGATTGGCAGTTATCCTAGCAAACAAACAATCAAAGCAATTTGGGATTCCCTCTATGATCTTCCACTTAACTCCTTGCTTGATCTCTCTCCCCCTTGACAAAGCTTGCACTTCCTCTCCTACTTATCCCGCTTAGAGAATACCTGTAGAAACAAAGTAACAAAGCACCATCAAAGCATCTTGATCTATTATATCATAAGCATTGCAGAATCAGAAATACAATGAACATACAATGGCATTCTCAAATAACAACATTCACAAATACACAATTCTATGGAGGAAAAGTCAAATAACTTTATTAAAATAGAAGGGAGAATTACAACCCAGCTGTCTGATCCAGCATCAAAGCCCTCTTCACCTCATGAAAAGCAAGATCACCCAACAATACAATGCTCTTTCTCAGATACAAACTATTAGCACTTCCTTACAAATTACAAAATTCTAGCCTCTAGATCTCTCAGATGAGGGATCCATTTATAGATGTATGCAAGGGTGTGAGTCATCTCTAGGTTTTTGATTAGTGTCATTCCACTTGTTGTTCTTGGTTCCACTTGGAGATTTCTTGAATCTCTTACTCATTACTGGGCGAATTCAGAGAGGCAAGTGTCATAGGAGAAGTTTCTGGAAGATTCCATGAGCATCCACTTAGCAAACTGTCTCAGACATTTGTCCATCCTCGCTCATTCCACCCCACAGAAGGCCTCTTCAGTATGCATCGCACCTGGCTAGTGTAGAAGTCAGTATGCATCGCACCCTAATAGTGGAGCAGTCAGTATGGTCCTGTTTTGGCCAGTTCTGGATGGTTTTTCAGGTGGAACTTTTGGGGAATGATGTAATCAGTTGACCATGATCTTTTAGGGTATGACACAACACTTTTAGGGGTTAAAGAGCCCTAGTTTATTGACATATAAGATTGGGGTTGAGGTGCCCAAATATGTCTATAACAAATTCTTACTAGGGAGATCCCCTTGACATGTTGGCAGGTCCAGCACCGTCAACATTTATGGCGCTAGAAGGAGGGCTTGATGACAAGTAGTGTCCTCTCATCCAATTTTGAACCTTTGCATATCTTTCATGGAGTCTTGCACTCTTCTTCTCCTGAGGTGTTTTTCAAATCATGAAGATGTCTCCATCTCGGGGAAGCTTTTCGAATCGTGAAGTGGCCTAGCCTGAGCACTTACATAACTTTCTTTCCATGATTCATGAGGAAGATGAGTTTTCTAACGAACAGGTCGGTTTCCTGCTTACATACACACTTCGCGAATCTCCATTTCGTTGGGTGCTTAGCCTACCAGCTGACACCATGCACTCATTTGAGCACTTCTGTGATCTTACTGAAGACATGTTCTATGATTTTGATCCAAACCATCTTGACTGGAAACTGTTACAGCAATGGTGGGCTTCGCATGAATCCATCATTGATTTTTGGCAGCGCCTCCATGACTTGCAGTTTCAAGCTCCGAGGAGCCAGATGAAATTTGCTTATCTTTGGGACCGGTTCGAGTATTACCTTAAGAAATATGCCCATCCCAAGAGGAAGCTTGAGATCAAGCCTTGCTCAACATTCTTCATTGATGGAACTGCACAATCTCATGTGGGAGCCGGCACTGTCTCAACTGACTGTCTACCTCCCTCTCATTCAACAACTCCTCCACTGCCCAGGGATGTTGAGGATCATGCTCACACACCTGTTCATCCTTCACACTCTCCCAACATCACTCCACTCAATTTTCACGCAGATTTGGTTGTGAGTCCTTCAAGTTCTCATTTGCACTCTTTTCTTCGACCTCCGTCTTCACACTCAGGTGTTCCTCCGGATGATGTTGCCTTGTGTTCGTCCATTTCGAACTCTTTGCTTGTTGTGAGCAAGGAACAACCCATTGACGGAGTTGGTGTTGCACAAACAACATGCACTATCATTCATGAGGAGTATGAGTGGGAGCTTGAACATCAACACTCGGCGAAGGATGATTCCCTTCAATCTGATCCCCCTCCATTCTTTCCTAACCTCTTTGGTGAGCCTACCATCCATGATTTTTCATGTGTGTCTTCGTCCATGGGTGCACCCATTGTTGATCACTCGCATAACTCACTATATGTTAGTCCATCATTCGACAATGGAGAGGATAAGTTATTCATTGAAGATCCACTTGATCCTTCATATGTCTTTTCCGGAAACACAGAGGATGAGGTTGTTCACTTTTCATCTATCCCTCTGTTTTATTTATCTAATCATAAGGATGTCGAAGAATTCATTGATTTTTCGGATCATGGCGGTCATGATCCATTTACTTCCATTGTTTATCACGATCATGAATATATTGTAGTTGATCTTTCGAAGCCACCGATTTGTGTTGATCTACCCAATGATGAAGTTGAGACACCCAAGACTGTCGAGGCACTTCAGCTGGAGCTGATGGTTATGTCAGGCCCTCGCTCTCTTGGGGTTAGTCTCACTTCCGATCATGAAATTTTTCAATCACCCAAGGCTCCTCATCACTCGTTTGTATGCATTTAAGATCCATCTCACACACAGATCACACTTCCTCCACTCGAACTGCACGATCCCATTTCTCATGCATTGGAGGAGTCTTATATTGCAAGCATTCATGCATGATGCAAGTTATCTTTGTTTCTTTCGTTTGCTTGCATGTCTTAGTCAAGAGTGTTCTTATGCTTCAAATTTCACGTAGTGTCACACAACACCATGATAAGTCCACAGACTGACCGTCATGCACATGCACTCACTTATGTCCCGTGGGCACTTTGAAACATGAAGTGTGGTTGTATTCATTGTTATATATTTCTTGTTTGTTGGTCCGCACAACTAGGTTACTCACGGACCAAGCCTTCACCAACATGGATCTACCAATGTGTCAGTGGTTGCATTGGAAGTATCACTTCACGTGATCAGGCCCATGAACTGTTAGTATAGGAGTAGGAGTAGTGTTTGCTTTCAGTTGCTTGCGTGCATGCTTGTTTTCTTACATGCTTTTCTTGCTTGTTTGTGTGCTTGATTGTTTTCTTACTTGTTTTTCTTTCACTTTTACTCCTGCTCTTGCTTTGCTTTGTTGTTTGTTTCGTTCATAGGTTAGTTTGCATGAAGCCATGTGTGACTCATGAAACAAGTTGGGTAAAGTACAAGAGGGCTTGTACAACTATCACTACTTGGTTATCTGTCATCTTGCCTCTATATGATGAGCTTGTTACTTTTAGTCCATGATACGTCAAAGGAAAATACATAATATTCGAAGTGAACCTTGGTGAAAACACAATGCTTGCACGCTAACTAGTGTCACCTTCTCTAGTTGGTTGTTTTTGGGTTAACCCTTGTCAGCTCAGTCAAGTAGATTAAGGTGAGGGGGGAAACCTTAACAGGTACGTCAGAGATACAATAAATTACTTCTCTTCTGGAACAACCTCCTCTGCTCTCAATAAGTTGGGATCCCTCTTCCGCCTCTAAAATGAATAAGTGTTATGCACAATAAAAATGAAAAAAGGAAAAGTTAAAAAATTCAAAATGAAAATGAGTAAGGCGAAATAAGAGAAAGGCTTCTTACGCAGGGAGGTGATGCAAGTAACTCTGCTAGGGTACCGACCAGGCTCGTTGGCAGCGAAACCATGCTTGTGTTCCTATGCGACTCCACTGGGGTACTGTCTAGGCCTGCTGGCAGTGGAGCAACACCAAAGGTGAAACTAAGACTCTGACGACTATACTGCTTGTGCACCTATATACCCCTCAACCCTAATCGAAACAGTTGTGTTGCCTTGCCTTGGAATGTGTGTCAATCGACCAAGAGTCTGGTAGATGCTACACCTTACATCAAGCTAGTGTTAAGTCAATATGAGCTGAGAACTGAACAATACTTCCGGAGGTGTTAGAATTGTTTTTCACGAACAAGGTCCATTCAAAGAGCTGGAGTTCTACCAGTGTGTTGCCAAGTGTTGTAGCGGCTATAACCACCCTCCAAAATTTTTCCTTAGCTTGTTTTGGAGCCTCCCTACCAACCTTACACATCACTTTGTCTTACTTCGTCAAGTACTCAAGATTCAAGTGTTTCCCTCGCACAAAGGCAACTTATCGATCACAGTTGATCCATTCCCCTCATTGGCTGCTCACACAGACTTGGTCTAGCTGCAGGCTGAGAAGCTTCCCCTTGAAAATTGCGCATTTCTGGAGGGCAACCAGCCTTCCCTCCATGAATTGCGCAATCTTTCCAGCCAACCCTCCCAGTAGGATTTGCGCAAATCTGGGCAACAGTCAGCTGCTCTACCCAGAAATTGCACAATCCCCTTGGGCAGTCAGCCCAGCTCACAGTCAGGAATGCACATTTTTCCCAAGCAGTTGAGCAACTGCATGCATGGATAGTCTGGTTGACCAATTCCACCCAGGACCAAGGAAACTTGACTTGCATGCTAGCATGACTTGATCTTCCTGGAATAGCAAGAGACATCATGCAAAGGGAATCCCATGATTCAAGGAGCTATTTTTAGTAGCCAGGGGTTACATGCAAATTTGTTTTAGAAGTTTCCCTCCAAGTGTCGCTTTTTCCTAGATTTGTGGCATGCGCGTCATGAGACCAAACTTATTTATTCAACACATCATAGCTCATTAATTCACATCGATCTTGGAGCTCTGACATCCTACAACACATCCATGACTCCTCGACACATCGGGGTCAACTATTCACGGGTAAGTGGCCTCAACTTGTCTTTTTCAACATTTCTGTTGCTTTTTGTGTATTCACTTGTATGAGTGTTGTTTTCTTGATTTCTTTGAACACCTGTTGTCATTTACATGTATTCTTGTTTTTCCTAGCTCTGTTTCAGTTTTCGTTGTTATCTCACTGTTGTCGCATGCATGAAATTGTTTTACATAGACGTTCGCCCAACTGACGAACTACCTCACCCACATGCATGTTGATCTGTTTGATGAATCTTTCATTCATGTTTTGCATGCATTGTTTATCACTTCTTCTATCACTTAGTGTCACCATGCATTCACTATCTTACTTGCTTTCAGTTGCTCGTTGGTGAGTTGGGCCAACCTTGGCCCGGGCTCTGCCTTCACCAAGGTTGCATTGCGCAATTAGGGGAAGGAAGGCTCACCTTCCTCTCCAGTTATGCGCATTATTGCCCATCACTGGCCTCCAAGACTATTTTGTGCATTTCTGGAGGACAGTGGCTGCTTGGCCCAAGAAATTGCGCAAATCTATCCCTGGGCCAACAGTCCTTCCCAGTTGGAATTACGCAATCCCAGCAACATGACTGGATTGCACATTGTGCAAATCCAACAACTAGTCCTACCTCCCAGACAACTCAAACTACCTTTTGCGCAGTTCTGGCATTCAGTCACCCAGCCTCCCTAGGAAAGTTGTGCAATCTTGCTCATTAGTTTCCCAGGTATGTGTTGTTTCCTTCCCTGGATTTGTTATGTTTTCACTTACATATTTCTTGCCATGCATGCTGCTTGTTTTTAGATCTTTCAAGTGTTCATCTATCTCAATGGCTTTTAAGAGAACAGGATCTCAGGACACTGATGGTATTGCAGCTGGAAAAGCAGTCGAGCAGGTGTCCTCTGGTTTGCGATCTATGAAGATACAAAGTTGTATCTAGACAAGGACATGAAACTGAAGTGGCAAGAGGTGAATGAAACATTGGCAGGTACTTTTGGGGAATACCTTGAAGATTGTCAGGTGTACGTGAACATTCATAAGTGCTGCTTGTACCAAATTGCATGCAGATACCCCATGTTCCCATGCACACACATGATTCACTAGATTGTCTCTCACATTGACCCCGAGACGATGACCTTGAGTAGTGTCAGTGGGACAAAGTTTGCAACTTTCTGGGCATGAATGAGATGTATCATATGATCGAGCCCATGTCTGTCATGACTCCTCTATTCATCTTGCCCAAAAACATAGCTCACTCCAGAGACATTCTGAAGGATTGGGTAAAGGAGTCAGCTCATTTCAGGATGACACCCAATCAGATCTACAAGACAAAGATATTGAGGAAGGAATAAAAATACTTGGTCATATTCGCATGTCGACTAAGGGCCAAGAAAGCAATGAAACCTTTCCTCAGAGTTGGGTGATCGCACTGGACTAACTGGCTAAAGAAGGAAGACCATGCAACTGGTCCGACATACTAGCTCATCAGTTGAGGGAACAAGTCACGAAGGCTCGACAGACACCCGAGGGTATGCATACAGAGATTTATATGTCCGCCTACATTCTAGATGTAGTTTGTGCCCGACATGAGTTCCCGGGCTTAGAGTGGGCATGGTCACTGGCGGAGACTGTTGTGAACACGTATTTCAAGTTGTTGTCCAAATGTAGCTTCAGAGGAGTGATCATACGGTTGTCCGATCATTTTGTCACCCAGTGTACAGTGTTGGGTTGTGTTATATTCTTTCCAAGACTAGCCCACATAGTTAACCAGGGGGTTAGAAGGAAGGCAGAGCCCCCCCTTCGTTGCGTCAATTGCGTAGCCGGGGGGGTCATAGGGGGTTTGAGGGGTGCAGGTAACCCCACTCTATGGGGTTCAAGGTAGCGCCCCAGAAAATTTTGTTTTTGGACCCTATATTAGGTTGGGCGGACCTACCTATGGTTTTGTGCATGATTTTTCACACATGGTTTTGGACGCGATGGTTTTTGGTCCATGGTATTGGATGCTTCGGCTTGTATAAATATGTATTGTAACATTGAAAGGAACATAATGAAAAGTCAAGCTGGTAGTCCCAATTTTGGGATCCAGGGGAAAATCTTTGTGTATATGTGTTATGCTCTCGCATTGTTTATTTTCTGTGTTTTAGAATTCATATGCAAGTAATTTCTGTATGGTGTTAAAACCTACATTTGGTATCAAAGCTGTTTTGGCTTCAAGGGGACGCCTTTGTTTCTGAGGGGTTTCACTCGAGCCTATGGTATACCCTGTTCAGTGGGAGATCTGCGGGATCGATTCTAGTGGTGAAAGAAGATGGCGAGCAGTGGAAAGATAGAGATCGAGAAATTTAATGGTCAGAGTTTTGAGTTATGGAAACTCAAGATGGAGGATTTGTTGGTGGATAAAGATCAGTGGATCGCGGTAGATCCAGGTACTAAACCAACAAGAGTGTCCGATGAAGAATGGAAGAAGTTGGATCGGAAGGCAAAGAGCACAATACAATTGTGTGTCTGATATTCAGTATTGCTGAATGTATCAGGGGAAGCTACGATGAAGGTTTTGTGGGACAAGTTAGGGACTTTGTACCAATCTAAGTCTCTGGTGAATAAATTTTTCCTACTGAAAAAAGTTGTATAACCTGAGGATGAAAGATGGAGACTCTGTTGAAAGAGCATCTGAATGCATTTAATAATGTGGAAAGTCAGTTATTATCTGTTGAGATTAAAATTTCAGATGAAGATAAATGCATCAGTTTGTTGTGTTCTCTACCAGATTCGTGGGATAGTCTGGTTATTGCAATAGGTAGCAATGCAACTGCCTTGCAGTTTGATGAGAGCCAGAATGGTGATGCCTTGTCCTTTGTGTTGTGTGTTCCTAGCCGAGTTGGGACTGATCCCTTTCAACCTGGAACTAACCTTCACCTTCTTCTCCCTTCGAAGTATTAGAACCTCTCATGCACCTTCCTTGACTCTTTACATCATTCACACCCTTGCTACTGACATAGTTATCTTACTTGCCTCTGTGCAACATCATGGTTAAGGCATTACCTTATGACCCAGTGCTGGGACTCCTACACCAAATGGTCTGAGGTCTAGTTGGGACTTATTATCGGGGAGATCCCCTTGACATGTTGGTGCGTCCAACACCATCAACAGGTTGAGATATGGTGTTCAACAAGGGATGATATGCAACGTCGTCTTTATTGCAACCCTTGATCAACATTATGGAGGGGTATGCAACTTTTATGATGTAATGTCTTATCTTTATGGACCCTAATTCAAATTAAGGGGAGATGTTGAAACTAAGGGAGAATGTCACTCTTCTAATATAATCTCTTCTCTCCATGTTCCCCAATTCAAATCAAGAGAAGATGATGAAATTAAGGTAGTAATATTTGTTTAAATGGTAGTAATCTTCAATTGTGATTACTTGGTATAATGACTAATTGACTTCATTATTGTATTGCCAAGATAAGGTTTAATAACTAACCTAGTCAAGTTTATTTTATATTACTCTAGGTGACTAAGGCCTGCATAGGCATTTATGTGGGCTTATAACCCCCTCATGGGGGAAGGGAACCACCACATAACTTATACATAAACGAACACCTCATGATCCATTCGCAATTCCATATTCAATCATTTCAATCATTTAGTGATTGATTATTTATCTTATAGTCACTTACACTTTGTGTTTCATCTTGTTTAAGGGTCATCTTGTCTTCTCTTTTCAAGCTTAAAATTTCACTTGTGTTTGGAATATCTCACACTGCAACCATAATTCTTTAGTTTAAGGGTTTAATCAATGATTCTCTCTTCGTGTGTGTGTCTCTCTCTCTATTACTGTCTATTGGAGGGTTTGTTAGTGTTCCATTTGTGAGAAAATCATAAAGGTAGAAAGATTCTTTTGTTTTGACAATTACTTGTGATATTATTGTATTCTTATTAACTTTATTTATGTTCTTATTTTATCTTCTTCTCATCAAGAAATCATCAAAATAAGAGCATGGATATCAATGATACTAGATATAGGCAGTCAACCAGGGCTAAAACCCCTCTAAAGGGGATAACCCAGTCAAACTCTTCCACTAGTAGATTCAAATTAAAATTGAGACAATACAAGACCTTAGACCAAACCAAACGATTCTCCTCACTCCACCAAGTCATCCTTTCAAGATGATTAAACAATCTTCAATATTTAACCTTAGTCTAACAACTTCAACTCATAATTTTGTTGCTCCAGCTTCCAGAATTTCGACCCTAATGTAGATGTGAAATTTCAGCCCTCCTGCAGCAACCCAAAAACTCACACTTGTGGCAGAAAAGAGACAGATTTAACTTATTTTTTCTTGACAAGTGTCTCCTTCTCCTTCGTTGGGGTTTTCTCCTTCTCGATACGTATTTCGCTCTTATTTTTCTTCTCTAACAACTACATATCAAACTTGATTTTCTTGTGCTACAAATGAGGTCAATTTGCTTATATATAGTGGTTTATGGCTCCCAATTAGGCTTACTTGTCTTCTTTGAGGTCGATTTGGTGGAGGAGGCCTAATTGACACATTTTACATCAAAATATTTTTCTCTCTTAATAGATAAATCCCAAGAAGGGTCTATTACATGATGACAAGAACTACGACTCATGACATAAACCCTAGAAGCCTACAATGGAGGCTTTGACCTAAAAATAAATAAATAAAGCATGAAACACATGCTAATAAATGATTTTTCTTTTACAAATAAATTTCCTTTTTCTTTCTTTTGAAAAATATATTACATCATGACCCAAGTACAATTATGAAGACTCACACTAGTTACATTCTTCAACACTTCCTCTTAATTAGGGAGGTATTCATAATTACATATATACAGAGGTATATGGAAGATATCGAAATGATATTCTCTACGAGGAGTCACATCTCACACAATGCTACATATTATATACTTGAACAAGTTATCTAATTAGGTGGGACTAAGGTGTGTTCCAAGCTTCAACTACTCAAGGTACCATCATGCTTTAGCTCCAACACAACTCTAGGGATCTAGGCATCACATTTAAGGTCAGAGCTCAACAAGACCAATGATACCCTCCCTACTTTGGGATCTAGACATCATCACAGGGCAACCAAATGTCCTCCCAAGCAGCTTGTTACCCCAAGATGATTCATCTCTCCTTATTAACTAAATCAGATATATCCACCAATCCAAGCATTATTCAAAACGTTCAACCTACTTATGGAGAGATCCTGCATAATCACAACCCCATTTAGTAATAAAATTTCAAATATATACAAGTAAGCACAAACCTTCGGGGTCTTCAATCATTTTGATGCTACTTAGATTACTATCAAATTATCCAAATACATCTTGGTGAAAGCTTTCTTCGTTAACTTTTTCAACGACACCAAACACAACCTTAACATTTTTTCAACATGATTTAGTCTTTGTTAACATATTTATGCATCTGTAGTACTTTCATTCCTTCTTTAATCTCATACTTTCTTCAAGGTATTCACTATATCTATCATAATCTGCCCTCCCTCTTAACTGGGGAGATATACTCATTCTTTATATCCAAGATCCCTCTCAACTTGGGGAGATCAACAACTTCATAACATTGGAGAAACTTCAATCTTTCAATTTTTTCAGAAACATTATTCTTTCTTATGGTAACACGATCATCTATACATCATTCTTGTAGCTTCCTTTATCTATCATCATCATCATTATTATCAAGTCATCTCCAACATCTTGAAGATTATGTACCCCCAAATATTCAACAACAAGTACAACCAGGTAGAAGCATGAAGTCAACTTTATCAAAATTATTAGAATAATCAATTTTAGACATCAAAAGCCTAAACGTAGTTAGGTTCATAGTCAACAAGGGTTACATCTTTTATATACTCGACTTCAACAACTTGCTAGGGTTTAGTCACACACGAGATTCCATAACCAAGACTTAAATCTTAGATATCATCAAGAGAAACAAGTTAGTAATCCAATCATATTATACATCTAAGGTTTCAAGAATATGTTATTAGAATTTCATGTCAAACTTTACTAGGTTTTGTTACAAACCCTAAATTTCTTTAAACCAAAACATGAATAATAATCAAGTTATCATTCTAATATTTCATATCAAACTTCAAAATTAAATATACAACAAACTTTGACCATGATAGGGTTATATTATACAAAAGTACATACACCTAGGGATTTTTTCCTATAATCTCACATTGACTATAGCAAGGGTCTTGTCATAAACCCTAATTTATCAAAACCTAAAGATATAGGGTTTCATTATATAACATAGACATCAACAACAAACTTTAAAAAGGGTATGGTTTTATCAAAAAGATTATCAAAATCCTAAGCATTAAGAGAATAAGATTTCATCATATGTTCTTGATTTTATCTACAAGCCCTAAGTAGACAAGGATTTCATTATTAACATCGACATACCCTCAGCAACAAAAGGTTACGGTTTTACAGTGAACCCTAAAGGTTAGGGTTTCAACAAAATGAACAAATAGTAAAGATAACCAGGGTAGATTCAATCTAGTGGTTAATCACCCTAACAAGAATCTTTATCATTCAAAACCCTAGACATAAGAGAGTCAATAATATAAAGGAATTTTCAAATGAAAAAATAATCATACCTCCTTATGTGAAGAAGATCTGCAACGAGTTAAATCGAATCAAACATACCTTGAGTTGTTATATAACAAACCTTGTAGAGTTTCTTTGATAACAATCTTACTTTCATGATACAAGTCATTCTTTGAAGTTTCCTCCACAACCTTTATGTATTTTGTAAGCTTTCCTACAAAGGAAAAATGCAAAGAAAAACTTATGAGTATGTAATACAAGGCAATCTAGATGTATGGAGGAAAACAAACGTGAAAGAGGAAACAATGGACAAGATACTAATCTTTTGGTAAAATGATGAAGGCTCCCTCTCAATTCAATCTTTCTTAGGGATACCTACAACTCATAAAAAATAATTCAAGAATTTCTATCAAGACATATTAGATCTATGAACTATAAAAATCAAAACATAAAGCATTACAAAATCAAAAGTAGAAGGATATTAGTATCCCTAAAATACTTAAGAAAATAAATCTCCGACTTCAAATTTTTCAATTTTATTTTTCTTGGGTAGAGGTTAATCAACAAATATTGTATGTTCTCTTTCTCTCTTCTTATTCCTAGGATTTTTAGGACATTGATTCTTGTAGTGTCCCATCTTATGACAATTGTAACATTCAATTTTTGATAGACCAACCTTCTTCTTTGGTCCTTTAAATTTATTTTATTCTCCCTTCTTCTTGTGTTGAGTGGAATATGCATTGGAGCCATTTTTCTCTTCATCTTCATTCTTGTCAACTACTAATGAGATGCAGGCTTCTTACTGACTGCATGCATGCCAGATTTATTCAAAGGATGGTGTGTCTTTTCCACTGCTAATACCTGATGCAAAAGAGCTCCATGATTTTGGTAAACCTAATAGTGCAACAATCACAAGTTCTTTCTCTGGTACAACTTCATCAATGGCTTGTATTTCATCTCTTATTCGAGAGATCCTTACAAAATAGGAAGATATATTGTCATCTTTATTCTTCTTAGTTCATTCTTGAGACTAGCTATTTGACCAATGTTCTTGATGGTAAATAGTTTGGAGAGAGCTTCATACATCCCTTGTGCATTATTTTTGTTGGATATGTATGGGATTATATTGTCCTTCACTCCATCTACAATTTAGATTCATGGCCAAGATGTTAGTTTCCATGTACTTTTCCTTTCCTGTATCGTCCATTGGTTTCTCAACTTTTCCTTGCACAAAATGCAATACTTTTCTTAGTAAGGATGAGATCTATCCTCTTCTTCCATTGCCTCGAGTTGGAGTCTCTTTCTACCTTATTTTCTATCTTGATTGAGGTTGCCATAGACTTTATAATGTCTTCCTTAATTTGAAATGATTTCTTCCCCGAAAAACTTTTTCTTAATCCTTCCTTCAATAGATTTTCAAGCTGCCTTTTTCATTCTCTTCTTTCACCTTAGATTTGATACCATGTTATAAAATAAAAAAGGAAAAAATATTCTCTTATTTTGACGATTACTTGTGACATTATTGTATTATTATTAACTTTTTTATGCCCTTCTTTTATCCTCTTCTCATCAATAAATCATCAAAATAAAAACATGAATATCAACGACACCATATATAGTCACTCAACCAAGGCTAAAACCACTTATGAAGGGGAAAACCCAGTCAAAATCTTCCATTAGTAGATTTAAATCAAAATTGAGGCAATCTAAGACCTTAGATCAGGCCAAAAGACTCTCCTCACTCCACCAAGTCAGCCTTCAAGATGATTAGACAATCTTTAATAGTTAACCTTAGTCAAACAAATTCAACTCATAATTTCGTCCCTCCAGCTTCCAGAATCTCGACCTTACTGCAGATATGAAATTTCGGCCCTCCTGCTTCAACCCATAAACTCACACATGTGGTAGAAAAGAGAGAAATTTGGCTTCTTCTTGCTTGGCAAATGTCTCCTTCTCCTTCACTATGGTTTTCTCCTTCTCCTTAGGCATTTCACTCTTCTTTTTCTTCTCCAACAATCGTAGATCAAACTTGCTTTTCTTGTGCTCCAAATGAGGCCAAGTTGCTACATATATATAGTGGTTGTTGGCTCCCAATTAGGCCGACTTGGTGGAGGAGGCCTAATTGACTCATTTTACATCAAAATATTTTTCTTTCTTGATAAACAAAGTCCAAGAAGAGTCTCGTACATGATGAAAAGAACTACGACTCATGACATAAACCCTAGAAGCCGACAATGAAGGCTTTGACCTAAAACTAAATAAATAAAGCATGAAACCCATGTTAATAAATGATTTTTCTTTTACAAACAAATTTCCTTTTTCTTTCTTTTGACAAATATATTACATCACGATTCAAGTACAATTATTAATACCGAAACTAGTTACATTCTTCAACACCATTCAATCCTCACCTATCTCTCATTATCTCAACATGATATGAGAACCAATGTGATCCTCCTTGACCTTCTTCACTATAGAGGAACCACTTCCCATGTAACTGGGCCTATCGTAGCATTAAGAGGTGTTAAAATGATGACACATGTATTGAATTTCAACTACAATAGATAGGAAATTGCACGTCCCAGAGTCTATTACCTAGAGGAATCTTTACGCAATGTTGAAGGGAGAGCTGAGATGACTCGACGCCGACCTATTGCGACAAGAATGAGGACCAATCAGAAGCAATATCAGCAACGATTTGGATCGACCAAGGCACGTAAGCCTAAAGATTCTTCCCCGGGAGTGCAATTGAGACATAAGTGGAGGGGAGTGGGATGATGCTAGCCCAGGCTGTGATGGCATAAATGCAGGCCTGAAAACCCATTCATTGGTGCATGGAGTATGTGTGGACCCATAGACAGGTATGCCCATAGGGTCAACCTTGACATAAATGTTAAGGGTGCAATTGTAATAGGTCAAGTAATAAAGCCCGAGTGACAGGAATATTAGTGGCATATAACAACTCATTGTAAGTGGAACCACTTCCCATGTAATTGGGCCTATCGTAGCATGAGGAGGTTTAAAAATGGGGCCACATGGATGGGAATTTCAATGACAGCTAACAGGAACTTTCATGTCTCGGAGGAGGCCTCACACAATGTTGTAGGGAGAGTCACAATGACTCAACACTGGGCCGTCGTGATAGGAATGTGAACCCATCAAAAACATTGTCAGCACAATGGTGTGGATCCGCCTGGGCACGTAACCCTAGAGGTTATTCCCCAAGAGTGCAAGTAAGAAGAAATTTAAGGGGAGCGACATGACGCTAGCCCATGCTGTGGTGGTATACAATGGCCTTGACAACTTGTTCATTGGAGCATGGAGTATGTGCAGACCCACAGATAGATAAGATCGAAGGGTCAACCCCAATGAAAATGTTAAGCATGTAATTGCAATGGGCTGGGTAACAGAGTCCAGGTGATAAGAATATTGACAACAAAGAATGTATGTATGTATGTGTGTATGTATGTATGTATGTATGTAAATGCATATGATTTGCATTTTAATGGGTAGCGTGGCGTTACAGAACCCAAACCCATGAATGGATCAACAACAAATAAACAATTTCCCAGTGGTGTTGAGATGCTAGCCAAGTTGGTATATCCACGTGGTTGCCACTTGGCCAGGTTGATGATGTGGCATTTTCTTATGTGTTAGAAATTCAAATGGTCGCAAGTCGAATTGAACTAAAATTTTATATCACCAAAATCGCCTTGACGAGACAAACATAATGATGATGTTGAACTAAGGTTTTAAGTAATTTGAAGAGGCCAAAATTTTTAGATCCCATTTCCACAATGACACCTTGGATCTGGGAGAGTATAGTAACCACCCTCTCTTAATCGGTGTTATGGTGAGGATTAGGAGGGGGCAACTATATACACCATTTTGTTTACATGGCACCCATAGAGACTACATAGGGCACCCAAAGCTAGCATTTGGACGCATGAAGATGCTTTAAGGCTTGATTTGAGGACCCTTCTTCAAATTGATGGTTGATCATGATGTTTATAAAATCATTTAGCCCTTCTAGTGCACCTTTGGAGCATTTTGAGCCTTAAAAGGTCATGACATCATGCTTATTGAGGGCTTACAGCTCACACATGTGGAAATTTATTGACATATTTTAGTTGTTGAGCTATTGGGTTGGCTTGTAACCCATTTAATTTGTGTTTACTCAAAATTAAACATGTTTTAGTGGCTTTTAGTGGATTGTTATATGTTATAAACCTCCTATAAAAGGAGATCACCACTTTTCATTTATGAGCATCACAATTATGGATTTCAACCTCTCTAGAAGAGCTCGACTTAGCTTATTATACTTCACTACTTGAGGAGATGTGATCTTCTATGGAATTTTGCTAAATGGAGACTAGTTTTTGCGTTGGATACATCTTTTTAAGATTGAAAGAAGTCATGTTCTATAATAATTTGTGAGTGTTTATTGCATACCTTTTATGGTTTTACACATAACAAAATATTGCTAGGATTTCTATTGATTCCTTGTATAACATTTTTTATTGGAAAATCTTGGTAAATTCTTGTCTTTTTAATCTATATTCATTGAACTCCCTAGAAAACCTCCTAGAGATCATTTTTCTAGTTAATTTCTCCCCTCATAAAAATTTAGCTAAGGTTAGAAAGTGAAAACTAAGGCTTTCCCTCTTAGTCTGTTGGGTCCCTATAATACTAGTGATTACCCCATTACTATTGTAGTTATACCCATTATTAATATTGGTGTGCCCCTATTGCCCCCATATTGTTATTACTGTGCCCCATAGAATCCCTCTATTGTTATTTTTGTGGCTTTATATTATTATTGTTAGGTCGGCTAGATTATATTGTGACTCCTTAGACTCCTATATATAGAAAGGATGTTTTGTCATTTGAATCATCCAAGAATTGTTCATTTATGTAATGTAAAGGAGGTTTCCCCCTCGAAGAGGTTGTATTCTAAGGCGTTGATCTATCTTTTCTATCTTTTCTTGAGCTGGTTTCATAACATTTGGTATCAGAGCTTTGGATTCTAGGGTTTCGCTGCTCCAAAGAGGTCATCGTGGCATTTTCACTATAACTTTTTTTTTGTGACGTTTCAAAAGTCACAAAAAAAACCCATTTGAGAAGAATTTGCGCTGAACCTTGGGTCCAAATTTCAGAGCTTGTCGCGTGATATTTGCAGAGATATGATCTGAGGAAGTTGGTATTTTTGAAGACTCCTGAATTACATTCAAAACAGGTGACCTGGGGAAAATCGTCATAACTTTCTCTCTGAGGATCGGATTGAAATTTTGTAAGAAGGTACAGAAAGAGGACAGACTGTAGTTTCTTGTATGCATGTTTCAGATCCAAAGGTCGAAACAATGACACGTGGCACGTCGTACAAGTTCGCTCTACTGAACTAGTCTATAAGCGAGTCACTGTGGGAGATTTCACATAACTCTTCCTTGGAGAATCCAATTTGGGTTAGACTTGTGGCATTGGAAAGAGGGCACAGAGGGCTACTACAGATCACAAATTTAGAACTAGATGATTGGAAAGTACAGAGATACATCAGAGGCAATATCGAGCTCCTACAAAGTGAAAAAAGGTGTGTAGATTTTCTTAAATTTTTGCTTAAGCTTGGTTTGAAAATTTATTTTGAAGGAATTCAAAGGGCATATTAGAGCATTATTAATGGTAACTGATGCCCTGAGGAAAGAAAATGCAAACACCTAGTAAGGAACCTGAAAGCTCTAGCATGACTCATGAAGAAGAGGAAGAAATGCAACATGATATATCAAAATTACAAGACCAAGTGCAACAACTGTCCCTTGCACAAAAAGGAACAGAATCTAAGATGGATGGTTCAAAGAAAGATGTAGAAGCTAAGATGGATGGTTTAAAGAATGGTGTAGAAGCTAAGATGGACTGTCTAAAGAAAGGCATAGAAGCTAAGATGATTGACGTGGAAGCTAAGATGGATGATTTGAAGATAGATTTGAAAACAGGCATGGATGAATTGAAGATAAATATGAATAAGTTGCTACAAGAAATGGTCCCTAAGAGTGAAAGGGTACTAAAGGAAACTCATGATGAGAACAAAAGAAATGTTAATCATGATTCCATAGACGCTAATGTTGGATCGAAGACTCACCATATTCCAAAAATCGATATGAGGAAGTTTGATGGCAAGGATCCTACCACATGGATATTACAGATGGAGCAATTCTTCGATCTCAATAATGTGCAAAACACACAAAAGGTAGTATGGCAACTTTATATTTGGAACCAAATCAGTTTGTATGGTATCAATGGCTTTGCTCTCGTAAACCATTTATCACTTGGGCAATTTTTACGGAAGAATTGATAGCACATTATGAGGATACAAAAAGCAACACTTTTTTTAGCCAATTGATAAGTCTCAAACAAAAGGGTTCAATAATGGAGCACATTGAGGAGTTCCAAAAATTGAACATAAGGGTAAAAGATATTCCAGAGGAGCATAGGATTGATGTGTTCATAGGGTCTTTAAAGGATAATATCCAACATGATGTTTGCCTTTGGGAACCTGATTCATTAGAGAAGGCATTCAGGTTAGCAAGAAAAATGGAAAGCAAAATTATGGCAACCAGGAAGCATACCACTCACAACTATAAAGAAGGAAGTGTTGTTGCCCCTAGTCTTCCACAACCTATAAGGTTGACACCACAAAAATTGGAAGAAAAAAGAGCAAAAGGGCTTTGTTACAGTTGTGATAGCAAATACACTAAAGGTCATAAGTGTGCTGAGAAGAAATTATTCTACATAGATTGTGAAGAGGAAGAAGAAAAGGAGCAAGAAAGGTCAAAAGAAGAGGATATACTCCAGGAACAAAGCCTAGATGAAGAACAAATAAATCCGACCATATCTTGTAATGCATTGGCGGGAATTACCACTCCTCAAACCATCAAGATAGAAGGACAAATCAAGAAGAAAAAGGTAATAGTGTTGATTGATTCAGGAAGCACCCACAATTTTATTCATTGTAAGGTAGCAAAAGAATTGAATTGCTTCCTATATCCAGCACCAGAGTGTCAAGTGATGATTGCAAATGGAGGAACAATAAATTGCTCTGGAAAGTGCCATAATATCAAGCTATCCATGGGAGAATATGTATTGACTAGCCCAATGCTTTCCATTCCAATGGGAGGTGTTGATGTTGTACTAGGAGTCCAATGGCTACAATCCCTGGGTACAATAGCTTTTAATTTTCAAGAACTTTTCATCAAATTTTCTACGAAAGGAAAGGAAGTTGAATTAAGGGGTATTGCAGGGAAACCAGGAAAGATAATCAGCTCTAATGGTATGACAAAGCTTCTAAAAAAGGAGCAAAGAGGTGTAATTGCACAATTATGCTCGCTAGATGTTTCCACATCGGAATCATCTATTTCTCCAGATCTCCAAAAAGTCCTGGACAATCATTCCAAGGTATTTGAGACTCCCAAAGGTCTCCCACCTATGCGTGATCATGATCATGCTATTCATCTGATTCCAGGAAGTGTTCCTCCAAACATCAGGCCGTACAGATATCCCTATGTCCAAAAGAGTGAAATTGAACGTATGGTTGCAGAAATGCTAGAGGCTGGTATAATTCAACCGAGTCAAAGTTCTTTCTCTGCTCCAGTAGTATTGGTGCACAAGAAGGATGGATCATGGCGCATGTGTCCGGATTATAGGGAGCTCAACAAGCTCACTATTAAAGATAAGTTCCCCATTCCTGTCATTGATGAATTACTGGATGAATTGCATGGATCAATTTACTTCACCAAGTTGGATCTTCGTTCAGGATATCATCAAATCAGAATGAAGATTGAAGACATTCCGAAAACAACATTTAGAACTCATGAGGGTCATTATGAATTTTTGGTCATGCCTTTTGGCCTTACCAATGCACCTTCAACATTTCAAGGTTTGATGAATTCAATTTTCAAACCATTCCTTAGAAAATTTTTGTTAGTATTTTTTGATGATATACTAATCTACAGCAAGTCTTGGAAGGATCATGTTGAACATGTTGACAAGGTGCTACAACTATTGGAGGAGAAACAATTATATGCAAAAAGATCCAAATGTTTCTTTGGAGTCCAGGAGGTGGAATATTTGGGTCATATTGTATCTCATGAAGGAGTTAAGGTAGACCCTAGCAAAATTAAAGCCATTAAGGAATGGAAAATCCCCACATCCATAAAGCATCTGCGAGGATTTCTCGGGTTGACAGGGTATTATCGCAAGTTTGTTAAGAATTATGGGAGAATAGCAGCACCTCTAACAACATTATTGAAGAAAGATGCATTTTCATGGACTACGGAAGCAACAAAGGCCTTTGAACATCTTAAAGAGGCAATGTGCCAAGCACCGGTCTTAGCTACACCGGACTTCACAAAAACCTTTATTGTGGAATGTGATGCTTCAGGAAATGGAATTGGTGTTGTTCTAATGCAAGATGAAAGACCCATTGCTTTTGAAAGTCGTCCAATCAAGGGAAAGTTTTTAAGCAAAGCTATTTATGAGAAGGAAATGTTGGCAATACTCCATGCACTTAAGAAATGGCGACCCTACCTAATGGGAAGACACTTCAAGGTAAAAACAGATCATGATAGCCTTAAATACTTTTTAGAACAAAGATTATCCTCTGAAGAGCAACAAAAGTGGGTCACAAAGATGTTGGGTTATGACTTTGAAATCATCTACAAAAAAGGGAAGCAAAATGTGGTGGCAGATGCACTCTCAAGAAAGGATGAGGATGTGGAAGCATTGTTGTGTGCCATTTCTATTATCCAACCAATTGGATAAACAAAGCAAGGGAGGAATGGAAGAATGACGAAGAAGTGTGGGCACTTATTCGAAAGTTACAACAAGATTCCAGTACGTCTGATACATTTAGCTGGCAAAATGATTCGTTATGGTACAAAGATCGCTTATACCTCTGTAAGAATTCCCAGCTAAAACAAAAGATTCTTATGGAATTGCACACTTCTCCCTTAGGAGGGCACTCAGGATTTTTAAAAACTTACCACAGGGTTAAGAAGGAATTTTTTTGGGATGGCCTTAAATCAGATATTCAAAAGTTTGTGGCTGAATGTTTGGTTTGCCAACAAAATAAAGTTGAAACAATTAAGACACCGGGTCTATTACAACCTTTATCCATTCCAAGCCAACGTTGGGAGGAGGTTTCAATGGATTTTATCACAGGTTTACCCAAGTCTGAGGGAAAGAGTGTCATCATGGTGGTAGTTGACAGACTTACCAAGTATGCACACTTTTGTGCATTATCACATCCATTTAAAGCCAGTACAGTTTCTACTGCATTTATGGAAACAATTCAAAAGCTACATGGAAACCCAAAGATTATTGTAAGTGACAGAGATCCCATTTTCACTGGAAATTTTTGGACAAAAATATTTTCTTGTCTTGGTACTCAGTTAGCTCATAGCTCATCTTATCATCCTCAATCTGATGGGCAAACTGAGATAGTAAACAAATGTTTGGAAGGATATCTTCGTTGCTTTGTATCTGATAAACAGACACAATGGGTCAAATGGTTGCCTCTGGCTGAATGGTGGTATAACACTTCCTTCCATACAACAACAAAAATGACCCCATTTATGGCACTTTATGGGTATCAACCACCATCCATCACATCATATTTAAGAGAAAATTCTAAGGTTCAGGCAGTGGAACATCACATCGAACATCAACAACAAGTCCTCCAACTCTTAAAGGATAACCTCGTGTTGGCACAGAATAGAATGAAACAACAGGTAGATCAACATCGCAGTGAAAGAAGTTTTGATGTAGGTGATTGGGTATTCCTACGGCTACAACCATATAAGCAAATGTACCTCAAGCAAGCTAAGAAGGATAATAAATTATCACCAAAGTATTATGGTCCGTACAAGGTGTTGCAAAAGATTGGTACTATGGCATACAAATTGGAGCTTCCTGCAGCTTCTTGATTGCAGCCAGTTTTCCATGTTTCATGTTTAAAGAAGGTTATAGGTGACAAGCTCCCAGTTCAAACAATATTGCCAGAACTTGAAGAGGAAAGAAAAATTATATTGGAACCGAAGCAGTCACAGAAATAAGAACTTGACAGCTACGAAATCGTTCAATTTCAGAGTATCTTATCAAGTGGAAGAACTTATCCGCTGAAGATTCCACATGGGAGGATGAGAATTTTATGCAGAAGTATCCAGAACTACTCAAGCGTTGAGGACAACACTTTTTTGAAGGAGAGGGGCATGTTGGGTCCCTATAATACTAGTGATTACCCCATTACTATTGTAGTTATACCCATTATTAATATTGGTGTGCCCCAATTGCCCCCATATTGTTATTACTGTGCCCCATAGAATCCTTCTATTGTTATTTTTGTGGCTTTATATTATTATTGTTAGGTCGGCTGGATTATATTGTGACTCCTTAGACTCCTATATATAAAAAGGATGTTTTGTCATTTGAATCATCCAAGGATTGTTCATTTATGTAATGTAAAGGAGGTTGCCCCCTCGAAGAGGCTGAATTCTAAGGCGTTGATCTATCTTTTCTTGAGCTGGTTTCATAACATAGTCCTGGCAAAAGGTTGATATATCCATGGTTTGAATCCTAAAGACTCTGTCACCCAAGTAGGGAAAAGGCATTGGGATCCCTCTGATGACAAAAAAAATTGAAAACTTTTACCGTCCCTTTCTCTCTCTCTCTCTCTCTCTCTCGCTCTTTTTTAGTCCTTCAAGGAAAGTTACTAGGGCTAGGGCAGGGGTTGAATTAAATTAGGACTTGAGCCACTAAAGCATTGGAGCTAATTTGGCGTCTTTTCATTTTGTTGGACCTCACAAACTCAAAATTTAGCAGTTTTCTTGGTGAAAAATTCTTTATTAGGGTTGACATCATCAACCGTAGGTAAATTAATGCCCTAGTAAACCCTACTTCTACACAAGGCTTCTACTTAGAGCTTATTAAAAGTTTACCATTCCGTTTTGTTGATTACATCTTTGAAGTAAACCTCTTCATTGTGGTTTTATGACTAAAGGCACCCTTATTGAGTCATATCGTGAAACCCTAGAACTCAAGTACACTTTTATAGGCTTATTTTATGGTATGTTGCTCCTTGACATAAATATTTCTACCCTAATCCAATTAAGAAGTACCTTTATTAAGCCCTTCTCTTGCATCACCTTAAACCTATTGACTTAGAATACCTCTTAGGTGACATATAATGGGAAGCCTCCTGTGTGGTGAAATTCCATTAGGGAGCGGGAAGTGCAGTGCTAAGGTGACAGTGACATCCACCTTATTATTGTGTCTTAGCATGGCTCTTCCCCTTGTAAGGCTTGCTAGACTTTTAGGCAACAAGACCCTAATGTCTTGCTCCTTAAAAAGACTTCTCTTTAAGACAATTATAAATATATAATGGAGATGGAATGATGATGACATCATAAGTGCTCTCTTCTCCCTTATATATACAATAGGAGAGGGAGCTTAACATAAAATAAGGACACATTTCCATATGAGTAACCAACAAGGAAACCTACAATGAAGCACTCTACAATACAAGGATATACAAATGTCATGTAATGGTTTATCCAACTACTATTATAAAATGCCATTTGTACATAATTCTCCTTGGGTTCAACACCGCTCCTCCAAGCTAATGTGCTCTCCAACAAGTTTTTAGCCCAACACTCCCTCTTCCATAATTTTTCGCTATCCAAGTGTCCTCAGGTAAGGCACTCCTTTAACAATGTGCCAAATTTCTTCCCATGCACAATTCTCCTCAACATGTGTGCCAATGTGGCCACTAAGATCCAATGCTCACCCTTGACATATGTGCTTAAGTCCATCACCAACCTCCATTAGTATGATTTTCAACCCAACCATGTTTGAGGTGTACACCAAATGACCCTAAGATCCAAGGGCTAAGTGCCCTCCTCCAAGTACCCAATAGTCCTCCCCCTAGGTGGGTACCTATCTTAATCAATGTATCTACTCCTCCATTGTTTGAATTCAATGAGTTAGTCATCATACCAATTAGAGTAACAACCTCCTAGATAAGGGTGTCATCTCAACACTCTAACCAAGGTCCATCATCCACCCGAACTAAGACATCCATGACTCCATGAAGAATCACCAAGGGACTAGGAGTTCTTATATTCAATTATGGCACGATGTTGTCTTGTAATGTTCTTATAAGCCTATTGTGTTTTTCTAATTTGAATCAAGGTTTCCTGAAGTATTCGCCACATATCTTCTATCTCCTAGTGATATAAAAAAGTAACGATAGAAACAACTTGTTATGTCACTCCTTCCACATATGAGCAATTAAATGACAATGATGCAATTTTTTTTGAGCAATCTCCTCCAACTACTCTTAAATCATGTAAAGGCTATGCTCAAGTGGGCCATTTCCACACTTGTAGATGCTACAAATTTTCTTGAAAGCCCCTTAGGTATCTCCTCCACCATAGGCCCTCATTTCCATGGTCCATGACATGCCCAACAACTTTTGTATTTGTGCACCTTTGTCACTATGGAGCACATTATCTACTACTAGTGATCCCATTACGTTGCTAAGGTTGAGATATGGTGTTCAACAAGGGATGATATGTAATGCCATCTTTATTTCAATCCTTGATCAACATTATGGATGGGTATCCCACTCTTATGATGTAATGTCTTCTCTCTGTGGACCTTAATTCAAGTTAAGGGGAGAGATTGAAATTAAGGGAGTATGTCACTCTTCTGATGTAATCTCTTCTCTCCATGTTCCTCAATTCAAATCAAGAGAACATGATGAAATTAATGTAGTAATATTTGTTGAAATGGTAATAATCTTCAATTTTGATTACTTGTTATTATGAATAATTACCTTCATTATTGTATTAGCAAGATAACGTTTAATAAATGACCTAGCCAACTTTATTTTATATTACTCTAGGTGGCTAAGGCCTGCCTAAGCATTTATGTGGGATTATAACCCCCTCATGGGGGAAGGGAACCACCACGTAAGTTATGCATAAATGAACACCTCGTCATTCATTTGCAACACCACAATAATTTAGTGATTGATTGTTTATCTTATAGTCACTTACACTTTGTGTTTCATCTTGTTTAAGGGCCACCTTGTCTTCTCTTTTCAAGCTTAACATTTCACTTGTGCTTGTAATATCTCACACTACAACCATAATGCTTTAGTTTAATGTTTTAATCAATGTTTCTCTCTCTGTGTATCTCTCTCTCTATTATTATAGGTTGCAGGGTTTGTTAGTGGTTCCATTTGTTACAAAACCAGAAAGGCAAAAAGATTCTCTTGTTTTGACAATTACTTGTAATATTCTCGTATTCTTATTAACTTTCTTTACGTTCTTCTTTTATCTTATTCTCATCAAGCAATCATCAAACTAAAAACATGAAGATCAATGACACAAGATATAGGCCCTCAAGCAGGGCTAAAACCCCTCTGAAGGGGATAACCCAGTCAAACTCTTCCATTAGTAGATTCAAATTAAACTTGACACTGTCCAAGACCTTAGACCAGACCAAACGACTCTCCTTCCTCCACCAAGTCATCCTTTCAAGATGATTATACAATATTCAATAGTTGACCTTAGTCAAACAACTTCAACTCAGAATTTCGTCCCTCCAGCTTCCATAATTTCGGCCCTATTGCAGATCTGAAATTTCAGCCATCCCAAAACAACCCAAAAACTCACACATGTGGTAGAAAAGAGAGAAATTCAACTTCTTTTTCTTGACAAGTGTCTCCTTTTCCTTCACTAGGGTTTTCTCCTTCTCCATAAGTATTTCACTCTTATTTTTCTTCTCCAGCAACTACATATCAAACTTGATTTTCTCGTGCTCCAAATGAGGTCGAGTTGCTACCTATATATAGTGGTTTATGGCTCCCAATTAGGCCGACTTGTCTTCTTGGAGGTCGACTTGGTGGAAGAGGCCTAATTGACTCATTTTACGTCAAAATATTTTTCTTTCTTGATAGATAAAGCCCACTAAGGGTCTATTACATGATGATAAGAACTATGACTCATGAAATAAACCCTATAAGCCTACAATGGAGGCTTTGACCTAAAAATAAATAAATAAAGCATGAAACCCATGTTAATAAATGATTTTTCTTTTACAAATACATTTCCTTTTTCTTTCTTTTGACAAATATATTACATCATGACTCAAGTGCAATTATGAAGACTGACACTAGTTACATTCTTCAACACTTCCTCTTAATTAGGGAGGTGTTTATAATTACATATATACAAAAGTATATGGAGGATCTCAAAATTATATGCTCTACGAAGAGTCACAACGCACACAATCCTTTGAATTATATACTTGACAAAGGTATCTAATCATTTGGGACTAAGGTGTGTTACAAGCTTCAACTACTCAAGGTACCATCAAGTTTTAGCTCCAACACAACCCTAAAAATATAAGTATCATATATAAGGTCAGAGCTCCACAATACCAATGTACATAAGTATTTCACTCTTATTTTTCTTCTCCAGCAACTACATATCAAACTTGATTTTCTCGTGCTCCAAATGAGGTCGAGTTGCTACCTATATATAGTGGTTTATGGCTCCCAATTAGGCCGACTTGTCTTCTTGGAGGTCGACTTGGTGGAAGAGGCCTAATTGACTCATTTTACGTCAAAATATTTTTCTTTCTTGATAGATAAAGCCCACTAAGGGTCTATTACATGATGATAAGAACTATGACTCATGAAATAAACCCTATAAGCCTACAATGGAGGCTTTGACCTAAAAATAAATAAATAAAGCATGAAACCCATGTTAATAAATGATTTTTCTTTTACAAATACATTTCCTTTTTCTTTCTTTTGACAAATATATTACATCATGACTCAAGTGCAATTATGAAGACTGACACTAGTTACATTCTTCAACACTTCCTCTTAATTAGGGAGGTGTTTATAATTACATATATACAAAAGTATATGGAGGATCTCAAAATTATATGCTCTACGAAGAGTCACAACGCACACAATCCTTTGAATTATATACTTGACAAAGGTATCTAATCATTTGGGACTAAGGTGTGTTACAAGCTTCAACTACTCAAGGTACCATCAAGTTTTAGCTCCAACACAACCCTAAAAATATAAGTATCATATATAAGGTCAGAGCTCCACAATACCAATGATACCCTCCCTACTTCGGGATGTATACATCATCACATGGTGACCATATGTCCTCCCAAGCATCTTGTTGCCCCAAGATGCTTCATCTCTCCTTATTAACTAAATCGGATATATCCACTAGTCCAAGCATTATTCAAAATGTTCAACCTACTTATGAAGAGATCTTGCACAGTCACAACCCCAATTAGTAATAAAATTTCAAATATATACGAGTAAGCACAAACCTTTGAGGTCTTCAATCACTATGATGCTACTTAGATTATTATCAAATTATCCAAATACTTCTCGCCAGAATATTCTTTAACTTCTTCAACAACACCAAACACAACCTCAACATTTTTCAACATGATTTTGTCTTTGCTAGCATCTTTATCCTTATGTAGTACTTTCATTCATTCTTTGGTCTTATACTTTATTCAAGGTATTCACTATATTTGTCATTATATGCCCTCCCTCTTAACTGGGGAGATATACTCATTCTTTATATCCAAGCTCCCCCTCAACTTAGGGAGATCAATAACTTCATAACATTGGAGAAACTTCAATCTTTCAATTTCTTCACAAACATTATTCTTTCCTATGGTAACAAGGTCATCTATACATCATTCTTTTAGCTTCCCGTATATATCATCATCATCATTATTATGAAGTCATCTTCGATATCTTGAAGATTATGTACTTGCAAATCTTCAGCAACAAGTACAACCAGGTAGAAGTATGAAGTCAACTTTATCAAAATTATTGGAATAATCTATTTTAGACATAAAAAACCTAAACCTAGTTAGGTTCATAGTCAACAAGGGTTACATCTTTTATATAGTCGACTTTAACAACTTTCTAGGGTTTAGTAACAAACCCTAGATTCCATCACCAAGACTAAAGTCTTAGATATCATCGACAGAAACAAGCTAATAATCCAACCATATTATACATCTAGGGTTTCAACAATATGCTCTTAGAATTTCATGTCAAACTTTACTAGGGTTTTGTTACAAACCCTAAATTTATTTAAACTAAAACATCAATAATAATCAAGTTATCATTCTATTATTTCGTATCAAACTTCAAAATTAGATATACAACAAATTTTGACCACGCTAGGGTTTTGATTATACAAAAGTACATACACCTAAGGATTTTATTCCTAGAATCTCACATTGACTATACCAAGGGTTTTTTCATAAACCCTAATTTATCAAAACATAAAGATCCAGGGTTTCATTATATAACCTAGACATCAACAACAAACTTCAAAAAGGGTATGGTTTTACCAAAAACATGATCAAAATCCTAAACATTAAAAGAATAGGATTTCATCATATGCTATTGATTTTATCAACAAACCCTAAGAAGACTAGGATTTCATTATTAACATTGACATACCATTAACATCAAAAGTTTAACGTTTTACAGTTAACCCTAAAGGTTAGGGGTTCAATACAATGAACAAATGGTAAAAGATAATATAACAATGGTAGATTCAATCTAGTGATTAATCACCCTAACACGAATCTTTATGATTCAAAACCCTAAACATAAGAGAGTTAGTAATTTAAAATAAATTTCAAATGAAAAAATAATCATACCTCCTTATGTGAAGAAGATCCGCAACAAGTTAAATCAAATCAAACATACCTTGGGTTGTTCTTTAACAAAACTTGTAAATTTTCTTTAATAACAAGCTGACTTTCATGATACACATCTTTCTTTGAAGTTCCCTTCACAGCCTTTATGTATTTTGTAAGCTTTCCTACCAAGGAAAAGTGTAAAGAAAAGTTATGAATAAGTAATACATGTCGATCTAGATGTATGGAGGAAAACAAACATGAAAGAGGAAACAAAGAACAAGATACTTATCTTTTGGTAAAATGGTGAAGGCTCCCTCTTAATTCAATATTTCTGAGGGATACCCACAACTTATAAAATACAATTCAATAATTTATATCATGATAAATTAGATCTATGAACTATACAAATCAAAACATAAAGCATTACAAAACCTAAAGTAGAAGGATATTAGTATCCCTAAAAGACTTAAGAAAATAAATATTTGACTTTAAAATTTTAAAATTTATTATTCTTGGGTAGATCTTCATTGACAACTATTGAATGTTATTTTTCTCTCTTCTTATTCCTGGGATTTTCTGCACATTGATTCTTGTAGTGTCCCATCTTATGACAATTGTAACATTCAATTTTTGATAGACCAACCTTCTTCTTTGGTCCTTTAAATTTCTTTTATCCTCCCTTGTTCTTGTGTTGAGTAGAATATGCATTTGGATGTGTTGTTCTCTTCATCTTCATTCTTGTCAACTACTAATGAGATGCATGCTTCTTCTTGACTGCATACATTCCACATTTGTTCAAAGGATGGCATGTATTTTCCACTGCTAATACCTGATGCAAAAGAGCTCCATGATTTTGGTAAACCTAATAGTGCAATAATCACAAGTTCTTTCTTTGGTACAACTTCATCAATGGCTTGGAGTTCATCTCTTATTCGAGAGATCCTTAAAAAATAGGAAGATATAGTGTCATCTTTCGTCGTCTTTATTCTTCTTAGTTCATTCTTGAGACTAGTTATTTGACCAATGTTCTTGATGGTAAATAGTTTGGAGAGAGTTTCATACATCCCTTATGCGGTATTTATGTTGTATATGTAGGGGATTATATTGTCCTTCACTCCATTTACAATTTAAGTTCATGGCCAAGATGTTAGTTTCTCTGTACTTTTTCTTTCCTGCATTATTTGTCGGTTTCTCAACTTTTCCATTAACAAAATCCAATACTTTGTGCTTAGTAAGGATGAGATCTAACCTCTTCTTCCATGCTCTATAGTTGGAGTCTCCTTCTAGCTTATTTTCTGTCTTCATTGAGGTTGCCATAAACTTTATAATGTCTTCCTTAATTTGAAATACTTTCTTCCTTGAAAGCCTTTTTCTTAATCCTTCCTTCAATAGATTTTCAAGCTGCCTTTTTCCTTCTCTTATTTCACTGTAGCTCTCATACCATGTTATAAAATCAAAAAGGCAGAAACATTCTCTTGTTTTGACAATTACTTGTGATATTCTTGTATTCTTATTAACTTTCTTTATGCTCTTCTTTTATCCTCTTCTCATCAAGCAATCATTAAATAAAAACATGAAGATCAACGACACAAGATATAAGCACTCAACCAGGGCTAAAACCCCTTATGAAGGGGAAAACCAAGTCAAAATCTTCCACTAGTAGATTTAAATGAAACTTGAGACAATCCATGACCTTAGACCAGACCAAAAGACTCTCCTCACTCCACCAAGTCAGCCTTTAAAGATGATTAGACAATATTCAATAGTTAACCTTAGTCAAACAACTTCAACTTAGAATTTTGTCCCTCCAACTTCCAGAATTTCGACCCTACTGCACATTGAAATTTCGTCCCTCTTGGATCAACCTAGAAACTTGCATGTGTCGCAGAAAAGAGAGAAATTTGGCTTCTTCTTGCTTGACAAACGTCTCCTTCTCCTTCTCTAGGGTTTTCTACTTCTCCTTAGGCATTTCACTCTTCTTTTTCTTCTCCAACAACTGTAGATTGAACTTGTTTATTTGTGTGCTCCAAATGAGGTCGAGTTGCTACCTATATATAGTGGTTGTTGGTTCCCAATTAGGCCGACTTTGTGGCGGAGGCCTAAGCCTAATTGACTCATTTTACATCAAAATATTTTTCTTTCTTGATAGATAAAGCCTAAGAAGGGTCTATTACATGATGACAAGAACTACGACCCTTGACATAAACCCTAGAAGCCTACAATTGAGGCTTTGACCTAAAAAATAAATAAATAAAGCATGAAACCAATATAAATAAATGATTTTTATTTTACAAACAAATTTCCTTTTTCTTTCTTTTGACAAATATATTACATCATGACTCAAGTACAATTATGAAGACCAACACTAGTTACATTCTTCAACACCATTCAATCCTCACCTATCTCTGATGATCTCAACATGACATGAGAACCAATGTGATCCTCCTTGACCTTCTTCACTGTTGGTTAGGAATGTTTCTACGAATTTCATGTTGGTTTTGTAGAATTTGCAAACCTCACATGTGAAATGTAACCCCAACTTGAAGAATTTTTAGGCTAATTTCTCTCTCCAATGCACTTATTCTAGCACATTGTTTCCATTTAAGGAGAGCAGTGCCCCAAAGATGTTATCTTTCTCCTTGGTGCAAGTTTTATTATTTCCACTTGGTTGTTCTTTCAGGTATCAAAATTTACAACTGAGGATTGTCCTTAACCTATTGAGTGTTGGGGCATTTTTATCCTATAATGTTTGTTGGATAAGGGCACCTTATTTAGGGCAGTTTTAGCCCCCTTTTATGCATAAAAATGGAGAATTTATACACAATTTCGAATGCCTAGCTTTTACGATTTTTTGTTGATTTATTTCACACCTATTTTTTGGATCTCGAAGACTTTTTGGCTGGTAGGACACACCTATGCATTGTTTCTACTAGGTGGTTTTTAATAATAAGTATGTGCACAAGGGTTTTGGAAATATTTCATGGAAGAAGATCATGCCTTAGGTACTAAAGAAAGATTTGAGGCATTCAAAACACTCAAACAATCCTACAATACCTTGTGGAATCACTTTAAACAACTTACAAAATGTGTCAAGTGATTAGGTAAAATGGAATTGGCCATGAGCTATTTTCCAAATAAACTACAAATGAGCACACAAACTTACAAGTATGTAGATACTTAAAAATGCACATGTATTTAGGAGCATGCATGTGCATAGAAGTTTTAATCACTAATAATTCTTCATAAAAATTTTCTTCCTCAATTCTCTATTTTAAAATAATTCTCTCATCTTAAAATAAATTTATTTATATATTATATTTTCATATCAATATAATTTATTTATATCTATAATATATTTTCATATCAATATAATTTATTTATATCTATAATATATATTATATTTGGATAATTACTGTGTTTTTTTAATTAATATTAAAAAATATAATATTTTAACTATTCTTTCTTTTAAAATTGATATCACATTTTTAATACAATATTAAAAGTATATATTTTAATTAGTGATTCATCGTTACGGTTTCTCGTAATAAAACTGTGTTATAAACGATTTTTTTTAAAATACGTAACGGGTCATTTTTTTAATTTTAAAGACTGAACTTGAAACAGGTGGCATTTTAAATTTTTTTTAAAGAGGTGACGTCATTTTTTAAAGACCCAACTTGAAATTATGTTTAACTATGTCTTTCAAATCCACGTCACTTTCAAATCAAAATAAAACTGTCTTTCCAAATCCACGTCACTTGCTCGCATACAATTCGATGCAGGAAGCAACTCGTAACTTACTTGATCATATTCCACGTCATTTACTCGATCATATTAGCTTGTATGCCGATTTCAAAATTTAATACTCTACGGCTACATTGGGCTCCGTGCGCAGCTGGCGGATTTGAAAGGTAAAAACAAGAATGCATTTCAAATCCGATATATCATTATTACATTTAGACGGCAAAAGAAAGGGAAATCGCACTAGCAAGCTTGGCAGATATAGGAAGAACAGTGGCCAGTATCGGCTTTCATGGCTGGGAGTTGGTGGGCAAGCTACGTTTCATGGCTGGGAGATGGTGTAGAGTATCTGCGTTTCGATTGGCTGCTAAGTGGAGAAGGAGATTGGAGAAGGGCTGAGGAAATTAGGTAGTAGATAGAGTAGAACATATTTTGGGTTTGTTGGAGAAGGGTTGAAGAAATTAGCTAGCAGAGTGGAACAGATTTTGGGTTTGTTCGAGAAAGGTTGAAGAAATTAGGCAGTAGAGTAGAATTTTATGTATTAGAATTTGGATTTTAATACTGTGTTTTCTTTTCTTTTTGAGCATGGCCATGCTTATTTGTTTATACTTTGAATTTTGCCTGTGCATTTTAGTTATTTATTTTGTTTTTGTTTTGAAAATGGTTTGTTCCTCTAGATGGGGTTGTTTGCTGTTTATTTGGTTGTTTGCTGCTTATTTGGTTTTGGTTCTGCGTTCTGGTTTGAGAGGTGAACACTGGTTGGTTGGGGGGTTAAGAGGGTTGATTGGGAGAGTGGGGCTGCCAAGAATATAAGATGGGATGACTGATTTCATGGTGAAAATTGAGAAGGTATATATTATTTTATTTGTTATTTAAAATTTTTGCTGGTAATAGGTTATTATCTGAATTTTTAAATCACTATGTATTGAATATTTAAATCACTATCTATTGTATTGCATTGTCTACAGAATATATATGAGTATTTTGTAGAACATTTTATCTTGTTTTTTTAATCTTTGTGGGTTAATTGTCCTGATCCCTTTTCAAGTGCAGAGGAAGGAAGAACTATACTACCAGGAAGGAAGAATTATACCACCAGTTAATAGTGGTGGAAAACACAGATGCTGTGTATTTTCTAGATTGCAGGTGAGCATTAACTTTTGGTTTCTGTCTTATCTAATTAATTTCTAATTAAATTTTAATGAGGAAAGTTAGGTGTACTTAATATGATTAGGGTTTAGATGCATACACACCATGCATGCAAGGGTGGGGAAAATTTTCATAATCTTTCATGGGTTATTCAATGTCTTTGAATTTTATTTTTTGTACTGGTTATAATAGGGTTTCATTATTGAGTATTGTTTGTCAAAGTTCAATATATTGATGCTGAGTAGTGCAGCATAAAACCCTCTGATGCTTAAATCTAAAGAAGAATTTGGGGTTCTAGAATTCTTCTTTTAGAAACTGTTTGTAGAACATTTTATCTTGTTGTTTTTTTCTTTGGATTAACTTGTCCTGTTTCCTCTTCAAGTGCAGAGGAAGGAAGAATTATATGATCAAGAAGGAAGAATTATACCACCACCACATGCTGTGTATTTTTTAGATTGCAGGTGGGCATTAACTTTTGTTCTCTCATATCTAATTAATTTTTAATGAGGGTAGGGTAGGCTTACTTAGCAAGCTTAGGGTTTAGATACAAACACACTATGCATGTAAGGGTTAATAGTTCATTATCTGAATTTTTAAATCACAATGTAGCTCATGGATAGATTACTTTGTAGAGCATTTTATCCTGTTTTTTTTTTTGGGTTAACTTGTGGAGTTTCCTCGTCCAGTGCAGAGTATGGAAATACTATACCATGAAGGGAGAATTAGAGCACGAGTTAATAGTGGTGGAAAACACACATGCTGTGTATTTTTATATTGAAGGTGAGCATTAACTTTTGGTTTCTGTCAATATCTAAATAATTTTTAATGAGGGAAAGATGTAATTATTCAGTTTACTGTTTAGATACATATTGGTGTGGAAAAATTTCGTAGTCTTTGATCTTTTTTGGGTTATTCAATGTCTTTAGATTTTATTTTTTATAATGGTTATCATAGGGTTTTATTCTGGAGTATTGTTTATCAAATTTCAATATATTGATACTCAGTAGTGCCTGCATAAAACCCTCTGGTGCTTAAATCTGAAGAAGAATTTGGGATTTCTAGATTTTTTCTTTTAGGAATTATTAACATATGTTTAATATGTGAGTAAAATTTAATTTCAATTTTATTATAATTATTTTCCTCCCTGCATGTTGCAAATAAATTTTGGTCATTGAATGTTATTTTATGGACAAATTTTATTTTTTGTACTGGCTGTCATAGGGTTTTATTCTTGGGTATTGTTTGTCAAAGTTCAGTATATTGATGTTGAGTAGTGCCATCAGAAGGCCTCTGATGCATAAATTTGAAGAAGAATTTGGGGTTTCTAGAAATTTTCTTTTAGGAACTGTTTGCAAATGTTTAATATGTGGGTAAAATTTTATTTCAATTTTATTATAATTTTCTTCACTGCATGTTGCAAACAGATTTTGGTTATTGGACGTTTTTTCTTTAGGCTAGTGACCCACAGTCCAAGCCATGTTTGGCTTATAAACTGACATAGTATGGGGTGAGATCATTAACCATTCAGTGACCTGTAACAGTCAATTAGTGCTAGGATAAACCTTGTAATGCTGAAACCTAAAGAAAATTTTGGGTTTCCAGAATTTTCTTTTTAGTTACTATTTGTAGAAGTTCAATACTCCAGTTAAATTTTATTCCAGTTCTATTATAATTCTTTTATCTCCTCAATACTCGAGTTAAATTTTATTCCAGTTCTATTATAATTCTTTTATCTCCAACATTTTGCATATAGAATTTGGTCATTGGAGGGTTCCCTATTTAGCTGAGCAACCCACAATCCATGCCATCTTGAACTTATAAAGTAACACACATTTGGGGTGAGATTATTAACCAATCAATGACCCGCAACAATCATATTCATCAATCTCCATTTGTTATTTTTCTTAACCAGCTTGAACAAAGTGGCTTTAGGGATCATGGATAGACTTACTAGTCCGGGAGAATAAGTGCTGGTATGCCATCTAAGATGGTGGCTTTAGGGATCATGGATAGACTTACTAGTCCGGGAGAAAAAGTGCTGGTATGCCATCTAAGATGGATGGAATGAGACCTGCCAGGTCACACTTGCATTAGATGGAAACACACCACCTATGCAAAAGCACATTGAAGCAAGACTTGTAGGAAGACATTTGGATTCAGCAAGACCCCATTATGTAAGCAAACACTTTGAATCAAGACCAATTTAGAAAATTATGGTTTCTCAAATGTGTCCTTACCTATCTAAGTGTAAGCAAGTAGCATGGGATGAACTAACAATAGGTGTGCTAGGGGGTGATCTAACCTAGATAAGGAAAGAAGGTTCAAATACTTGGCCGGGGTTAGCACCTCTGTTTAGTCTTACTCGAAGCAAATCCTAAGTATTTGATTTTTTCTAATGAGCAGTTCACGGTAGGCTCATTCCTTTTATTTTAAAGAACATTAACTCGAATCGGATTCAGCTATCTTTGTCCAAAATCAATACCTACTTTATGGTTTGGAAGAAGAAATATAGTTCCTACATTTTCCTTCATATTAAGTATGCTGCCACCATTTTTGTAGCCAAGGCCCATAAAAATGCCTTTTATATTTTTCAATTTAAGAGAGTACTACCCTCGTCTTTAAGCATTGCATTCCTTTGCATATTGATCTTATATGGAAGGAATCCAACTCCTTGTGTTTCTAGTGTGTTTATTTATGTCAGTGACTGCTAAAATTGGAGAGTAAGAATGGAGTATCTTTTATTGATTGATAATCTTCCTTTAGGGACAGGAACAGTCTAGCCAAAGCAATTAACTTATCTCCCAAACATAAGAAAATATTTGGTAAAATTAAACAACTCCTAAATAACAATCCATTTCTCTCCATTCAACAATATTATAAGATTTACCAGTTCATTTTTAATTATCCAATTCCATTCATATATCTTATACCCATAACAAATTCCATCTATCTATTTTTGCTTAAAGCAATGTGAGGGTTTACCCATAAGGAAGTGTCTGGTTATCCATTAATGAGTTTGCTAAGAATGGGTAACTTAAGGACTTAACCCTCGTGAAAGGTAAAAGGTTAGTGCATGAAAGAGTTTACCAAAAAGAATCCACCTACATAGTCTTTTTACCTCCTCCTATAATATCCAACCATGGCAGATACCTCTTAGTCCATCTCTTGCTAAAGTGGACAAAGAGAATGTAAAAAGGTTTGCACTCTTCGAACATTTTAATTCCACTATTTAAAATTTTGTGACCATAAAGTAACATAGGAGTCTTTAACATATAACATACGTATATAGGTAAGACAAAGGGTCCCTTCAATGTGTTCACAGTTATAATATAGGAGCCTAATGTATATAGGGTGCATTCAGTTAGATTCCGTTAGTCTTTTACCTTTTTTTAATTGTTTTAAAATGTATCCTTAAACTTGCTACGGAATGAGCTAGTAAGGGACCTTAAAGGTGTCAGAAATCAATGAGTAAGGTAGAAATATAATTGATCTAAAATGTATCTTTAAGGCTACTTCATGAATGAACCAGTAAGGGATCTTAAAGGTGTCAAAAGTCGACCAGTAAGGTAGAGCCAGAAATGAGCATGGATTTAGGTGGATGATGCGACCCGTTGTAACTCACCATTTTGAACCTTTTTTCCTTTAGCCTATCTTATGAGGTATGGTGAGTTAGTTTTATGAGCCATCAAACCAAGCTGTTGGGGTTAGTTTTCTACTTTTTGTCCCTTTTGTTGGGGTTCTCCCTTCAACTAAGAGAAATAAGTGTAGAAAGTAAAATGTCAATGAAAATGATCAACCCATGAAGCTATGATCAAGAGGGGTATTTTGGATGGGGAGGAAAGGGCGCAAGAGCATCAGGCACATTCAGATGAACCTGGCATTCTTGTTAGTTGGATGCCAATGGTGAGAAGATTTTTATTGAGATGATCACCTACCATGCACCCAATAATTAGGAATGGTGGGTTGACACATCGCTATTAACCCATAACAGACCCAATTCCCTTCTTAAAAATATAGATTTCGGTACTAGATATGTGCAATTCTTATTAAAAAATCAGATTGCCTGAAAATGTTTACCCATCGCCCTAGTCTTGGTTCCTTTTCTAGTTTTGTAGCAAATAAACAGCCCTCTCATCTTTTGCATATTCAGCTAATAATTTTTTCTGCATCCCAGTTCTACCTTAGATATGGCACATAGCTCAGATAACATAGCTAAGAAATCAGCTGAAGCATTATTTATGCACTTATATTGAATTTCAAAGTAAAAACCTTGTAGTTGACTTTCCAACTTCACCAAAATTCCACTAGGAAAATGAATACTCCAAAGTTTCATGCTCCATTTGGATTTTGAGGTGTTGTCCCAATAAATATGGCTTGAATTTTACTATAACATTCATAAGGGTCAACATTTCCTTATCATAGATGCATAACAACTGCTCCTTGTCAGTCAATTTCTACTTTGAAAAGCTATAGGCTGCTGATTTGCATGACCATAGTGTTCATGTCAGTGCTCAAAGCATCATATTTCACTTAAAAAGTCTGAGAAATTTGGAAGTGCAAATACAGGGCTGGGCCTTTTTCATGCGTCAGTAGCCCCCCTCTACAGTCCCCATCCATTTAAATTGATTCTTATTGGTAAGATCAGTGAGGTTTGTCATGATGCTTCCAAAGCCCTTGACAGAACTTCCTATATAAATTGCATATTCTATCAAGTTCTCTCAACTGAGCCACATTCTTGGGAGTTGGCCACTCAAGAAACAAAGAGTGAAATCCAAAAAATAAAGAGTGAAACAGAGCCAGCACTGGATGATTGAGAAAATTGTCAGGTCTCAGCTTCTTTGATCACCATTTGATAGGAAGCAAAACTAAACGATTTTCATTCTAAATATTTATATTTTGTGTTCTTTGCCACAATAATGCTGGGATAAATGGAAATACACTGAGAATAAATTTAGAAAAAAATAAGTTAGCACTTAGCAATGAAGTTATATAGTTTCACCTTGTGTACAAGTATTTAGCAGATGCCCGCTTGAGTGTTACAGTTTGCATAGATAAGAAGGGACCCCTTCTGCAGCCTCCATCCATTTGAATCCATCCTTTATTGGTAAGGTTGGTTAGGTGTGCCATGATGCTTCCAAACTTGACAAGACTCCTACATAAATCACATATTCCGTTAATTTCTCTCAACCGAGTGACATTCCTGGCAGTTGGCTAGTCAAGGATTAAGGAGTGAAATTTAAGAAATAAAGAGTGAAACAAAGCCAGCCCTGGATGATTGAAAAAATTGTTAGGCTTCAGGTTCATTGGTCACAATTTTATAGGAAGCAAAACTAACTGTTTTTCATTTTAAGTATCTTGTGTCCTTTGCCACAATAATGTTGTGTTAAGTGGAAATATACTGAGAAAATCAATTGTAGACAAACTTAAGTTACTAATGAAGTCATTCAGTTTTGTTTTCTGTTACATGTATTTGATAGATGCCTGAATGAGTGTTATAGTTTGCATAGATAAGAAGGGAGACCTTCTGCAGTCTCCGTCTATTTGAATTGATCCTTATTGGTAAGATTGGTTAGGTGTGCCCATGATGCTTCCAAAACCGACAGACTCCCTATATAAATTGCATATTCTGTTAAGTTCTCTCAACCTAGTTACATTCCTGGGAGTTGGCTAGTCAAGGATTAAGGAGTGAAATTTAAGAAATAAAGAGTGAAACAAAGCCAGCCCTGGATGATTGAAAAACTTGTTAGGCTTCAGATTCATTGGTCACGATTTTATAGGAAGCAAAACTAACAGGTTTTTCATTTTAAGTATCTTGTGTCCTTTGCCACAATAATGTTGTGTTAAGTGGAAACATACTGAGAAAATCAATTGTAGACAAACCTAAGTTACTAATGAAGACATTCAGTTTCATTTTCTGTTACAAGTAATTTATAGATGACTGCTTGAGTGTTATAGTTTGCATAGACAAGAAGGGTGGCCCCTTTGCAGCCTACATACTTTTAAATCTATTCTTATTGGTAAGATCAGTGAGGTGGGCCATGATGCTTCTAAAACCCTTGACAAACTTCTATATAGATTGCATATTCTATTAAGTTCTCTCAACTGAGTCACATTCTTTGAAATAAAGAGTGAATCAGAGCAAGCCCTGGAAGATTGAGAAAATTGTCAAGCTTCAGATTCCTTGATCACAATTTGATATGAAGCATAACTAGCTATTTTTCACAAGTATGGTGTGTCCGCTGCCACAATAATGTTGGGATAAATGGAAAGATACTGAGAGAATCAATTGTAGACGAACTTAAGTTACTAATGAAGTCATTCAGTTTCACTTTCTGTTACAAGTATTTGATAGATGCCTGCTTGAGTGTTGCAGTTTTCATAGATAAGAAGGTAGCCCCTTTGAAGGGTCCACCTATTTAAGTTGATCCTTGTTGGTAAAATCAGTGAGGTGTGCCATGATGCTTCCAAAACCCTTGACAAAATCAGTGACCATTTTGGCATCCACAAAAATGAAATTTTAAAGGCAGGACAATTATTCCAATTAAATGGACATTGGTTAAAACTTAAACCACATTAACACAAGATGTCAAGTAAATTCAGAACTTTGAAGCCAAAACACAATCACTGAAAATGAAGACCTAACTTGCCACTTTCTATTACTTAAATAATTTCGCCTTACATAAACTAGATCTGGAGAAGAAATCTGTAACTGTGAACCTTGATGAAAAAACTGAGAGCTGTGAACTAGACAGAGATAGAATTAAGTAACATAACATCATAGCCCCTCTTTCTTCTTCACATACTAGCCTTAACGAAATAAACCAGATTTGGAGAAGAAATCTGTAACTGTGAACCTCAATGAACTGTAATTCAAATTTTAGTGCTAAAACCTAGTAGATGAGACTGAGAGCTGTGAACTAGATCTGGAGAAGGAATCTGTAACTGTGAACCTCACTAAATTGTAATTCAAATTTAAATTGCATATTCTGTAAAGTTCTCTCAACTGAGTCACATTCTTGGTAAGGTTGGTTAGGTGTGCCATGATGCTTCCAAACTTGACAAGACTCCCTACATAAATCACATATTCTGTTAATTTCTCTCAACCGAGTCACATTCCTGGGAGTTGGCTAGTCAAGGATTAAGGAGTGAAATTTAAGAAATAAAGAGTGAAACAAAGCCAGCGCTGGATGATTGAAAAAATTGTTAGGCTTCAGGTTCATTGGTCACAATTTTATAGGAAGCAAAACTAACTGTTTTTCATTTTAAGTATCTTGTGTCCTTTGCCACAATAATGTTGTGTTAAGTGGAAATATACCGAGAAAATCAATTGTAGACAAACTTAAGTTACTAATGAAGTCATTGAGTTTTGTTTTCTGTTACATGTATTTGATAGATGCCTGAATGAGTGTTATAGTTTGCATAGATAAGAAGGGAGACCTTCTGCAGCCTCCATCTACTTGAATTGATCCTTATTGGTAAGATTGGTTAGGTGTGCCCATGATGCTTCCAAAAGCGACAGACTCCCTATATAAATTGCATATTCTGTTAAGTTCTCTCAACCTAGTCACATTCCTGGGAGTTGGCTAGTCAAGGATTAAGGAGTGAAATTTAAGAAATAAAGAGTGAAACAAAGCCAGCCCTGGATGATTGAAAAACTTGTTAGGCTTCAGATTCATTGGTCACAATTTTATAGGAAGCAAAACTAACTAGTTTTTCATTTTAAGTATCTTGTGTCCTTTGCCACAATAATGTTGTGTTAAGTGGAAACATACTGAGAAAATCAATTGTAGACAAACCTAAGTTACTAATGAAGACATTCAGTTTCATTTTCTGTTACAAGTATTTGATAGATGACTGCTTGAGTGTTATAGTTTGCATAGACAAGAAGGTAGCCCCTTTGCAGCCTGCATACGTTTAAATCTATCCTTATTGGTAAGATCAGTGAGGTGGGCCATGATGCTTCTAAAACGCTTGACTAACTTCTATATAGACTGCATATTCTATTAAGTTCTCTCAACTGAGTCACATTCTTTGAAATAAAGAGTGAATCAGAGCAAGCCCTGGACGATTGAGAAAATTGTCAAGCTTCAGATTCCTTGATCACAATTTGATAGGAAGCATAACTAGCTATTTTTCACAAGTATGGTGTGTCCGCTGCCACAATAATGTTGGGATAAATGGAAAGATACTGAGAGAATCAATTGTAGACTAACTTAAGTTACTAATGAAGTCATTCAGTTTCACTTTCTGTTACAAGTATTTGATAGATGCCTGCTTGAGTGTTGCAGTTTGCATAGATAAGAAGGTAGCCCCTTTGAAGGGTCCACCTATTTAAGTTGTGATCCTTGTTGGTAAAATCAGTGAGGTGTGCCATGATGCTTCCAAAACCCTTGACCAAAACCCTTGACAAAATCAGTGACCATTTTGGCATCCACAAAAATGAAATTTTGAAGGCAGGACAATTATTCCAATTAAATGGACATTGGTTAAAACTTAAACCACATTAACACAAGATGTCAAGTAAATTCAGAACTTTGAAGCCAAAACACAATCACTGAAAATGAAGACCTAACTTGCCACTTTCTATTACTTAAATAATTTCGCCTTACATAAACTAGATCTGGAGAAGAAATCTGTAACTGTGAACCTCGATGAACTGTAATTCAAATTTGAGTACTAAAACCTTGATGAAAAAACTGAGAGCTGTGAACTAGACAGAGATAGAATTAAGTAACATAACATCATAGCCCCTCTTTCTTCTTGGACACATACTAGCCTTAACGAAATAAACCAGATTTGGAGAAGAAATCTATAACTGTGAACCTCAATGAACTGTAATTCAAATTTGAGTGCTAAAACCTAGTAGATGAAACTGAGAGCTGTGAACTAGATCTGGAGAAGAAATCTGTAACTGTGAACCTCACTAAACTGTAATTCAAATTTGAGTGCTAAAACCTAGATGAAACTGAGAGCTATGAACTAGACAGAGATAGAATTAAGTAACACACATGATATGTACTATGTCTTCGACATATATAGTCCCTCTTTCTTCTTGGCCACATACTAACCTTAACGGTAAAGAAAGGTCATCAACTCCTGCATTCATAAAAAGTAGCAAGGGCAGGGGTACTCCACCGACCGGATTGGAGTTCTTATACATGTGAACAGGTTTGTCTCCATCTGGATTAAAGACCCGCGTCAAATCAACAGTCTCATCTCCGTGGGTGTAGCCAAAAAGCTCAATGCTATATAAATTGCATATTCTGTAAAGTTCTCTCAACTGAGTCACATTCTTGGAAGTTGGCCAGTCAAGGAAGGAGTGAAATTCAAGAAATAAGGAGTGAAACAGAGCCCCCTCTGGATGGTTGAGAAAATTGTCAGGCTTCAGGTTCCTTAATCATAATTTGATAGGAAGCAAAGCTAATGGTTTTCTTTTCTAAGTATCCTGCGTCTCTTCCCACAATAATGTTGGGATAAATGGAAATATTTTGGGAGAATCAATTTTAGACGAACTTAAGTTACTAATGAAGTCATTCGTTTTCACCTTTTGTTACAAGTATTTGAAAGATGCTTGCTTGAGTGTTACAGTTTGCATTGATAAAACGGTAGTCCCTTTGCAGCGGCCATCCATTAATTGAGATCCTTATTGGTCAGTGAGGTGTGCTATGATGCTTCCAAAACCCTTGACAGTATAAATTGCATATTCTATTAAGTTCTCTCAAGTGAGTCACATTCTTGGGAGTTGGCCAGTCAAGTAAGGAGTAAAATTCAGGAAATAAGGAGTGAAACCGAACCAGCCCTGGATGACAGAAAATTGTCAGGCTTCAGGGACCTTCATCACAATTTAATAGGAAGCAAAACTAACAGTTTTTCATTCTAAATATCTTGTGTCCTTTGTCACAATGATGTTGGGATAAGTGGAAATCCACACAGAGAATCAATTGTAGATAAACTTGAGTTACTAATGAAGTCATTTAGCTTCACCTTCTGTTAATGCCTGCTTGAGTGTTAGAGTTTGCCGTGTAGAATGGGCCTTTTTTTCGTCATAGTAATTCCTTTGATTATTCAGATCTTCAGTCTGATGCTCTCCAAACAGAGCTATCACACAAGGGGGGATTTTACTAGGCACTATATGGTGCATGTCCAGTAATTCTTTTACTGCTCTTTCTCTGTCATCTTTCCAGGGACCCAAAAATATATTTCTACTGTTCTTCATGGTAAATAGCACATCTCCTCTGATGCATATTCACTTTATTCATCCTGTATAGTTCAACAACGAGTATATCTTTGAATGTGGTTGGTAATACCAATTGCACATGTCTTCTGATGCATATTCACCGTATTCATCCTTTATAAATGAACAATGAGTATAAGCAAATTCATCCTTTATCTTTGAATGTGTTTGCTTTTCATATAAGCAAATTCATCAACTCCTTTATACTTTGATAGCGTGTGGGATGGTCACGGAGGAAAGAAATTGAGACCCATCATCACAGTTGTTGAAACCCGTCATGGCCAGTATCGGTTAGTTTAGAAAAAGTATTGGATCCTGATCAAATAAAAATAGGTCAATTGTTGCACCATATGTAAAGAGTTACTTCACTGAGTGATTTCTGTGAGAGTGATGAAACGGAACCAGCCCTGGATGACAGAAAATTGTCAGGCTTCAGGTTCTTTTATCACAATTGGATAGGAAGCAAAACTAACAGTTTTTCATTCTAAATATCCTGTCCTTTGCCACAACGATGATGGGATAAATGGAAAAACACAGAATCAATTGTAAAGAAACGTTAGCTACTAATGAAGTCATTCCACTTCACCTTCTGTTAAAAGTATTTGACAGATGCCTGCTTGAGTGTTACAGTTTGCCATGTAAAATGAACTCTCTTTTTTGTCATAGTAATTCCTTGGATTCTTCCGATCTTCAGTCTGATGCTCTCCAAACTGAGCTGCTCTCCAAACTGAGCTGTCACACTACTGGTAGGCAAATGGGCTTTTTACTAGGCACTATATGATATATGTATATGATATATGTCCATGTCAAGTAATTCTTTTACTGCCCTTTCTCTGTCATCTATAACTTAAAGATACATGTAAGGCGAACATTCTACTGTTCCAGGGATCTACGGTTCTTCATGGTAAAAATTGCACGTCTTCTGACGCATATTCACTATATTCATCCTATATAAATCAACAATGAGTATATCTTTGAATGTGGTTGCTTTTCATGTAAGCAAATTCATCATGCATAAAGCAACTCCTCTGGACATGGATAGCTTGTGGGATGGTCATGGAGGAAAGCGATTGAAACACATCACAGATGTTGAAACCCTTCATGACCGGTATCAGTTGGTATAGAAACAGTATTGGACCCTGATCAAATAAAAGCAGGTCAATTGTTGTACCAGATGTACATCGCTATTCAATTGTTGTCAAGTTGAATGGATGTACATCGCTATTCAATTGTTGTCAAGTTGAATGGATGTACATCGCTATTAATTAAAAAGAGACCGATTTCAGTATGTCTTGCGATGTGGGGCCTCGATCACTGTCCCATCAGTTTATTCGAAGAGTTACTTCCCTGAGTGACTTCTGTGAGAGCGATGACCTCTCATCGGAGAGTCTGGAATACCTTTTTGATAGTTCATGTTTTTAAAACCAATTCATTATGCCTATCCAGATCGATATGTATACCCAGTCGGAGAGTCTGGAATACACTTTTGATAGTTTATGTTTTTAAAACCAATTCAGTATGCCTATCCAGATCGATATATATACCCAGTATCTCTTCGCGTGGATTCTGTTGTTTACCTTGATTTTGAATTAGTGAATCTTTATCCAGATACAGAGGTGTGTAAACCGCTTAAATGGCCATTTTATTGCATTTTATATCCACATTAACCCCCGAATAGGGTTTTAGGCGGTGGCTTCCTCCATTGATGTCGACGGGATTCTTTTCGGTCTTCATTCAGCCAATTGGATTTTCCCGTAGACAGGAATTCTGGTCATGATTTCTTAAGATAGTAATATCATTAGGCAAGGATTTTCATTTGATAGCACTTTCAATACCTCGATACAAAATAAAATGATAATAACATTTACATTTACAGGTCTTTCTTGAAACTTGAAATGCTTTAAGAATGAAGAGATGGGATGGGTTGCTTAGGTTTTCTATTTAGTTTACCTTAGGGTACCCTAGATATTGTTTTTGTAATTTATGACTATTTACTTCATACCTGAAATTTACAATGAATTAATTTTTATTATATATAATAGTTATTTGACTGGGAATGGTAGTTAATTTTTTTTTTGTTTTTATTATTATTTTTAGTAAATTTGTAATCAAAAATTTGTTTTCCCATCTTCTTATGAAACAGGTGTTAAACAATTGGATGGGGTGAGGGCTTTTGACCAAAGTCATAGAAGATGATGGAATTGTCATCCCAATTTCATGTGAGATTATTATAATATTTATAATAGATTAATTTTTATTATTTATAATATTTATTTATTTTGAAATAGATGTTGAAAAATATTTAACTAATTGTTTTTTTAAGTGTGTTAAACTGATGCAGACTGTTGTGACAGAAAGCAATACATGAGAAGGTAGATTAAATTTTCTCCCAATTTTGTGAGATTTTTTTTTCCTGCAATTTTAATGAAGTGAAAAACTATTTTTTTATTGTTTTTGTTATTTATTATTTTAAAATAGAAATATTATTAAAACTTTAATTTTCTGATGGTATGAAACAGAGATCAATACAAGAAGAGCCTGTACAGCAGCAAGATGGGAAGTGCTTCACAAAGGCTCAAACTCTCTCAATAATCACATATTAGGTGTAATTGTAAATTGTATTATGATTTTTGATGTACTCTCACAAACTATACTTTAATATATAATCAGATTTTTTTTTTTGAGAGGGGCTAGACCCTTCTCACAACCTTCAAAGATAGCATGGCCAAAGCTATCTTGGAGGAGTCTCTTTCTGGAGTTTTGTTTTGTTTGTTTTTGTTTTTGTTTTTTTTTTTCAATTTTTTTTTTTGTTTTATTTATAATTATAACTTTTTTTTTCTTTGTAATAAAATATGTTTTTGATTTTATAATTTATTCCAGTGATATAATGATGTTTTGTTTATAATTATTTAATTAATTAATATTACTAAAATGAAAAAAAAATAGAACTTCATATTTTAAATTTTATTGAGCATATTCACATTTTTTTTCACATTCACATTGCTTTTGCATGGCACTTACATATAATAACCTTAAATGATTTAATAAAAACTGAACTCATAAAATTATATTATTTCTAATTTTGTTTCACTTTTACAATTCTTTCACTTTCACTTGATACCTCTATATAAGAAAACATATAATTTAGTAGAAATGAACTCAAAATTATATTGCACAATTCTTTCACTTGATATCCTTATATGACAACCATAAATGATTTAGTAAAATTGAACTCCTAAAATTACATTCTCACATTCACAGTTCTTTCAGAAAAATAAACTACATTTAAAAATGTTGATTCAAGATAAACGGCTATATTTAAAATTTTGTTATCTAATAAAAAATAATATTTAAAATTTATACTAAATAAGCCACTAAATTTTTATATTTATTTTTGTTGTGTTGTGTTGTGTTGTGTTGTGTTATGTGTTGTGTTGTGTTGTATTGTGTTATGTGTTGTGTTGTGTTGTGTTTGTGTATATATGATTATACACACATGACATTGCTTAATATGATGTATTTTGTATTTTAAAGTTATGAAGATTTAATAAATACTAGTTTTAAAAGTATTTGTACAATTGTATTATCTTGTGTTATCTGGTATGCATAAATTTGCATTTTTAATAAGCACATATATGGTTTTCAACTTTACATTTTAAAATTGTACATTGAAATTTATGTGATCTCATATAGTTACAAATAATTAATTATTCATAAATTTGTATTTTTATAAACACATATATGGTTTTCAACTTTACATTTTAAAATTGTACATTCAAATTTGTGTGATCCTAGTTACAAATACTTAATTCTTCATAAATGTGTATGATTTAGTAAAATTGAACTCATAAAATTACGTTCTCACATTTTTCACATTTCCAATTCTTTCATAAAAATAAACTACATTTAAAAATTCTGATTCAAGATCAACTTCCATATTTAAATTTTGTTATCTAATAAAAAATAATATTTAAAATTTATACAAATAAGAGACTAAATTTTTATATTTGTGTTGTGTTGTGTTGTGTTGTGTTGTGTTGTGTTGTATTGTATTGTATTGTATTGTATTGTATTGTATTGTATTGTCATGTGATGTGTTGTGTTATGCATTGTTTGTCTATATTTGATTATACACACTACATTGTGCTTAATATGATGTATTTTGTATTTTAAAGTTATGAATATTTAATAAATATTAGTTCCAAAAATATTTGTACAATTGTATTATCTTGTGTTATCTCATATGCATAAATTTGTATTTTTTATGAACACATGTATGGTTTTCAACTTTACATCTTAAAATTGTACATTGAAATTTGTGTGATCTCATATAGTTACAAATAATTAATTCTTAGTAAATTTGTATTTTTATAAACAACATATATAGTTTTCAACTTCACATTTTAAAATGTACATTTAAATTTGTTTAAAAATTCTGATTCAAGATCAACTTCCATATTAAAATTTTGTTATCTAATAAAAAATAATATTTAAAATTTATACAAATAAGAGACTAAATTTTTATTAAAATGTACATTTAAATTTGTTTAAAAATTCTGATTCAAGATCAACTTCCATATTAAAATTTTGTTATCTAATAAAAATTAATGTTTAAAATTTATACAAATAAGAGACTAAATTTTTATATTATTTATGATGTGATGTGATGTGATGTGTTGTGTTGTGTTCTGTTCTGTTCTGTTATGTGTTTGTGTATATATGATTATACACACATGACATTGTGCTTAATATGTTGTATTCTGTATTTTAAAGTTATGAATAGCTAATAAATATTAGTTTCAAAATATTTGTACAATTGTATTATCTTGTGTTATCTCATATGCATAAATTTGTATTTTTTATAAACACATGTATGGGTTTCAACTTTACATTTTAAAATTGTACATTGAAATTTGCGTGATCTCATATAGTTACAAATAATTAATTCTTTATAAATTTGTATTTTTATAAACACATATATAGTTTTCAACTTTACATTTTCAAATTGTACATTTAAATTTGAGTGATCTCATTTTAATAATAGTAATGATATTTGATTTTCTATTTGTTTAAAATATAAAACTAGTTTTATTTTAAATTTGTGATTTAAAAACTAAAGATTTCAACTCACCTTTTGTATTCAAAACTTTGATTCATTACATCTCATTGCAAAACTTTGATACATCACATCTCATTGTTTTTATATTCATATAATATTATATATATCCACAAACCACACTTTACAAAATAATGTTGATTTATAAAAAATATAATTAAAAATTTAAAAATTAAAGAAACTTAATACCACTTTAAATTTACAGATTTATTTAAAAATTAACAAGGTTTCAAAATTTATATATGTTTGTGATGTATTGTATGTTTGTGTGTATATGACAAAAAGCATACAAGGTTTTTTTTTTTTTTTCTTTCTTTCTTTCTCTTTAATCCAATAAACTATCTTTTTTTTTTTTCTTTCTCTTTAATCCAATAAACTACACTTAAAATTCAAGATTAACTTCCATATTTAAAATTTTGTTATCTAATAAAAAAATAATATTTAAAATTTATACAAATAAGAGACTAAATTTTTATATTTATTTATGTTGTGTGATGTGATATGCTTTATTGTATTGTAATGTGTCATGTGATGTGCTGTGTTGTGTTATGTGTTGTTTGTGTATATATGATTATACACACATGGCATTGTGCTTAATATGATGTATTTTGTATTTTAAAGTTATGAAGATTTAATAAATATTAGTTTCAAAAATATTTATACAATTGTATTATCTTGTGTTATCTCATATGCATAAATTTATACAAATAAGAGACTAAATTTTTATATTTATTTATGTTGTGTTGTATTATGTGATGTGATGTGTTGTATTGTATTGTAATGTGATGTGTTGTGTTTTGTTATGTGTTGTTTGTGTATATATGATTATACACACATGACATTGTGCTTAATATGTTGTATTATGTATTTTAAAGTTATGAATATTTAATAAATATTAGTTCCAAAAATATTTGAACAATTGTATTATCTTACGTTATCTCATATGCATAAATTTGTATTTTTTATAAACACATTATCTTGTGTTATCTCATATGCATAAATTTGTATTTTTTATAAACACATGTATGGGTTTCAACTTTACATTTTAAAGTTGTACATTGAAATTTGTGTGATCTCATATAGTTACAAATAATTAATTCTTTATAAATTTGTATTTTTATAAACGCATATATAGTTTTCAACTTTACATTTTCAAATTGTACATTTAAATTTGTGTGATTTAGTTAAATTGAACTCATAAAATTACATTCTCACATTTTTTTCATATTCACAATTCTTTCAAATACTTAATTCTTCATAAATTGTATGATTTAGTAAATTGAACTCATAAAATTACATTCTCACATTTTTTCACATTCACAATTCTTTCATAAAAATAAACTACATTTAAAAATTCTGATTTAAAATAAACTTACATATTTAAAATCTTGTTATCTAATAAAAAATAATATTTAAAATTTATACAACTAAGAGACTAAATTTGTATATTTATTTATATTGTGTTGTATTGTAATTGCGTTGTGTTGTGTTATGTGTTGTTTGTGTATTAATATGATGTATTTTGTATTTTAAAGTTACGAAGATTTAATAACTACTAGTTTCAAAAATATTTGTACAATTGTATTATCTTGTGTTATCTCATGTGCATAAATTTGTATTTTTTATAAACATATCATATATGCTTTTCAACTTTACATTTTAAAATTGTACATTGAAATTTGTGTGATCTCATATAGTTACAAATGATTAATTCTTCATAAATTTGTATTTTTATAAACTCATATATAATTTTCAACTTTACATTTTAAAATTGTACATTTGAATTTGTGTGATCTAGTATAGTTCATAAATTATTTGTATTTTTATGAACACGTAGTTTTTAACTTTATAAATCTCCTAGTATTTTTTATAGCAATAATTGAAATATAAATTTTTTTAATATGTATATATCATCACACTATTGCCAAAATGTGGGAGGTGGGAAGTGAGTGTCTTTGAGCATTTTTTTTAGTGTTTTAATTTTATTTATTTTAATTTTCCAAATAATATTTTAATAATAAAAGTTGGATGTATGTAAGTGACATAGTAATGATATTTGATTCAACTCACATTTTGTATTCAAAACTTTGATTCATTACATCTCATTGCAAAACTTTGATTCATCACATCTCATTGTTTTTATATTCATATGATATTATATATATCCACAAACCACACTTTACAAAATAATGTTGATTTATAAAAAATATAATTAAAAATTTTAAAATTAAAGAAACTTAATACCACTTTAAATTTACAGATTTATTTAAAAATTAACAAGGCTTCAAAATTTATATATTTATTTATGTTGTGTTGTGATGTATTATATGTTTGTGTGTATATGACAAAAAGCATACAAGGGTTTTTTTTTTTCGTTCCCAATAAACTACATTTAAAATTCAAGATTAACTTCCATATTTAAAATTTTGTTATCTAACAAAAAAATAATATTTAAAATTTATACAAATAAGAGACTAAATTTTTATATTTATTTATGTTGTGTTGTATCATGTGATGTGATGTGATATGTTTTATTGTATTGTAATGTGTCATGTGATGTGCTGTGTTGTGTTATGTGTTGTTTGTGTATATATGATTATACACACATGACATTGTGCTTAATATGATGTATTTTGTATTTTAAAGTTATGAAGATTTAATAAATATTAGTTTCAAAAATATTTGTACAATTGTATTATCTCATATGCATAAATTTGTATTTTTTATAAACACATATATGGTTTTCAACTTTACATTTTAAAATTGTACATTGAAATTTGTGTGATCTCATATAGTTACAAATAATTAATTCTTCATAAATTTGTATTTTTATAAACACATACATAGTTTTCAATTTTACATTTTAAAATTGTACATTTAAATTTGTGTGATTTCATATAGTTACAAATACTTAATTCTTCATAAATTTGTATGATTTAGTAAAATTGAACTCATAAAATTACATTTTCACATTTTTTCACATTCACAATTCTTTCATAAAAATAAACTACATTTAAAAATTCTGATTCAAGATTAACTTACATATTTAAAATTTTGTTATCTAATAAAAAATAATATTTAAAATTTATACAAATAAGTGACTAAATTTTTATATTTATTTATGTTGTGTTGTATTATGTGATGTGTTGTATTGTATTGTAATGTGTTATGTGATGTGTTGTTTGTGTATATATGATTATACACACATGACATTGTGCTTAATATGATGTATTTTGTATTTTAAAGTTATGAAGATTTAATAAATATTAGTTTCAAAAATATTTGTACAATTGTATTATCTTGTGTTATCTCGTGCATAAATTTGTATTTTTTTATAAACACATGGTTTTCAACTTTACATTTTAAAATTGTACATTGAAATTTGTGTGATCTCATGTAGTTACAAATAATTAATTCTTCATAAATTTGTATTTTTATAAACACACATATAATTCTCAACTTTACATTTTAAAATTGTACATTTAAATTTGTGTGATCTCATATATAGTTGCAAATACTTAATTCTTCATAAATTTGTATTTTTATAAACACATAGTTTTTAACTTTATACTTTAAAATTGTACATATAAATCTCCTAGTATTTTTTATAGCAATAATTGAAATATTAAAAATTTTAATATGTATATCATCACACCATTGCCAAAATGTGGGAGGTGGGAAGTGAGTGTCTTTGAGCATTTTTCTTTTTAGTGTTTTAATTTTATTTATTTTAATTTTTTAATTTTCCAAATAATATTTTAATAATAAAGTTGGATTTATGTAAGTGACATGGTAATGATATTTGATTTTCTATTTGTTTAAAATATAAAACTAGTTTTATTTTAAATTTGTGATTTAAAAACTAAAGATTTCAACTCACATTTTGTATTCAAAACTTTGATTCATCACATCTCATTGTTTTTATATTCATATGATATTGTATATATCCACAAACCACACTTTACAAAATAATGTTATTTTATAAAAATTATTGAAATTTAAAAAATTAAAGAGACTTAATACCCCTTTAAATTTATAGATTTATTTAAAAATTAAGAAGGCTTCAAAATTTATACATTTACTTAATGATTTAAGTTAAAAGAATATATCTAATCTTTTACCTTTTTTCATGCCCGCTAGCTCTCTCCGCGTGCTGCACGCTGCCTTACCTCTCGGCGCCGAGCGCCCTTCAGATCGTGCTCCGCTCTGCCGCTCCAATGGAGGGCATTGGGGACCTGATCCCCCATCAACACCTCCGGAGGTGATTGCATTTCGAGCTATGATAGCTTCAGGCCCTAAGTTCCCCCCTTCGGTTTCTCAGCAGAAATTCGTTAAAAAGCTAGACTCGATCCCATCTGTAGCGTTACCTGAAGAAGAAACCTGTAAAGCCGCGTTGAACCTTGCAGAGAGAGGCCTGATAGGCCAGTTCATTAGCCTCTGGCCATCTCCTAAGTTAGTGGAGGATTGGATTCAAAGGAACTGGAAGCCTTTGATCAAAGAAGAAGTTAAAAGCTACTTCGTAGGTAAGGGCTTCTTTGTGTTTGTTTTTGAAAACCCTGATGACAAAGGTCTGATCTTTAGAAACGGACCGTATTTCATGGGGCCTCAGGGCCTTTATTTGAACAAATGGTCCCCGGACTTCGATCCCACCCAGGACATTCCATCAGCTGTTCCGGTCTGGGTCAAACTTCCTCATTTGCCTTTGCACTGCTGGAACCAAAAATCCCTTCAGATCATAGGTAACGCCCTGGGAAAATATATAGATTAGGCAACAAGAAAAGACCAATATTCATGTGCCCGCATCTGCGTTGAAGTGGATTTAGAGGAGGGGCTACCGGAAGCCATCAAACTTACTGTAGCTAGGTGGACGCATGTCCAAGAGCTGGACTATGAACAGTTACCTTTTAAATGCAGACATTGCCATAGTCACGACCACTTCGTAAAGAATTGCAAGAAGAAAGCAGAGGAGCAAGCAGATAAAAAGAACGGGGAACAATGGAGCCTGGTCCAGGAGAACGCACCCTAAAAAAAAAGGCATCGACAAAGGCACCAAGGAAGGAAACCCTAGTAGCAGCAAAGCAAACCAGGAAACGGAAGTAAATCCAAAAGGGGCAGAGAAGGCCCATAATCCTCAAGATACCCCAGCCCAACAGAATGAAGAACAGGTGGATATTCCTCCACCAAACAAGGAAGTAAGGGAACCAATCCAAAGTGAGGCCAATCAGGGAAGCCCATCCAACCCATCATATGTAGAGATAGCAAGGAAAAAACCAGTTGAAAGCTCCGACTCCTCAGAAGATGAAACCTATGAGCGCCAGTCGAAAAAAGCAGGAAGGAAATCCTGTAAAGAAAAAAGGGAGGAGGAGGCAGAAAGACTTAAAACACAAGGAAGCCAAGCCACAATAGAAATGTCTATTGGGCGAAACACCAGACCAAGGCCCTCCAAGGGAGGATTCAACACCCCCTCAAGTAAATAATGAATCTCATCTCTTGGAACTGTAGAGGATTGGGGAATCCCTCTAAAATAGAAGCAGTCAAGGATCTTATGAAAGCGGAGCCCTCAGACATCCTCATGCTCCAAGAGACCAAAATAGAAGGACATGCCCTTCTAGAGATCAGCAACACAAAGTGGAATAAAAGAGCAGGTAAAGCGGTCAGCTCAAGGGGCACCTCTGGAGGGCTGGAAACACTCTGGAACGATGACCTCCTTCAGCTGAACAACCACAAGGAAACCCAGCACTGGATCCAAACTGAACTGATGCACAAAACAAGTAAGTTGTCTATTAACCTTTTCAATCTTTATGTTCCTGTTTCTTATAATGAAAAGAGAGAATGCTGGAACTCCCTCTCTGCATCTCTAGAGCAGACCTCCCCTTGCAACATTATTATAGTAGGGGACCTTAACATCGTTATGAAAGCAAAAGAAAAGAGGGGAGGGGCAAGTAACAAAGACCCCATGCTAGATGAAGTGGAGGAACTCTTTCAGCGGTGGGACTTGTTGGATTTAAACCCCATTAGAGGCCTATACACCTGGTCCAATAATAGAGCAGGAGAGGATCACATCTCAGCTCGATTAGACAAATTCATGGTCCAAAGCTCCATATTGATGAACAAGAAGATTATAACTACTAAAATTTTGCCTAAGCTAGCTTCTGACCATAAACCCATCCAGCTTCTCCTGAAGGATGAAGAAGACCTAGGGCCCATACCTTTCCGATTTAGCCCCTTATGGACCGAGAAGGAAGGTTTTACAGAGACAGTAAAGGCAGCTTGGGACAAAGCATTCACGGGATCCCCTAGTTATGTTTGGGAGCAAAAGCTAAAAGCAACAAAATTTGCGTTGAAGAATTGGATTAAGAAACCTGGATCCACACCTACCGAGAAAAGAAAGGAATCAGTTTATGGTCTGCAGACTTTGCAAATAGAGATGGAAAACAAAGACATTACTCCAGAGTTGTTGGAGAAGGAAACGAAAGCCCAACGCTCAACACACCAAACCTTCAGAAAAGAGGAAGAATATTGGCGATTAAAATCCAGGAGCTTGTGGCTGAAGGCTGGAGACCACAATACATCCTTCTTCCATCGTCAATACAGAGCGAGGCTGATCAGGAACCATATAGCAGAGATCAAATCGCCAGAGGGCACCACCTGCAAAGATTATAATGAGATCAAAGAAGCTGCAGAAACCTACTTCAGGAATCTTTATAGGAACGAAAATCACAGCAATAACGAAGAAGTCGATGACTTCACTGCTAACATTCCCACTCTTATTAGCGCTGAAGAGAACGCAGCCCTCTGCAGGCCAACCACGGAGGAGGAAATTATAAATGTCATCTGGTCCATGGACGCAGACAAGGCTCCCGGGCCTGATGGATTTACAATCCATTTCTACAAATCGTGCTGGCACATTATAAAAGTTGATCTTTGTAAGATGATACGCTGGTTTATGAGGAAAGCCAAGGTGGGCGGAGGAACAAACTCCACATATCTCGCCCTGATCCCCAAAGAAACCAACCCGGAGACTTTTGCAAGGTACAGGCCGATATCACTGTGCAACGCCTCTTATAAAATCATGGCAAAACTAATTGCTGGCAGGATCAAGCCGCTCTTAAAAAATCTGATCTCTCCCCCACAAGGCGCATTTGTTGAAGGCAGGCATATCATAGATAACGTAATTCAGGTCCTGGAGATCATCCATTCCAGCAAGCTGCAGGGTGAAAAAGGCATGTTGGTCAAGCTCGATATGGCAAGCGCCTTCGACAAAGTGGATCGCTCATTCCTCTGCAAGGTCCTGCTTTCATTTGGATTTTCACAACAATTTGTCAACCTTATTAAAGCATGCATAGACAAACCTTGGATCGCCCCATTAGTCAATGGTCGCCCCACGAAATTCTTTCAAAGCCAGAGGGGCATCAGACAGGGGTGCCCCCTCTCCCCATCCCTATACATCTTGATGGCGGAAGCGCTCAGTCGCAAATTGTTTGCGGAAAAATTAAAAGGCAGTATTCCAGGTCTCAAGCCTTGTCACGAAGCCGAAGCCCAGAACCACGTGTTGTTCACCGACGATACGCTCCTGCTAGGCAGAGCATCCATAAGAATAGCCAGAGCCATTAAAGCAGTCCTTAATAACTATTGCAGAGCCTCTGGGGCATTAATTAATGAAAACAAAACTGAAGTGTATAGCTGGAATGTTGATCAGAGGGAGCTCTCTGACATTACCTCTCTCCTTGGATTCAAAGGACAATTAAATTGGGACAGATTCAAGTATCTGGGCCTTCCCATAATATCAGGAGCAAATAAAAGAACGCTTTGGACTGAAATAATTTCGAAATTTAAACCCAAAATTGCAGCGTGGGGAGGCCACTGGTTGACGAAGGGAGGGAAAGTAATCCTTATCAAAGCAGTGCTATTAGCGCTACCAATCTATCAGGCAGCGTTCCTCTTAGCTCCAAGAAATGTCTCGGAGCAAATTTCCAAAATGCTTAGATACTTCCTGTGGCAGGGAGGAAAGGGAAATGAAAAAAAAATGCACCTGGTTAAATGGGAAGTGGTAAAAAAAACATCTTGAGTAGATGGAGGCTTGCAAATCAGAGATCCAACTCTTGTTAATTTAGCAATGGGGGGAAATTTTATGGAAACTGATCCATGAACCTACCCACCCGGTCAGCGTATTGCTGAGCTCCAAATACAGACCAAAGAAAGCCCTTAGCAATCTCTAGAATGTAAATGTAGCTAACAGCACGCAGGTGTGGAAATTATGCTGCAGGAGTAGTAAGTTTTTCAATAAAACAGGTATATAGGATTCCGGGCAATGGCAAGCGCACCCAACTGTGGAATGACAGAATTATGGGGAAAGAACCCCTGAAGGACAAAGAGGGCATAGCTGATCTCAGGGATTGGCTGAAGCAGGCAGGAGTTAATACCATATTTGAACTGTCAAAATGGGATCAACGTGGAGATTGGATAGGATGGGATTTCATGGAGTCCTAGAGAGGTTAACACACCAACAAACTTTGCTAGAAGATTTGCTGGAGGAAGAAGCGCCCACCAATAGAAATATGAAAGACAAATGGGGCTGGGGCCAGACAGGAGTGTACACGACAGCAACAGGATATAGAGCTTTGCAGGAATCAAGAAATAGTAGTCAAAACCCAACCTTTTGGAAGAACGTTTGGGACCCTCTAGCCCTTCCAAAAGTGAACTTCTTTTTCTGGACTCTGGCCCATAATAAAGTCTTGACCGGAGACAACCTAGAAAAAAGGAACATAGCAGGACCACACATATGTGTTCTATGTAGCAGCAATGCCGAAACAGCCCAACATCTTTTTCTGGAGTGCCATTTTGCAAAAGAGGTATGGAGTATTATTTTATATAATTTTCAGATTACTATGCCTTCACCAATCTCTGTTGCAGATATATTTTCCATTTGGAACAGTATCCACCCTCAGAGCATCCATCTTAAATCAATCTGGAAAAAAATATGGACAACAATCCCAAAGTACGTGTGTTGGCAGCTCTGGCTAGCTAGAAATCAACAGATCTTCAGAGAGATGAGGCACACTCCACTGCAAGTTGCAGCAAAAGCTAAATCATTCCTTCTAGAAGCAGTTCAACAACAGTACTTTAAAGAAGATCCATTACTCTTGCCTGAAGAAAAAAGATGGATTGGCACGCTAGAGCCCAGTCCGCATAGGCAGCTCCTCTCTCCACAAAAGGCAAATCAGGAATGGCGCATAAGAGAAGAAGATGACAAATTCCAACTGTGGTGGCGGTCACAAAAGTTAACCACAATTTTCTTTGACGGAGCATCCAAAGGGAACCCCGGAGATGCAGGTGCAGGGGGGGTCATATACTCAATTGATGGGATAGCAAAAGACTGCTTCAGCTGGGGACTCGGCCAGAAATCTAACAATCAAGCAGAGATACTTGGGCTGCTAAAAGCCTGCCACATTGCAAGAGATAAAGGAGTTAAAGAACTCCAAGTTTTTGGAGATTCAGAGTTAATAATAAAGAGCCTGAAGATGGGAAGCTTATTTAGAAATGCCAGCCTCAATAAAATTTTGGACAGGCTGAAGAGAGTACTTCTAGATTTTGATACATGTAAATTTTACCACATACTAAGAAAGTCAAATGGTGAAGCCGGCAAGCTTGCAAACAAAGGCAGCTCCCTTCTGAAAGGATTGCTAATTGTAAACACTGAAAGCACTATTCAAATGCCCTGAATATCAAGCTGTTTGAGAACAACAACAGCCTGGAATCTGAAATATGTATTGTAATGTAATCGGAGCAGCTTGGGCATAGATCCAAGGTTTTCAAATCAATAAAATCATAACCGTTTTAGTTAAAAAAAAATAATTTATACATTTATTTATGTTGTGTTGTGATGTATTATATGTTTGTGTGTATATAACAAAAAGCATACAAGGTTATTTTTTTCCTTTGGAAAAAAATGTAATTTTCATTGATATATAAAAATTACATGCTTGCTGTATATGCATAAGCATATGCTGTAAAAGGTAGTGCCTGTCAGTGTAAAAAAAAATCCAAAAATTTGATGCCTTTTATCCACACAGGGAGGCATCCTTTTCTGATATGATCATCATATTGTTTTTACCAAAAAAAGAGTAGCATAAAAAGGCTCATGGTTATATAACCTGTCAATAGTTCTTGCTGGAAACTGAAAAATAAATAAAACATATAAATATTTACACGTAGTAAGAAAAAAATATATGATCTAAGCTCCCTGTGCTGTAGCATCTATGTCCATGAAGGGCTGGTGGTAGTACTGGTAGAAATTTCCCTCTTTATGTTCTTGGATCATCCAAGTGCAAGATGGTCTGTGCATAGCTTCTTTGGATAATCTGTCAACATCTGTATTTCACTCCATGAAAATGTGATGACATGTAAATGAGTCAAAAGCAATAATAAGATGGTGGGCCTCTTCGAGAATGTGTAACAAAGTGTATGTTGAGTATCTCAATTTTTTGTTTATCCAATCACAAACAATTTTTGAGTCACCAAAGAGTTGAACGTCTCGACATTGGATTTGCAGAGCATGTTGGATGAGAAATTTTACTGAGGATAGCATTGCGAAATTATTAGTCCCTCCCCATAAACCCATCTGTATATGGAGGGAATGAGAACCAGAGAGGTTAAGTATGGTCGTTCCCCCGCATCTGTCCTCCTCGGCAGGCCAGTGAAAGTAAGCCCATGGCTTTGAATGATTTATGCATTCGGGAATGATGGTTCTGGTTTGGGTTTTCTCCTCATCATCGGGTATGATGGAATAGTCAGAGATGATACAAGAAGTAATGGAGGGCTAGTGCGGCAGGGAGTTTTGGAAGATGAGGTTGTTGCGGGCTATCCACAGTCCCCAACATATAAGTAATGGCAGATTTCTCAGTTTTTGTGGGCAGGCGGTTGTCCACCAATTCGACCAAGCTTCCTTTACAGAAGTGCCGTGCCACCTTGTCGGGAAAGAAATCATTGTTGAGATCGATTGCCATAGCTCTCGGGCAGCAAGACATTCAATAAAAATATGAGTGGAAGATTCGTTGTTGCATTTACATAGGTGACACCAGAAGGGGCCATGATGAGCTGGCTTGAGTAGATTATCTTCGGTGGGGATTTTGTTCTTTAGAATAGTCCACATGAGAGGTTTTCTCTTGGGTGGGGGGATTTTAGCTTCCATAGATGCTTCCACCATGACTCTAGGACTTGTGGGCGACGATCATCAGCTAGTACTAGATATCCCTCCTTTGGTGTGTATTTCCCTGTTTTTTAAAGTTCCTAGATGACTTCATCTTCATCCTCACCAACCCTGATATGTGCCTCAGTGAGGGCCTTGATGAATGTATTCCATTTTTGAGTCCATTGATGGGGAATGTTTAATCTCTAAGTCGATTTCCAGGCTTGCTGAAAAGGGGTGGAGTGCTCCACGTCTGCTATATGCGGGAATGATGGTTCTGGTTTGGGTTTTCTCCTCATCATCGGGTATGATGGAATAGTTAGAGATGATACGAGAAGTAATGGAGGGCCAGTGCGGCAGGGAGTTTTGGAAGATGAGGTTGTTGCGGGCTATCCACAGTCCCCAACATATAAGTAATGGTAGATTTCTCAGTTTTTGTGGGTAGGCGCTTGTCCACCAATTCGACCAAGCTTCCTTTACAGAAGCGCCGTGCCACCTTGTCGGGAAAGAAATCATTGTTGAGATCGATTGCCATAGCTCTTGGGCAGCGAGACATTCAACAAAAAGATGAGTGGCAGATCCATTGTTGCATTTACATAGGTGACACCAGAAGGGGCCATGATGAGCTGGCTTGAGTAGATTATCTCCAGTGGGGATTTTGTTCTTTAGAATAGTACACATGAGAATTTTTCTCTTGGGTGGGGGGATTTTAGCTTCCATAGATGCTTCCACCATGACTCTAGGACTTGTGGGTGACAATCATCAACTAGTACTAGATATCCCTCCTTTGGTGTGTATTTCCCTGTTTTTGAAAGTTCCTAGATGACTTCATCTTCATCCTCACCAACCCTAATATGTGCCTCAGTGAGGGCCCTGATGAATGTATTCCATTTTTGAGTCCATTGATGGGGAATGTTTAATCTCTGAGTCGATTTCCAGGCTTGCTGAAAAGGGGTGGAGCGCTCCACGTCTGCTATATGGCCAATATGGGTAATGTTGTAGTCCCTGAAGAAAGATTTGAGGTCATCTGGCAGCCTATGTAAATTCCTGCATCCAATCCAAGGATCCTGGCCTATCCTTACTTTCATGCCGGACTGAATTTTCCATGTAATTCCGTTCGCGATGATGTTAAGTGATTTTGTTACCGCCTTCCATATAATTGAGACCCCTGATTGTAATCTCCGCGGTTGACTTATCCAATCCATCAGGTTTGAGGGGGCAATATATTTTGAATAGGCCACCCTAGTCCATAGGCTGTTTGTTGTAAGAAGATGCCATCCTAGTTTTGCCGCCAGAGTTGAGGAGAAGTCTTCTAATTTCTTTATGCCCCATCCGCCCCATTTCTTGGGCAAGTTTACTCATGCGAAGATTCTTCCTGTTTGTTGTCCCTTCCAAAGGAATCTGCAGCATAAGGCCTATATTCTGGATAGAATACCCCGGGGGATCCAAGCCAGTGACATCTAGTAAACTGGGGTGGCCTCTAGGACAACTTTAATGAGCGTAAGTCTGCCTGCCCTAGAAAGGTATTTGTGGTACCAAATGTTTAGTCTTTTCTCCATTTTGGAGATTAGCCAGGTCCAATCTGCAATCTTGTACCCCAGAGGTTTCAGCTTGTAGCCCAGATATCTGAGACCATCCTCCAGCCTAAGAAGAGTGTACTGGAATCTTTGCAGTGCATAATGGATTTCATGGGGGGAACATCCAGCCTCTGTGAGGGTCGACTTGTTGCAGTTTACAATCATACCCGTGGTTGTTTGGAATAAAGCAATTGCGTTCTTCATGATTGTTAAGTCTCTAATGCTTCCATTGAGGAATAGAAGAACATCGTCCACAAATAGCAGATGAGTCAAAGTGCAATCATCTGTGATTTTTATTCCCTTTAGTTTGCCTCTTCTGAATTCTTCTTTGACCAACATGCTGAGACCTTCCATTATCAGTAGGAACAACAAAGGGGATAGGGGACAACCCTTACGGAGACCTCTTTCAGAATAAAAAAAGGGGGAAGCTGCCTCGTTGATCAGCACACTGAAAGGTATGTTAGTGATGCAACTCATGATCCATTTTATGAAATCAAAAGGGAATCCCAGGTGGGTTAAGAGCATTCTAATATATAACCAGTTTGCTCTATAAAAGGCTTTTGAGAGGTCTACCTTTAGGATCATACCTTTGATTTTCTTGGAGTGTAGAGAGTGTAGCACTTCCTAGGCAGTTCCCACTGCTTCATGAATTTGTCGATCTTGTAGGAAGGCAAATTGCTCCAGCGAAATATACTTGGATAATATGGGCCACATCCAATTTGCAACAATATTTTCCATGATCTTAGATGCAGTTACATAAAGATATGGGTCTGTAGTCATTGAAGGTAGAAGGGTTGTCAAATTTTGGAATGAGGGCGATGAAAGTGGAGGTGAAGGATTCAAGAATCTTTCCACTAGTTCTGGAGTGTTCAATGACTTTTAGAAGATCCTCCCTTAGAGTATCAAAGAACACTGAGTAGAAATCGATCGTCCAACTGTCCGGCCCTGGGATCTTGTCCCTCTTAAACCATTTGATCGTGGCTTGTAATTCCTCGATAGTAATCTCCTTTGTTAGTTCCTTACCTGCCCCTTGATCCACAAATTGAGGGAATAATTGAGCTACTTGAATAATTTCAGCTAGATTAGCATCAGGGGGGCCCTGTAGGTCTGTTTAAAGTGTGAGTTTGCTAAGGAAGCTAGCTGAGGGAAAGTATTGACAATGTGGCCTTGCTCGTTAGAGAGTTTCCAGATGGTATTGATGACTTTCCTTTCATCTGCAAACTTGTGATAGAAATTTGTATTGTCATCTCCCTCGAGTAGCTAGATCACCCTACTTCTCAGTCGCCAAACTTCCTCATGATCCTTAATAATTTTCCTTCTGGTGGTATATAGCTCAGTGAGTCTATTTCTTTGATCGCTCACTCTATATGCCCGTGCCTGGTCTTTTTCAGTCTCAACGATTTCCTCCTCGACTTTCAATAGAGATTGATCGTCTTTTATTCTTTTGTTGTGGGCCCAGGTTTTTGATAGTCTCTTCAACGCCATGAGGTTGTGAGCGAAACCCTCCGTTATGTTCCCACCAGCACTCGGGGGATGCGCCTTCCAGTATTCCTTGATCATCTGATTATAGGTGGGGTCCTTTAGCCAAGAGGAGCCAAAATTGAAAGGTCCCTTCAGTTTTCGAGGTCCCCCACTGAATTCCATGAAGATAGGTAGGTGATCAGAGACTCCTCCCGATCCCACCCATTGTCTGTGGAGAAGACCCAAGGTCAAAAGTCCTTCCTTAATAAGGAAATGATCGAGTCTTCAAGCAAGACAGTCCTCGCCAACCCTATTGTTCCTCAAGGTAGGTGAGAGCTTGGCAGAGGGATGTCGAGCAAATTGTGGGAGTCCAACAGATTCTCGAAATAGGCAGATAAGGGGTCCTCTTGTGCATGATGCCCCCATGACTTAGAGTGTCAAAATGGAGAATTTTAAGTCCTCTCCCATGATTAAATAATCATTCTGAAAAACTTCTGAGCCGAGGAGACGGTCCCAGAAGGCAGGCCTGTGTTGGTAGGGCCCATAAACATTAATGACTCGTACCTCTAAGCCCAAATCAGATGAGAAGAGGTCTTCCGCTATGTACCTGAGACCTCCCCAATAGTGACAGAGATTTGAGGTGTGGGTGTTGTATCCTAGGGCAAGTCCTCCGGATCTTCCATTAGCATCTATTCCTATGAAACTCCAACCAGGGAGCATAGCCTCTAGGAGGTGAGTAATGGTGTCAGTAGGTCCCAAAGTTTCTTGGAGGAGGATGATATCAACGGGAGAGATAAGAAATAGTTTGCGGAGGGCTAGTTTTTTTTCGGGTCTAGCCAACCCTCTGCAATTGAAGGAGGCAATCTTCATGAGGGGGGTCATATGAGGGGTTCAAAGCTCTAAGTGCCCCACGAATGGTTGATTGCCTACCCAAGGCAATTTCGCCTCCGACCCATATTTGAGCCTTTGAGAGGGAGGAGGGTCGACCTTGCGGAAGTTTGGGAGGAAAAGGGTGTTGAAAATGCAACAAGATGATGGAGCTTAGTGAAAAGAAGTCGTCTTCACTAAGTGGGTCCGCAGGCTATTTTTGGTGCAAAGTCTACTTTTAGACTATGTCTATTTTTAGACATATAGATCATGGTCTATGAGTTGCAGGATGCTATTTGTGGATAATTGGTCATATTGGTAAAAATAGATGGACTTCTATTTGTAGACATGTGGGTGGAGTCTATTTTTAGACTGCCAAGCTAAAAATAGAACAGTCGAATATTATTAGCTCTTAATAATATTTGGACTATAAACATTATCTTATCCTCTTGGAGCACTTCAGTTCGAGCTACGGATGTGGCACATGTAGCTGTCATAAGGAAATACTCTTTTCTTGTGGGTCAGTTGAGCTATTGCATGCAGGACTTCAGTTAGAACTCATGTGGTTGAGTTTGGTGGAGTTGATTGTGGAGTTGATGGAGTTGTGTTCAGTTTGACTTGGTTAAACTAGTTGTATTTAGTCTAATTGCATAATACACTAGTGATGAGTGATGTGAATTAATTGTTAAATTAATTCACTAATTATTAACTCATAAAGCAACTATAGAATACATCAGTTAACTTAGTGCATGGACAGTTCAGTGGAGACAGGTGTTAGAGGTTGAGATTGCTGTCAGTTGTGACTATAGTTGTGCATGAGATTTGCACAATCAATGGATTGAGTAATGCTAATGAGGATTGCGTGGTTCAGCCAAGGGAAATACGAGTTTGGATCAACGATTCTCATCCATTCTCATGCAGGATTGCGCAGTGGAGGCAGTCAAGCAGCGGAGGAGATTTGAACCTGTGATTGATTTAGATCTGAGCTAGTTTGTGTGTAACAGGTGGAGATAGTACTGAGTACTTGTGAGTAGTATTTTTCTATGTATTGTTACATGTTCTCAATCAATATAATATACAGATAGTTGGGGGTTTTCAGTTGTATGCTTTCCTCGTGATATACTGTGTTGATATGTGCGATTGATGCTTCAATGTGCGCATGTGATTGTTTCTGAATTTTCAAAATTGATGATCAATGGTAGAGGAGGTTATGTATTATGCATGCATTCCGCAAATAGTGTATAATCAGGATAATCTCTGTGAATAAGTGTTATATTATTCAAAATTTCTACATGGTATTAGAGCTAGATGATTTGTAGAAAAAGTTTCTACATGGTATTGGAGCAGTTGATCATCAGATCTATTATTCAGAAAGTGTTTACATTTTATTTCTTCAGGCAGAGTCTGTAATCGGGCCAGGTATCCTCTGGATTCATCCTTCCTTTGGAAGGTGAGATATCCGGTAAAATCCCATACAGTGAATCTTTGTACGAGAAATAATTTGTTCTCACGAATTTTAGATCAGAAGCGGTTGAGTTTTGAGCTGGTGGAATTTGAATTTGCAGTAGTGGTTTCTTGGTGTCAAAGTTGAAATTTCTTTCAACTGATTGCGATTGGAGTATGCTCTTGAGTGCAGCTCGAATTATATTGCATGGAAAGATAGGATGGAGGTGGTGTTAGATGATAATGGGCTGAAGGAGTTCATAGAGGTTGAGGTCCCAAAGCCTACTGATACTGCGCAAGTTGAGGCTTGGCAAAAGAAGACAGCGAAGTGTCGAAGGATTCTGTTGGAGGGCGTGAAGGATCACATTGTGTACAACCTGCATGGAAAGGCTTCTCCATACTTGATGTGGAAAGCGTTGACATATCTATTCCAAAGCAAGAGCGATCAGAGGAAGTTGCCGCTCAAGGATAAACTCAGAAACATTAAGTGTGAGAATGGAGACAGTATGCCCAAGTATCTCATGAAGTTCACCCAATGTTGAGATGAGCTGGGAAGTGTGGGGGTGACTGTCGATGATGAGGACTTGGTGAGCTTGGCTCTCCTTCGTCTTCCGAAGAGTTGGCATTCCTATCAGGACTCTGTCAATGGTCGAGATAAATTTCCAGGATGGGAGAGACTTTGGTTGGATCCTGTGCAAGAGGAGATTAGACGGAGCACCAGAGACAGTTCTTCATCCATGCATGATGAGGAGAACTGTGCCTTAGCGAGTAAGGTGAAGAAGGGGAAGGAGAAGGGTTCTCTTTCTGAATCCAGTTCTTCCAATGATGGGAAGAAGGTTGACAAATCGAAAGTGCGATGCTTTCGTTGTCATGAGGTGGGCCATTATGCTGCAAATTGTCCACTGAGGAAATCCAAGAAGGGATCCGAGGAAGGATCTGATGGTGAGGCACTTGCTTCGCAGTTTGAGTTGGATTTCACACTCTTCACATGCATGGTTTCATCCATGGTGGGAAGTGGTTGGTTTCTTGACAATGGAGCTTCTTTCCACATGACCGGTGACAAGAGTTTGTTCAGTACTTTGGAGGAGAATGATCTCCAGATACTCATAGCGATGGGTAATGATGAGAAGTATAGTGTCTCAGGTGTAGGCAAGGTTATTTTTCAGAGGGAGCATGGAGCTCGCCTTACCTTGACCGATGTCAAGTATGTACCAGGACTAAAGAGAAACTTGGTGTCAATCGCGATGCTAGAAGACAGAGGCTATGATGTAGTCTTCAGTAAGGGAAAGGTTTTCCTTAGACACATCATCACTAGATAGGTGAAGCAGATTGGTTCACGGGTCAAGAACTTATATGCTCTTGAGGTTCAAGATGCATGCAAAGCATTGAGCAGCGAGGCAACTGATGGAGACTTGGTGGTTGAGAGGGAGCGTATATTACCTCTCAACATGTAGAGCCAGAAGAAGTCTCAGAAGATTGTGGAGGAGCCACGATTGGTGCAGCAGCTTCAGGAGGTTGTGGAGTAGCCACAACAAGGGAAGCTAAGAGGAGATCGAGTAGAGACATCTAATCATGCAGAGACCTCTAGTAGGGGGAAACTTCAAGCCAGGTGGGCTGAGGGATCACATGCAGCTATACCTCCAGGTAGGAGGTGGGGCGATATAGAGTGATCATCCCAAGGAGGAGGGGCAGGATCCTTGAGGTACCCAACCTCTTGGATGAGACCTTGCTACGGGAGCCCTGATGTGGAGTAGTAGGAACTGACTGATTGGGTAGAGACAGATGCGGATGGAGCGGCAGAGAGAATGACAGTGCAGGGAATCCTAGGACAGCGCATAGCTAGCAGGCTGCAGTAATGCGAGAGGCACAAGTGTTTTGCACAGTGCTAGGTGGCACAGAGAAGTGTGCAATGGTGCGAGATGCATGGAGATGTTGCAGTAGCGCAGATGTCAGAGAGGGAGCACTTGTCAGCAGCAGGTAGAGCTTCAACATCAGAGTATATTCCTAACCCAACAGAGTGGTCAGTTGGGAGTGTTTTTTTGTTCCAAGTGTTGTTGGAGCAAGTGGACCGGGCAAATGTATTGCATGTAGAACATTCCAGAGTTGCAGGATAGGGGTTGCAGATAATCCATATCTTGTTGAGAGGGAGTGTTTAACATGCAACAAGATGATGGAGCTTAGTGAAAAGAAGTCGCCTTCACTAAGTGGGCCTGCAGGTTATTTTTGGCGCAAAGTCTATTTTTACATTGTCTATTTTTAGACATATGGATCATGGTCTATGAGTTGCAGGATGCTATTTGTGGATGATTGGTCATGTTGGTAAAAATAAACGGACTTCTATTTTTAGACATATGGGCGGAGTCTATTTTTAGACTGCCAGGCTAAAAATAGAACAGTCGAATATTATTAGCTCTTAATAATATTTGGACTATAAAGTTATAAACATTATCTTATCCTCTTGGAGGACTTCAGTTCGAGCTACGGATGTGGCACATGGAGCTGTAAGAAGGAAATACGCTTTTCTTGTGGGTCAGTTGAGCTATTGCATGCAGGACTTCAGTTAGAACTCATGTGGTTGAGTTTGGTGGAGTTGATGGAGTTGTGTTCAGCTTGACTTGGTTAAACTAGTTGTATTTAGTCTAACTGCAGAATACACTAGTGATGAGTGATGTGAATTAATTGTTAAATTAATTCACTAATTATTAACTCATAAAGCAACTATAGAATACATCAGTTAACTCAGTGCATGGACAGTTCAGTGGAGATAGGTGTTAGAGGTTGAGATTGCTATTAGTTGTGACTATAGTTGTGCATGAGATTTGCACAATCAATGGATTGAGTAATGCCAATGAGGATTGCGTGGTTCAGCCAAGGGAAATACGAGTTTGGATCAGCCATTCTCATCCATTCTCATGTAGGATTGCGCAGTGGAGGCAGGCAAGCAGCGGAGGAGATTTGAACTTGTGATTGATTTAGATCTGAGCTAGTTTGTGTGTAACAGGTGGAGATAGTACTGAGTACTTGCGAGGAGTATTGTACTATGTATTGTTACATGTTCTCAATCAATATAATATACAGATAGTTGGGGGTTTTCGACTGTATGCTTTCCCCATGATATACTGTGTTGATATGTGCGATTGATGCTTCAATGTGCACATGTGATTGTTTCTGAATTCTGCAAATTGATGATCAATGGTAGAGGAGGTTATGTATTATGCATGCATTTCGCAAATACTGTATAATCAGGATAATCTCTGTGAATAAGTGTTATATTATTCAAAATTTCTACAAAGGGGTTAAAGAGAGATCAAGCTCGATACAATCCTGGGACATTATCCTTTGCTTGGCCTTGGATCGGGTCTGGTACCGAGGGGAAGGAGGACCAACTACAAGAATAGGAGTGATGTCGGGGGTGGGGGGGGAAGGGGGTGTTGGAATGGCTCCAGAGGAGGTGTCATTAGATGTGGGAGAGGGAACAATCAGAGGGGATTGTGAGGGAGGTTTTACAATTCCATTTAAAGAACAATAAACCGGAAATTCATTTAATCCATCAAAATCATGAATACTAGAGGGAGTAGGAGAGTTTGGTCGCTTACCTGAAGAAACCATCGAACCAACAGCTGCTCTTGCCTTGGTGAGAGGAGGAGAGGGAGGTCAAAGCAGAGGCCTACCGCGTTTCTTCGGGGTCCCCTACAAGAGAGACATGTTCGATTGAGGTGGATCGCCTTGGATCCCACCTTCCTTGTTGTGGGGCTGCTCCCCCTGTTCCTGATCTGTGTTTGGGGGAATTGTCCTCCCAAATTCTCCCCTATCCTTGTTTTTGTTGAAAGGGTAGTCTTTGAAAAGATGCCCAACCTTATGGCATCTCCTGCATCTAAATGGAACCCCTTCATAGTCTAGATTCTGCCTTTGAGAGAAATTCCTCCATTGGATTGTGATATATTCGTGAAGCCCATCACTGGTGTCAATGTGTACCAATATTCTTGCATACTCCATTCTTCATGTCGAGATGTAGGATTTGTCATACTCCAGATAGGTGCCCAGAGAGTTCCCAATACACCTAAAGATGTCTTCTGACCAGAACCGAAGAGGCAGGACGGGTAGTCTAACCTAGAGAGGGCTAGCGCCAAACTGTTCTCTTTCTGGGTCGAAGAGTGGTGTCCATCTCCAAAGGAGCACTAGGGCTTGTTCAATATGCCAAACCGCTAAAAGTACCCAGTTGGTGTGCTTTGCCTTGGAAAAACGAAGCACGAACCATTCTTTAACAAATTTATAAACCACCAGTGGTTCGGCTAGATGATGCCCCCGAACCTCTGTGGCCCACTGCTTCAATCTGGTAGTGCTGTAGAAACAACCACTGACTCTTCCAACTAGCACTCACTTGGCCGTGTCCATCGCCTCACTCCACTGGAAATCCTCGCCCAAACTCAGGAATACCTCCAAAGATTTTGATCTCAGTACCCTTTGCTTCTTCACTTTCCGGGTTCCTCCATTAGGTATGGAGTTTTGATGGGTTTCTTGGGAAGGGTTAGTCTTAGGTGCAGGGACGCCCAAGGGGGGTCAGAGGGAAAAACCACCGAGATGGGAAGGATTTATGTGATATTTCCAGAAGGGGGGGCCGATGAGGCTGACACAGGGAACCTTAATTCAGAGGTGGTAGGATCACTGATGGTCGTTGCAGAGAGGACGCGGGAGTCGACGAAGGAAGGGAAAGATGAGATATCGTCAGAGGAGATGCCCACATTGGGTTCTAGGGTTTGATCCATGAAATTTAGGGTAGAAGGGGATAATGGTTGGGCTGTGAGGTCAAGGATGGAGGGGGAGGCCTATGAGAGTGTAGCCAGCGAGCACGAGGGCCCTGAGATCGAGGGAAGAAAGGCAACAATGTCGATGAATTCGCAGCCGTGATGGAAGTTGCTTGCCTGGTTAACCTGGGGAGAAGTCCAAATGGAGGTACCCGCTAGTGGGTCTTTCGAGTAGTCTACTAGGTCCTCCATAACCGTCGATTTATTTTCGTGCCAGTTGCCTTTAGAATCCAAGGTCTCCTGTCGCTGTAGTGACTAGGTAACAAGTGAGGGCTTGTCGAGGAGGAGGGTAAGGGTAAAAAACAAAGAGGTAAAAATGGAGGAGTGACCGTAACGACGTCAAACTGGAGCGGTGTGAGGGTAACAGGACTGGAGTACGGGAGGGCGAAGAGTGCAGCAGCATAATCAGGTGGTCGTTGGTGTGGAGGAGTCTGTAGGTTTCAGTCAAAATGCTAACCCTATCCTGTTTTTCGTTTCTCCTTCAGCCATACAAGGTTATATATAATATGTTTCATTTTAAATAAATTGAAAATTATTAAAATTTGATATTTAATAAAATCTTATTTTTAAAATATTTGTGTAAGTGCATCTTTTTTATATTTATATGGTTTTCACATGATATCCTATACATTAACTATCAGTGACATTTAAAATGTTATTTGATAAAAATTAATAATTGAAAATTTAAAAATTTACAAGACAATAAATTGATATATTTATTTATTGTTGTAATGTGTTATATGATATTTTGATGTATCGTAATGTGCATTGTTATATGGTTGTGTGTATATATGATTGTACACATATAATATAGTACAAATATGGTGTATTTGAAATAAATTCAAAGTAAAATATTATATTTAATAAAATATATATTTTTAAAATAGTCGTAGAATTGTGATATCATGAATTTTTATTTTTATTATCTTTTAATCTAATTTATTTGTATATATTAAAATACAGAGTTATATATAACATGGTAAATTTTAAATAAATTGAAAATTATTAAAATATAATGTTTAATAAAATCTTATTTTTAAAATATTTGTGCAAGTGCATCTTTTTCATATTCATATAGTTGTATATTCATTTTGATGTATTATAACATGCATAGTTATATGTTTGTGTGTATATATGATTGTACACATACATAATAATATATAATATGGTGTATTTGAAATAAATTGAAAGTTATTAAAATAATATTTAATAAAATATAAATTTTTAAATATTTGTAGAATTGAGATATCATAAATTTGTATTTTTATTATTTTTCTAATTTAATTTATTTGTATATATTAAACTAATGAGTTTTATTTTTTTATTTAAATAAAAATGAATAATATATTTGTAAATAGAATTATTTTATTTATTTGTATGAATTACGTATATTTTAAAAAACTAAGCTGGTGGTGCTCTAATTCTAGCACAGGAAGGGCATTAAATCCGGTGCGCCTTACGCTTTTTTTCAAGAAATTCAAAATTTTGGGAGTTGGATCTTGAAAAGTCTCTAAAACAAAAATATTAATCACCGCTATAGGTATCAAACTCGCGTCAATTTTGTGAGGGGAAAAAATACTCAACATTATATATTCCTTTGTTCGTTTTTGGCATGGGAAAGGCATCTAAGAATGCATTGGATTTTCATATTCTGTAGTTGAAAAGGAAGAAGTGAATTCCCATCTTGGGCACTTTTAAAGGAGGATTGTAAATCAGTTCAGGTTTCTAGAACGAAAAGGGTATCAAGGAGAGTAGCGGATTTTTGGAAGTACTCTCAAAAGGGTGACGAGATTCTTATCTCGGATTTCTGTGCACTTTGAGAGTATTTTTCGGTAGCGGGCACATCTTCTGAGTGATAAAGAGGGAAATGAAAAGGACACTTTCATGCGGCAGATCCTCTTCTGCATCTTTTCGCGGTGTACATTCTCAGATGGCTCCCATCTTCGTGAAGATCGCTGCTGGCTCAGTTCCATCTGCCTCTAGGGGGAAAGCTCCTACCCATATCATCACTAGCCCTAGCTTCCACTGTCCAGGTGGTCTAGGCCTCACTCGATGAGGCTTTGAAGTTTTCTGAAAGTGCCCTAATCTGTTGATTCAATGGTTTTTCGCCGCGGCTGGCAGCTCTCCACAGTTGGATCTCGGAGGTATGGAAGCCTGTCATTTCTGATGAAATTAATATCTACCCTTGTGCCAGGGGTTTTTTTATAGTAGATTTTGAAAACCCTGAAAGCAGACAATGCATTCTAGATTCCGACCCTTGGTTTTGGGAAAACTCAAGCCTATTCATGAAGCCATGGAATCCATCATTCGATCCCTCAACAACAGTCATAACCTCAACACCAGTTTGGGTGAGTTTACCAAACCTACCCTTGCATCTCTGGAATTTCTCCTTGCTAAAAGCCATTGGAAATGCAATTGGGAAATTTTACTGTAGGTGCCCAGAAACAGAGGAATATGCTAGAACCACCTATGCATGCATCTGTGTGGAAATGGACTTCAGCGCTGGATTCCTAGCTAAAATAAACCTAACAAGTAAAGACTATGTGTGGAACAAGAAAATCGATTATGAAAGTGTCCTCTTCAGATGTTGATCCTGCTTTGAGACGGGCCATCTAGCCAAAAATTGCCCAAAAGCCTCCTAGAAAATTTTTTCTAGAAAGAATTACCACAGATCTACATGGTGGGAAGGAGCACAAAAAGAACATTACACTGTCATAAAGGAAGAATACTCTCCAGAAAACTCTGAATCACAAGAAATCGGGCAAGAAAGAAACAACACTCAAGACAAGCAGGGGGAAAGCCCCGCCCAACAACAAAAAAATGAACTCGACAACCCCTTAAGCATCAACAATTATGATGATTCGAATACCACACAAAATAAATCTTCATTTAATAGCAAAGAAGATCTCCCAGACCAAACTTCTTCTCCCACTATCTTCAAAAGGATGAACAAAATAGATCGCGAAGCTAAGACACCAATGTCCCAAGAACCAGAAGAGATGAAGGAGATGCAAGATAAAGAAAGTTCGAAGACCGTAGAGAAAAAAAAATAAAGCTACAAAACCAATCTCGCCAAGAAAGACGAGAAGCCAGACAATTAAGAACTAAGAAAATTATAGGTCCGGTAGACCAATTTGGTTTCAGTGGCCGTTAACCACCACCACCACCATCATCAATGTATATAGTTTTTAACTTTGCATTCTAAGATTTGATTTTGAACACATTCATGCTCTTTTATACATATCACCCTTAATATTATAAAGCGTCATGTATTGTGTATATATATATGTTTGTACATGATATGGTGTATTTTATAAAAATTGAAATTTGAAGTTTAATAAAATATTATTTATAAAAATTGAAATATGATGTTTAATAAAATATTATTCGTTAAAATATTTGTACAATTCCAATACATAAATTTGCATTTTTACTATTTTATTATCTTCATGTTATAAAGTTGGATTCATTAAAATATTTGTACATAAATTTGTATTTTTACTATTTTATTATCTTCATGTTATAAAGTTAGATTCATTAAAATATTATTTATAAAAATTGAAATATGACGATTAATAAAATATTATTCGGTTCAAATATTTGTACAATTATGATACATAAATTTGTATTTTTACTATTTTATTATCTTCATATTATAAAGTTTGATTCATGTATTGTAATGTGTTGTGTTATATGATTGTGCATAATATGGTGTAATTTAAAATAAATTGAAATATGATGATGAAAAAAATATTATTCTTTAAAATATTTGTACAATTATATAAATTCATGTTTTTATTATTTTTATTATTTTTAAAATTAAATTATTTTGCATATATTAAAATAATGAGTTTTTTTTTTGTATATTTAAATAGAAATAAATACTATATTTAATATATAAATTTATTTTAATTTATTTCTTTGTATGAATTACTTGAATAGTAAAATATATAAATGCATATGGTTTTTAACTTGAACATTTTAAAATTTATTTTTTAACACATTCATTTTTGGTTCACATGATGTTCTTCGTACCAATCACTCTTCATATTATAAAATTTATTTTTTAGCATCATATTGCATCTCGTCTTTTTATTCAAACCATAAGTGAGTTAAAAAAAATGAACTTGTAAAAGTTCAAAAACTATATTATAATATGAGGATTTCAAAAGGGTTCTTTCTCATAACATTTTAACTATGGCCAAAGCTTTCTTGGAAGTTTATTGTTTTAAAAAAAATTAATATTTTTAATCCGAGTCTTGCAAACAATAAATTTATATAAAAGTGATATTTAAGTGATTTATAGTAAAAATGAACTTATGGAGGCTTCATCAAAATCTATGGAGGCTTGGGCTAGAAAAAATGGAAAAATAAGATGAAAGGAAACTTGGGAGAACCTGAGTTAGAAAATTCACTAGGATGTGGCCTTCACCAAAATCCATGGAGGCTTGGGCTAATAAAAATTGGAACAATGAAATGAAATGAAACATGTGAGTCTATGTAGTTGGAAATGGCTTCTCTGCACTGCCCTTCTCTTTGAGCTCAAGGAAGACAAAAAGGGGTTATTTTCATAAATTACCCGTCTTTGGGAATACGATGTATTTGAACAGGAGGTCATGATTTAGACATGGTGGAAGACATCCCAAACATAGTTCCATTGTGGGTAAAGCTTCCTTGGCTCCCTCTCTCTTGTTGGAACGATGATTGCCTCACAGCGATTGACAATGGAGTAGGCAAATACATAGATAGAGAAAATACAAAGGGAGGCCAATTTGCATGTCCACAAAATTGTTTCAAGCTAGATTTGGAGAAGGGGATTCCTGTAGAGATTTTATTCATGATGAGAGGATGGAAAAATTGTCAAAATTTGGATTATGAGCATCTTCTTCAAGTGTTGGGTTTGCCATGAATATGGATATTTCGCCTGTGACTCCAAGAATGCCCAAGCAAATAGAGGTGAGACCCTTGTAGGTACCCAAGCAGAGAAATGAGAGACTTTGAGAAAGAAAATAAACAAGATGTCCTTGGAGAGGAAGGGGAAATCCTTGAACCCTTGAAGGAGGTCACTCTAGGAGAAGTTGCCTTCTCATTGACCTTAAAATAATCCGTAGAAAATGATGGTCCTATCATTTGTCAATTGGCACAACTAGAGTCCCCTCTGAAAGGAGCAGGACCCAAGAAAATAGTGACTATAAATATGGATTTGACAATTAGAGAACTTGATGAAGCGAGTAGTCGAGAGACTGAAAGCACTGTTAAGAAAAAGGGGGAGACATTCTAAAAAGGAGAATAGGGAAAAATAAGTTGAGCACAATAAAAAATTGGGAAATAAACTGCAAATATTTGATCTGTTAAAGTTCTTCGAAAATAAAGGCACAATAGAGATAATGAAAGGGGGTACCAAACATTACTTACCTCCTATGAAATGATGAAATTTCTCTCATGGAACATAGGGGGTTTTGGAGGACCCTTTAAAGGCCTCTCTGTCAAAGATTTAATTAAGGTGGAGAAGCCTTCGATTCTTTTTCTCCAAAGGTCTGGGCTTTTTTGGAAAAAAGGGGTAGAAACATAGTGTGAGACCCGTTCAGAGACCTCAAATCAGAATGGGATATGATAAACACCAAGACAAGGAAAGGGAATTTTACATGGTTGAACATAAGTGATTTTGGTCATATAGCAGCTCATCTTGACCGATTTTTAATTCATAACTCGTGGATTCTCAAAAGTTTGGACCATTGACCAATATCATTGGTAATGGAGGATCTGGGACTTGTCCCTTTCTAGTTTAACCTTGGTTGGTTGAAAGAGGAGGGCGTTAAGGATATAATATCACATGCATGGTGCACTTCAGTGCGAGGGTCAAATATAAAGTTCATTAAAGAAACATCTCAAGCAAAAGAAGTGTATGTTTGTGTATGTTATGCCATGCAAAAGAAAGAATGACTTGGCTAATGAACTAAAATAACGTATATCTGGCATGGAAAATAGTGAAGTGGAAGACTGGAATCTAGAGAGGGAGAAGCGTTTAAATAAGAAAATCTATTAGGAAAAACTAGAGGAGGAAGATTTTTGGAGGCTCAAAGTCTAGAAGTATATAGCTAAAGGAAGGTGATCAAAACACATCTTTCCTCCACAAGTAGACAAAAGCAAGGGAAATACGAAATAGGGTGACGAAGATCACTCCATACGGTAAGAAAATAATCACAACATTTCCAAAAATAAAAGTTGAAGCCTAGGGATGCTTCTAGTCTTTGTATTCAACAATTGGATATCTAAATCTTAGTAAGATTGAACAATTTCTGTCCTCATTTCTTCTAGAGATTTCAAAAGAAGAAAACCAATACCTCATGCAGGAAGTTGCAAAAGAGGAGGTGATTGAAGCAATTTGGTCTATGGACCTTGATAAGGCTCCAGGGCTTGAAGAATTCCCCATCATCTTCTGTCAATCCTTTTTGCTATTGATTAAAAAATATTTGATTAAAATGATCAATTGGACCAAGACCAAGGGTAAGGTTGGAGGGGGAACTAATTCAATATTTTTAGCCCTAATTCCCATAGTCTAATGCTACAAACTTCAATAGATTTCGCCCCATCTCAATATGCAATGCCTCCTATAAGATATTAACAAAAATAATTGCAGGCTAGTTAAAGAAATTGATGCCTAGGTTGATGTCTAAAAATGAGGGTGACTTTCTTTAGCATAGACACATTTTGGATAATATTATTCTAGGATAGGAGGCAATCCACTCTATCAAAGAAAGGGTAAACCATAATTTGTAATAAAACTAGACATGACAAATGCTTTTGATTGGGTAAGTCATTCTTTCCTCTTTCTTATTATGGAGAAACTCAGTTTTTGTAAAGAATTTATTCTTTGGATAAATGTTTATATTGGATCCCCTTAGATCACTTCCTTGATAAATGGTAGGCCAACCCCCTTATTTAAAGCTTCTAGAGCTCTATACCAACATTGCCGACTCTCTCCTCTATTGTACATATTAGTGACATATATATTAAGCTTAAATCTAGAAAAAGCCAGAGTAAGTGGATTACTGTAGGGCCTCTCCATTGCTAGAAATGTAAAAGATTTCAATCACTCCCAATTTGCAAATGATATTATTATTTTGGGTGGCACTTCAAAAATCATGGCAAGAAGATTCAAAGGGATCCTAAATGTTTATCTAGAGTGTTCAAGGGGATTAGTGAATAGGAAGGGCCATCTTTATGGTTGGAGTTGTTAAGGCAATGTTGCAGGAGATTGAATTCACTTTGAATTTTTCACTTCAGATTGGGTGGAAATCTTTCAAATATCCAGGAGTTCCAATCTCTTTATGTTTTCCTTTTAAAGAATGTTGAGGTTGGTAGCTTGGGAAGTACTCCAAGCCCTAGGGTTCAACATTTTGGAGAAATGGGCACCACAAAAGTGGTTTCTGGGCTTAGAACCCAAGGTGTAGGTTTTGTACCCAAAGGAGTTGGGCCAAAACCTTGTTGAGTTTTGTTGGTTTGGCTTTTAGAGATTGTAGAACCCTAAAAGGATCTAGGGGTTACAAAGAACACTAAAAAAAAGGGTATACAAAGCAAGATATGAATTTATATGTGTTAAGAGTGGGTTCGCTACCAAAATTACAATTCGACCTTGTGATTAGAAGTGCCATTTCAAGGGTTGTTCGATTCACTCAAAAGAACATATAAATAGAAGGTTTGTAGGACCCAAAGGATCAGATCCAAGTGTTACAAATCCATTTGGGCACATCACTGCCATCATCTAGATCAATGTTTAGGGCTCATTAAGCCCTAATTTCAGTTGCTACATGCCCTAAACAAGTCAACCTTTTGAATGCCTCATTCCCAAACAATTTCATGGCCTGAAGGCATCCTGAAATGACCTCTAGAGGGACAAAAACAGGTAGGCCCATGCAAGGGTGCACTGCAGAGCAGTTAAGTCCATGCTAGGGTGCTCTTCAGAGCACTTAGGCCTTCTTTAACCTGCGCTGGGTGAGTTTGAGAGAAATTCACATAGGGTTTAGGGAATATTCTTATCTTCTGGAGCCTTCTAGAAGATTCCCACACTTATCATCTCTTATGAGATCAAAAATGGATAATGAATGAGTTAATATACCACCTATCCTCTCATCCCTTCCTCCATGGAACTAATTCTAAGTATGGAAGGCCATTCAATACCCTCATTGATGACAAAAACTCCTCCATCTTCCTATAAATTAAGCACTCATCTAAGTGGTCAAGGGCTATACTTTGATGAATTGTAAGGAGATTATGTTAGTTTGAGAATTGAGACTATTGTAAGTGTTGTTATGCTGCCGGAATGTCACGCTTATGATGTGATGTGGATGGAACCAAGGAGTGACTTCGAATTAGGCTTCATGGTTTTAATTCTTCCATCTATTCAATAAAGTATTTACACATTTTTCCATATGCTTATCTTGATATGTGATGCTTATATGTGTGAATGTATCTTATTTGATTTACTTATAATCAATAGATATTTTGCTTTGATTTGTTCTTTGTCTTCTGTTGATGTTTACAAGTACTTATCAAGCGTGTTAAGTACAGGAGGAGCGACAAGACCGATACAAAGGAGGCAAGAGGAAAGCGTAAGTACAGGTAGGTCCTCTCATTCTCTTTTTCTTATCTATTGTTTGTATAAAAAGGTTAAAGTGCTTTAATCTGTTGTTCTAGATATGGCTACTTATCAAGGGAATTAGTATTTATCCGTAGATACCAAATTATTCATAACGTATTGGCGACCATACTGGGGAACGATCATCATTCCAAGTAGCTTATTCACATCCTAGGACACTCTAGTAGACCTTACTTCCTTTCATTGATTGTATTTCAGCCTTGTTGAAGTGAATTTTGGTAAAAAACAGTGTTTAGTTTCCTCTGGAAATGGCTTACTATCACCAGCGAAGGCTTGTGAGGGATACAGTGCACTGCAGAGCACCCTTGGCTTAGGGACAATGCTCTGAAGTGCATTGTCTCCCATTTAGGGATGCGCTAATCCTCTTTGGTTCAGTTTTCCACCTTTGGATAGGGTTTTTACCAAATTTCTTTTGTTTGATTGCTTGCTGAGTGATCAATGAGTGTCATGTCTCCGAAATCAATATTGTATCTCCTTTGCTAGCTCTACTTTGACTTGATTTATTAATGTTTCTTAAATTATTTCTTTTTCATTATCGATTCATCGTCAAAGTTAGATTATAGTCGATTAATATTTGTTTGAAAGAAATTGTCGTAAAAGTCTTCTTTTCTTCTTTTCCTTCGAAAGAGAACTATCGTAAAGTCTTCGTTCTTCTAAGAAGATTGATTGATTGTATGTGCATTAGTTTCCTTTTTTGTTCATCATAACATTAAGGGAATTGAAAAGAAAAGCTTTCATCGTGCATTGAAAAAGTTTGTGTGTGCTCATAGGAATAGTTTAGGGAAATTGCATTAGATTGTGCTCTTTGCTCTTTGATTGAAAGGAATATGACTGATCTATCCCTATTAGCTAAGATTTTCATTGTTAAATTGAATGGAAAGAATGCTTATCATATTAGTTGCATTATAGGAATTGAAAATACATCAAATGGTGAACCTTGAAAGGCAAATTCTTAATCAAGATCAACTTAAAATTAACCTCAATTTACCTAATGGAGCATTGTCACCTAATGAATAACATTTAGAGGTTCTAGGCTAGAGACATGTTCCAACATCATAAAACATAGTAGCTATCACTAACTTGTCTACAATACATCCCGAGTGTGATATCTCATTCCACGTATGTGAGTATATCATAGCTCGTCCATGTACCTTCGGATATATAGGGCGATGTTACAGTACGTAAAGTATATGGGAATGCTCTCACTATGTGGTTTTGCATGAGACATTGCTAGTAAAAATTGGGCCTCCATGTACTTTCGAGTATATATGGGAGACAACACTAGGTTGCTATCCATCCTTAGGTAACCAAGTCAGCCGCCTTGTACACTGTGATACACTGAACACAACATTCGGGGAGATTGCCTGCCGGTACTTCTTGGTTTTCTAGGAGGTATTCTGCAGTTCATAGTTGCTTGGTAAACCTTTTTCCTAGCTTACCCCTCTTTGTTTATTTCTTTTTTGCAATAAAATCAATTAGCAATTGTGGAGGAAAATCAACCCTTACCCCATCGTTCACGGAGAGCAGTGAGTAAATGGCCTTTATCGCTTGAAGCTACACCTATTTGGTCAAAGCTGTCTCATTTGACTAGATCCAGTACTTCAAAAGCATCTGGTTCTTCATCTGAATTACGAGAAACACCTATACTGGTAAGTACTGTGACCCCAGTTACTCCTACTATTACTGGTACATCTGTTACTGAAGTGGAATCTCCACAATTACCTGAGGAAACTAGAACTGAATTTAGTGAAACGGTAACCCAAGTTGTTCAACAACAAGTTGATTCTCAATCCAAAGTTGTTCAATGAGAAATTACTTCTGAACCTGAATCTGTTCAACCAGAACTGGATCCTGAACCCATCAATGTTCAATCAAAAGTTACTTCTGAACCAGAAGTTGTTCATGAAGCCTAACCTAAACTTGTTCTTTTACCAGAACATTTGGATCTTGAGGTGGAACAATCGGAAGTTGTTACTTTACCAGAAGAAGATCGACCGGTAAATCTTCAGACATGCGTAACTATTGAGACCTCCTCTTTACCTCGCAAAAACCAGAAATATATCACGGACCAGACGGTGACATTCTTCCACCTAATTTGATTTCAATAGAAGAGGAACTTGAGGTAGAATCACCCAGAACTCCATTCCATTTTGGAACTAGACTTTATCTGTATCCTCATACTCCTCATTTCACTGCTCCTTTTGATCTTGATTATTTCAGACACCTGTTGATTCGTTTTGAAACTTATTTGGAAATTTGAGTATGGCAGAGTCAACATCCTAGACCGTACCATCTGTTATGGCTACGACATAATCTTCTGTCACAACCTCTTTGATGTTTACTACCACACCTGAGTCACACTTGTATGGTGTTCCGTCCATCCCATTGGCTTACCAATCTTTATTGGGAACCCACTCAGGTGTTGCTTCTAGTCCTTGGTCTTCACCAATGTCCTCAATTGAAATTCTATCTGGTTCCTCATTTACGGGTACCAAATAGCTGGACCCATCAAGTTCACATCAAGTTGGTTCATCTGGTTACCATCCTATGTATCTGCTTAACACTGGACTACCCCCATACGGAGAACAATATGCATATTCTCCTTATCCTCCATATTCTGGGGGGAAACCATATGTCGGTATGCCGTCGTCTTTAGGTCAGCCTGGAATGACTGTCTGTCAGTGGCAGCCAACCATGCCCGTTCAACCTAGGCTTGTGTATCCATCACAACCTATGCAATCTGTCTCATCCATACCTACAACACCTATTGTTACAACTGTGTCGCAGTCACAAGCCTAGATTGTTGTATCGCAACCTGTGCAAGCTGGCCCTTCAACCTTAGACCCCCAAGTTTCAAGTATACAGATCCAACCTTCTCAGGTAGTTTTACAACAACCACTTGTGTCTGGAGTCCAACAACTTCAGGCTAGTTTACCATTTACTGGAATGACTCAGAGTTACACTGGTTTAGTGTATTCACAACCTGGTCAACCTTACATTGGTGGGCAACAAAAACTGTTAAATCAACAACCATTGTACCAACAACAACAGTTGATTCAACAGCCTTGGCAGCCCCAATATCAACAACAACAATTCAAACAATACCAATCTTGACATGGACTTGGCCAACAAGCTCATGCTGGGTTTGGTCAACAACAAGTTTATCCAGGCCTTGGTCAACAAGCCTATGCTGGGTTTGGACAACAACAACCTTACAATGGATTTGCTCAACAAACTTACCCATATCAAGGTTACCAACAACAGATGCCTTATGCTAGTATGTAAAGGCCCATTGCCCAGGAAATTCCATCTTACCCTAGATATACTCAACCTGACCTCAATAGGCAGTTGCCTTTTGTTGTGACACTTGAGTTACCAGATCTAAATCGGCTCACCAATGACCCAATTCTTTACGCACCTTAGTGGCCGGTGATTCCTCATAAGTTACCTTTCGATATTTCGAAATTCAATGGAAATCCTGGAGAAGACCCGTCCAACCATGTCATGACTTTTCATTTATGGTGTTCATCAAAATACTTGAATGATGATTCTGTTAGACTTTGTCTTTTCCATAGAATGCTTACTGGTCCAGCTGCGAAGTGGTACATTGAGTTACCACTAGCTTCTTTCGATAAATTCACTGCTTTAGCTACCATGTTTTTAACCCAATTCCAGTTACCCATACTATATGAGACTGGAACTAAACTATTAACCTACTTTAAACAGACCACTGCTACTCATATATCTAATCATATTCATGAGTGGCGTCGTTGTCGTCAAATGGTTAAAACTTTCATTCCTGATCAACTTTTGGCTGAGTGGTTTATAAAATCCTTGCTGCCATCTATCACTGAGGATGTGGCGAAATGTGGAGTTGTCACAGAAGAGCAAGTAATTGCTTGTGCCCAATATTTGGACTTGATTTATACACAGTCTGGCATGCTCTATGACAAGATTCCAAATGCACCCTGACCAACTTTCACTGTTCCTCCTCCACCATCGAGTAAGGACTCTCATGCCAATGATGGTGTGATTGGTTCTTTGAGCACACAAATAGCAGGTAGACCATCTGGTCAAACACTTGCCATTATCAATCAAACTACAAATGCACCTAATAACACTCTTACTTCTGAAATCAATGTCGTGTCATCTGACAAGGGCAAGAATGAAAAGCAACCAGGAGGTAAGAAAAAGGGGAAAAACAAGAAGAAACAAAATAACTCCCCTCAAGAGAAATCATCTGATTCCTCTTCTTCGGCTAGGAAACCTCGTTACCCATGTTTGATATGTAGCAATGAGCATTTTACGCGATATTGTTTGCACTGCTTCAAAGTCTCAAAACTTTTGAAGACTTCTAATACATCTGTGATATTGACTGATCCTTTTCCAAAACCGGAGACAAATATGGTTGCTACAGACCAAGCTTCCACTTCCCAAGTGCTTATGCTATCTGAATCTAAGCAGAAATATGATGTTTTGGTGTCAAGATGAAATAAAGATTATGAAAATCAACCATCGTCATCGAATAACCAGGGTGATCGACCTAACCCTTCGACTACAACTTTGAATGATCCTATTCCACCACCTATTGCACCAGAGTTAACAATAAAACCACATAAGGGAGTTGTACACAAATCGACATTTAACCCTTGAGCTCGAAGTGTACAAAATTATAATATAGTAGAAGATTTAGCTCAGTCACCTTCTGCTATGTCTACACTCAAGGTACTTCAGAACTGTCCCTCCCAAAAGTAGGCTTTGTTGTTAGCAATTGGTGGAATCGATCCAATTGATTCCAATCTCATGGGTTTCAATCATGCGGGTTATATGCCACAGTTACTAGCACAATTAGCATTTCTGATTTAAGTAATTGCCTTGAATAAACTTGTTCATCGAACCATTATTAACGAGGGGGCATCTACTTGTATAATTTCTATGAGTTGTTGGAAAACACTTGGCTCATCGCCTTTGTCACGTTCACCAAAAATATTAAAAACTTTTGATGGTCACACATATACGCCTTGTGGAATATTGAGTAATCTACAAATCAAACTAGGAGGAAAAATGGTAATGGTTGAAGTTGAGGTAGTTGACGGACCCCTCAACTACAACATTTTACTAGGAAGACCATGGGTCTATGCCATGGCTATTGTGGTTTCAACATACTTTCGTATGATTTCATTTCCTCATAAAGGTGGAATCAAAGTTATCGACCAACTCGTATTCTTCGCCTCTAGTTCACATGTTACTGGAAACATTCCGTTGGTACACGAACCCCCGTTATCTCTCCAAAACATTGGTGTAGGCCCCTTTAAAGACTCTTCCCTAATGGGCACTTTTTCACTACCACCACCATCAAATTTGGTAGAAGTGACAAAAGTTGAGACTTGAAACATGATATCTTCCACTTCATCTGACTTAAGGAGGATTACCAATGGTTTTGAAGTTGATATTAGTAATGAAATCATGTTGCTAAGCCCTATTGAACTTGCATAGCAATCAATCTTTCTAGCTTGCGCGACGAACACAAATCCATTTTCATCAATTGTATGGGTATATCGTTCATTAGAATTTGGTACTTCTTCCGATCCTTTTTCACGTATATTTTCTACTGATGAAGGAATCGTCCAATCAATGATGATGGAAGGAGAACCATGGGAGTATTATCATTATCGTTCCCATCTTCCAGATCGCATAGAAGATTATTCAAATGAACTTAATCACCCTTTAGTTGTCGATTTCCTTTTGAATTCTATTTTCATAGATACAGTAGATTCCGAGACAAACCTATCAAATATTGAAGAGACTATTTCTATCAATATTTCGACCAAACCTAACATTGTAGAAAATATTCATGTCGAAAAATCTTGTTCTCCATCAGAACTTGATATTTACTATGCTATTTTTCATGAATTTCGAGATATATTTGCTTGGTCATACGAGGAGATGCCAGAAATTGACTCTAGTATAGTTGAACATGAAATCAAAATGTGTCCTGATGTCAAACCAGTACGACAACGCCTCCGACCCGTTCATCCAAAGAAGGCTGCTGCAATTAAGGCAGAAGTTGAAAAACTTTTGCATGCTGGTTTCATTTACCCTGTTCCCCTTACTGACTGAGTTTCCAATATTGTTCCTATCATGAAGAAACAAGGGACAATATGAGTGTGCGTTGATTATAGGGATGTTAATCAGGCTTTTCCAAAAGACAATTATCCCATTCCCTTTATTGACCAGATTATTGATGAATGTGCGAGATGTGAAATATTCTCATTTATGGATGGCTTTTCCAGATATAATCAGATCAATATCTGCCCAGAGGACCAATCTAAAAATGCTTTTATTTGTCCATGGGGCACATTCGCTTATCGAAAACTCCCTTTCGATTTGAAGAACACAGGGGCAACATTTCAGAGGGAAATGAATTATGCCTTCCATGACATCAAACATATTGTTCAACCTTTCCTTGACGATTTGCCTACTCATTCACGAAAGCGGACTGATCACCCACAACACTAGAAAGCTCTATTTTTACAGTGTTGACACTACAAAATATGACTCAATCCATATAAATATGTGTTTTGTGTTGGTTCTGGTCATTTTCTTGGATTCGTAGTGTCTAAGGAGGGAATTCAACTCGATCCATTCAAGGTTCAGGCAATTCTTGACTTGCCTCCACCTTCTAATCTACTACAGTTACAGAGACTCCAAGGGAAGGATAACTTTATGAGGAGGTTCATTCCCAATTATGCTGAAATGGATAAAGGATTTACTCGTTTATTGAAAAGGGAGATACCCTTCCATTGGGATCAGGTTTCCCAAGCTTCCTTTGATGCTCTTAAATATACCTTGATTAGAACCTCATTAATGTATTCACCAAATTATCAAAACGACTACTTCTTGTATCTCGTCGCTGCAGATACAACCATTGGAATAGTTTTAGTCCAAGAGGAAGATGGGATTGAACATTTTATATATTATTTGAGCCACAATCTCAATGATACAGAAAGTAAGTACTCTTATGTCGAGAAACTAGCTTTGGCAGCTGTTCAAGCTATACAGAGATTTCGCCACTATATCCTACTCCGAAAGACCATTGTCATTTCGGATTGCAACCCTATGACATATATTTTGTCACGTCAATTGTTGGGGGGAATACTTAAAATGGGTCATCATTTTGCAGGAGTTTGATCTGGAATTCATAAAGTCCAAATCAAAGAAATCTCTAGTTTTCGCCGAGCTACTTTGTGACCTTCCCTCGACTTCTATTGATTCAACATCAGAACCATCAATTCTGGATGAGTCTTTGTGCTTGACTTCATCATCTGATGCGTGGTATGGAGATATACTAATTTATCTCCAGACCCAAACTTTCCGGCTAGATACCTCTAACTCGCAACAACAACATATCCGAAACTAAGGCAAAGATTATCTGATTGTTGGTGACACTCTTTATTGTCATGGTATTGATACAATTTTACGAAGGTGCCTCACTCATGAGGAAGCTGAGAAAGTTTTGAATGATTTCCATTCAGGTGCTTGTGGTGGACACTTATCTGGTTATGCTACCGCACAGAGCATTCTTCGTGTTGGTTACTTCTGGCCTAGTATATTTAAAGATTGCATAATTGCCGTCAGAAGCTATCATGCATGCCAGATCTATGACCGTAAAGCTAGATTACCACCTGCACCATTGCATCTTGTCATCGCTATTGGACCATTCGAAAAATGGGGCATTGACTTCATGACATGTAACCCCACCTCAACCGGGGGGCATGGGTACATTATAGTCGCCATTGACTATTTTACCAAATGGGCTGAGGCGATGCCAACATTAAACAACAGTGGCGAAACGACTTCTCTTTTATTTTTCAACCACGGGGTTGCTCGGTTTGGTGTACCACAGGCTATAATTATAGATCATGGATCACATTTTTGCAATCAAATGATGGCTGAGTTGACTGCTAAGTTAGGACTTTCGCAAGATAGTTCTACTTCATATTACCCACAAGCTAATGGACAAGTTGAGGCCATCAACAAAGTCTTGAAGCGAATCCTTCAAAGAATGATAGGGGTTCATAAACGGAACTGACATTTAATCCTGTACTCTACCTTGTGGGCATATCGAACCTCGGTGAGAAATGCAACTGGATTCACACCCTTTCAATTGGTGTATGGTATGGAGGCAATCTTGCCGATACAATGCGAAATTTCATCTCTCAAACTTGCAATTGACATGTTACCAGACACTTCTGAAGAAGAAGCACGTTTCTTGGAACTTATCCATCTGGATGAAACCCGTCGTGAAGCCGCATTGGCTAACGAAGTGCATAAGAAACGAATCAAGGCATAATATGACATAAATGTCAAGCCTCGAGTTTTCTCAGAAAGAGACCTGGTCTTGCTTTACGATAAAGAAGCTAATAAACTTGGAGCAGGGAAATTTGAACCACTTTGGATGGGTCCTTATATTGTCAAGCATGTTTTGACAAAAGGTACCTATGAGTTAGTGGACTATGATGGAATTCCATTCTCACAGCCCCAAAATGGGTTGTATCTCAAACATTACTATGCTTAATTGGGTGTAGTAAAAATCACTATATATACGTTTTAATTGCATGTGTGTGTGTCAGTGTGTCTTTTAGAATTTTTATGTGGTTAAGTAATCCGCTTTGCATTTGTTGCAGATGTCGAAACCTTTGGAACCATTTGTTGGTTACATTGATGGTGTTAGTCGTAGTACGCAGAACCTATCTTCTGCAGCATGGGCCATTTTTGCTCCAAGTGGTCAGCTAGTAAGTTTTCAAGGGATTTGTATCGGTTGATAGACGAATAATACCACTGAGTATAGCACATTGATCGAACTTCTCTCTGATGCCATTTCACTTGGCATCCGTCGAATCATCATTAGGCTGGATTCACAACTCGTTGTACTACAACTAACAAACATTTATACTGTCCGAAATCCAAAAATTCTTCGTATGTTCCTTAGAGTTCGTCTTTTGGAAAGACATTTTGAGTACATTCAATATCAACATATTTCAAGAATCTTTACACATTAACTGACTCATTAGAAAACTATGTGTTAAACATACATTTGCGACACATGTAAAAGTAAATTTTCAATTTACATCATTAGTTGAATAAGATTGCACACAACCATATATATAAAAACTCTGAAAGTAAAAATAGATAGATGTTTTAAAGGTTTTTACAAAATTTGTGTCCAAGACATGTTTGGTCATCTGACCTAAAAACTCAAAATGGATGCAGAAACATCCTAAGTAGACTTAGTGACGCTCATGATAACAGGTCACAACCTGAGCTATCATGTGAAAGAGCCACATCCAACGGCCCAGAACACCAATAGTATGGCACTGCAGCCTCATAGGTAACTCCTCAAACCAAACATCTGGAATACCAAGGGTTAATCCCTCCACATGATCCTATAACTCTGCCAAGGTCTCCACCAAATCCAAATCTTGGAGAACCGCTCTCCTAATGTTTCTCTGTGCTAGCCTGCCTGCTTCATGTTGGTGCCTCATAGGTCGAACAGTACCCACATCTGCATGCATGAGAACGATTTTAATTTAGTCTTGGAAACATTAAAAACACAAAAAACATGTAGAAACTTGAAAATAAAAAACACTTGGTCAAACAATTTACCTATAGAACCCCATTGAGCATCCACTGGTAAAATCAAATTTGGATCTCCACAAAAATCCATCCCTGAGTATGGATGCTCCTCGATGACAATGTGTTGTTGATAGAGCCAACTGAAGAATGCAGTGGAAAAAATGATTGCTGACTGACCCACATGTCTAGCCATCAATTCGACCCTAGTGTTACATGCTGTGGTTGCATCAATGGAATTCTTTCTAAGGCCAAAGCGATTAAGATAGAACCATAGCTAAAATTCTTCGTCTTACAACTTTTTACCTTTTTCAGTTGTTCTTTCAATGAAGAAACCATGACCTCACACCAGTTGAACACTTTTGGCTCAAGACACTCTAGTGCATACTTCATATATGATTTGTTTGCCAGATGAAGTGTCACACTGCCAGCCAACTTTGCGATAGTGAAAAGGATAGTTCTCAAAGGAAAATCACTTACATCCCCGATGTTTGTTTTCCCATCCTTGCTAGGCTGTGTACCTGGCCGACAAAACTGTTGAATGTAAACCCTCACCGATTCACCTCCATGGGCAAATCCTGAAAGTGAGATGGGGGCACCTCGCCTCGACAACCTGGTAAGAAAGTAAACATCATCGATCATAATAGGGACCACTTTGTCCCCTATGTGAAAAGCCTGATTTGTTGGATCCCATGCATGAACTAGGAACTGCAATAGTTCTATTTGTTGCCTCATTCCGGATAACCTGAAGTATTTGAGAAACCCACAGTTTTTTAGGGCCTCAACTGTACCCGGATTATTTAGGGAAATCATGTCTTGTTCTTCATGCTCTCTTTCTCACCAAGTAATAGACATTCTGATCCGATGAAAGCCTGAAATCAAACCATAAGCTTAATTAGGATCCTTTCCATGCAAAAAACATGACAAATTTTGGAGCAAACAGGTGAAACAAGTTTGGGAAACTCACCCAGTGCAACCCAGGCAAGGAGACAGTGCACTACAAAGCAGGCAGCCTTCTATTTGGGTGCTCTTCAGCACAATTTTCGACATGCAAGCCTGCACTGATCCCAGGGCGAAAAAATCTAACCCCAGAGGCCCCAAAAAACCCTAAAACTTGCATGAAACAGTAAAAGAATGACATGAAAAGGAAGAGGAGGGGTAGATTTCCTACCTGGTCCAGACGACACGAGAAATGGTCCACGGAATCTCTCGCAATCAATTGCTGAAGTTCAAGGTAAAAAACTATCCCAGAGCACAAATCTAAATGGTAAATATCAAATGGTAAAAATGACATGGTAAATACTTGTTTTATGTTTATTTCATGTTCATTAATCGAATAAACTTTAGTATTTACCTATTTTTACTCATGAAATAGGTATGTTTAATCCATTTGGTGGTGTTTTGAGCAGGTTTTACAGCTGACTTATAGAATTTGATGTGCTCGATTGTAAATTGCATCTTTGACCACAGAGCATACTTTTATCTCTTTTTCGAGCTCTATTAAACATCGAAAAAGGAACCCCCTTGGATTCCTATTCAAGCTCTTTTCAGACTCTCTAAATATGAAAATATTGCCGAGCACTTGTCCTTTTTAGCTCGTTAATGGATTGGGAACGACATCTACTCAGTATAAGTTTAACCCTTTTTCGGACTGAGATAGATTATTTACGAAAAAGGAATACGTTGACCGAACATGGTCAATAGGTTATCTCTCGTATTGTTTTATGCTTTTTCGAGCTTGAGAGGCAAATCTACGAAAAAGAACTTATGGAGTTTTCTTTTCGTCCCTTTTCAAACTCTTTAAACATGAAAAGGATCAAGTTATATTTGTCGTTAAACTCGTTAAAGCATCAAATAGTGACAAACTTGTCGATCATGACAAGACCGAGTTTCACCTTCGCTAGACTCGTTAAAACATCACATAGTGATGGATTCATCTGAAGGGTGGAATTATACAACAATCATATGTTATCCTCCTAAAGCTTGATAAAAAATAAAGAGGTACTGATCAACAATGACTGGAGAAAATGGAAAAAGTGGTAAACCACTTTTGGTAGCAAGTCGCTCTTGAACATGACACTTTCACTTCATCATAGTGACTATTTGGGTTGGGTTATTAGCTTGATGGTTATCATACCATTGGTCTATTATACCATCCATCACTTTGTTTTGGGTCAATGCTACCAATTCATTTCAGTGTCGCCGACATGTTCAAGAGAAGTCATTCAGTTAAAATTCATCCTTTTCAATACCATAAATCTTCATTTTCATGACCGCCATTCCTGAACCTTGTGTTGTTAGTCACATTCCATCTCCAAAATCATTACACTTGTTTCATGTCATTGATATGGGATACATCAAGGCCCTCCTATGACGTGTCGCTTCTTGTCAACATCAGCTCATTATCCAAGAAGTTGACTTAGAAACACCCTTTTAGTACCTTGAGGCTTGTATGCATCAATGGAAAGTTTCTTGCTTCTGGTGATAGGTTAACATCACTCGTCTTCGACTGAAAGACTTTGTATGGTGTTCAACATCAAAACATCCATTCGCACCAATGACTAATTTTGACTTAGGGACCAGAGTCAAAAAGTCCTTTTGATAAATCAGAGAGAAGACCGGGATAACTACGGAATCTCTGCACCTTTTCAGAAAAGCTAGATCTGACTTCAACTTTGAGACCTGCAAGCGTGCCCGTTCAAAATGATGAACCTTAGATGCAATGGCTTTGCCGTGCAGGGAATCAATTATTGAATTGAGGCTTCTGTGATCCATAATAGTTATAAGTAGAACTTCGATGTACATCACATATAGAAATACCTTTGTCGAAGCGTTTCGAACCAACCAGTATGGTTCATTGTCAGGATAGGCACGCTTGCAGGTCTCAAAGTTGAAGTCAGATCTAGCTTTTCTGAAAGGGTGCAGAGATTCCGTAGTTATCCCGGTCTTCGGTCAAATTTATCAAAATGACTTTTTGACTCTGGTCCCTAAGTCAAAATTAGCCATTGGTCAAGATAGCCATTGGAGGCTCTACTCAGACTATTTAACATGCAAAGCTAGATCTATTTCTTCAACTTGTCCTGACGATGAACCACATTGGTTGGTTTGAAATGTGTCAACAAAGGTCTTTCTATATGTGATTTATGCCGAAGTTCTACTTATAACTATTTTGGATCACAGAAGCATCAATTCAACAATTGATTCCCTGCATGGTAAAGCCATTGAATCTAAGGTTCATCATTTTGAATGGGCACACTTGCAGGTCTCGAAGTTGAAGTCAGATCTAGCTTTTCTGAAAGGGTGCAGAGATTCCGTAGTTATCCCAGTCTTCGCTCAGATTTATCAAAATGACTTTTTGACTCTGGTCCCTAAGTCAAAATTAGCCATTAGTCAAGATAGAAGTTGGAGGCTCTGCTCAGACTATTTAACATGCAAAGCTAGATCTATTTCTTCAACTTGTCCTGACAATGAACCACATTGGTTGGTTTGAAATATGTCAACAAAGGTCTTTCTATATGTGATTTACGCCGAAGTTCTACTTATAACTATTATGGATCACAGAAGCCTCAATTCAACAATTGATTCCCTGCACGGTAAAGCCATTGAATCTAAGGTTCATCATTTTGAATGGGCACGCTTGCAGGTCTCGAAGTTGAAGTCAGATCTAACTTTTCTGAAAAGGTGCAGAGATTCTGTAGTTATCCCGGTCTTCACTCAGATTTATCAAAATGACTTTTTGACTCTGATCCCTAAGTCAAAATTAGCCGTTGGTCAAGATAGCCGTTGGAGGCTCTGCTCAGACTATTTAACATGCAAATATGGATTTGTTTCTTCAACTTGTCCTGACGATGAACCACGCTGGTTGGTTCGAAACGCGTTGACAAAGGTCTTTCTATATGTGATTTACGCCGAAGTTCTACTTATAACTATTATGTATCATAGAAGCCTCAATTCAACAATTGATTCCCTGCACGGTAAAGCCATTGCATCTAAGGTTCATCATTTTGAACGGGTGTCACACGGAATCTGTCAAGGGTGCGGACACGACTGACCTTCCTAGAAGTCTAAGACATTCTAATGACAAACAAGACAAAATGGAGTGATCTTTCTCTAAATACACCTTTTACAACATGAAAACTACAAGTGTTTAGGCTTACCTTATTCCAAAACGCTGTTGTTGAAGTCCGTTCTTGACGATCCGGATGAGCTCCTCCTTCAAGTCAATTCCTGCAACCACAAACAATCAAACAATTACCAAGCACTTGCATTTCATATAATAAAACATATATTCAACATGCAGACCAAGGAACACATGAAATAACTCATTAACACAAGCTATTGAGAAAAATAAACCAGTTTGTATTAATAACGAAACAAAGAAACTCTTACAACCTGGCCTTGGTGTTGTGCAAGTTCCTCCCAGGGTCCATCAAGGGTTTTCCTCTACTTTGACAAAGCTCACCCTCTCCCAAGTAGAATCAAGTGAAGACAATCTCTCCTCACAAAGGCTCTAATGGAAGACCTAAATCCTGCAGCATTTACCCAAAGAAAATGTATAGCTCCAACCTCTTCTCCTTCTGGCTCACTGCCTTTATTTATAGTGCTGTAAAGAGGTTATTCAGGTCCACTATCAATGGGATCATCCCCCTCTTTGGGTGGGATAGCTCCCTTATTGATGGGATAAGTTCCCCCTTAATAGAGATACATGAACCAACTGGAGGCGCATCCATTTCATCAAACCGACCTCTAGAATGTTCTAGAAGTAACCACAAGTAACTTTTTCAAGATAAAACTCGCGCATTTTGCCTTTTACAGAGGGACGCACCTGTCCCTTAACATACAGAGCGTCCATGGACGCATATTTTGTGAACAAGGTCAGCGTCCCCGCAGGTAAGGCTAGAGAGAACCTGCGACCCCAGAGATAAACATAGTTTTTACAAGACTTTCTCTCTTCTTTGAGTTTGAGATGGATAACAGAGGCATGAGACTTGCCTAAGAGGGTAGCATGACTGTTGATTTGAGCCATACTAACTGTAAGTAGTCAAGGTGACATTTTTTAGTGTAACAGATTGCCCCCTAAAGTGCGAAGCCTGGAATAGAATAGGGTTTTGTAATTCTAGGAAGGGTGAAGCGCTTTATCATTTCAAGGATTGCCTTGTGGATGGCCTGGTTGGAACCTGCAATTTTCAACACAAAATACATGGATAAGATTATATCATCACTGAGGTAGGCATTCCCATACTCAGATTCAAAACTTTAACTAATGGACTAACTATTCTGATACAGGAATGATCTTGCAGTACATCATTTTAATAGACTTTTGTAGACACAGTATGGACGCAGCCATCTGTTTATGATTAGTCTACATAGATAATGAATACAAAACTCCTCGCAGCCTGGATGGTAGAAACTAGATCCAGGGTCTTCACTTCTACTTCCCGAATTGGTACGATTCTAGCCATGTGATTAAATGATTCGATGTCGAACATGGTAGAAACCACTTGATTACCAGTCAATGATGTAAACTGTTAACAAGCGTGAGAGAAACCACCAGTAATGTCAATGGTTCTCAAAGTACCAAGCACAACCCGTGAAATGTGAATAGATGTTTTGATGTCGAACACTTCACGGAATCCTCTGATCGAAAGTCAATGATGTAAACTGACGTCAAAGGCGAGAAACCTGCCATTGATGCATGCAGACTTCAAGGTACTGTCGATTCCTAAGTCATCTTTCTAGATAATGTGTCGATGTCGATAGAAAGCGACCCGTTGCAGGCAAGCCTGCAACACGAAATCATTGTTCAAGTTGAAGAAATGTTGCTGTAAGGACTGACTCAGGGATGGTCAAATGGATGACAAGTATTTTGCAGATGAAAGTTTTTGCTTGCAGACCTCTTGAACACATAACGACACAACAGATGGCTTGGTGACGTATAACTCAAAGTTAACCCCTGGAACCCGGTTAAAGACTTTCAAAGTGATTTGGTCAACTGTGAGGTAAAAGATTTCCCAACCCAGGTGAATGAAAAGTGTCGTGTTCAAGAGTGGTAATAAAGTTTCTTCTGAGACAAAAGGTGACAAACAGGTTCATTCTTCTCTCTTTTCCCCCACCATTTCTGGCAAGTACCTCTTTATTTTTAACAAGCTTGAGGAGGATAACATATGCTTGATTATAAGCTCATCCTTCGGACGAGTCCAACCTAGTTTAAATTCGAACCCTAGGAAGGAGTGGTTCGTTCCTGTTTGTAATTGAACAGGTCCTCTACTGTAAAAGTTTAACGAGCCCAGTATAGGAGAAACTCGGCGTTTTTCAATTTTAGAGAGTCTGAAAAAACTAAAGGAGACTCCACGTTGAACTTTTTCGTATATTTGTGTCCCTCAAGCCCGAAAAAGTATAAAATAATACCTGGGGGAACCGCTTGATCTTGCGACCAAGGAGTACTTTCATAATAGTGTCGTTAACCTGAAAAGTAAAAAGCGATCAAGGACACGTCGTTTTATTTCCTTATCGAGTTCGAAACGACAAAAACCCGGCAATCTTTTCCTGATTTTGCGGTCAGAAAAGAGCTAAAAGGGGACCGTCTTTTAATTCCGTTTTAACGAGTGAAAAAGAAACACTCGGCGATCTTTTCATGTTTTAGGAGTCAGAAAAGGGCTTAAAAGATGACTCTGATATTTTTGTTTGTGAAAAATTACAATTTCCCTCGAAATCCCTTTGTCCTGCACAAAAGCAACACATTACTCATACCTGTTTAAAATAGGCAAAAATACATTCAAAAACATCTTTTCATGGTAAAAAATGAACTAATTCATCCAAAAAACCTATAAAAAGACCTTTTACCATGTCATTTTTACCGTTTCACTGTTGAGGTTGAAAAAGGAGCTTTTGACAAGAAACTTCCCGTGGTCGCTGCGGAAAATCTGACCGTCGGAATCGAACGCCGTCTCATCCAGGTATTTTACACATCCTACTCTGCATTTCTATCCGTTTAGAATCAATTTTTAGGTTTTAGTTTCATTTTTTGGGGGGGTTTTGGTTTTGGAATGCGCCTCTCGGCGGACGCAGGTGCCCTTCGGGTGACCTGCGTCCCCCGACTTTTTCTCATACGGGAAAACGGTCGGAAGACGCAGCCCGCCTTCAGGCCAGCTGCGTCCGGGCGCCCTGTGCTACAAAGCCGGGGTGCGTCCTCCGAGAAACGCGCATTTCAAAACCCCAACTCTCTCAAAAAACCACCAAAAATTCCCAAATCAATTTCTAATTGCTATTTTTGATATGCAGGGCATTAATCATGTTAGACTGGAGAGAAAGAGAGCATGTAGAGGAAGATGAAGCTGCAATAAATCATCAACCTTCCCTGGATGCCCTAAGAGCATGCGGATTATACAAATATTGGACCATACCGGGCATGAGGGGCCAGGTAAGATTCTTGGAATGGCTGGTTGAGCGATGGAACGTACAAGAACAATGCTTTTACATAGGAGGGCACCAGCTCGAGATAGAGCCCTCGGATGTATACTTTCTCACTGGCTTGCCAAACAGAGGTGAGCAACTCAGTCTTGCGGGGACTAGGCCGGGTGGCCAATCCCTTGATAGTCTCCGCGAGGATTGGTGCACACGTGGGGCTCACCATTCAAAAGGCATAGAGATAAAACACATCACTCTACCGGAACTCAAAGTCATAGCGTTCACGGTTACCAGAATTTGCGGCGCGGCCGCTTTACACATTGCTTCCGGATCCCAAATGCGGATGGCAATTGACTGTTACCAAGGCACCATTTTCAACTGGTGTGAAGCTGTGTCGGCTCATATGAAGAGCCAACTGACCAAGGCAAAGAACGGACGACTAAAGACTTTTGGATATGGGCCTATAGTCGTGAGCTTTGCCTTGGAGAGAATTCCAATGCTGATCCCTCAGCAACTCACTGTTGATATCTTGGGTCCTCAGCAGCCAAAGCTGATACGATGGGTTGCGGTGATGGCCCGGCATCCTGACGAGGGCGCGACAGTAGTTCGATTCTCAGATAGTTATTTTGACTGGTTAGAGGGCCAGCTTTTTGTGATACAGGACTTTCCGTATGCCGGAATGGATTTCAGAGGTGATCCGGACATGGTTCTTCCACAGGGAGAACAATGGGACGACAGAGGTACTTTTTATTTTCACAAGTTTTCTAGTTATGTATTTTTTATATATATCGTCTCAAAACTAATAGTAAACTTTTTCAAAATGCAGATGTTGGTCCACAGCGTCCAGCCAACCTCCGGCCTTATGATAGACTACATCCAGCTGCACCGGTACCGGCCCCACAGGACGCGACAGCAGAAGTACTAGCTGAGTTGGAGCATGATCTAGAGCGTCTCACGGCAGATATACCTGAGACTACTATGGACGACATTCCTATCAGGCTTCAGCGCTTCGTAGTCGCGGTCCCTGGACCGTTTAGGAGATTTTTGCGTAAGGTAGCCCGCGCAGTGGTGTCGTACAGAGAGCACCACCAGTGATTGACTAGTCACTTTTGTAGTCACATGTGACATTTTTGACTTTTTGTACTATCATTTTGCCGATCATAAGGTGTTTTAAACCTATGATCGAAGACGATGTATATATTTTTTGACACACTTCTATCTATATATATCACTATTACCGGCTTATCTTGTTTAACATATGTGATGAAATGTTTTTAAATTTACTTGCATGATTATCGTAAATGTCTGTCCAACATTCGAGAAGCAATTGCATCTGCTAATGTATTCAAAGACCTTGGAATATGTTGATATTCAATGTAATCAAATTCACGTTCCAAGAGACGCACTCTCAAAAACAACCTTAATAACACAGGATTTCTAATGGCATAAACTCTATTAAGCTGTAATACAACAAGTTCAGAATCTAACCTCACTATCAAACGTCGAATTCCAAATGAAATAGATTCGGATAATAATTCAACCACTGCACTGTATTCTGCAATGTTATTCGTTGTTTGACCGAGGCTTACCCCATGCATAGAAACTAACTCGTCAGAGGGCGAATAGATAACCCAAGCTGCGGAAGAGATATTCCGTGTATTACGACAAGCACCATCAGCAAATCCAATGTATGTTTGGAGAGGCGTCGACATCTACAATATCAAGAGTAAAACCAAGATAAGCCAGAATAATGACGAAAAACCACACTCGCTAAGCTAAGCACACTGACTAAACTAACACACTTGCTAGCTAGAAAGGAAATCTAACCTATCTAAAAATTTCTCCATACCCATCATTTTAAGCATAATACCTCTTTAGGTAAAGTCCATTTCTGGGTTTACCCAAAGAGTCCCCATCAAAATCAACTAACTCATAAGCCCCTTTTGCTAGCTTTCGCTTTACAATGTAGGGCCCATGCCACATGGGAACGAATTTTCCGGCACCTAGCTTATCGTTAGCTTGATCATATAATAGTACTAGGTCTCCTTCCGAAAAACTTCGAGGGGTTACATTTTTATCGTACTGAGCTTTCATTCGTTTCGCGTGAGTCTCGATAGCTAAAGTAGCGTCACGTCGAGTCTCATCTAATTTAGCCAAGTATAATAACCGTTTCTCCTCTTCGGAAGTAGCTGGAAGTAATTCGACAGCCATTTGAAGTGATGGGATTTCGCATTCAATAGGTAACACAGCTTCTAAGCCATAAACTAGCTGGAAAGGGGTGAAACCTGTTGAATTTTTCACTGAAGTTCGATATGCCCATAGCGCCGAAAATAACATGTTATGCCAATTCGTTCGATGGATACCAATGATCCGTCGAATCATGATGACTAGAACTTTGTTGATTGACTCAACCAAACCGTTGGCTTGCGGATAATAAGGAGTAGAGCTATCGTGGCGCAAACCAAGCTGGCTTGTAAGCTCAGTCATCATGACGTTTCGAAAATGGCTCCCATGGTCAGTAATGATTGCTTGTGGGACACCAAACCTAGTTATGATATGATTGAATACGAAAACTGCAGCTGTCTTGCCGCTTGCGTCGAATGTAGGCATCGCCTCGGCCCATTTTGTAAAATAATCAACCGCGAGGATGATATACGCATGCCCCCCGGCCGAGTGAGGGTTACAAGTAATAAAGTCAATGCCCCATTTGGCGAATGGACCAGCGGCAATTATAGGGTGGAGAGGAGCAGGTGGAGCGCGCATCTTTCGATCAAACACTTGACAGTTGTGGCATGTTCTGACAGCAAGGATACAATCTTTAAACATAGACGGCCAGAAATAGCCAGCGCGCAACACCTTCTGAGCTGTGGCATACCCAGACATATGACCGCCACATGCTCCAGAGTGACAATCATTCAAAACTCTCTCAGCCTCTTCGTGAGTTAAACAACGTCGAAAAACTAAGTCTGCCCCCCGGCGATAAAGTGTATCTCCAATAATTCTGTATTGCTGGGATCGAAACCGAATTTTTCGACGGTCTTCCTTGGAAGCTTCAGGCCGAAAGGTTTGGGTTTGGAGATAGATGATTATATCCCCATACCACGGATCTAAAGTGCTAATAAGAAACAAAGATTCGTCCACAATGGACTCCTCTGCCACAGTCTCTGTGTCAGCACTCGGGAAATCACACATCAATTCCGCAAAAACTAAAGATTTCTTAGACTTGGACTTCTCGAACTCCAAGTCGAACTCTTGCAGGATAACAATCCATTTAGAGTACTTGCCCCCTAGCAGTTGTTTTGTCAAAATATAAATCATAGGGTTGCAATCCGAAATAACTGTAGTCTTGCGGAGAAGAATGTAGTGACGAAAACGCTGGACAGCTTGAACGGCTGCCAGGGCCAATTTCTCCACATGCGAATATTTTAACTCAGTGGGATTTAAGGTTCTACTAAGATAATATATCACATGCTCTGCTTTGAATTCATCTTCTTGAACTAACACCATTCCAATGGTGGAATGCGAAGCTGCGAGGTATAAGAAGTAGTCCTGGTTGTAGTTGGGAGGATGCAATAACGGTGCATGGGTCAACGCGTGTTTCAGTGCATCAAAAGATTGTTGGGCAATCTCGTCCCAAAAGAATTGTGCGTTCTGTTTCAACAACCGTGTAAAACCTTTAGTGACCTCGGCGTAGTTTGGGATGAATCGGCGTAAAAAGTTCGCTTTCCCTTGCAAACTTTGGAGTTGGCGCAAACTCGAAGGAGGAGGCAATTTGATGATAGCCTCGACTTTCGAGGGATCGACGCGAATGCCGGCTTTTGAAACAACAAATCCCAGCAATCGACCTGTTTCTATACAGAAAACACACTTGTGGGGATTCAACCGAATTCGATAATGCCTACACCTCATAAAGATTGCTCGTAGGTGGACAAGGTGATCAGCTCGTTGTAAAGAATGAGCAGGCAAATCATCGAGATAGGGTTGCACAATGTGCTTGATGTCATGAAATGCATAAGACATTGCCCGTTGAAAAGTGGCCCCGGCATTCTTAAGTCCAAAAGGTAATTTGCAATAAGCAAATGTCCCCCATGGACAAATGAATGCCGTTTTTGGTTGATCGGCAGGTAGAATATTGATTTGATTATAGCCTGAGAAACCATCCATGAAGGAAAACATCTCACTTCCGGCACAATCATCAATAATTTGATCGATATAAGGCGTAGGATAGTTGTCTTTTGGACAAGCTCGATTGATATCCCTATAGTCGATACAGATTCTTATTGTTCCTTGTTTTTTATTGACGGGAACAATATTCGATACCCAATCCGTTAACGGGATCGGATAAATGAAACCTGCTTTCAACAGCTTTTCGACTTCTGCTTTAATCGCAGCCGCTTTTCGAGGGTGAATCTGACGCAACCGTTGCCGAATGGGTTTAGCATCCGGGTAGGTTTTGATTTCATGAACAACAATGGCAGGATCAATTCCCGGCATTTCCTCGTAAGACCAGGCAAACACGTCGCGGAATTCTTGGAATAGGGCCTTGTAAGTTTGGATTTCTTCTTCAGTACATGCGGCACCTATATGAATGTTCTCCTCGATTCCGGGCTTCACTGAAATATCAATGGGAATAGTACGAGAAATATTCCCTAAATTCAGCTCTGAATCAGAATGTTTCGTTGGATCCTGAGCGTCTTTGACATATTCAGCGGTAAAGATAGATGAAAAATCATTTTCAAATGCATCATCCTTAGGTAAAAACGAAGATCTGTGATGGAGATCTTCCCATGGTAGATCATCTACACTTAGGATTTCGCGAAGTTGTTCGTCAGATGACACTTCTTCGGGAAACGTTATCCGTTCTAAGGGTGAGGTGAAAAAAGACTCTTCACTGACCACATTCATTTGGTCGGTTTCGGTTGAATGAAAGTCGGTAAAAGACATAAGAGCTTCATAAGCAATCTCATACGGACTCAACGGCATAACATCACCGAGTGAGTCTAGCTCAGAGTCAGAGGGAACATACCAAGGATCATCATAAATAATGTTTTCTGACGTGATCATATGAATTGTTGCAAACGAAGGGTCTGCATTGAGTGGAGGGAGAGGAAAAGTTCCCAGTAAACCGGAATCCTTAACTAAACCTACACCAATGTCCCTATAAGGGATTGTCGTTTTACCAACATGCTGGATAGTTTCTGAAGAGGTTGGGTCGGATGAAAAGTATGTCAGCTGATCAATAGTCACGATCTTACCGTTATGTGGAAACTTAATGACTCTGAAGACCGATGAAACGACCGCTGTCATAGCATATGACCAACTTCGACCCAAAAGAAGGTTGTAGTCTAGAGGGGCATCAACCACTTCCACATCCAGACTAACGGTTTTACCTTCGACCCCTATAGGCAATTCTTGTAGAATACCAAACGGACGGAACCCACGGCCATCAAAGGCCTTAAGGATGGTGGGGGATTGGTTCAACGAAGGAGAACCAAGCGATCTCCAACATTGAATCGACATAATACACGTAGAAGCTCCCTCATCAATCACAGTCCGATGAATAGGCCTGTTTTTGACTATCACTGGAATTTGGAAAGCCATTTGATGGGGGAGACGCGGTGTACTACTTTCTAGATCAAAGATCATTAGGTTCGGGTCCTGAACATCGACAGCTCCAATAGCCGACAAAAGCAATTTTCGTTGCGCTGGACATGATTGCAGCACTTCGAGTGCCGACATTGCTGAAGGTGAAACAGCTAAGTCTTCAACAATGTTGTAATTCTGGGCTGCTCTCGCATGTGGATTGAAAGCAGACCTTCGAAGTACACCCTTGGCGGGCGGCTTAATCACTAAGTCTGGGTTAGGTTTTTCGATCTGTAGTGGATCGGAACCAGGAGCTGAGGTTGATGGGTTAGAGTGAGAAGATTCTGCTTCCTTACCATCAACAGGAGCCTTACTACCATAATCTTGCGATCGAGTCGCAATCCTGACATGAGACATCATCAAAATGGGTTCTTCACTGGCATTCGAAGAAGAACCTATCATCTTATTCTCCTGCTCTGGAAATGGATTTTTTAACACAGCAGGAGTGGGAGAACCTTTGACTATTTTCACTACCTCGGCCCGATGAGGGCAGTCTCTCGTAAAATGATCTTCTTCACAAATAAGACAAGGATATCGAGGTTTGCGTTTTTCGTCATTGGTTTCCGACTTTTCCGTTTTCTCCTTTGGAGCCTTGTCTGCTTTAGCCTTCTTCTTTCCTTTCTTCTTTCCACCGTTTTTGGATTTGGCCGTAGATGACTCTACAGCGTGAATGTCGGCGGTAAGTTCAGGAGGAGAAGACTCTCCTGTCGGAGAATCAGGCAAAGTGATAATTGGAGTATTGGAGGCCTTGGAAGACTTCTTCTTACTCTTCGTAGTCACGATACCAATCATACCATCAGCGGCATGAGATCCCGAAGGAGCAGCAGCGATTTGGTTTGACTTTGGAAGATCCGGAATTTTCTCGTGTAACGTACCCGACTGAGTGTAAACTAAGTCAAGGTATTGTGCCTGAGCAATGACTTGCTCCTCAGTAACTACTCCGGCCTTAGCTACATCTTCAGTAATTCTTGGTAATAATGATTTGACAAACCATTCAGCTAAGATTTGGTCCGGGATAAAAACTTTCACTAATCTTCTTCGACGTCTCCACTCATGGATGTGATCAGAAATGTACGTGGATGTCGATTGTTTTAGCGAAGTTAATAATTCTGTACCATTATCGTATCTGACTGGTAACTGAAAATGAGTTAAGAACGAGGTAGCTAACTGGCTAAAGTTGTAAAAAGAGGCCCGTGGTAACTCAATGTACCACTTGGCTGCGAGACCAATGAGTGTACGCTGGAAAAGACGTAAGCGGATGGAATCATCTGAGATGGAATTTGATGCACACCAGAGGTGGTAAGTCATCACGTGATTAGACGGATCCTCTCCAGACTTACCTTCGAACTTGGGTATATCGCTGGGCAACTTATTTGGCATTGGCGGCCAGAACTGAAGATATTGAATTGGATCGTTCGTTAGGCGCGTCAAGTCGGGTAAATCTAAAGTCGCAATAAACGGTAACTGCCGGTTAGGATCTCTAAAACTCTGAGTCACAATACCAGCCCCAGGAGGAGGATATCCAGGATAACTAGGAACAGGAGTCGCATTTGGGATATTATATCCTCCTGGAAAACCAGGATTAACCGGACCGTACTGGGGTTGCTGAGGTTGTTGATAAGTGTACCCAGGATACGGTTGATACTGGTAAACCGGTTGTTGGGCAGCTTGCCCAGGTTGATACTGTCCCTGGTACGGAGGTTGAACAAATTGAGGTTGAGTAGTAACAACCGTACTTGTACCAGGTTGGCCTGCAGGCATCTGGACTGTGGTTTGAACCGTGGGTGCAGACAACGGTACAGATGTCTGAGGCGTGGTTACAGGGACAGTAGAAACCGGAGCTGCCGATACTCCATGGTAGATGAAGCGGTAGTTGCTGCAGCCGTGTGAGGTGGAGTACCAGGTGCAATTGGCAGCTGAGTAACTACAGAAGTTACAGGGGTCTGAACACTTGACTGGAAAGGTTGCGGTTGCTGGGGTGGACCAGGAACTGCAGGTTGTCCTGCTTGAGGTACCGACTGTATACTTGGTTGCGACATCTGTTGACCCTGTGACGGATCCCATGTTAACATTCCAGGGTATTGACTCGTAACAGGTTGAGGATACTGAGATCCATAGCCGTATTGAGGATAGGGTTGATAACTGTAAGGTGCAGTCCCATATGATTGCCCTTGAGGTGGTTGATAACCTTGACCAGGGTATTGACCCGTAGGTTGATAACCTTGAGGTAAATACGAATACTGGGGTTGACCTTGACCTTGAGGTTGGTATCCTTGAGGTTGATACCCTTGGGGTTGATACCCTTGGGGTTGCCATCCTTGAGGTTGCCATCCTTGAGGTTGATATTGATACTGAGGTTGACTTTGGGGTACATATTGAGGCTGGGGTTGATACCCTTGAGGTTGCCCCCCAGTCACGAATGAAGTACCTTGAGGTTGCCCCCCAGGCATTAACGAAGGTTGCCCCCCAGGCGGTAATTGGCCACCTTGAGGTTGGTTAATGGGAGTTGAACCTGACATCATATAAACGTCACCTATACTCAATGGTACATTACCACTGTTTCCAACTAATAACCCATGATCAACGGGTTGAGGAGATGCTCCCGCAAAGGTACCAGAAAGTGATTGATACCCAGTAGGAACAGAAGGACCGCCATGTAAAAAGATTCAGGACTTTGTGAAAACACAGATGACTGACCAGACATATTTACAGGAGAATGAATTCCTCTAGGTGGAACCGGAGTACGAGGTGTAGAAAAACCTACTGAGTTGTCTAAAAAATTGGTTAATGCAAGGTACCAAGATTCACTTCTAGGAGGACTGTAAAAGATGGATTCACGCTCCCTTAGATCAAGGGTAATTAGATCTTCAGAATCAGAAACGCCTATTTCTTCCTCTGGAACAAGTTCTTCTATAGCAATTAATCCAACAGGAAGATTTTCGGTGATAATTCTTTCTATTCTTGGTGAATCAGGAACACTAGGAGTTGGAGTAACAGGTTCGGAAATTTCAGGTTCTTCGCCTGTTTCACTGGCAGATGAAAAACTACCAGCAAGCTCGGAAACTGTAACAGCTTCGGGATTGTAACCTGTTTCTAAACTTTGGTAATCTGGATGGACTACCAAGGAAAATTCTCCTTCTTCAGGTGATCCTACTCTACTGCCACTAGGAGGAGTTACAAGGACCTTTAACCCTTCTAAATGACCCGGAATGTCTTCAGGAGATTCACCCCGCGATTTACGGAGTTTTCTTAACAAATCTATTCCGGTAACAATCTCAGGAGACTTGCCCCGAAGTCTACGGGACTGTCTCGGTAATTCCGCCACAATTAAAGATTTTAACTACAACACACGAAAACAAAGTAAAAAATTTCAAATCAAACCACCTAAAGTCTTCTAAAGAAGCAAACAAATTTGAAGCACACGCCTAAATAATCTAGAGCGTCAAACCACACACAAACAGTAGTCTTCCGGACCAAAAGCGCTAGTTGGTGATTAGGCCCAACCTCGCAGGATTCAGTACAGAAATGGTGGGTGGAACAGTTACCCCGGCAACCTGCTTAATGAATAGACTGGACCAAGTTCCTCCACTTTAACCGTCTCGAAGTGAAGCGAACCCCCCAGAAAATCCAAGTGAGTATAACCGACGTCTGCTCCAGGTACAGTGGGACCTTCCCTCCACCGTCACCTTGGGTAGAATCCTAGATATTATGGCCACTAAGGTTACCAATCACAACAATTACACCTGGGGGAACAGTCTAAACTCCGACAGCACGCAAGGGCAGAGTAGCAAGCTCCAATCCCCTTACCGGCTCCTTGACAACAATCCAAGGTTTACCGATAAGTGACCCCTGGCTCCTCGACAATGGTTAATCCGAGGTTTACCGTTTGTAATACGTACTGCCTGGCGTCGTTCCCAACGAGGGAGGAATGATCCCCTCACTGGTTCGGACACGAGCTCGTGCTTCTCCTTTAAGAGGAGCTTTCCCAGAATGTAACTGAAACAATTGGATTTGTTCTACTCAAGATAGACTATCTGTTTGGTTTTGTAGTCTTGGAGAGTTAAGTACTCACCTACTCCAAGACCCTAGCCTAAGCTATGTTGGTGCTTCAGAGCCCTAGAAAAATAAAGATTACTAGATTGATTTTAATTTAAGCGTTACTTTTAAGGTTGTTTCTTAAGTCAAAAGGTGATGGAAGTGAAACCAGTGGTGTGTTGACTCGACTCGAAACCACTACAAAATGCACCTAGAATGATTTATCCACTACTTTACTTTTTCGATGAATTGCTTAACTAAAAAGTTGAGAGAATGCAATCTTTATAAAAGCAACTTCTTAATTGAAGACAATCAAAGAAACAATTCGTTTGTCTTTTCCAAGCATAAAAACATAACCTCTCTTTACATGCACGAAAAAACTCTTTTCTTCTTTCGAAAACAAAAAGCTACTTGAAACAAGACTTTTTAAGAAGATGTTTTTGTATTTTTCTTTTAATAAAGCAAATAAATCTAATATAACCAAAAATCAATCTTAACAACTCTTAAAATCTATGAAAATGCACTCATAAGCAAACTAAAGGCAAATTTACTCTAAGCAATCTTAACGAGGCCAAAACTAACAATGATTATTTCTAAGGTGTTTTACTTGATCACAATCAAATCAAGGACTAGCTTATTGCAGAATCAAAAACTAGCCAAAACAAAACTCTAATCTTTTTGTTCTTTTTGTAAAATGGAAATCAATACTTTATAAACAAGTAATTCGAAATTTGACCCAAAACAACTCAAATGGCAAGTTGCTCACAAAAGGAGACTTTACGACAGGCCCGACTTCTAAGAAGGTTGACTAACCAGAGAGATCTAAGGCTGGACAACTTTCTACTATCAAAGTCACTACAAAGCCTTTCCAAAAATCAAACCCTAGGTCTAAACTTCGTTGAAAACCACTAAAACACTCAAAGCTCACAAAACTAGTTCAGGTGAAAATTCTTGACAGGGTACTAAAGGATCTGGGCAGAAAACACTAAGGAAAAACAAAATCTAAAAGCAATTTAAAGCAAAAATGGAATTTTCTTAAGTTTTACAGGAAGACGCAGGCAACCCGTTGTCACAGGGGCGGCCCCGCTCTGTGCAGACGGCAACAGCGCGTCCAAAGACGCACTGTGCAGTACTCAGAGGGTGCGTCCTTCTGGAAAAATGAAGAAAAACCAAATCTAACTAAATCTAAAGCTAAGCCACCCAAATACTAATTCTCACAGTCAAAAACCAGAAAATAAAAATGATTTTCTCAAAGCAAAGTTCATATAAAGGAAAAGACTCTCTCATTAATGGATTCCCCAGCGGAGTCGCCAATTTGTCACACGGAATCTGTCAAGGGTGCGGACACGACTGACCTTCCTAGAAGTCTAAGACATTCTAATGACAAACAAGACAAAATGGAGTGATCTTTCTCTAAATACACCTTTTACAACATGAAAACTACAAGTGTTTAGGCTTACCTTATTCCAAAACGCTGTTGTTGAAGTCCGTTCTTGACGATCCGGATGAGCTCCTCCTTCAAGTCAATTCCTGCAACCACAAACAATCAAACAATTACCAAGCACTTGCATTTCATATAATAAAACATATATTCAACATGCAGACCAAGGAACACATGAAATAACTCATTAACACAAGCTATTGAGAAAAATAAACCAGTTTGTATTAATAACGAAACAAAGAAACTCTTACAACCTGGCCTTGGTGTTGTGCAAATTCCTCCCAGGGTCCATCAAGGGTTTTCCTCTACTTTGACAAAGCTCACCCTCTCCCAAGTAGAATCAAGTGAAGACAATCTCTCCTCACAAAGGCTCTAATGGAAGACCTAAATCCTGCAGCATTTACCCAAAGAAAATGTATAGCTCCAACCTCTTCTCCTTCTGGCTCAATGCCTTTATTTATAGTGCTGTAAAGAGGTTATTCAGGTCCACTATCAATGGGATCATCCCCCTCTTTGGGTGGGATAGCTCCCTTATTGATGGGATAAGTTCCCCCTTAATAGAGATACATGAACCAATTGGAGGCGCATCCATTTCATCAAACCGACCTCTAGAATGTTCTAGAAGTAACCACAAGTAACTTTTTCAAGATAAAACTCGCGCATTTTGCCTTTTACAGAGGGACGCACCTGTCCCTTAACATACAGAGCGTCCATGGACGCATATTTTGTGAACAAGGTCAGCGTCCCCGCAGGTAAGGCTAGAGAGAACCTGCGACCCCAGAGATAAACATAGTTTTTACAAGACTTTCTCTCTTCTTTGAGTTTGAGATGGATAACAGAGGCATGAGACTTGCCTAAGAGGGTAGCATGACTGTTGATTTGAGCCATACTAACTGTAAGTAGTCAAGGTGACATTTTTTAGTGTAACAACGGGCACGCTTACAGGTCTCGAAGTTGAAGTCAGATCTAGCTTTTTTGAAAAGGTGCAGAGATTCCGCAATTATCTTGGTCTTCGCTCAGATTTATCAAAATGACTTTTTGACTCTGGTCCCTAAGTCAAAATTAGCTATTGGTCAAGATAGCCATTGAAGGCTCTGCTCAAACTATTTAACATGCAAAGCTGGATCTGTTTCTTCAACTTGTCCTAACGATGAACCACACTGGTTGGTTCGAAACGCGTCGATAAAGGTATTTCTATATGTGATTTACGCCGAAGTTCTACTTATAAATATTATGGATCATAGAAGCCTCAATTCAACAATTGATTCCCTGCACAGTAAATCCATTACATCTAAGGTTCATCATTTTGAATGGGCACGCTTGCAAGTCTCGAAGTTGAAGTCAGATCTAGCTTTTTTGAAAAGGTGCAGAGATTCTGCAGTTATCCTGGTCTTCGCTCAGATTTATCGAAATGAATTTCTGACTCTGGTCCCTAAGTCAAAATTGTTGGTTAATTAGCCGTTGGAGGCTCTACTCAAACTATTTAAAATGCAAAGCTGGATCTATTTCTTCAACTTGTCCTGACAATGAACCACACTGGTTGGTTCGAAACACGTCGACAAAGGTCTTTCTATATGTGATTTACGTCAAAGTTCTACTTATAACTATTATGGATCATAGAAGCCTCAATTAAACAATTGATTCCATACACGGTAAAGCCATTGCATCTAAGGTTCATCATTTTAAATGGCCACGCTTGCAGGTGTCGAAGTTGAAGTTAGATCTAGCTTTTCTGAAAAGGTGCAGAGATTCCACAGTTATCCTGGTCTTCGCTCAGATTTATCAAAATGACGTTTTGACTCTGGTCCCTAAGTAAAAATTAGTCGTTGGTCAAGATAGCCATTGGAGGCTCTGCTCAAACTATTTAACATGAAAATCTGGATCTGTTTCTTCAACTTGTCCTGACGATGAACCACAGTGGTTGGTTCGAAATGTGTTGACAAAGGTCTTTCTATATGTGATTTACGCCGAAGTTCTACTTATAACTATTATGGATCATAGAAGCCTTAATTCAAGAATTGATTCCCTGCACGGTAAAGCCATTGCATCTAAGGTTCATCATTTTGAACGGGCATGCTTGCAGGTCTCGAAGTTGAAGTCAGATCTAGCTTTTATGAAAAGGTGCAGAGATTCCGCAGTTATCTCGGTCTTCGCTCAGATTGATCAAAATGACTTTTTGACTCTGGTCCCTAATTCAAAAATAGCCATTGGTCAAGGTAGCCATTGGAGGCTCTGCTCAGACTATTTAACATTCAAAGCTGGATTTGTTTCTTCAATTTGTCCTGACGATGAACCACACTGGTTGGTTCGAAATGCGTCGACAAAGGTCTTTCTATATGTGATTTACGCCGAAGTTCTACTTATAATCATTATCATTATCGGTGATTTATCTCACATCTATTAAAAACTTACATCATTGGCTGGTAATCAGACAGTGTCTTCTCATGTTCGACACCAGATCACATATTCACATGGTTAGACTCGTACTTGAGCAAACGATTGAATGAGATAAAAGACCCCGGATCTAATTTCATCCATCCTGGCTGCGATTTCAGGAAATGTACCAAATCATTTGTACAATGGATTTACATTGATGGTCATTCCGATCATGGGTCTATAATTGTAGATGACTGTCTATGTACTTGTAATGAAATTCTATATGCTGAGCATGGGTATGCTTTCCCTTAGGAATTCATGAGAAAAAATCAAAATATCATGATATTATGTATTGTAATCGATGCAGGTCACCAACTACTTCGGAACCTCCTCATCACATCGTAAAGCATATCACTCTACATTAACATTTTCGACTTCATGCTTTAGGGGACAACTATTATAGATCCATTTGGGAACATCACTGCCATCATCTAGATCAGTGTTTTAGGGCTCATCAAACCCTAATTTTAGTTGCTACATGCCCTAAACAAGTCAACCTTTTGAATGCCTCCTTCCCAGACATTTTCATGGCCTGAAGACATCCTGAAATGACCTCTACAGGGACCAACGCAGGTAGGCCCATGCAAGGGTGTGCTGCAGAGTAGTTAAATCAATTCTAGGGTGCTCTGCAAATCACTTAGGCCCTATTTAACTTGCGTTGGGTGAGTTTGAGTGAAATTCACATAGGGTTGGGAATATTCTTATCTTCTGGAGCCTTCTAGAAGATTCCCACACTTATCATCTCCTATGAGCTCGAAAATGGATAAGGAATGAGTTAAGATACCTCCTATCCTCTCATCCCTTCCTCCATGGAAATAATTCTAAGTATGGAAGGCCATTCAATACCCTCATTCATGAAAAAACCTCTTCCATCTTCCTATAAATTGAGAACTCATCTAAGTGATAAAGGGTTGGACTTTGATGAATTGTAGGGAGATAATGTTAGTTTGAGAATTGAGACTATTGTAAGTGTCATTATGCTCCCGGAATGTCATTCTTATGATGTGATGTGGATGGAACCAAAGCTGGAGGAGTGACTTCGAATCAAGCTTCATGGTTTTAATTCTTCCTTCTATTCAATAAAGTATTTACACCTTTTTCCATATGCTTATCTTGATATGTGATGCTTATATGTGTGAATGTATCTAATTCCATTTACTTGTAATCAATAGATCTTTTTCTTTGATTGGTTCTTTATCTTCTGTTGATGTTTACAGGTACTTCTTAAGTGTGTTAAGTACAGGAAGGAGCGACAGGACCGATACAAAGGAGGCAAGAGGAAAGCGAAAGTACAAGTAGGTCCTCTCATTCTCTTTGTCTTATCTATTATTTATAGAAAAAGGTTAAAGTGCTTTAAACTGTTGTTCTAGATATGGCTACTTATCTAGGGAATTAGTATTTATCCGTAGATACCATATTCTTCATAACACCAAGAGAAACACATCACAAGTTTGATCTCTGATTTGGTTGCAGATAGAAGGATCCCTAGTGAAGGAGAAAAGGAGGATTGTTTTCCAAGTTTTCAAGACTGTTTGGAGGGCCGGGTTATATGGGTAGTAGGTCGAGGCTTTATAGAGGAGATTTGGGTTGTTTATGTTAGTTTCTTTTGGTGTCTTTATATCTATTTTGTATCATAGTAACTTCAGGGGAGTTTGTAGCTAGACAACCCATCTCTTGGGAGGGTTAGGAGGCTTAGAAACAAGCCTAAACTAGGGGGAAACTTTAGGAAGGAGGAACAAATATTTGAAGGGATAAAAGGAGGAAGGAAAATATAGTTTGTAATAGGAGTAGGGTTGACATGTGCCCTAATAAGTGCTTAGAATTGCAGAACAACCAAGGACAAGGAGGATAGAAAAATTTTGCATAACAAGGTATGTTACCCTCTTTATTGTGATATCTTGTTGCTAGAGGATAGAGTCCACATTGGATAGTTTATGGTTGGGCACCTTAAGGTTGTTGGCGGGAAATAAGTAGGTGCTCAAAGTAGCCTTATATTAGTTTCCAAGAAGGACATTGACAACTGTAAGGAGGGTGAAGTTTGGAGGTTCTAGTGTTGACACCTTGAAAGACAAAGGACAACTAAGAGAATCAACCCAATTTCATTGTTGGAGAAGGACATCTTGCAACGATAGGTGGCAACCCTCTGGCCTAAATTTTGTCTTCATTAGAGCAGCGTATGAAGGCATTAGAGGGAAGAAGTCCCAAAGGAGTTGAGGATCGATAGTGGGTAGTTTAGAGTTGTTCACAAATGATGTTGTGAACAAATCAACAAGAGTCTCTATGTATTGATGCGTTGAAGGAATAACAATCAACTAGAGAGAAGTTGGAGAAGCTGTGTTTAGTGACCTAAACGAGTAATACCATTGATAGAAGAGAGAGCTGTAGATTGAGAGAAAATGGACTAGCAGTTGTGTTCAGGGTACGATCAAGGTAGTTGCAATTGAGATCTACATCAGCAAGACGATCAATGTATCTTGTTCTTGTATTCTTTTATCAGTGGATGGATGAGGGTTATTATCCCTGGTATGGGAGCCTAAACTATTGTATTAAAGTTGTTAATATAATGAAGTTAGGTTATCGAAAATTGTAAAAAGTTGTCTATATTTTATGCACTAGTAGCTTTATTGTTGTATCTTGTTATATTATGCAAAGTAGTTTGTTGTGGTATTTGGATTGTTAGCGTAAGTGATTCTAAGATCCAAACCTAGATTCCATAACCATGAAAATACAACAAGGAAGGCTGGGAGGAGACAATACAAAAAATGGATCAAATGGATTAGTAGTTGTGTTCAGGGTACGATTAAGGTAGTTTCGATTGAGATCTACATCAACTAGACGATTAATGTATCTTGTTGTTGTATTCTTTTATTAGTGGATGTATGAGGGCTATTATTCCTATTACGAGAGCCCTAAACTATTGTATTAAAGTTGTTAATATAATGAAGTTGGGTTATCAAAAATTGTAAAAAGTGTCTATATTTTGTGCGCTAGTAGATTTACTGTTGCATTTTGTTTTGTTATGCAAAGTAGTTTGTTGTGGTATTTGGATTGTTAGTGTCAGTGATTCTAAGATCCAAACCTAGATTCTAGAATCATGGAAATACAACAAGGCTGGGAGGAGATAATAAAAAAATTAAAGAAGAAAATAGGAAGTTGTTATGCCTTTTGGCTAGACTTGGTCTTATCTTGTTATGCAACTAGCTCACAAAATAAAATAAAAGATAGATCAACAACTTGAGAAATAACCTATTTAAAGGGGAAAACCTTTTTTACATCACATAAATGAACAATTCTTAGATGATACAAATGAAAAGACCTCCTTTGTATATATAGGAGTTTAAGGGGTCACAATATAATCAGAGCCTACATAATAATAATAATGTAAGGGCACAAAAATAACGATAAGGGAGCTACACTAATCTTATAGGGGCCTAACATGCCCCTCTCCTTTAAAAAAGTGTCTTCCTCAATGCTTGAGTAGTTCTGGTTGCTTATGTATAAAATTCTCATCCTCCCATGTGGAATATTCAGCAGGTAAGTTCTTCTACTTAATGAGATACTCTGAAATTGATCGATCCCGTCAATGTTGGGTTTTTGTTTCCGTGACTACTTCAGGCTCGAATATGATTGTTCCCTCCTTGCCAAGTTTTGACAATATTATTTGAACTAAGAGCTTGCCATCAATAACCTTATTTAAGCACGAAACATGGAAAACTGAGTGTACTCATGAAGATTCAAGAAGCTCCCATTTGTATGCATGGGAAGGTCTGGACATTATCACTTGTCTTGGTCGATGGTCTCTCGAACACAAATCACATCGTTCACTAGCCTTTTTCATCATCTGGGGCATCTGGAAGTCTAGAAATGCCTTCATCTTCTACCATGTTCCACCGAACATTTGGAGAACATGTTGTAGTATCCTCTCATATTACTCTAAATTTTTGGCCCCCTTGCCCTCCATTGACTCTCTTTTCTCCCCTTCGAGAGACCTTTGGTCCTATTATCATGTAGGTTCTTTCGATAGCGCATCATCTTCTAACTCCTATGGATGTGGAATGGACATTCATATTAGCCCTGACCTATTTAATAGGTTTTATTGGAATTGTGGCTTGGGATCTAATACTCGAGCTGAACTTCTAACAATTTGGGGGGTCCTCCATTGTGCCTACTGGCTTGACATCCAATCTCTCTCTATATTTGGTGACTTGAAATTTGTTATTAACTGGGCTAACCATAGGGGTTCACTAAATTCCCCTGCTCTCAAGACTTGGAGATCTCGAATCAAAGATCTTCCAGTGGTTTTTATTCATCTTCCCATTTTGCACATCTACTGATCTCAAAATAGTGAAGCAGATCGATTATCAAAATTGGGTTGCTGCTCTATATCAGATCACATCATCTTCCAATAGTTCTGCTCTAGCACTTTGATATGGGAAAGTTCCATCCTATTATAACATGGGTCTTTGACTGCTGGGTTCTTTTAGCGAATTTTGTTTTTAAACTGTGCTGGATTTATGGCAGTTTTCTGACAGTGTCCTCTGATTCAAAAAGGTTATGGTTCGACTAAATATACATTATAACATGGGTCTTCGATTGTAGGGTTATTTGAGTGAATTCTATTTTTAGATTGTGTTGGATTTATGGCAGTTTTTTGACAGTGTCCTCTAGTTCACAAAGGTTATGGTTCGACTATATATATATATTGTGTGGCAATTTCTGCCAGTAGATAGATGATGGTCTGAACACATCTATGGTGATTGAAATTTACTCTCATTGATATATGTACTTTCTTTTCCATAATAGAAAGACGTTTTTTTCTCTGAAAAAAAAATAGCAATATTTTGCAACACCTCGTAAGAACCATAGTAATTGCATGATAATTTATTATCCTTCATAGATTTCTTGAGGGACATTTGTTTGTACAGTTATAGCCGTAAAAATAGCCAGTTAGCTACATCAAAATTTCTTTTGCTGCGATGTTGATCTGCTTCTTCTTTCATTCGATTTTGTGCCAGGGTGAGGTTATTATTTAAGAGTTGGAGAACTCATTATTGATGCTTGATGTTATATTCCACTACTTGAACCTTAAAATTTTCTCTTAAAGATGATGCGATGGATGGTGGATGATATCCATAGAGTGCCATAAATGGGGTCATTTTTGCTACAGTATGGAAGGAAGTGTTATATTACCATTTGACCAGAGGTAACCTCTTGACCCATTGTGTTTTTTTTCAAATACAAAGCAATAACGATATCCTTCCAAACATTTGTTCACTATCTCAATTTCTTGTTAGATTGAGAATGATAAGATGAGCTACGAGCTAATTGAGTACGGAGATAAGAAAATAATTTTATCCAAAAATTTCCAGGAAAAATAGGATCTCTGTCACTTAAAATAATATTTGGGATTACACGTAGCTTTTGAATTGTTTTGATAAATGAAATAGAAACTGTACTAGTTTTAAAAGGGTGGGATAATGCATAAAAATGTGCATACTTGGTAAGTCTATTAACTAACCCCATGATGACACTCTTTCCTTCAGACTTGGGTAAACCTATGATAAAATCCATTGAGACCTCCTCCCAACGCTGACTTGGAATGGATAAAGGTTGTAACAGGTGGTGGGTCTTAATTATTTCAACTTTATTTTGTTGGCAAACCAAATATTTTGTCACAAAATTTTGAATATCAGATTTAAGGCCATCCCAAAATAATTTCTTGAGTGCCCTGCTAAAGGAGAGGTGTGCAATTCCAAAACAATCTTTTGTTTGAGTTGTGAATTCTTACATAAATATAAGAAATCTTTGTACCATAATGAGTCATTTTTCCAGATCACTGTATATCATGTAATGGGATATTGTTGCAAATTTTGAATGAGTGTCCACACCTCTTTGTCATTCTTTCATTCCTCCCTCATTTTAGTTATCCAATTAGGTTAGATAATCGAAATGACATAGAGTAATGCTTCCACATCCTCATCCCTTCTTGAGAGTGCATCTGCAACAAAATTTTGCTTCCCTTTTTTGTAGATTATTTCAAGGTCATAACCCAACATATTAGTGACCCATTTTTGTTTCTCTTCTGAAAATAATCTTTGTTCCAAAAAATATTTAAGATTATCATGATCCATTTTTACCTTGAAGTGCCTTCCCATTAGGTAAGGGCACCATCGCTTCAGGGCATTTAGTATTGCTAACATTTCCTTATCATAAATAGGTTTGTATAAATAATTTCCCTTAATTGGAAAACATTAAAAAATAATGTGTCTTCCTTATTGCATTAAAAAAACACCAATTCCATTTCCCAAGGCATGACATTCCATCCTAAAAGTTTTTGTAAAGTTTGGAGTAGCTAAAACCGAAGTTTGGCACATTGCCTCTTTAAGATGTTCAAAGGACTTAGTTGCTTATGGAGTCTTAAAAAATGCATCTTTCTTTATTAATGTTGATAGAGGAGCTGCTATTTTCCCATAATTCTTAACAAAGTTGTGATAATACCTTGTCAACTCGAGCAATCCTCGAAAATGCTTTAGGGTTGTGAGAATTTTCAGTTCTTCGATGGCTTTAATTTTGTTAGGATCTACCTTAACACCCCCATGAGATACAATATGACCCAAATAGTCCACCTCCAGTACCTCAAGGAAATATTTGGAGGTTTTTGCATGCAATTGTTTCTCCTCCAATAGTTTGAGCACCCTGTCAACATGTTGAACATGATCCTTCCAAGACTTGTTGTATATTAATATATCATCAAAAATACTAATACAAATTTTCTAAGGAAAGGTTTGAAAATGGAATTCATCAAACCTTGAATTGTGGAAGGTGCATTAGTAATGCCAAAAGGCATGAAAAAAATTCATAATGACCCTCATGAGTTCTGAATGTTGTTTTAAAAATATCTTCAGTCTTCATTCTAATTTGATGATATCCTAAACGAAGATCCAACTTGAAGTAAATTTCTCCATGTAATTCATTCAACAATTCATTAATGACATGAATGAGAAATTTATTTTTAGTAGTGAGTTTGTTTAGCTCCCTATAATCTGGATACATACACCTTGATCCATCCTTTTTGTGTACCAATATTACTGGAACAAATAAATAATTTTGGCTAGGTTGAAATATACCTGTTGTTGGCATTATGGCTAATGTGTTGTCCTTGATGTAAACCTGCTTAATAAATATGTACTTCATTTCAACATTGATGACTGTGGAACTAATGCATATTGGTATAGATGCTAAAGATGTTATGGACAGTTCAATGATCAATGACAGATGAATGATAAAACTGAAGTTTGAGAAAGTATACGTGGTTCCTATGAAAAAGGGTCACGTACATATGTAGGTCTTGTAAGGGAAAGTCACGTACAAAATTCAAACCATGGTAATCTGGATACAAAGGGTCATTACCATGGTATTGGCCCATAGTAATGGTTGCGACAATATTTATTTGATCTCGTCAAAGAATACTAATGACATTACCAAGGGATTTACCTAAGATATTGACTAAGGATAAAACTATATAAGGAGATGGAGATCGAGGTGTTAGGTGTGCAAGTGAATGGATTATTAATGTGTGATCTAATCTGGAACAATGATGCACCAGGAAGTAAGGAGATGACGTAGCTTTGAAAGATTTGAAGATATGTTGAAAAATGATTGCTTTCTTTTATTTGTTGCAAATGTCTAAGCAACTAATAATGATGGATATGTGATTATGATGATGCTATGATATGAATGTGTGATAGTAAATGTTGTGACATGTGAGTTGTGAATGCATGGAAGATATGTTTCAGTGATTTAAGATCTGTACCTTGGTTTACTTCTGAATGGTCGCGTACATATGTGGATTTTTCTCTATAGAGTAACATCTATATTATGAGATTTATTCTTTAGTATGTTAAGATTTCTACGCAAATGTTGTGCATGGTAAAAACATATATACATTGATCTGTCTTGTGTAAGGTCCATATATGTACTAGGGTTTGTAGTGCTGCTTAATGATGTCATTTGATAATTTTTGTTCTATTTGTTGTTGTCTGTCAGTGATGTCTCTATCATGATGATATGTGTTTGACAATGTTGATTAGAATATTGGTTAGTATTGATGCTACAATGTGGTAATTTATGATTTGTTCAGTGACCTGTGATTCAGTGGTTGGTTCGGTATTACATTGATTCAGTAAGTCAAATAGTTCAATGTTTAGTAATATAATATTTGAACGTTAGTGTTATACAAAGGAAGCACATATATACGCGAGTATGCTTCAAAACAATAGCATATATTTTCTGAAGTAAATTTGATCATGGTTTGCAGTAACAACACTTCGTTTATGTGATGGTTAACAATGTATGGCTTGGTATATTGATAAGTGGTTGTGCATTGGTATGATCTAGTTATGGTGATTCAATATTCCTTGATTCAGTATGCTATCTTGGTTTAATTAGTGATTGGATGGTTTGATTCAGTAATTGGTTTCAGAGATGCTATTTAGAATTGGGCTTATTGTTGGGTGTCAGTCCAGCTTGAAAATATGATGAAAGGTGGCCTACAAGTCTGATATTTGTTTGAGTCAGGTGGATCTAGTATGAAATATTATGAAACGTGGTCCATAAGGGTATTGAGGGTTGGAGCCTTTAGTAAGGGAGTTAGAGCTTCCTTCCAATGGTAGATGGTAAACTTGTTTAGGGGGTATGCACTCTCTTCCAATAGCAGCTGATAAATGAGATTAGGGGGTTGTAGCTCCCTTCCAGTGGGTACTGGAGAATGAGTGGAGGTTGTAGCCTCCTGCAAGTGGGTTCCTACATACTGATAAGAGTCTGCGCTAATACAAGATGTAATGAAGCTTTCTTTATAATAAAAGAAGAAGCGAAAGACGATGACATCAATGGTTTTCTCCCACATTAGGTTTCCACCAAAAAATCCCAGTGTTCTATATATGTTGCTTATGTGTTGTGATTTATCTATTCTTTACTAGTTATTGAATGGTTAATTATTTAATTATGCACTGGTTAAGCTAACTCACTGATGGAAGTTAATATAAATTAAGTAATTTGGCTATACATTGTTTGCATTCATAAGAGTCACGTACATACACTAATTGCATGAATAACAACAACGTACAAAATTCAGAATAAGAAATGAAAAGTTAAAGTGTGTTAAAAATACTGATTCAGCCCCCCTCCCCCAACAATACTTTTCCTAACAATTGGTATCATAGTGGGTCTCTTTGAAGAAGCTTGATCGCTTAAAGGGAGATCCATCAATATGGGCAGTCAAGAAGGAGAATTTTCTATCAAGCCACCTTTGTTTAATGGAACTAACTTTGTATTTGGGAAAGTAAGAATGGAAGCATATTTTCAAGCACTAGGAGTTGATGTACGAGAAGTTGTTGAAGGTGGATATCAATACCCAAGCTCCATTCCCATAGATAATGTAGGGAAGAAACAATATGAAACCAATGCAAGGGTTGTAAATGCTATCTTGGGAAGTTTGGCTAAGTTTGAGTTTGTAAAAGTCATGCAACTGAGCACCGCAAAGGCAATATGGGATAAGCTTATCCAAAGTTATGAAATTGACACTAAGGTAACAAGTGATAAACTTAAAACATTTATAATTCAGTATGAGACTCTTAGAATGCATGATGATGAAAGTATTGCAAGATTTTTCTTTAGAGTAGACAAAGTTGTTAACTCTATGAAAAATCTTGGTGATGAAATAAAATATGTTACTGTTTAAAAGATGTTGAGGTCACTAACTCCAAAGTTTTATTCCAAAGTCTCCACCATTGAAGAAATGCAGGATTCGAAGAACCTTACTCTTGAAAAATTCCATGGGATCTTGAAAAACTTTGAGATGAGAAAAGGGGGTACATCAAGTATGAGATAAGCGAATTTCAAAGTCACACATAAAGAGAAATAAAAATCAAAGCCTAAAGATACAAGCTACATTTCAAATGAGGAAGAAGCAAATTTTGTGAGAAAGTTGCAACTAGGAACTGGTAAATTCAAAGCTAAGCTTCATTTAAATGTTTTTCTTGTGGAAGAGTAGGTCACTATGCATCCAAATTTCCATATAAATAAATTCATGAGAATAAAAATAATGGAATGGTTTTTGACAAGAATGCCAAAAGAAAGTTTTCCACTAATAAAAGTTTTTATTTTGATGAAGATAGTCAAAACACTTTTGATGATCAAGAAAATTCAAATTCAAATTCTAACAGTTGTTATCAAGTACTTATGGATCTTGAAGATCAATCAATTAATGAATTAGATAATTTTGAAGAAGATGAATTAATGAAAACATTGAAAGAAAACGATAGACTTAGGAATGAAAACAAAGATATAGAAAAACAAGAAAGTAGTATGATTAAGGAAATAAACATGTTCACAATGGAATTGGAAGAAACCAATAGAAGAACAAAGAACTTAGGAAAACAACTTCAAGAAAAAGAAATGCATTGTGAAGAATCCAAAGTTGTGACTCTAAGGGAATATTATGAGAAAATAAACAAATGGGTAAAGACATCTAAATCACTAGAGAAGATTTTCAATAAAAAACGTTCTCCTCTTATCAAGACAAGAATTGGATACAATCACATGGATTTAGATTCACAATGTAATAATAAGAATAACCAACATGAGCTGTTTCAAAAGGAAATTGAATGAAGTCACACATCTGAAAGAAAATCTCCTAGATCAAAGTCAATATCAATCCCTAGACATAAAGGATATTTTCATGGATATTGTTTCTCTTGTAACTCATTAGGGCATAAGGTCACTCATTTCAGGTCAAGCATTTGGAATGGAAATAGACTATGGAATAAGTTACACAAGTTCAAACCTACGATTAGAAATTGCAAGCAAATTTGGAGGAAGAAGGAACAATAATCAGAGATGTAGAGAAAGTTGTCTCTATTACAGTCCGCTGCACTTAAAAGAATACTTCTAAGAATGACTACAAAAGCGAATGTGAGGTACATAACCTCATGAAGAGAAGGTGATGATTATTAGGTGCATAGGATCAATGGTGTATGTTTTCATGGGGATCTATGCATATGTATCTTAATGATGATTTCCTATATTATTTTGATGAGTATGTTACTGACACTACATTTGATGAATTGACAATGAACAAGAACATAAAATACATGTTCAAGGGGAGTTGTGACTATAAAGAATCATTAGTTTACTTTCTATACACAAATCTCATAAAATATAGTCACGTGTATACGCGAGCTTTGATCTAGACAGTTGCGTATGTTTCTTGGAGACGAAGAAAAGTGGAACATATTTAGAGGAGATTTATTATGCTCTTATCAGTTTATTATTGGATTTTTGGTTCTCACAGTGGCTTGTTGTAGGCTGTTAATGGTATCCATATGCTTCCTAGAAATGATGCTCGTTCATGATGTTATTGAAAAATGTTATTGTTGTTGAAATGATTCTTTGATGCATTTATTGATTGATGAGATGGATAAGATCATATTTGTAAACTAATAATTTGCACAGGTTTAAGGGGAGAATCTACTATGATTCTAATAGTGCAATATTGGAATTATGGTTCCTTGTTGCATGATGGTGTTTGTGATGAGTTCATGGTTATTACTGATACTATCAGTCTAATTTCATTTTCTCACTGCTGGAAGATACACGTGTTATTGTCATTATGTTATATCAATGATGCATGGGTTGCATGTGATGAAGTTATGGATGATACCTATATGTTTCTTGATTTTCACTTGGTGAAGTTGTTAATGGTGTGTTAATTTTACTTGATTCACTTGATGAGGAGGATGTGTATGCTATGGTCGTTGTTGACATTCGATGATGGCATGTGATGATGGAGGTACTCTTGTTTACACATATGTTATTGATGCATGTACATGCTGCCTATGGTGCTTGATATTGTTGCTTGAGGATTGTGGCTCTTCCTATATATTGAGAGAATATACTGACCTTGATCACATGAGGTCAAGGGGATGCGTAGTTGACATAATTTTGTTGTACTATCTTATGATTTTATTACAATTACTTGGTGATGCTTGGAAGCATTAAATATCTGGTTATATGTTGATGATATTGGATAATTTGATGCTACACTAACTTATCTTACATTACTTCTTGATGATGAGGATGTTCACGTTGCTGTTGCAGCTATCAGATGTTTATGTTGTAGATTCCTATATGGTGGTTGCTAATGACTTATCATGATCTTGCTACCTCATTCTTGAGGTTCATGTTTTTGGTTATAAGAGTCATATATGTCTCTTAATGTAAAGGTCATGAAAAGACCCATGTTGTAAATAATTATGAAATTCAACCATGTATGGGCTATTGAGATCAAATCATGCTATGTATGTAATCCCATTATGTTGGGATATTGATGTAAAATTTTGACCCAATATGTAAACCCAATATGTTGGGTAATTGATGTAATCATGGGAGCATAGAGTCATTGGTCATAGGAAGGGTCATATTTGGTTTATTCATAAAGTCTTGTACTCTATTGAATATCTTCAAAAGGTTCAACATATGCTCAGGGGGATCATGGTTAATTTTTATATTTCATGATTCACATTCAGTAGATCATACCTACACCGATCAACACTACAAGGGAAGTACTTCAACCTGATTTAACCCTTTTCCATTGATGTCAAAGGGGAAGAGAAGCTTGGTATTTGGAGAGAGGTATTCAGAGAGAAGACTTGGTGTTTGTATGCATTTGTAAATGGTGTCCAAAAACTAAAGTGGTTTCCATCAAGTCCAAAAGGGGAGATTGTTGGCATTATGGCTAATGTGTTGTCCTTGATGAAAACCTGTGTAATAAAGATGTACTTGATGTCAACATTGATGACTATGGAACTAATGTAGATTCATACAAATGCTACATATGCTTTGGAAAGAGAAATGATAGTTCAATGACAGATGTATGATAAAAGTGAAGCTTAAGAAAGTATACGCGTTTCCTATGAACATACACAAGTCTTGTAAGTGAAAGTCATGTACAGAATCTGAACCATGGTAATTTGGATACTAGAGGTCATTACCATGGTATTTTCCCATATTAATGGTTGCAATAACGTTTGTTTGATCCTGTCAAAGAATACTAATGACATTACGAAGGAATTTACCTAAGGTATTGGCTAAGGATAAAACTATATAAGGAGATGGAGATCAAGGTGTTAAGTCTGCAAGAGAACGAATTATTAACGTGTGATCTAATCTGGAACAAGGATGTACCAAGAAACAAGGAGATGAGTCAGATCTAAAAGATCTAAATATATGTTGAAATATGATTGATTATATTTGTTGCAAATATGTAAGCAACTAATAATGATGGATTTGTGATTGTGATGATGCTATGATATGAATGTGTGACAGTAACGGTTGCGACATGTGAGTTGTGAATGCGTACGTAAGAGTCTGCAAGTGGAGAATACAACCTCCTTATCATTAACCATGCTTGATTTATGTGATCTTTATTTCTTACTGAATGGTTAATGATTTAATTATGCATTGGTTAATCTAACTCATTGATGAAAGTTAAGATAAATTAAGTAATATGGGTATACGTTATTTGCATTCATAAGAGTCGCGTACGTACATTGGTTTCATGAATAACAACACTGTACAAAATTCAAAATAAGAAATGAAAAGTTAAAGTGAATTAAAAATACATATTCCCCCCCCCCCCCCCCCCCCCCCCCCCCTCAAGTATTTTTCCTAACAACTACCTATAACTTTTCTGCAACCATACGTTCTCACTCTTTTGGGCATAGGGATATATGTAAGGTATGATGTTTGGAGGAACACTTCTTGGAGTAAAGAGAATAACATGATCATGATTATGGATAGGTGGGAGGCCTTTGGGAGTCTCAAATAATTTAGAATGATTGTCTAAGATTCTTTGGAGATTTGGAGAAATAGATGGTTTCGATGTTTGAACATCTAGTGAGCATGATTGTGCAATTATGCCATGTTGTTTTTTCTTCAAAATATTTGTCATGTCATTAGATCTTATTATCTTCCCTGGTTTCCTTGTGATGCCACTTGATTCGATTTCCTTTCCTTCCCATTGTTTTTACAAGAAAATTTCTTAAAAATTAAAAGCTATCGTCCCTAAATATTGTAACCATTAGAATTATAATACAACATCAACACCACCCATTGGAATGGAAAACATTGGACTATTCAATACATATTCCCCCATTGTTAGATTGATATTATGACACTTCCCTGAGAAATTTATAGTTCCTCCATTTGCAACCATCACTTGACACTCTGGTGTTGGATATAGAAAGAAATTCAATTCATTGGCTATCTTACAATGAATAAAATTGTGGGTACTAGCAGAATCGATCAACACTATTACCTTTTTCTTCTTGATAAATACTTCTATCTCAAGGGTTTGAGGAGTGTTTGTTCGTTCCAATGCATTACAAGGTATGGCCATATTCATTTCTTCTTTCTCTGGGGCTAATTATTGGTATATATCCTCTTCTTTTGATGTTTCTAGTTCGTTTCCTTCCTCCTCTTCACAATCTATGTAAAGTAATTTCTTCTCATAACACTTATGAACCTTGGTGTATTTTCTTTGGTGTCAAACTTGTAGGTTGTGGGAGGCTAGGAGCATAAACACTTCCATCTTTATAGTTGCGAGTGTCATAATTCCTTGTTGCCATAATTTTGCTTTCAACTTTTCTTGCTACCTTGAATGCCTTCTCCAATGAATTTGGTTCCCAGAGGTGAACCTCATGTTGGATGTTATCATTTAAAGTCCCTATGAAGGCATCTATCCTATGCTCCTCTGGAATATCATTTACCTTAATATTCAATCTTTGGAAGTCCTCAATGTGCTTTGCCATTGAACCCTTTTGTTTGAGATCTATAATTGGCTAAAGAATGTATTACTCTTTGTATTCTCATAATGTGATAACAATTATTTCATAAAAATTGTCCAAGTGACAATTTATTTACGAGAACACAACCATCTATACCACACAAACTGATTTTGTTCTAAATATAAAGATGCAATGCGTACCTTTTATGTGTACATGATGTAGATCAAAGAATTGCTCCATCTGTAGTATCCATGTTACCGGATCTTTTCCATCAAACTTCATTGTATATATATATTTGGAATATGATGGGCCTTAAAGCCAATGTTCGAGTCTCTACAATCACATTTCATATTCTTTTTATCCTCATCCTGATTTTCATGGAGTAACTTGTCACCATTAGGAAGCATTTCGTGTAATAACTTTTTTAAACCTTCCTTCAAACCTTCCATGTATGATTTTAAACCATTATTCAAATATTCCATGTTGCCTTTAATTTTTTCTTCTATACCATCCATCTTAACTTCTAGTTCATTTTTGGGTACTCTTTGTGAGAGAAAATTTTGTTGCACTTGGTCTCATAATTTTGATATATCATGTTGCATTTCTTCCTCTTCTTCATGCATCATAGTATAGATTTTTGGTTGCTTATTAGTTGTGTCCATTTTTTTTGTTTCAAGGCATTTCAGAATCAAACAATGATATCTATGTTTCACTATGCCCTTTGAATCACTTCAAACTGTTTTTTCAAACAAAAGTTATGAAAATTTAGAAACAAATACACACATTTTTCTTGCTTTTTAGGAGCTCGATGTTGAAATTGTTGTATCTCTGTAATTTTGGATCTCCAAGGACTGAAACTTTATCCTGTGGTATCCCTATGAGTCTTCTTTCCAATGCCATAAGTCTGAAAAAGATTGGTTCTTTAAGAAAAAGTTATGCCCAATATCCCATGATGACCTAATTATAGATTGGTTTAGTAGAGTGAATTTGTACAGAGTTCCACATGTCACTATTTTGACCTTCGGCCTTGAAAATGATATAATAAAAACAAAAGTCCGTGAATTTTAGTCACCTTTTAAAAACTTAAAATCTAATGCTTAGAGAGAAAGTTATGATGATTTTCCCTTGGTTACCCATTTGAGATTAAATTCTGGAGCTTGCAAAAACCATAACTTCTTCGGATCATATCTAAGAAAATATAACGAACCAAGATATGAAATTTTTACATGAAGTTCAAAAAGATTTTAGTTCCACATGGTAAATTTTTTAGCTTATGAAGCCTTGTATAAACAAAGTTATACTGAAAATACCAAGATGACCTATTTGAAGCAGCGAAACCCTATAATCCAAAGCTTTGATATCGAATGTTATGCAACCAACTCACAAAATAGAAGAAAAGATAGATCAACGACTTGAGAAATAGCCTCTTTGAGGGGGAAACCTCCTTTACATCACATAAATGAACAATTATTAGATGATACAAATGAAAATACCTCCTTTGCATATATAGGAGTATAAGGGGTCACAATATAATCAGATCTTACATAACAATAATAATGTAAGGGCACAAAAATAACAATAGTGGGCTTCTATGGGGCACAATAATAGCAATAAGAGGGCCACACTAACATTGAAAATAAGGGGGCTACACTAACAATAACAATAAGGGGGCTACACTAGTATTACAGTGACCTAACATATCTTCTCTATCAATTTATATGTGCTTTGGGCTTCTAGCTTCGAAGAGTATTCTAAAACAAATCAATATCATGATGACAAAATTATTATGGAAGCGGGGTAAAAATAATGAGAGGAAGTTTCATTTGGTCAAATGGAACATATTCTACCTCCCTAAAGACTGTGGGGGCTTGGAGATCAAAGATTTAGTGACGCTGAACGTAGCTTTGTGGGCTAAAATCATTTGGAGATTGATATATGACTCTAAGGAGTGGTAGAAAGAGGCTTTTTTGAAAAATTATTTTCATAATTATCGACTTATAAGAGCCAAAAAATTCTAGTGGTCACGAAATGGCTCCAATATTTGGAAGTTATGCAAGGCAACAAATCGTTTAATTATTGATAATTTGGGATGGAAAGAAGGGAATGGAACGAGCATTAATATGTGGAGAGATAAATTCCTCCCAGATAGCTTGAGAAATAATCAAAGCAAGCTTAAGAACCTCATTGAATGGATGAAGGAAAATGGAATTGTGAGACTGAAAGATATAACTAATTGGGTGACTCAAGAATGTGGCAAGGATGGGAATGTCGTGGTTTTCCCCAACATTCGCAACACTGGTTGAATTTAATTTTCCTCTTCTTGAAAGGTTTAGCACCAATAGAAGGAGGTCATATGGGTTTTCGGACTTGGAATCCAGGGAAAAAAACACATTATTCAATTAAGGAAGGATACATGCTTATGATGAGAAAGCTCTTGCACCCTACATCCATGAATATTTGGAAATCAATATGGAATAATGATGTCATCCCAAATTTAATTCCTTTTGATGGATGTTGATACACAAGAAACTTCTTATAACAAAAAAACTCATGCGAAAAAACCTTCATGACCCTTTGAGGTGTGTATTATGAAAGTGTGAAGAGGAATCACTATATCCTTTATTTGATGTATGTTCCTTATCATTGTTTGTATGGAAAATGGAATTTGAAAATATTCATTACATACCTTTCATCCCTTCAATTTGGTAGGAAATGTTTGAAAAATTGATCAACATTTGTACACAAGACAAGATTCAATCCCCTATTTCCAAGCACTGTTGGACATCTCTACCAAAATTATTATGCTGGACAATTTGGTTGGAAATAAATAAATCCATAAACCACACATTTGTACGTCAAACTATCAAATCCATTTCATTCCTCTCTGCATCTCTTTCAGAGAGAGGCCTCAACATTTATGAGATTGATGAATTATTTGATTTCGAGAGGAGTTGGATAAAAATTTCTTCAAAATCATATCATGTTGTTAGCTTTAGATGCCGATTGAATGTAGTCAAGGTTCAATTTTTAAGATTAGGGAATGATGAGTTTCAGTCATGGAAAGATAGCTAGCCTTATGCCATATTATTTTTTTATGACACTTCAAAAGGAAATACAGGGGCAATAATAGTGGGAGGGGTAATATATTTACCTGAAGAACATGAAGAGATAATATTCACTTGGGGCTTATGCACATCCACAAATAATAGAGCCGAATTTCTAGCTTTGTGGAAAGGTCTGGATATTGCTCGGAATAAGGGAATAAGAAAAGTTAAAATTCTTGGGGATTAGATGATTGTTGTTAGGATGATCACCAAGTCTCTTTTGTCTAAAGATTCTTGACTTCCTCCTATGGTGAGAATAATTGCACTTCAATTTGAAAAATTTGAAAAAATGTCTCTTTTTCATGTTTTAAGGCATCTAATTGGAGAGGCTGACACAATGGCTAATCTTGTAGTGGAGTTTAAAAGTGGAACCATTGAAACTAATGCAGAAGACAAGGGATTCACCCTTGTGCCTTAGCCCACCACAAATGAACATGGATCGAAGGGCCAACAAAGTTTTTATCCATTTGAAATACCAACTTATTACATTTAAACTCACATGCAAACAGGAGTTGTCATGAAAAATAAGGAGAGTCCACTTGGAGGCTTTAATAAATTTAAATCAATACATGGTAATCTATCATACTTAGTGCTACATTCCAAGCTCACTAAGACCATGATAATGGATAGTTGGATGGTTTTGATCCTAGGTGTTATGGGATCTCACCTAGGTGCAACAATGATGTTGAGCATATCACAACTCCTCCCATTGTTATTCATAAATTCATTGGAAATAATGTTCGTTCGATGCCTCGTGAAGGTCAAGTTTGCAACAATTTTTGGGCTTAGTGGAGATGTGGCCTCAATGGAGATAGAGTAATACATTCTTGGGAGAAATGATAAGCAATGCCTATTTAAGAAGGCTTATCTTGGTTTATGGTCATCTTCCTTCTGTTTATCCTGGTGTTAACATCGCTTCTGTGCATACTTGGAATGTTTGGTGATGGTGTCGGAAGAGGGTAAATCCTTGAAGCCCAAGTTGGTACAGTGGGAAAAAAAAGTGGATCTTCTGTTCAAGTTGTTGATGGGAAGGATAATGCTTCTTTCCATCAGGTTATACCTCATGGATAGTGAAAGAGAAGTGAGAGCTAGCCTGACGGAGGCAAAATTTGAAGGGATAGAAGAAAGGGTGGAAATAAAATTTGTAAAATTGGAGGCAAAGCTATTTCTAGTAATGCAAAGGTATCAAGCTTTGACCTTTTCATAGATGTCTAAGAGTTAATGTTCGAAAAGGCATGGTGTAGAGGAGCGACAACATCAGTCTGATAACAGTGCATCAGGTGCATGAACAAGCAAAGGAAAATATGTGGCCTAAATCGGAACTGATGAAGCTAGACCTTCAAAGCTTGTTTAATTTCTCTATTTCCTATGTATTGCAAGTATGTTTCATTTTTGGGTCAGTTTTTCAGAATATATGGAAGGTATCAATGCAAAATTATAGTCCAGGGATCCTGTAGAGGCAAAAAGATTCAGCTACGGATTCACTAGAATGTTGAAGCAACAAAGATAACTTAAGCACGTTTTGTAATTATATATTTAAATGGTTTTGGCCATGAAATCTAGTCTATATAATAGAAATATCACTATTTCATTATTTTATTTTTATTTTTATTTTTTTTAGTATTTGGACAAATCAACAAGTGGGTTGGCCTTGTACTCGTGTGATATGGCTTGATTGCAATGTCACTATAACCTCTAGGTGCCTATGTGTTGGCTTATTGGGGCCTGACCCAGGTTCGAAAGAGTTATTAGCTAAACAAATCCCGCGCTACCGGCCCTTTCGGCAACAGTCCACGGAGCGCGGACTGAAGTCTCACTTGAGGTAGTAGGGAGGGTGTTGGAACCAGGTTTCACACCCTTGGGATGTCTAGATGCGTTCTGGAGGAATCGCGAACCGATCTGCGCCCTCGCGCTACTCTGCACCACTGTATGACTTCCGCGTAGGTCCGCCCCTCAGCGATTCTTAATTCTTATTATTACTATGTGTGTTATAGATCTGAACTACCTCTTAAGATCTTTAAGCAAACATTTAACAATAACAACTAGTGCACGCAATCATAGATATGCATAAATTTAGAACATAAACATATAAATCATACAGATGCATAAACCAGGATAAAGCCAGATCCACAATATTTCAGAACCAACTTATCTTTATTAATGTTCTTGCTTCAGTACAATCCACTTCCGCCCTGTGCACACAGCTGTAGGGGTCTGCACACAGCTGCGGACTCTATCAGGCCTCTGTGCACACAAATGTGGAGCCACTATCTAACTCCTAACCTTCACGACCCGTACTTACAAACTCAGAGCGTATATTACTTTCAGAAACCCATAACACATCAGATCTTTTTCCAAAAAGCTACTTCTACCCTTAGAGCCTCGCTTTATTTATACATTCCCATGGTCCGCGGACCATGGGCAGGCCGACTCACTTCCTATTATATTATATTATTTTTGGGCAGACAAACCTTTGACTCGATCTATTACATTTCACGCTCCATGCACTTTGCCAAAATTTTACAATATCATTACCCTAAATTATGGGCTCTAAGACAAAAAACCATTATGTGGGGCCTCTGCTACCCAACAGGCCCCCAACACAATCATCGTGACTTGTCCCAAGTCACTCGTGGGTATGGTGATACGCGCTACCAAGGTTTCACGGTCCACCATCCCTGTGAGTGACACACTTCATTCTGCTACTCCCTCTTTGTCTCCTGCAACTCTTCTTCAAGCTTCTCCTCCATTGCATATACTAATTCACGCAACCAATGATGCTCATTTTGCTCTTCTCGGTTAACACAGAGCACCCCCTCATAGGATTTTGGCTCAAGCTGGGGTGTCGCATACAAGAACTCTTCGTGCCAACGCATCAGTTACCAATTTCTGGTCTACTATACGCACTATCTGCTGTAGCTTGTGTTGCAATTTTGCAAGAAAATTGTTGCTGTCCACGAGATCCCAATCTTCAATGTGCATCAGAGTTGAACTGTTAATGACAATTCCATAATTTTTCGCCATATTTACAGTCTTTCCATTATATTTGATGGGTCGCCGGCCAGCCCATGGGTTAGGCAGCGACATCCGAACCAGTTCTGCTTCGTGTCTAAGAAGTTTCAGTACATCCCCTACCATCAGTGTTGAACTCTGCGCAGTTCCCGCGGCCGTCAACACCATACCATCTAGAAAGTCTTGAATGTCCTATGGCGATATGACAACCCCCATGCTTACTCCTTTAGCATCAATGCTGAACAGTTCCATACCAGTGGAAATGCATAATAGCTTTCTTCTCTCGAAACCACAAATCATTCAATGGATGCCATCTGGTGATTTATAAGCGTTTTGAAATTCAAATTCAGCGGTTCGCTCCTTTTCTGGCGTCGTAACGTTAATCCTGTGGCAGATCGTTCCGGATCTGGCTCGTACCTCGTCTCTTAATTTCCTGCCGCACGCTCCTTTTCGCCATGACTCAGACATCTTGTCATGAATAATGACAACAACGATCACCTCTTTGCTTGTCCATGCACCAATGCAGCCCCTTCTATGCAACTGTGACCATTGTGACAGACCAAATCTCTGCGCACCCATGTTGTCGTGCAGCTCCCCCACAGACTGCTTTATCGTCCCGTGCTCTCTTTCAATTGGCTCGAGTGGTGAGACTGTCCTTCGGTCGGTTAGTCAGGTGGTTGGCCCACCTGTGTAGAGCTTCAGGCGACTGCCATTTACTCTGCCCGGGAAGGGTTCTCCATTAAGCTTGGCAAGCTGGACCGTACCTCCATCTGTGACTTCTTTGACTACATAGGGTCCGAGCCAATGCATTCAAAGCTTGCCAAGGATTTCTTGAACTTGATATCATATAATAATACTAGATCATTCTCTTTGAATGTGTGCAACTTGATATGGTGATCATGCCAAGATTTTTTTCACTACTTCTGTAGTTGCTGATGGAATCCGGCCAAAGACCGTTCCTCCTCAAGTTCCTCCAGTTGCGCGAATCTTTATTCCAAAGCCTTGCTGTCGGCCATACCTGTCATTGCTGCTATTCACAAACTAGGTACAATGTATTCCTTTGGCATTACGACTTCCATGCCATAAACTAACCAGAAAGGTGTCTGGCCGTCAACTTCGTGTACGTGGTTCGGTATGCCCATAGCACAGTAGGGATGCGCAAGTTCCAATCGTTTCACTACGCATTACATACCTTGGTCAACGCAGTCTCCAAAATATTGTTGAATGCTTCGACGGTCCCATTCACTTGCGGATGGTATTGCGTACTCTGTTGATGATATATCTAGAATTCCTCAGTAAGCACGCTGATTGTCTCATTCAGGAAGTGTGTTTCGCGATTGCTCATTAGAATTTTTGGACATCCAAACCGTGTAAACACATTCTCGAACAAAAATTTCACAGCTGTAGCGGCCGTGAAGTCCTTAACCGGCTGTGCTTCCGCCCATCAAGTCAAGTATTCTGTCACGATAATATAGCCCACACCTGTATTTCCTTGAGGTGTGGTAGGCCCCACAGAGTCGATCGCCCATTTTTCAAACGGTTGTAGTGTCATCTGTGGCTTGAGTGGCATTTCATCCCTCCGAGATGGTTTCCCAAGCCGTTGACATACGTTGCAGGCCTGACAATACGCTTTTGGGTTTTGATGTAGAGTTGGCCACCATAGTCTAGCGCGAAGAATCTTCTGTGCTGTGGCACGTCCCACATAATGTTCTCCTGCAACCTCCCCATGTGCTTTGGCAAGGATCTGTCCTCACTCAAATTCAGGTACATATCTATCCTCGCTCAAATTCGGCAAGGATCTGTCCTGGTGCCATCGGCAAGTATCCAGCATTAACCGTAATCTTGCGATATGTTTCTTGACTAGCCCAAAGACGGTCCAATAATCAAGATAGACCTCTAAAAAATTATGTATAAATTCCTTGAATGTAGATACCACGACATGTGAGAATATCGCCGGCGCAATCTTCAGTCCAAAGGGCATCACAGTGTACTGAAAACAACCCCACTCGGTTACAAAAGTTATTTTAATCTGGCGCAATCTTGATCTGGTGGTACCTCAAGAAACCTTCCGTGAAGGAGTAGGCTTCCTGTCCCCCAACATTTTCCAGTACTTCGTCTGTAAATGGCGTTTGGAATAGATCGTTAGCACATGTATCGTTGAGCTTCCTGAGATCCACACAGATGCGAATTTATCCCTTCTATTTTTTTTCCTGTACAACCATAGGACTTACCCAGTCGGATTCCTCCACTGGTTCAATTATTACTGCTGCCAGCATTTTGTCCAACTCTTCATGGACCTTTGTTTTATATCTTGGATTCAACTGATAAGGCTGCTACTTGACTGGCTTCGCGTTCGGCTTCAGATTTATCTTCATCATTCCTAGGTCGCCGAGGATCCCTTTTGACTCGGTGATTTTGGTCGGGAATAAATCTTGATATTCTTGAAGTAACTCGACAACCTTCTCCACCGTGGCATCATCCCATTAGTCCCCAAGTATTGCATACTTCAGCTCCTCCTCCGTACCATTGTTCACTTGTTTTGTTTTCAGCGGCGCGGTGATGTCGGGGTCCTCGATCGCTGGTCCGGGAACCTCGCTACTCTCCTATGTTTCCGGAATATTGATGTTTTTGGGGTCATCCTCATCATCTTCTATCTACATGTTGTAACATTATATGGCCTGGCTCAGCTGACACGACCAATCTGGCTGCACTACTTCTTCTAGTTCTAGTGGTTATTTGAAAATGGCAGCCTTCACAACTTGCAATGCATCATCAACAATATCCAACCATTGGCCCTCAAATAAGAATGTCAATAAAAACCCTTTGCGCAAGATATCCCATTCGGCAGTACCATGTCGGAGTTCTATTTCAGTATACCAGTTCCTTGGGATGACATCCAGGGTATGGTAAAATAAGTGTACCCACTCCAGCTGGGGCTCTTCTCCATAGGCCTGGGTCCATCTCGTGAGGTGCATGCGCGGGTCATCACATCCATCATATTTCTTAGTTATTCGTAGTTTTGGCTTCCCAAACCTTATCTGCATCATCCGTTTGCAGCTGTGCTAGTCTTCAAAGGTTCCTTCATGTGTTCCCCACCAACGCGCAGGTGTCATGCACAACGCCCATTTTAACACATTGAACCGTTGGTGCTCTAGTACCACGCTTTCAAACTTGGTTAGGAATTCATCTACCGCTGTCAGCCCATCATACATCGATAGTTCTTGATCGTGAGCTTTTACCAATACAATGACCTTGTCATCATGTTGCATTTTAACGTTGTTACTCCGTTCAATTGATTATGCCACCACTCGTCTTCCTCATCTGAATCTGCAGTGTGGGACTCTACATTCTCCCACGATATTCTTCCTTCTGCAGGGGATTGACCGAATCTTGATTCCGTGCAGTGATCTTGTAGATACAATCTAGTTCATCATCACTTCCTTCGTCGTGCACGGGTTCAGTGTAGCGTGCTCCTTTAGCCCGGTCTAGTGGAATGACTATGCGGAGTGACTTCTTCTCAAATATCATTTTCCGCTTCTTTAAATTAATGACCCCATTCATATCTGTGGCCCATTATATCCCTAACAACATAGGGTGAGGGCTACTATCATCCATGATTTCTATTACCTCAAAGTTCGTTTGTGTGCTCACGCCTTCTATATCTACTGTGATTCCTTGCAGTCTCCCCATGAGCAGGATCTTTTGTTGGTTCACCATCTACAATTGGATAGGAGACCATTACAGTGTGGGCTTGCCCATGCACTCCCAAGTCTGTTTAGGTATCACGTTTGCATCTGAGCCTAAGTCCAGAATGATCTGAACCATCTCATAGTCACCAATCTGTGCCGTTAATCGTATTTCCCGTCCAGTACGTGAAGCATGTTTTCCCAATTTTTGGACAACGCGAGGTTCATCTGACCTTGCGCACCTAGTAATCAGCTCTTGTAATCCTTTAACCGCTTTATTGTTGTGAAGCAATTTCATGCATGTCTCTAAAAAGGTAGTTATCATCGAGGGATCCCTTTCCGGCTCGGGTTGATCCTTACTACCTGGGGTAGAGACCTTTGCAAAGATCTTCCTAGCTTCTAGACATGTCTCCTTATGAACCCCTGCGTCTTCCTTGGTTATTTTCCCCTTATCCTCCCCTATGGCCGCGCCACTTCTAAGCATCATGTTCACATTGGGGTCTTCCTCGCGCAGTTCAAACCTCATCATTTGGACGTTTTGTGCCACTGTAGGTTATGCTGCTCTTTTCTCACGTATCTGTGCTATCAATGTGGGGCAATCTATCATTTCATGATCAAACTACTCACAGTAGGGGCACGATATTCCGGTTAGGTTGGTACAATCACGTGCATAGTACCCTGGTACTCCACAGTTATAGTAGATTAGTTGCCTGCGGCCCCTTCCTAGCCCCATTCCTCCTCATCCTCGTCCTTGCCCCAAGAACCCACCACGCGCCATCGCTGTGGCTGGATCCTGACCTTGCACCTTAGCCTGCATTCTGCAGGCAGGTGTTCGATCCATCAATAATTCATAACTTTGACAGTCTCATTCATTGTGACCCAGTGATTTGCAAAAATTGCAAAATAGCTGATGGGGGGTCTGGGTAAACTTTTGCAGTAGGTGATAGTTGTCTGTGGTGTGCTTTCCTTCCACTTGACAGATCGCGCACTAGAGCAAGGTTGCCGCGCTTGGCCCTACCTATGCCTCCAGTCGCAATGGCAATGGTCCCCCCCTGCCAAATAATTCACGAATATCGGACAATGATCCTTATCGTGGCCCTGGCCTTTACATTTTATGCACCACACTTCTTCACGCACTTCTGGCCTGGGTGCCTTCTCCTATTTCAAACTCTGCATCTCCAAGCATAGGTTTTGTATTTGCGCGTGGATCTATTGAACTCCCAACCCAGGATCTTGTATTGGAGTCTCATGCAACCTCATCGCTATTTCTAATGCTTCAGCCTGGGTCGATATCTTCTGTTATGACAGCGCCGTCCTCAGATACGGCGTTAAAGACACCACAAACCATGCACGGTGCTGCGCATCTGCTAACGTCACGTTAGATTCTCTGACCATACTTTTCAGTCTCTGATCCAGGTCCCAAGGGGTTTCACTAGGTAGCATCACGATCTCCTTGAACCCTATTATCGACTGCATCTCTGACTTCGATCGGCTAAACTCCTTGTTCAATGCATCCCGGATCTCCGCTATTCCACCATTGGGGTGATTCCTAGAGTGCTTAATATACCATGTCAATGCGTGATCCTGCAGTGCACTTACCAAGGTAGCCTTTTTAATGTTATCATCCATAACTCCTTACACTTCCCACACTGCCCCTACTACGAACCAAAACTGTTCTGGCTATTCACTTCCTACTCCTTTGAATACAGGCAACTTAATCGTGCTTGCCATGTTAAACTTCTAGTTTGGCAAAGGGTGTGCCAAAGCCAACCACAAACTTGTACAGCCTTTGATCCAACCAATCTTCAATCCCTTTCTTCGTAGGGTTACCCTATTGCGACATCAGATACCCCTTAGATAGATCCCGGTCCTGGCAACAGAACCATTTGTTGGCTTATTGGGGCATAACCCAGGTTCAGAAGAGTTATTAGCCAAAAAAATCCCATGCTACCAGCCCTTTCGGCAATAGTCCACGGAGCGTGGACTGAAGTCTCACCTGAGGTAGCAGGGGAGGGTGCTGGAACCAGGTTTCGCTTCCTTGGGATGTCTAGATGTGTTCTGGAGGAATTGCAAACTGATCTGTGCCCTCGTGCTACTCTGCACCACTGTCTGACTTTCGCACAGGTTTGCCCCTCAGTGCTTCTTAATTCTTATTATTACTATGTGTGTTATAGATCTGATCTACCTCTTAAGGTCTTTAAGCAAACAATTGACAGTAACAACTGGTGCGCGCAATCATAAATATGCATAAATTCAGAACATAAACATATAAATCATATAGATGCATAAACCAGGATAAATCCAGATCCGCAATATTTCAGAATCAACTTATCTTTATTAATGTTCTTGCTTCAGTACAATCCACTTCTACCCTGCACACACAACTGCAGGGGTCCGCGCACACAGCTGCGGACTCTATCAGCCCTCTGCGCACACAACTGCGGAGCCACTATCTAATTCCTAACTTTCATGACCCATACTTATAGACTTAGAGGGTATATTACTTTCACAAACCCATAACACATCAGAGCTTTTTCCAAAAAACTATTTCTACCCTTAGAGCCTCACTCTATTTATACATTCCCATGGTCCGCGGATCATGGGCAGGCCGACTCACTTCCTATTTATTTTATATTATTTTTGGGCAGACAACCCTTTGACTCGATCTATTACATTTCACACTCCGCGCACTTAGCAGAACTTTTACAATATCATTACTCTAAATTATGGGCTCTAAGCCCCAAAACCGTTACACGGGGCCTCCGCTGCCCAACACTATGTATTCTCCTTTCATAGATACATGTAAATCCGGGGATTTTAAGCACAAACCTCCTCAGATATAACATTTCATTTCACAACCATTCCCAATTGAGTTGCCCCTAGGTGGTTATTTAAAATTTAAATACTTATACAAAAACAATTTAAATTTATATAGTTATTTATGTTGTGTTATATAATGTTTTTTGTCACGTCTTGTTTATGTGCATATATGATTTATACACATAACATTGTGCATAATATGTTGTATTTTAAATTAAGTTAAAGTTATTATAATTTATTATAATTAATTTAATTTAATTTGAGTTATATTATATTATTATGAATATACAATATATCACAAGTTTGTATTTTTATTATCTATTCAAATATCATAAATATAATAGAACTCAGATTAATTTAATTCATTTGTACATATTAAATAATAAGTTCTATTTTTTTATTTAGATGAAAATGAATAATGCATATAAGATAATGAAATGTATATGATTTTCAACTTTACATTTAAAATTTGATTCTTATTACTTGATATTATTTTATATTAAATGTACATGGTTTCTAACTTCACATTTTAAAATTTAATTCTTATCATATGATATTTATTTATTTATTTTTTAAACAAAACAAGTAGCACTTGTATTAAAATTTCTGGTTGCATGGAAAAACCATTCACATGATTAAGTAATTTCAAAGGCTTTGATATTCTAGAATAACCATAACAATATTCTCTTACTTCTTCGGGATTTCTATACTACAATTTTATATTGGTATCTCTATTGACTTTGAAAAATTCTCCCCAAAAAAGTACATATTTGCAATACATAAAAAACCTTGAAAATTAAAAAGCCCCAGAGGGCCCAACTCTTGTTGAAGGTTCCATATTCCCTTTAGTGCTACGCGATGTGCCTTCTCTAGTTGCTTTAATTCTATTAGCTTCAACTCTTTCTCACTGACACCTAAATACAAGTTGTCCAGTTTGAATCCAAGGTCACTTGCTGTCAGAGTGTCCCCACTAGCTTGTCATTTGAACATTAGCAATTTTGCCTCCAAACTTGCATTTTTTTTGTCCATTCTTAGCTGCAACCATTCATAGCGTTTCTTCAACAGCCGAACCTTGGATCCCTTCTCCTTCTCCACCAACTCTAGCCTTTTCTTCGATATTTCGACCATGCCCATTAATACCTTAAACACATTTTCCATTGATTTCTTCCAATGCTCCAGGTTATTACATTAGAGAAATTTTGGGGTCTAAAATGAGCCTCCTAAGGAATATTATAAAATAATGACAAAAATAATAAAATAAGTATCTATTACCTCATCAAGTTTTGGAGGGAAAAAAGAAAAAAACATTTTCAGCTCATCTTTTCAACTTATCTCCCTAAGATTTTACTCAAATTTCAAGCATATCCTTTTTTTGGATGCAAAATTTAATTTTGAATCCAAGGAGTACCCATGTTACATACTTTCGAAGACCCTACTATAGGAAAAATGTGAAATACATGAAAAAACATGATTGCAATCGTGTTTTTTCATGTATTTCACATTTTCCTGTAGTATGGTAAATCGAAAGTATGCAACATGGGTACTCCTTGGATGTAAAATTAATTTCCACATCCAACAAGTGCTCCCGCTCGAAATTGGAGTAAAATCATAGGGAGATAAGTTGAAAATACGAGTTGAAAAAATAACTTTTTATTTTATTTTTATCTTTTTACATTTTTACTCTAGAAATGGTGAATCATCCCACACAATTGACATCATCATACTGAATTCTATTGGTTCTTATAAAGTTGATTTTTGTTCTACATTTTTCTTTTGAGGCCCATTTTTTACCTTAAAATTTCTCAAATGTTAGTAGCATGATCCCGAGAGGTGGTCAATTCCAAACTTTCTGTTAGGGTCCAACCCTGGCCCCTTTATTTATGTAATAAGCCCAAGGGGCCTCGTCAGAGTCATAATTAGTTAATTGATTCAATAAAGCCTGTAAGAGGTTATTTGCATTAATAATGATTGTAAGTGGTTGACCCACATTATGGAAAAGGGAGCACAATTAGTTATAAATAGGCTATAGTTAATAAATAAGGTGGTTAACTCATATTATGAAAGGGACCAAGAGTAAGGGTTTTGGATGTCAAGAAACTATATATAGTCTTAGATAGCAAGTGGAGTTTCGTCAAGTTTTATTGTAATTGAGATATGCTTTGTTGGAGGTTGCCCCCTCGAAGAGGCAAGTGAACATTGGATTCTACTTCTAAATAATATAATATCTTTGTAGCTTGTCTTAATTCATGTGCTATTTTTGTGTTTTTGGTAACATTGTTCTTTTATTTTTGGCATTATGGTATTCTTCACAGGTCAAGTGTATAACAAGTGGTATCCGAGTGCTTTCTCAGGAAAGTTGCACCTCCAATTTTAGTATAACATTTTTTTAAGGCTAGAGACGTGTTTCAATGTCTTTAAACCATGAGATCTATCATTGAATGCATACACCTATGGATTTGGGGAAGCATGCATGGAGGAATTACAAGAGGTTGTCACGTTTGTTGGAATCCCTTGTAACCCCTGTGGGTACCCGTTCGAGTAGTAGCACATTAGACAAAAGTGAGCATAAAATGCACTTCCATGTACCTTTGGGTATATCAGAAGCCCCCCTAGGTTAAACTAAAACCCAACCCTAGATAAGGCGTCGACCATCCTATTGTTATAGTACACTGAGAACAAAACTCAAGGAGATTACTCACATGTACAGAGGGTAGTCGGGTTGTACGAATAAGGATAAAATTGATCCTTCTTAGTTGGTGCTCTGAAATGTTGGGTTGAGTACTACTTTTAGACCTATGCATATATTGTGGTCTGTAGCACCTGACACTCCTTGTAACCATTGCTCCCTTTACTATCTGACACTCGCTCTCCTATCTTTCATAATGCACAATAATTGGGGTTTGACCATCGCCACCAGTCTAGATCCAAAAATTTGAGTTTTGGCCATTACAGTGTAGATCATATTGTCACAGAAATTTTTGCAGTGCTGAGAATTTAGGGTTCTACTACTGCAACCTAGATTTTCACAGGACATTTTGCAGTATCAAGTATTTTGACTTTCAACCGCCATATTATTGATCAACTGGGAGTAAAAATCCTTTCAGAGTTAAAAAAAAAGTTTGGGTAACCACAAGTTGCTTGCATGAGACCTAGCCCACAAGAGTCTGGGTGACTAGCTAATCGCAATGGTTCCATTCACTAGCAAGCCCCCAAAGTTTTCACGCACTCCCATTTTTTTTTGAAAAATGGCTTCAAGTGACCTACATTAATAGACTCCCGATTTCGTCCTCTTTCCAACCATAATACTCTTAATTAAGCTTAAAATTTGAACATGAGAAGTGTATGGTAACCCAACATCAAAATATGACTCATGAGAAAGCAGACAACTTAGAGAAACAATTCCACGACTTTAAGGAGTTCATTGGAGCCACAATCCAAACAACAATACTAGATGCCCTAAGAAAGACTAAATAATTCATGGGGGAAGATCACAATTTTAATACCCACGTAGAAGGAGAATCTAGCCATCATATTCATTTCAATGGGGGTCACCAATATTTGAGCCGTAGGACACCTGAGCTTGACATATACAAATTTCATGGCTCTAACTCGATAGTATGGGTGGCACAAATAGAGCAATATTTCCAACTTAACAATATCTGGGATGATGACACTAAACTACATGTGAGAGCTCTTTACTTGGACCAAGAGCGATGGAAGTGGTGGTTGATGAGCCTCATAAATGGGTAATTATATGGGCTCATTTTACCTCCTAACCTAGTCAAATCAACCATTCTCTTAGCTTATTGTATAATTTTTGATTATATTTATGCTTATGGAGTGAGTTGAGTTAGTTATGATGCCATGTGGTCTAACATGTGTTTAATGCAGATTATTGATGAATTTTGAGGTCAAAGTCAAGGATCCAGTGGAAAAATGGCAGCAATAAATAGAAGTGGACAAAGGAGAGGAATTACAGGAGGGAATCCCCCTCATTTATTACTCCTCACTTCGAATTCCCCTTCATTCAGCTCAGAGTACAAGCAGCCGAATCATGCACTAGAAGGCAACTGAGCAAGTGGAGGATGACTGATGATTATCTCGAGTTTTAGGAGATAAGCCTCCCTGATTTTAAGGAAGCCGTTGGTAGCTTCATTTATATAAGTAGAGAGGTCTAGGGCCTCACTAGGGTCAGATTTTTGTTGGATTTTTGCTTATGTAAGCTCTGGTCCAACTTCGAGCTTATCATTTTGTGACAGTTTCATGGAATCTTGTTATTGTTTTGATAATAAAGATGGAACCCTTTTTGAGCTAGTAGTGAGTTACCTCAGAGGGCTAAAGCTCTTGGGTTAGGGCCCAATACAAGCAGCCAAGCTCCTCTTTACTTGCATTTGTATGTTTTATTTCAGTTTGTAGATTAGGTTGCTGTTGGATGTATTTATTTTAATGGTAAAGAATAGGTTGCTTTTGATGATTCAGTAGTTTGCTTCCATTTGTGCTTTCTATAACAAGTTAAGCAGTGATCAAAAGAAGATTCAAAAGGCTAGAAATAGTGCCTTGGCCTCTCTTCCTCCCTTTGGGATCAAGATTTGAGGCAGAGACCGTCTTGCTGCCCCAAAAACATAGTTTTTCCTCATTCATAGGACTTCTAGTGTTTGCAGCTTTTTAGTAGGTGAATAGTCCAGTTTTGCTTTACTTTAGATCTTCTTCATCATGCTCACTTCTTGATTTTCAATATTCTTCTTTCATGCTTTCCTTTCCTACAACATTTCTCAGGATTTCCTTTCATAGATCATAGTTTAGACCATTTTTATGCAAAACTTTGTTTTTCTAGATGCACTCATTTCATTGCTTGCTTGATCTTATTGGTTGATTGTCAGTTCCTTTGTAGCAGATCTCTTCTGATAGTAGGCTAGATTATCATCCATCACATCCTCCATCTGATCCATGCCCTACAGGTCACCCAAACCTCACCTCAATTCTGCCTTAGTTTCCTGCATTTTCCATAGAACTTCTTCCTCTCTCCTTGAGCAAACCCAATCATCTTCCTTTCCCCTAGTGATTCTTGGTAGACCCTAGGTGCCCTAACACCTCATTCCAACATTCATCCACCTTTTCCACCCACTCTCACACCCTCAAAACAGTGAAGAATGCTCTCAGCCTCCTCTTGTAGGCCTCCTGTAGTTGCCATGTTTTCCTCCTGTAGATTTCCTATGTTCTCCTGTAGATTTTCTTGTAGGCTTTCTTTTGAAGGCCGAGTGTGGGAAAAGCCCCAGAAGGCCACTTGAGACCTCCTAGGACCCATCCACACCATCCTACATCCTCTCAATTCCCAAATCCACCCTCCAACGCCACCTATTCGCTGCCACATTCACACACAATGAATTATATGCATGTCAAATTCACATAAAAATACATAAAAATCCAAAAAGATGTTTTTTGCTTATTTGCTTCCAGAAATAGCTTAGGTAGATGTTGTTTACTTCCTTGAGTAGGTAATGGAATTCCTTTCATTGTTTTCATAGTGCTTTCTGTAAAATTAGGATTAATTGGATAATTAGGGTTTGCTAGGTTTGCTTTACATTTCACTCTTTCTGCAGTTAGAGTAGAATTTGTAGATGTTGGGTGTGGAGCCTGATTATCCTCTGTATTCAAAAGTTTTAGCTGGATGTATACCCCAGGAAGACTGTACACCCCTCCACGTGGGGGGGACTTGTCCCCCCCGAAGCTAAAAATAGATGTAAATTTGCCTTGTAAAAGTCTAGTAATTTCTAGTCAATCTGGGTCGTTCATTAGGCGGATGATCTGGCGGTAGAAGTTATGTTTAATTTTGGGTTTTTTTCCCTAGAAGGCAACCCCTCACTATATATGAGGGAATTGTATTGTGTCTATGGATATTTGGGTTCTGAGTGAGGAAGAGAGAGGAGATTGAAAGCGAAGAGGGTGTTACAACATATCTACTGTAGGTTGTATCTCTTCAGTTTGCTGGATAATATAATAATAGGAAGGACTGGTTGTTTCTCCGTGGACGTAGCCCAAACTGGGTGAACCACATATATCTATGTCTCTCTTGTTTTATGTGTTTTCTGTTTTTATATTTCTGTAATATTTTATGTGTTCCATTGCTTCGTAATATATAATTTTCTAACAACTGGTATCAGAGCCGAAGGTCTATTTGGCTGATAAACTCACACCAGAGAAGGGTTCCTGGTTCTAGTGGGAGCAATGGCGGAAGATGGTAGGTTTAGGGTTGAAAAATTCAATGGCCAAAACTACTAGCTGTGGAAGATGCAGATGGAAGATTATCTATATTAGCGAGATCTGTACCTACCATTGAGCGGAAAGACAAAGAAGCCGACGAGCATGAAAGTCACAGAATGGAATATTCTAGACAGAAAGGCACTTGGAACAATATGGTTGTGCCTAGTGGCGTCGGTAGCGTTTAATATTTCAAAGGAAACGACAACACAGGGTTTAATGTCGGCATTGGCCAAACTATATGAAAAACCCTCGGCCTCAAATAAGGTATTTCTTATGAAGTGTTTATTTAATATGAAGATGTTAGAAGGTGGATCTGTCGCTGATCATTTAAATGATTTTAATACAGTTACAAGTCAGTTAAGTTCTGTAGGAGTAAATTTTGTGATGAAGTTAGGGCTCTGTTATTTCTGTGCTCATTTCCAGAAAGTTGGAATGGTTTAGTTATAGCCATTAGCAACTCTGTCTCTGGATCTAGTACTTTAAAGTTTGATGATGTTGTCCGTGCAATCCGTAGCGAGGAAATGCGACGGAAAAGCTCTGGTGAGACATCAGGTAATGCTTTGACTGCAGAGACTAGGTGAAGAAAAACAGAAAGAGGAAAGAGCTCAGGATATTGCAATAAGCCAAGAAAAGGCAGATCCAAGTCCAGATCAGGGATAGTGTGCTGGAAATGCGGGAAGAAAGGACACCTAAAGAAAGACTGCAAGTCTCGGAAGGGAAAAGAAGGAGACACGTAGCAAGAAACTAAACATGAAGCAAATGTAACAGGTCATGTGTTGCAAGATGCTTTGATTCTTTCATTAGAAAATATTATTGATGTCTGGGTGGTAGATTCAAGGGCCTCATTCCATGCCACACCTGATAAGAAACATTTTCATGATTATGTTCAAGGAGATTTTGGATAGGTTCGACTGGGTGATGATAAACCCTGTAAAATCGTTGGAATGGGTACAGTTTTCATAAAACGGCAAAATGGAAATCAGTGGTTATTGAAGGAGGTAAGGCATGTTCCAGATCTGAAGAAAAATCTAATTTCAATAGGGCAGTTAGGCAGTGAAGGTTGTGGGACAACTTTCACAGATAAAACCTGGAAGGTCACTAAAGGATCCCTAGTAATAGCGAAAGGATAAAAGGTTGGTACATTGTAATTATGCAATGGTATTTCTAATTCTGTTAATGCTTTAAACTCTACAGGAGAAGATACGACATTGTGGCATCATAGGCTCGGGCACATGAGTGAGAAGGGAATGCAGATTCTTCACTCAAGAAATTTGTTGCCAGGTTTGAAGCATGTTGATTTAGAATTCTGTGAGAATTGTGTTTATGGAAAACAGAAGAGAGTCAGATTCCTTAGAGTTGGGAAAGAAAAGAAGATTGAAAAATTAGAGCTTGTGCATACAGATATATGGGGACCTTCTGAGGTATCATCTCTTGGTGGCTCTCATTATTATGTTACTTTTATTGATGATGCAACTAGAAAAACCTGGATTTATTGTATTCGAAATAAATCTGATGTATTTGATACTTTCAAGAAATGGAAAGCTTTGGTTGAAAATGAGACAGGGAAAAGGTTGAAGTGTCTCAGATCAGATAATGGAGGTGAATATTGTAGCAAAGAGTTTGATAGGTACTCTTCAGAGAATGGAATTCGCAGAGAGAAGATAGTTCCAGGAACACCACAAGAAAATGGTGTGTCAGAAAGGATGAACAAGACAATCATGGAGCATGCAAGGTGCATGAGATTGCATGCAGGATTTCCCTTACAATTTTGGGCAGATGTTGTAGATACTGCTATTTATCTAATAAATAGAGGGTCTTCAAGTTCCCTGGATGGTGGTATTCCAGAGGAGGCATGGATAGGTAAAAAGGTAAACTACTCATTTTTAAAGACTTTTGGTTGTGAAGCTTTTGTCCACATTAACAAAGAAAATAGAACAAAGCTTGAGGCAAAATCAAATAAATGTACCTTTACTGGATATGGTGTTAATGATTTTGGTTATAACTTATATGATTATTAAAATCACAAAATCATTAGGAGCAGAGATGTAATATTCAATGAAAAGGTCTTGTATAAGAATCAGTCGCAGGAAAAGAAACAAGAAAAAGAAAACAGAGAATACATAGTGCTTGATGATATCACATGCAAAGTGATGGTGCCTGAAAATCATAATGATCAACAGCCAGAACAACAACCACAACAGCAACAAGCACTTCAAACAGCTGAAAGTGGTGTTAGAAGATCTACCAGGATAAGTAGACCCCCTGAACGATACTCTCCTTCATTATATTATGTATTGTTGACTGATTTTGGTGAACCAAAATGTTATGAAGAAGCAGTGCAGGTAGAAACCAGGAAGAAGTGGGAGCAAGCCATGAAATAAGAGATGGAATTCTTAGCACATAACCAGACTTGGGACTTAGTCAGGTTGCCTACAGGTAAAACATCATTGCAGGATGAATGGGTTTACGGGCTGAAGGGAGAAGATGGAATAAAACAGAGGTACAAAGCTAGACTTGTAGTGAAGGGGTTTTCACAGAAGAAAGGTATTGATTTTGATGAAATATTTTCTCCTGTTGTTAAAATGACTTCAATCAGAACTATTTTAAGTCTAGTAGCAGTTGAAGATTTGCATCTTGAGAAGTTAGATGTAAAGACAACCTTTCTCCATGGGGATTTGGAGGAAGAGATATATATGCAGCAGCCACAAGGATATGAGGTAAAAGGGAAGGAGAAACTAGTGTGCAGGTTGAAGAAGAGCTTGTATGGCTTAAAACAGGCTCCAAGGCAGTGGTATCTAAAATTTGACAGGTTTATGTCTGAAAAAGGTTATACTAGATGTCACTCTGATCATTGTGTTTATCTCAAAAGGAAAAATGATGGTAGCTATATTATATTGTTATTGTATGTAGATGATATGCTTGTTGTAGGTTCTAACATGTAGGAAATAAATGTGCTCAAAAGGAAATTGGAAAACTCATTTGCAATGAAGGATTTGGGTGCTGCATAAAAAATCCTTGGTATGAGAATAACAAGAGACAGGAAGAATCACAAATTAACATTGTCTCAAAGTGAGTACATAGAAAAGGTGTTGAAAAGGTTTAATATGCAGAATGCAAAACCGGTTAGTATACCTTTGGCTAGCCATTTCAAATTAAGTAAGGAGGCGTGTCCCAAGACTCAGGAAGAAATGGCTCATATGTCTAAAGTTCCATATGCATCAACAATTGGAAGCTTAATGTATGCAATAGTCTACACAAGGCCTGATATTGCACATGCAGTGGGAGTTGCAAGCAGGTACATGAACAATCCAGGAAAAGAACATTGGATGGCGGTGAATTGGATTCTCAGGTATTTGAGAGGTACCACAAATCAAGCATTATGCTTTGGTGGTTCAAACATTGCTCTACAGGGATATGTTGATGCAGATATGGCAGGTGATAGAGATAACAGGAGGTGCACTACAGGATATGTATTTACTGTAGGTGGAACAACTGTCAGTTGGGTTTCAAAAATCCAAAGTGTTGTGGCAATTTCAACAGAAGCAGAGTATGTTACTGCTACAGAGGCTAGTAAAGAAATGATTTGGCTACAAAGGTTTCTGGATGAATTGGGCAAGAAGCAGGAGTTGGGTAGGTTATATAGTGACAACCATAGTGCCATACATCTTGCAAAGAACTCTGCATTTCATTCCAAGACTAAACATATACAGCTCAAGTACCATTTCATACGGTCAGCATTGGAAGATGGACAGTTGAAGCTGGAAAAGATACACTAGCCAGAATCCTGCAGATATGTTAACAAAAGTTGTAACCAGGGAGAAACTGAGAATCTGCTCAGTTTCAATTGGTCTTCAAGTATGATGAAGAAGATGAGAAACGACCAGGTCCAAAGTGGAGTCATTGTCTAGCAAATAAAGCAGTGGTAGAGTTGATATAATCAGTCTCCAAGTGGGAGATTATTGGGTGTGGAGCCTGATTATCTTCTGTATTGAAAAGTTTCAGCCGGATGTATACCCCAGGAAGACTATACACCCCTCCACGTGGGGGGGGTGTGGGGGCCAACGGTCCCCTGGCAGGGGTTGGAGGGCAGTGCCCCCGAAGCTAAAATTAGATGTAAAATTGCCTTGTAAAATTCTAGTAATTTCTAGTCAATCTAGGTCGTTCATTAGGCGGATGATCTGACGATAGAAGTTATGTTTAATTTAGGGTTTTTTTTTTCCCTAGAAGGCAACCCCTCACTATATATGAGGGAATTGTATTGTGTCTATGGATATCTGGATTCTGAGTGAGGAAGAAAGAGGAGATTGAGAGCGAAGAGGGTGTTACAGCGGATCTACTGTAGGTTGTATCTCTTCAGTTTGTTGGATAATATAATAAAAGGAAGGATTGGTTGTTTCTCCGTGGATGTAGCCCAAACTGGGTGAACCATGTATATCTGTGTCTCTCTTGTTTTATGCGTTTTCTGTGTTTATATTTCTACAATATTTTATGTGTTCCATTACTCCATAATATATAATTTTCTAACAATAGAGTAATCTTTCTCTCCTTTCATCACATATAGAGCTTCTTCTAGAATCCATAGAAGTTGGCATGAGCTCCTAGTGAGCTCAAGTGACTAGTAGAACTATACTTGTGCATCTAAATACGAACTATCAAGTAGGTGTTGCAACATTTGATTGCATTACAAATTTGAACAATTCGCCATTCAGTTCTTATGCATGGAATGTTTTATCCCTCATGTTTGAATGCATCAACCGACTACTTGGTTGGAAGGACCTTAGATGGCTATAAATGCTCAAGGCACATACACTGAATGACAATGAATAGACTGTGATACTATAGCTACACCAAATGAGTCATTTTATCTCCCTCCATGTCTTGGCAGGCATTGCTTCTCAACATATGCTCAAAATCATAGGTTTTGTTAAACGTAGACCAATGGTGGTGCTGATTGATAGTGGCAACACTCATAACGTTTTCCATAATAGGCTAGATGAGGTTGTTCATTATTTTGTGAGGACAATATCTAATTTCCAAGTCCTTATCACTAATGAAGGGACCATGAAATGTGAAGGAAACTGTAAAAATACTAAGCTTCATATGGGGGATTATCACCTTAAAACCCACATGTTTGCCATTGAAATGGGTGGTTGTGACATTGTTCTTCGTGCTGAATGGATCTGTATGCTGGGCCCTACAACCATCGACTTTTAGGAGATATATATGAGCTTTAATCAAAATGACCACACTCACACACTACGGGAAATCCACGCTGGTACTCCTACTATCATCAACTCACATCAAATGGAGAAAATTTAAAAAAAAGGCCACCATGTGTTAAGTTATGGTATGTTCTATGCTTATAACAGTTTACTTCTTTTTCTTATTATATTCCACCGATTAGCAATCACATGTACATAAAGTAAAGTGCAGATATAACATTAAACGATCGACAGAAAACAAGCCAAGACAAGAGACACAAGATGTGGCGGCTAGCGAGGGACAAACCCCACAATGTGTGGGGAAACCCTTTGATCAAATATTCTTTTATCTTCAATAATTCAGCAGAGAGAAATAGTACAATAAATCTGATTCATATCAGCAGTAGCAAACCCTAGATCAGTAGCATCAGCATTAGCGGCTTCATTATCAAAATAGGGCAGACGATATCTCACAAACTGACCGTCGGATTGAATTCATTCCACCACCAAAAGTTTCGGCTTCCAGAGGAGGTTCAGATGAACCTACAGCGTAGTTCAGATGAGGATATCTTCTAGGCCACGCAAGTCAATCTTTTCTTCTGCAGTTGCAGCTTCAATTTCAGCAGTTTTCGGCTTCAAACTAGGGCAATCGATATCTTGCAAACCGTTCGTCGGATTGACTTCATTCCACCACCAAAAGTTGCGGCTTTCAGAGGAGGTTCAGATGAACCTACAACACAGTTCAGATGGGGAGATCTTCTAGGCCATGAAATTCAATCTTTGCTTCTGCAGTTGTAGCTTCAGTTTCAGTAGTTTCCAGCTTCAAACTAGGGCAGTCGATATCTTGCAAACCGTTCGTCAGATTGACTTCATTCCACCACCAAAAGTTGCGTCTTTTAGAGGAGGTTCAGATGAACCTACAGTGTAGTTCAGATGAGGAGATCTTTTAGGCCACGCAAGTCAATCTTTGCTTCTGCAGTTGCAGCTTCAGTTTCAGCAGTTTCCGGCTTCAAACTAGGGCAGTCGATATCTTGCAAACCATTCGTCGGATTGACTTCATTCCACCACCAAAAGTTGCGGCTTTCAGAGGAGGTTCAGATGAATCTACATTGCAATTCAGATGAGGAGATATTATAGGCCACGCAAGTCAATATTTACTTCTGCAGTTGCAGCTTCAAATTCAACAGCTTCCGACTTCACATGTGTGAGAGAGAGAGACCCATTTCAGCGCAGTAGAGAAGAGACTAATATCTGCGCAGTAGAGAGAGAGAGATGTGATGAGATGAGTGAGTCTAAATGAGGAAAAGTCCTCTTATATTTATACACAACGTTGGTGGGTGAATAGATGCGACTGTTGGGCTTCTGAGCCTACATGAGTTGTAGGTCGGCTAGATAATAATTCCATAATCAAAATAAATTCATATCTCCATGAATACTTATCGGAATTGGATGATATTTATATCAATCCTACACCTCTCGACGAGAGGAATCTAATAAAAATATTATTAGCCATGAATAAGATGACCCACATGAAGTTTTTCCCTGGTTGCCAATTTTAACACTCCCTCTCAACCATGGAGAACTTCATCTGCAATCTATCTATCAGTCGTTACTATTCATCCATCAAATGCACTGCCTTGTATAGCTTGACCCTTGCCTTGCTCTGCTCTATTTTGCCTGTTCTGCTTTTTCTTGTTCTGCCCTGCACAGATCTGTACTCTTTTGTTCTGTTCTGCTCTGCTCTTGCATTGTTCTATTCTACTATGCTTTTGTCCGAATTATGAAGAAGAAGAAATGATCGAGGATGTATCATACTGACTCAAAGTCAGTCTCAGAGTATGTACCACTGGTCCCAGACCAGTCTCAACCAACCCAAAGTCAGCATCATAGTGAGTACAACTCCAATGGTCCCAGACCAATATCATCCTCCACTGACTCAAAGTCAGTCTCAGAGTATGTACCACTGATCCCAGACCAGTCTCAACCGACCCAAAGTCAGCGTCATAGTATGGTACAACTCCTACCACTGGTCCCAGACCAGTATCATTGATCCCAGATCAATGGAGGTCATCCTAGCATAGGGAGTACGGTAGTTACAACGATGCGTCCATCGGTACTACTATGGTCCCTAACTTCATTTCCCTGCTCATTGATCAGATGAGAGGTACTTCCCATGAGTCCCAGACTGCATGGGTAGGATGCCTCGACAGGAGAACTAATCAATCCTGTCCTCACAGGAGAACACATCAATCTTGCTACAATTGCCATGGAGAACACATCAATCCAGGCCTCACAGGAGAACACATCAATCCTGCTACAATTGCCATGGAGAACACATCAATCCAGGCCTCACAGGAGAACACATCAATCCTGCTACAATCGCCATGGAGAACACATCAATCCAGGCTGCCATGGAGAACACATCAATCCAGGCCTCACAGGAGAACTAATCATCCTGCTACACAGGAGAGCGAATCATCCTGTTCCACAAGAGAGCGAATCATCTTGTCCCACAAGAGAGAGAATCATCTTGTTCCAGTGTGCACCACCAGGGGAGGGTGAGTCACCCTGTGGTCATATGTTGCTCCAGTAGGAACCGCAAGCCCTTAGAGCTCCTAGAGCTCAATGTATGCAACATGCAGGACCCTTGTATAAAGGTTTCTTGCCGACTCCAAGTCGTTTTGGAAAATCACAGATTAGATCTTTCCTTGGGGCTTTGACAAGGTGTATCAACCTGTACATCATCTTAATGTGATGGAGCTTCCTTGCTCATCAACTTACCATATCCCAGATGATTTCTATCTGCTAGAGCAATTGACGAATACGGGATTCCTCAATAATCGAATCCCACCTCTGGTTGTTACAGAGAATCACAGTGGTATTCAATGTAAATCCAAACAGCTCACCGAAGAGCATTCACCACCAGACTGCCTCACACGAGGTTATGCTAGCAACAATATATCCTACTTCAGCGGTGCTCAAAGCTACCGACTTTTGCTTCCTGCTCATCCAGGATATTGAAGAAGATCCCAAGGTGAAACAGTACCCGGAAGTGCTCTTACGGTCCACCACACTGCCTGCCCAATCAACATCAGTATATCCAAGTAGTCTCACATCTCCGGCAGTGTATCTTAATCCATGAGAGGTTGTGTCCTGAAGACATCTCAGAAGATTCTTGGCATCAATCCAGTGAGGCTCAACCAAATATGAGCTCACAATGCTAACTGCAAAACATATGTTCGGATGGAGGTTCACCAAGAACATCAATGCGAATGAGTTTTTGAAACTCAGAGGCATTTCCCAAGTTTGGTCCGACATCACTACCATATAACTTCTAAAAGTTAAGATCCTCGAGGTAGTCACAGGCTTGCAGTCCATCATACCGAATCTTTCCAATATATTTACCACATATTTTCCTTGAGATAGGAAAATTTCCCTTGGCTTCTGCCACACTTCAAGTCCTTGGTCCTTCATTTCAAATTCAAAAGCCATCTCCCTCTAACATTTGTGAATGAGAGGGTTTGCACCTGTTAGAAAGAGGTCATCCACATACAATACCAGTATGAGAGGCTTGTCATCTTCAACCTTAAACTAAGGGTTAGGATCGGCTTCACTCCTAGTGAATCCCAACTTCATCAAGTAGCTATCGATCCTCTCATACCATGCTCGGGGTGCTTGCTGCAGCCCATAGAGAGATTTCTTCAACTTGCATACATGAGATTTTCGATCATAAATCTCAAATCCTTCGGGTTGCTCCACGTAGACCTCTTCTTTGATCGAGTCATGCAAGAACGCAGTCTTGACATCCATCTGATGTAGGTTCCATCCTTGTGAAGTGGCAAGGGCTATGATCGAGCAGATGGTCGTATATCTGGCAACAGGTGCAAATATCTCATCATAGTCAATACCTCCCTTTTGGGAGAAACCTCGAGCAACAAAACGAGCCTTATACTTTTCCGTGCTTCCATCTGCTGCATGCTTTATCTTGTAAAGCCATTTGGAAGTAACAACAGTCTTGTCCTGGGGTCTGGGAACTACTTCCCAAACATCATTCTTTATGATAGACTCATATTCTTCGGTCATAGCATCCTTCCATACTTGATGCTTGATGGCATCTGAGAATGACGAAGGCTCATTTTGTATGATCGTGCTCATGATGGTTAGGTATCCTTGATACCTATTAGGTTTCTTACTTTCACGAAAGGTTCCTCGGGGTGCAACATGTCCTTCAGCATCATCAAGTAACCCCTTAAGCCATGAAGGCCTCTTCCTAGAAGAGGAAGGCTCATATGGAGGAGGATCAATCGGATCCATGGGTTCTTCTACATCAGGCATTGATTCATCATCCTTTTCTTTCGATTCCCTGGTGTCAGCTTCTAGAGAGCTACTCAAATTCAGTAGATTGTCCACCTTGCTGAGAGCCATATCTTTGTCAAAGGTGACATCATGACTAATCACGACTTCCCTTTGACCGGTGGTGAACATTTCTTCAAGAGTTTAGGAACCCAATGCTTGATGAGGGCATCAATTTTGTACATATACGGCGGTGATTGTAGTTTCAGCCCATAGAAACTTTGGAAGTCTTTGATCATGTAGCATGGCCTGGACAGCTTCCATCATCGTGTGGTTCTTCCTTCCCGCCCCACCATTCTGCTCAGGAGTACGTGGTGTAGTAGTCTCCCTCTTAATGCCAGCCTCAGATATGCCTAAGTGAACCAACTATAATATATCGGAGGTCTTGCTTTGGCTTGAGGGGAATGGTCCCCTTTTGAGCTTTCCTTCGGCACATCCTGGACATACACCTTCTTTCTCTACTTGGAATTCAGGCATCCCTGTTACCATCTGTCTTACATCAGGTAGAGCTTTGTAATGAAGGTGGGAAAACCTCCGATGCCAAGGTTCGGATTGAAGAGTTGTGTCACAAGACATGACACCTAGCAGACTTCCATCGACCTGATATAATGAATCAACACTAAACCCAAGAGTAAAGGCATATTTAACATTATTTTTCCATATACATACCTTGCCATTGCTGAAGGTTACCTTGTAGCCTTTGTCTTCCATTGCTGAGATGGACACTAGGTTCTTTTTGAGGTCAGGTGCATTTAATACATCTGGAATTTCTAGCCTTCTTGAATGGTTTTCCTCTTCCTCGATCCGCAGCTCTCCTCTTACCTTTGCTGTTGAATTTGTCATTCCTTTGATTTCCATCAGAGGGATTTTGAGTTGCACCACTGCATACTGTACCATGCTTCTCTAATCATGATTATCATCATGCTGCCCATGTCCATGATCTCATTCATCATGATGCTCATGATCTCATACATAGTGACTTGCTTTATCGCAAATGTAACATCGTCATTTTCTTCCACCCTTAGGTCCAGCCTTTCCTTTTGATTTAGTCCCGGAATTATTTCTTTTCTTTGCATGAGAAGAAAAGGTAGCAGGAGGACCTTTAGGCATGGGCATTTCTAGCACTTCTCCCTTGTTTCTTCTTGAATGCATCTAGCCATTAATTCCTCAAAACTAGGAATTACATTATAGTTCAGAAGAGTAGTCTTGAACACATACCATTCAGATGATAATCCTCCAAGAGTTGTGAGTGCCATTTCTCTGTCAGTAATAGTTTCCCCAATAGATAGGAGATCGTTCTTGATCTCAGTGATTCTTAAGAAGTATGCTTGCATACTTTCATCTTTACCCTTCTTGATTTCCCTCAACTTATTTCTAAGAAACAAAACTTGATTTGCATCATTAACTTTAAATAAACTCACCAGTCTGTCGTAGATTTCCTTGGAGGTGTCTAGATCAGAGATGTAGGCCACCAAGCGGTTGTCGATAGAGTCCTGGATGATCTTCTTTGTTTTGACTTCTCCATTTTTTCATTTGTTCCAGGCAGCAGCAGATGCATTTGATGAAGGCTTAACAATATTGCCTCTTACATGGTCCAACACTCCTTGATCTTCAAGGGTTAGATCGATAGACATCTTCCATTCGTGATAGTCAGCTTTCTCACGGAGCTTGTCTTCGGTAGGAAAGAGTGTTGAGGACCCCATAGTTCTTTTAGGATAGCCTTGCCAATCTTCTCTTCAATGGTTGCTCTTGCTCTTGCTCGGGCTTTGCCTTCACCTCAGCTCTGATACCATGTTAAGTTATGGTATGTTCTATGCTTATAACAATTTACTTATTTTTCTTATTATATTCCACCGATTAGCAATCACATGTACATAAAGTAAAGTGCAGATAGAACATTAAACGATCGACAGAAAACAAGCCAAGACAAGAGACACAAGATGTGGCGGCTAGCCAGGGACAAACCCCACAATGTGTGGGGAAACCCTTTGATCAAATCTTCTTTTATCTTCAATAATTCAGCAGAGAGAAATAGTACAATAAATCTGATTCATATCAGCAGTAGCAAACCCTAGATCAGTAGCATCAGCATTAGCGGCTTCATTATCAAACTAGGGCAGACGATATCTCACAAACTGACCGTCGGATTGACTTCATTCCACCACCAAAAGTTTCGGCTTCCAGAGGAGGTTCAAATGAACCTACAATGCAGTTCAGATGAGGAGATCTTCTAGGCCACGCAAGTCAATCTTTGCTTCTGCAGTTGCAGCTTCAGTTTCAGCTGTTTCCGGCTTCAAACTAGGGCAGTCGATATCTTGCAAACTGTTCGTCAGATTGACTTCATTCCACCACCAAAAGTTGTAGCTTTCAGAGGAGGTTCAGATGAACCTACAACGCAGTTCAGATGAGGAGATATTCTAGGCCACGCAAGTCAATCTTTGCTTCTGCAGTTGCAGCTTCAGTTTCAGTAGTTTCTGGCTTCAAACTAGGGCAGTCGATATCTTGCAAACCGTTCGTCAGATTGACTTCATTCCACCACCAAAAGTTGCAGCTTTTAGAGGAGGTTTAGATGAACCTACAGCATAGTTTAGATGAGGAGATCTTCTAGGCCACGCAAGTCAATCTTTGCTTCTGCAGTTGCAGCTTCAGTTTCAGCAGTTTCCGGCTTCAAACTAGGGCAGTCGATATCTTGCAAACCGTTCGTCGGATTGACTTAATTCCACCACCAAAAGTTGCGGCTTTCAGAGGAGGTTCAGATGAACCTACATCGCAGTTCAGATGAGGAGATATTCTAGGCCACGCAAGTCAATCTTTACTTCTACAGTTGCAGCTTCAAATTCAACAGCCTCCAGCTTCACATGTGTGAGAGAGAGAGACCCATTTCAGCGCAGTAGAGAAGAGACTCATATTTGCACAGTAGAGAGAGAGAGATGTGATGAGATGAGTGAGTCTAAATGAGGAAAAGTCCTCTTATATTTACACACAACGTTGGTGGGTGAATAGATGTGACTGTTGGGCTTCTGAGCCTACATGAGTTGTAGGTCAGCTTGATAATAATTCCATAATCAAAATAAATTCATATCTCCATGAATACTTATCGGAATTGGATGATCTTTATATCAATCCTACACCTCTCGACGAGAGGAATCTAATAAAAATATTATTAGCCATGAATAAGATGACCCACATGAAATTTTGCCCTGGTTGCCAATTTCAACACCATGGGATAGTAGCACAATTCAATGCCATCCAGACCATTGAATCCACTTCTGCTAACATTCATCCTGCTATGAAATAGTTATTGGATCACCACCAATGAGCTTTTGACAAACCCAAGGAGATTTCACCCTCTAGGGTGAACATGATCATAAATTCCCTTTGCTTCTGGGTACCTAGTTGCCCAATGTCCACAATATAGATATACTTTGCATAAAATAATGAAATTGAAAAAATTATCAAGAAAATCCTCGAAGCAGGTGTTATTCGTCCCAACACTAGCCATTATTCATCCCTAGTGGTCATGGTTTTAAAGAAAGACGGTGAATGGTGTATGTGTCTATACTTTTGGGCCCTTAACAAGCTTACCATCAAGGACAAATTTCCTATACCAATAGTTTATGATCTACTTGATGAACTACATGGTGCCAATTTTTTTACCAAGTTGGACCTTCACTCAGGATATCACCAAATATAAATGAAGGAAGTTGACATTCCCAAAAAACAACCTTCAAAACCCATGAAGGCCATTATGAATTCCTAGTCATGTAATTTCATCTTTGCAATGCCCCATCCAATTTTCAGAGCCTCATAAACCACCTTCTAACACCATACCTTCAGAAGTTTGTCCTGGTATTTTTTGATGACATCCTCACCTAAAGTATAACATGGGACACGCATCTTCAACATGTTGACAAGGTATTGCCACTTCTGCAGGATCACAAATTATTTTTCAAATTATACAAATGTTCTTTAGGAATGGAATAAGTGGAGTATTTGGGAAACAATATGGGCCAAGATAGAGTGAGAGTTGATCCAAAAAAAATTTAGGCAATGCAAGATTGGCCTGTTGGGTAGCGGAGGTCCCGCGTAACACTTTTGGGGCTGAGAGCCTATAAGTTAGATAAAAATATTGTAAAACTCTGAAATATGTGGAGCGCGAAATGTAAAAGGTCGAGTCAAAGGGTTTTCCGCTCAAGAAATAATATAGAATAATAGGAAGTAAGTTGGCTTGCCCATGGTCCACGAACCATAGGAATGTATAAATAGAGCGGGGCTCTAACGGTAGAAGGCAATTTTTTGGAAGAGAATGATATGTAGTGCCATGGGTTTGTGAAGGTTATATGCACGTTTGTAAGTCTGAGTCAAGGGTATTGAGTGGTAGATAGAGGCTCTGCAACTGTGTGTGCAAAGGCCTGGTAGAGTCCGCAGTTGCGTGCGCGGAGCCCTGCAGCTGAGTGCGCAGGATAGATTTGATTGTATTAACAGAAGAAGTTGAATAAAGATAAGTTGATTCCAAATTACTGTGTCAAAGCTGAACTGTTGTGGATCTAATTGATTTATGGTCAATATTTCTATTGAATCTATATGCGTACGCTTATGTTCTGGGTTAATGTAAATATGTATCTCTTTTGAATGCGTGAACTGGCTATCTTGATTAAATGTTTTCTTAAAGATTGCCATAAGTAGATCTGATCTATAATAACACATTAAGTAATTAGTATCAAGAAATAGCCCTGGTCTAGATTTGCGGGGAAGGAGAGTAGCGCGAGGTTACAAAATGGTGCGCGAAATACCCAGATCACATATAGACATCCCAAGGGTGTGGAAACCTGGTTCCAGCAGCCTCCCTTGCTACCTCAGGTGAGACTTCAGTCCGAACTCGACGGGCTGTTGCTGAAAGGGCCAGTAGCTGCGGGATTTTTTTGGCTAAATAAGTCTTCTGAACCTGGGTCAGGCCCCTATAAGCCAACAAATGGTTTTGTTGCCGGGACCGGGATCTACCTAAGGGGTGTCTGATGTTGGAACGCTGGAACTCTATAGAGAAAGAATTTAAGGATCGAAGGGATCAGGAGCAGTAGTAGTTCAGAGTACAATGACGCACAAACTAGAGGTTGAAAATGACGAGCGTGATCCAACTACCGGTATTCAAAGGAGCAGGAAACGAAGATCCATAATAGTTTTGGTTTGTGGTAACGTCGGTATGGGATGCACACAAAATTACAGATGATAATATCAGAAAGGCTACCTTAGTTAGTGCACTGCAGGACCGAGCACTGACATGGTACATAAAGTACTCAAGCGATCACCCAACTGCAGGGACAACAAAGATCCCGACCGAACTGAAGAAAGAATTTAGCCAGCCGAAGTCAGAAACACAATCGATCATAGTGTTCAAGGAGATCGCGATGATGCCTGGTGAAACTCCATGGGATCCGGATCAAAGACTAAAAAGTACCATCCACGAAGCAAACATGACACTATCGGATGCGCAACATTGCGCTTGTGATCCGGATTTAAACAGGAATGCAACAAATTACAGAGATAACCATATACACAAAGATGCAGCGGAAATAATACTTCATTTCATTAATGAAAATACTCAAATATGCTTACAACAGAAATGGAAATAAACTAGCTAGGGCGATGGTAGCTTATCTCTGAGAAGAGATGTGATGGCTACATGCCTCTGAACTGTCTTACAATGAGGCTCGGAGGCCTATTTATTGTTGAGAAACAATAGAAAACCCTTCACATTCCAAAACCTAACCCTAGAAGATGAAACGCCAAATTGTGGGCCCCGTTTTTGGGTAAGTTGGTACATCAACTTCCCGGGGTCGCGAATTGGTCATACTATCTCCGTTTGACGTGCATGATAGCCCGTTGGAAAGATCTCTCCGAGGACTACGACGAAAAGACGATTTTTATCAGAAAAATCGCTTGGCGGTAGATTTCCCAAAAAACGTCGTTTAGGGCCTCAAAACGGCTCCGGAAGTTCAGGACCCGAAAAACTGCTAAAAATAGTAAGTTGTGCTACAATTAAGGAAACTGAAAATGCTGAGAAAGACAATGGTGGGGGTCCAGGTGGACTTGGCAGGTGGCCACCAATATCCACCTAGATCATTCATCCCCCCTTAGGAAGCAATGGTCCCCATTGCGTTGAGATCCTCCATGAGATGAGGAAACTTCTGCTGAACTTGTTCCCTGGTGAGCCACTTGCCCTGCTGAAGGAGTTGGCCTGCTTTGACAACTCGATACAGTTGGATATTCTGTTGGCGAGTGTTCTTGATCTGTGTGTCCATGATCCGATCAGTTGCAGCTTGTTCCATGCAATTTGGATTTAATTCTGTGGGTTTGAGCTGTTCTGCAATGTCGGATGTGTCTAGCAATGGTGGAAAGTATGGCCGAAGGCGGTCCACATTGAACACTGGGTGCAGGCCAAGGAATGGGGGAATGCTGAGCTCAAATGCATTGTCTCCCATAGCCTTAGTAATGGTGTAAGGACCATATCGGAGTGGTCTCAATTTCCGATAGGCTCCAGTAAGGCGTTCCTTTTGCAAATGCAACCAGACTTTGTCGCCCACCTGAAACTTGTGTGGCACCCGATGTTGATCATGTTGCTGCTTGTACTTGGCATTTGATTTCTCAAGAATTTCATGGACCTGCTGGCGAATATGTTGGATGCGCTCAATGAAGCTGGTGGCCTTATCTGTTTCGGACTGGACATGAGCTGAATTCATGTGAGTAGCTGCAAGTGGCATGGCCACATCAATGGGGCATAGTGGCTGGAATCCCAAACCCACCTGAAAAGGGCTATGGCCAGTGGAGCTGTGAAGAGCTCGGTTGTAGCTATGCTGAACATAGGGGAGGCTCTCGTCCCATGTGCGTGGATGCTTTGAGTTATACATGCGCAGAATGTGCACAATCATCCTATTGACAACCTCTGTCTGGCCATCAGTTTGAGGATGGAAGGCTGTGGACTTCGTGAGTTTGGTGTCCATCATTGACCAGAGACTGGACCAAAATGTGCTGAGAAACCGACTGTCCCGATCTGAGATGATAGACTGTGGGATCCCAAAGTGCACCCACACTCGTTCAAAGAAGAGTTTAGCAGTGGCTTCTGCTGTGATATTCTTCTTGCAGGCCATCATAATGGCCATCTTTGAGAACCTGTCGACGACCACAAAAACACAGTCATTTCCATGCTTAGTGGAAGGAAGGCCTGACATGTAATCCATGGAGATGGATTCCCAAGGTCGACTAGGGGTAGGCAACGGGGTGTAGAGGCCTTGCTTCTTAATGGTCGGTTTGGCAATGGCACAGGCAGTACATGATCGGATGTACTTCCCAACATCCTGTCGAAGATTCGGCCAATAGAAATAATTTTTCAGTACTGCCACTGTTTTCTCGACCCCGAAATGCCCAGCAGCCCGACTGTAGTGTGCTTCCCAAATCATCTTGGCACGCTCGCTTGAAGGAACACAAAGGTGACCGAGGTGGCATAATAGGGCATCCTGGAGGTGAAAATCTGCAACCTGCCGACCCTCCAAGAGTGTCTGGTATGTGTGGCCGAATTCTGGGTCGCTTTTGTAGAGAAGTGGCCAATCAGAAGTCTCGTGCCCGCAGGAGTTGAGCACGGTGGTTAGCGCCATGATCGGTGGTCGACTGAGGCAATCTGCAACATTATTGGTGCTGCCCTTTTTGTACTTGATATTCAAGTGAAACTGTTGCAGGTATGTAGACCACTTCTGATGGCGATCATTTTGCAATTTCCCTTGGGTCTGTATGAACTGCAGAGGTCGGTGGTCTGTGTGGATGACCGTTTCCTTCCCCAAAATGTAATGCTTCCATTGTCGGCAGGCCTGTACAATGGAATACATCTCTTTATCATAAGTGGGGTACTTCCGGACTGTGTCTGAAAGTGTTTCACTGTGATATGCCACTGGATGTCCATGTTGAGTAAGGACTGCCCCAATAGCATAGTCAGAGGCATCTGTCTCGACCTCAAATGGTTGTTGTAAATCTGGTAACGCGAGCACTGGTGCCGTGCAGAGGCGATCCTTCAACTCCCTGAATGCCTTCTGTTGAGATTCAGACCAAAAGAATTTTGCTTTCGCCCCGCCCTTGGTGACTTGACTCAAGGGCCAAGAAATATGAGAAAACCCCAACACAAACCTGCGGTAGAAGTTGGCAAGACCTAGAAAGCTGCGTAGCTCTGTTAGAGTGGTTGGAGAGGGCCAATCCCGAATGACTTGGACCTTGGCTGGATCGACATGCACCCCCTGTTCATCAATGATGTATCCCAGATACTGAACCTCGGTCATGCCAAAAGTGCATTTCTCCAAATTGGCACATAGCTTGTGTTGCCGCAGTGTTTGGAGAACCTGTCGGATGTGGTGGAGGTGCTCTTCCCAACTCTGGCTGAAGATCAGAATGTCATCCAAGTATACTACTACAAAGGAGTTGGTGAATGGCCGCAAGATGTCATCCATTAGCCTCATAAAGGTTGCAGGAGCATTCGTCAATCCGAAAGGCATGACCAACCATTCGAAGAGGCCCTCCTTGGATTTGAAGGCAGTCTTCCACACAGCTGAGGGTTCGATTGGTACCTGGTGATATCCTGACTTCAGAACGATCTTGCTGAAATATTTCGCCCCCTTTAGTTGGTCTAGGAGGTCATCAATCCGTGGGATCGGGTACCTATTACGGACAGTGATCTTGTTCAGCGCCCGATAGTCAATACAGAGTCTCCACGTCCAATCCTTCTTCTGTACCAACACGATCGGGCTCCCACAGGGCGATGAACTCGGACGGATGTGACCTTTCTGCAGGAGCTCCTGAATCTGCCTCTTGATTTCATCGTTCTCCAGAACGGAGCGCCGATAAATTGGTCCATTGGGTAGCGGTGCACCTGGGGTCAGATCGATGGAGTGCTTGACTTGACAGTGCAGAGGAACCCCTGCCGGGGAGGTGAAGATGTCCTCGTACTCCTCCACAATCTTGTCCATCTGTAGTTGTCGTGCAGAGGGGCCCCGTTTGGAGGCCGCGGCCACTGTCTTCTTCTTTCCTTGAGGGCGTATCATCAGGAAAACAAATTTCCTGGTTTTGGAAATGATCTTACTGCATTGTTTTGCAGTAATCAAAGAGAGGGCGGCAGGTGGTGCTACCTCTGGTATCCTGAACAACTTATTTCCCAATGTAATAATAACTGCACGGGGCCTCGATTCATACACAGCATGTCGCTTCCACAAGTATGGTTGTCCTAGTAATACATCACAAACTTCAAGGGGAGCAATGTCACACAATACCTCATCCGTGAAGGGCTTGATGTTGTATGGAAGGCGACACTGCTGGCTCACGCGAAGATCTCGTCCTTGGTGAAGCCACCCAATGGTGTATGGTTGTGGATGTGATGTGGTCGGTAAGCCCAACCGCTTCACGACCTCTGCCGAAATGAGGTTCTTTTGACTCCCGCTATCAACAATGAACTGTATCGGGGAGCCCTTTACCCACATCTGGGAGTGGAAGAGACGCTCCTCCTCCTCTGGATCTTCGGGTTCATTTTTCTGGATCTTTGCGGTAGCAACAGTGGCGTTGGGGTCCGCATCAATGATCTGCTTCCCTTTTTCATACCCCTTATCGGGTTCTGACTCCGCGTCGGAACATGCATCTGATTCTGAAACCTTTAGCTCAGCCACCAGTGACTGCTTGGCCCGACACTCACTTGTGTTGTGAGTGGAGCTCTTATGGAACTCGCACCATTTTCCAGTGTCCTTTCTCGGCTTCGCGGTGCTGTTCTTTGCTTGCAGCTTCGGCTGGTTGTCTTGGGCTGTCCCGCCTTGGATTTGTCCTTTGTTCTGTGGTTTAGGGGCACCTTTCCCCTGCTTTGGATTCGCAGATCCAAAGTCTCGCTTCTTTTGTTTAAACTTCTGCTCGACCTTGACGGCATACCGGTATGCTGCGCCGAGCGAGGGGATGTTTAGGAATTGTATTTCTTCCTGGATGTACTTGTGCAGGCAGCCACGGTATTTGAGTATCAAATGTTGCTCCGAATCCTTGATACCCAACTTTGTGCGAAGGGTATGGAAAAGATTGGTGAACTCCGGCACGTCTTGGTCCCTTCCTTGCCGCAGCGTGGTCCACTTTATGTATTCATCCTCATAGCTCCCGACAGGGTAGTACTGCTCCTTGATAGCATCCCGGAACGAATCCCAGGTGGGTGCGGCTGAAAATAGTGAGCCAGTACTTTCATCCTTCTGCTCGCAGTAGGTTTCCCACCAGTCCTTGACGTGGGGGGCTGCTTTGAGGAGAGCAAAAACAATCTTTTCCCGACTCGAAAATTCATGAACAGAAAAATAACCCTCTAGCAGATTTAACCATTTATCTACGGCATCTGCGTCTATCTGACCTTCGAATATGGGGATTTCAAAATTAACTTGTACCTTAAAGGGTGTGGCGTTTCCAGAGTAGCTGCTGGAAGCCGATGCGTTGCTTCTCGGTAGCCGCTGAAGGATCTGGGCAAAACTGTCCATCATTGCGTTCCGTTGTCGCTCGAGGGCTTCTTCGAGCAAGATTTTGATGGGATCTCCTGCCCCATCGTCTTTCTTCTCGTCCGCCATGGGAGGCCGTCGGGATTTGCGAGGCTGGTCTTGCAAAGGTTCAACCAGTTCAAGCCCTAGCTCCTTATATCCCGACCTTGTTGGGGACATGCAAAGAAAAACAGAGAAAAAGCAGACCGCTCTGATACCACTGATCCGGATTTAAACAGGAACGCAACAAATTACAGAGATAACCATATACACAAAGATGCAGCGGAAATAATACTTCATTTCATTAATGGAAAATACTCAAATATGCTTACAACAGAAATGGAAATAAACTAGCTAGGGCGATGGTAGCTTATCTCTGAGAAGAGATGTGATGGCTACATGCCTCTGAACTGTCTTACAATGAGGCTCGGAGGCCTATTTATTGTTGAGAAACAATAGAAAACCCTTCACATTCCAAAACCTAACCCTAGAAGATGAAACGCCAAATTGTGGGCCCTGTTTTTGGGTAAGTTGGTACATCAACTTCCCGGGGTCGCGAATTGGTCATACTATCTCCGTTTGACGTGCATGATAGCCCGTTGGAAAGATCTCTCCGAGGACTACGACAGAAAAGACGATTTTTATCAGAAAAATCGCTTGGCGGTAGATTTCCCAAAAAACGTCGTTTAGGGCCTCAAAACGGCTCCGGAAGTTCAGGACCCGAAAAACTGCTAAAAATAGTAAGTTGTGCTACAATTAAGGAAACTGAAAATGCTGAGAAAGACAATGGTGGGGGTCCAGGTGGACTTGGCAGGTGGCCACCTAGTTATGGTTTGCGTTGAGGGCCATGCAAAACTGGTCGGATGTGTCTAGCGGAAGGCGGTTGAACAGTGCAGGCCCTGAGCTCAAAAATAGCCTGCATATAAATAAGTAAGCAAATAAGACTTTGTCGCCTCAAAACGGCTCCGGAAGTTCAGGACCCGAAAAACTGCTAAAAATAGTAAGTTGTGCTACAATTAAGGAAATTGAAAATGCTGAGAAAGACAATGGTGGGGGTCCAGGTGGACTTGGCAGGTGGCCACCAATATCCACCTGGATCAGCTTGGTTTATGGTGTCATTAACACTACATCTGAGGACGACTTTGTCACAAAAAAGATCTCAACCCAGGCTGAAGCACTGGAGATAGCGATGAGGTTGCACGAAACTCCGTTACAGGACCCGGGGTTGGGAGTTTAGCAAATCCAAGCATAGATACAAAACTTGTGTTTGGAAATGAAGAAGTTAAAATAGGAACAGGCACCTCACCCAGAAGTCCGGGAGGAAGTATGGTGTATAAAGTACAGGAGCCAGGGGCATGATAAAGATCACTGCTTGGTCTTCACGAATTATGTGGCACTGGGGGGACCAACACCATTACGACCAGAGGCACAGGTAGGGCCAAGTGCGACAACCCTTCTCTGGTGCACAATCTATCAGGTGGGAGGAAAGCATAACACAGATAACTGTCATCTACTGCCAAAATTCAACTAGACCCCCCAACAGATCTTTTGCAACTTTTGCAGATCGATGGGCCACGAGGAAAGATACTGTCGTAACTATCAATTATTGATGGACTAGTCACCTGCCTACAGAATGTAGATTGAGGCATGATGTCAGGATCTAGCTGCAGCGATCGCGCATGGTGGGTTCCAGGGACGTGGATGAGGACGGGGCGGAATGGGACCAGGAAGAGGTCGCGGGCAGCTAATCTGTTACAACTGCGGAGGACTAGGTCATTATGCATGAGATTGTACCAACCAAATCGGAATATCATGCACTTACTGTGAGCAATTCGATCATGAGCTGATAGATTGCCCCACACTAATAGCATAGATTCGTGAAAAAGGGGTAGCGCCACCTATGACTACACAAAACATGCAAATGATGAGGTTCGAACCCCGCGACGAAGACCCCAAAGTAAACATGGTACTAAGGAATGGCACGACCACAGGAGCAGATAAAGGGAACTTAACTAAGGGAGACGCAGGGGTTGGCAAGGAGACATATTTGGAAGCTAGGGAGAGCTTCATGGGGGTCTCTACCCCATGTAGTGGGGATCAACCTGAGCCGGACAGGGATCCCTCGATGCTAGCTACCTTTTTAGAGACATGCATAAAATTGCTGCACAACAATAGGGTGATTAGAGGCTTGCAAGTATTGATAAATAGGTGCTCGGGGACATGAGAACCTAGCGTGGTCCGAAAATTAGGAAAACACGCAACACGGATGGGGCAGGAGATGCGATTAATGACACAGATTGGCGACTATGAGATGGATCAGATCATTCTGGATTTGGGCTCGGATGTAAATGTACTACCTAAACAAACTTGGGAGCACATGGGTAGGCCTACACTACAATGGTATCCTATTCAATTGCAGATGGCAAACCAACAGAAGATCCTTCCCATGGGAAGGTTGCAGGGAATTACGGTAGATATAGAAGGCGCGAGCACCAGAACATACTTTGAAGTAATAGAAATCGTGGACGAAAGTAGGCCTTATCCTGCGTTGTTAGGAATAGACTGGGCCACCGACATGAATGGGGTTATTAATTTAAAGAAGTGGACATTGATATTTGAAAAGAAGTCAATATGCGTAGTAATTTTGCTAGATCCAGCTGAACGACCACACTACATTGAACCCATGCACAATGAAGAAAGTGACGATGAATTAGATTGTATCTAAATAATTTCTGCACAAAGGCAAGAATGGGTCAAGCCAACGAAGGAAAGAAGAATATCACGGGGCTATGCAGAGTCTTGCACCAATGATTCAGATGAAGAAGACGAGCAGTGGCATAACAGGTTGAATGGAGTAACCATGTTACACTGTAATATGATGACTAAATCTCTGTACTGCGTTAGGGCCTAGGATCACGAACTGTTGATGTATGATGGGCTGACAATAGTAGATGAATTCCTGACCAAGTTTGAAAGCGTGGTACCAGAGCACCAACGGTTTGATGCGTTGAGATGGGCATTGTGCGCGACACCTGCATGATGGTGGGGCACACATGAAGGGACTTTCGAAGATTGGTGTGGCTGCAGGTGCATGATGCAGATAATATTTGGAAAGTCGGAACTACGAATAATGGAGAAATATGATGGACGTGATGACCCGAGCATGCACCTTACCAAATGGATCAAAGCCTATGGAGAGGAGCCTCAACTAGAGTGGGTACACTTATTTTATCACACCTTGGATGTCATTCCTAGGAATTGGTATACTAAGATAGAGCTCCGACATGGCATAGGCGAGTGGGATATCTTACGCGAAGGGTTTCTGTCGACATTCCTCTTTGAAGATCAATGGATGGATGCTATGGATGACACGTTACAGATGGTGAAGGCTACCATTTTTAAAACACGCTGGAACCAGAAGAAATCATATAGCTAGACTGGTCGCAACAGTTGAGCCAGGCCCTGGAATGTTATAAGGTGTAGGTAGAAGATGATGACGATGACCCTAGAAACATCAATATTTCAGAATTAGAAGGGAGTCGTGAGGTGTGCAGACCAATAATCGAAGATCGAGACATTACCACGCTGTTGAAAATGAAACAAGTAAATATTGGAACAAAGGAAGAACTGAAGTATGCAACACTTGGGGATTATTGGGTCGACGCCATGGTGGAAAAGGTCATTGAGTTGCTTCGAGAATATCGCGACTTATTCCCAAAAAAATTCACGGAGTTAAAAGGGATCCTCAGTGACCTGGGAATGGTGAAGATCACTTTGAAGCTGGACACAAAGCCAGTTAAGCAGTGGCCTTACCGGTTGAATCCAAAATACAAAGAAAAAGTCCGCGAAGAATTGGACAAGATGCTTGCAGCAGGAATAATTGAACCAGTCGAGGAGTCCGACTGGGTAAGTCCTATGGTTGTACAGGAGAAGAAGCAGAAGGGTGAAATTCACATCTATGCAGATCTCAGGAAGCTCAATGATTCCTGTGTTAATGACTCATTTCCAACACCCTTTACGGATGAAGTACTAGAAAATGTGGGAGGACAGGAAGCCTGCTCCTTCACGGACGGGTTCTCGGGGTACCACTAGATCAAGATCGCCCCAGAGGATAGGGGAAAGACAACTTTCACCATTGAATGGGGCTGTTTTTAGTATTCGGTGATGCCCTTTGGACTAAAGAACGCGCCATCGATATTCTCACGAATTGTGGTAGCTGCATTCAAGGAATTTATACATAAGCTCTTAGAAGTATATCTTGATGATTGGACTGTATTTAGGCTGGTTAAGAAACATATCGCAGGCTTATGTTTAATGCTGGATACTTGCTGACGGCACCAGATTGTACTAAACCTAAAGAAGTGTACGTTCCTCGTCCCCTTCAGGAATTTGCTCGACCATGTGGTTTGTAAGCAAGGTTTGATGGTGGATTCAGTGAAGATCGCCATTATACTCAATCTGCAAGCGCCCCGAAGTGTCAAACAATTACATGCCATGCTAGGACACACTGGTTATTATCAGAAATTCATAAAAAGCTATGCATAGATCACGCCGCCAATGGAATAGTTGCTCAAGAAGGATGCTACATATTGTTGGAATGAGGAATGCGACAAAAGGCTAGAAATGCTTAAGGAAAAGATGGCATCCGCCTTGATATTGGTCTTCCAAAAATGGGACATTGAATTTCACATGCGTGTCAACGCGTCATGTATCACTTTCGGTGTGGTACTTACTCAAGAAGGCGTAGAGGGAATTGATCACCCAATTGCTTTCACCAGTCGACGATTATCAAAAGCTGAGAATAATTACTCCACTAATGAGCGAGAGGGATTGGCGATGGTATACGCGCTTCAAAAATACCACCACTATTTGCTTGGAGGGCATTTCAAGATGTATACTGACCACTCTGTGCTAAAATACCTAGTGAATAAGCCTATGTTGGGGGGGCACATTTGTAGGTGGTTGCTGTTATTTCAAGAATATGACTTCGAAGTCATCGTAAAGCCAGGACATCTCAACGCGGGCCCAGATCATTTGTCCTGATTTGAGAATGGCGAAGAGCCCACAAACTTAGAGGACGGACTCCCAGATGCACAACTGTATGCCATGCGTGTTGTGGATGGAAATTTTGAGGACATAATCCACTTCTTGACCATGGGAACTATGCCGCAAGGATATTCTATTCAGCAGAAGAAATAATTGGTGATACGCGCAACAAACTTTACCGTTATTGCAGGACATCTCTACAAAATGGGCAATGACGAAATATTATGCAGATATGTGCCTGAATTCGAGCACAGAAAAATCTTGGCGGAAGAACATGGTGGGGTGGCTGGAGGAAATTTTGCAGGTCGCTCTACAGCACAGAAGATTCTTCACGCAGGACTATGGTGGCCAACTCTACATCAGGACTCGAAAGCGAACTGTTGGGCTTGCAACGTCTGTCAACGGACCGAGAAACCATTGTGGAGGGATGAAATGATGCTCAAACCACAGATGATGCTACAACCATTTGAGAAGTGGGCAATGAACTTTGTAGGACCTATCACACCTCGAGAGAAGATGGGCGCGCATTATATCGTCACCGTGACAGAATATTTGACTAGGTGTGCAGAGGAACAATCGGTTAAGGACTGCACAGCTGTTACAACTGTGAATTTTTTGTTCGAGAACATGTTGACAAGGTTTGGATGTCCCAAAATTCTCATGAGCGACTGGGGCACGCACTTTCTCAATGAAACAATTAGCGCACTCACTGAGGAATTCCAGATATATCATCAAAAGAGTACGCCATACCACCCGCAAGCGAATGAGACCATGGAAGCATTCAACAAAATTTTGGAACTGCGTTGACCAAGGTCTATAATGCGCAGTGAAATGACTGGGACTTGCGCATCCCTACTGTGTTATGGGCATACTGAATTACGTGCAAGAAGTTGACGGGCCAGACACCTTTCCAGTTAGTCTATGGCAAGGAGGCCATGATGCCTATGGAATACATTGTCCCTAGTCTGCGAATAGTGGCAATAATAGGTATGGCTGACCGCGGGGCTTTAGAGAACGGCTCGCATAACTAGAGGAACTGGAGGAGGAACAATTTTTGGCTGGATTCCATTAGCAAGTATAGAAACAACGAGAGAAAGGGTGGCATGATCGCCATATCAAGGTGCACACTTTCAAGGAAAATGGTCTAGTATTACTATATGATAGCAAGTTCGAGAAAATCCTTGGAAAACTATGAATGCATTGGTTGGGCCCCTATGTCTTCAAAGAAGTTATGATGGGGGTGCGGTTCAGCTTGCCATGCTCAATTGAGACCCCTTCCTGGGAAGAGTGAACGATAGTCGCATGAAGCTCTACACGGGTGGGCTGATCGCCTGACTAACTGCCCAAAGGACAGTCTCATCGCTCCAACCAGTTGAAAGAGAGCGCGGGATGATAAATCAATATGGGGGAAAGAGGCACGACTGCCAGGGTGCGCTTAGATTTGGCCTATCACAAGGGTCGTGGTTGCGCGGAAAGGGTGGCGCTAATATGTTGATAAGAAAAGAGGTGTCTGTTGCTGTCACTATTCATGACAAGATGTCTGCATCATGGCAAAAGGGAGTGGACGACGAGTAATTAAAAGAAGGGGTACGATCCAGATATGGAACAATGTGTAGCCAATTTAACGTGAAGGTGCCAGAATAGGCGGGAGCCAGTGAATTTGAAATTCGAATCGCTTATAGATCACACGAGGGCATCCACCGAGCGAGCTATGCTTATGAGAACCGCAAGCTATGGTGCCTCCCTACTGCTATGGAAATCTTCATTATCTATGCATAAGGAGTAAGCCCGAGGGTGGTGATATGCCCGATGGAGATGCAAGGCTCTCTGAAGAACATGGTGTTGATAGATGCAGGCATCACCCAGAGTTCAACATTGACAGTAGGGGATGTACCAGAAAATGGTAGACACGAAGTAGAACTGGTCCAGATGTCACAACCTCGCCCATTGGCGGGCCGGCAAACCACAATAGAAAAGAGAAAGGATGGAAAGACGGAGACCACTGGTAGAAGTGCAGTTAATAAGTTGTCTCTAATGTACCTTGAGGATTGGGATCTCGTGGACAGCAGCCAGGGTCTTGCAAAATTGCAACACAAGCTGCAGCAGACAGTGCGAAGAGAAGATACAAAGGTCAGAAGTGGCTGCAGTGGTACGAGGAGGTCCTGTATGCAACTCCCTCTCTAGAGCTAAAATCCTATGAGGGAGTGTTTTGTGTTAACCGAGCAGAGAAAAATGAGAATTTTTGGTTGTGATAATTGGTAGAAACAATGAAGCAGGAGTTGGACGAAGTGTTGTAGGACACAACGAAGGAGCAGTAGGATAAAGAATGTCACTCAAAGGGAGGTGAACCGCGAAGCCAAGGCAATGCGTCTCGCCACACCGACGAGTGACTCGAGACGAGTCATAATGATTGTGTTGGGGGATTATTGGGTGGCGGAGGTCCTGCGTAACAATTTTGGGGTTGAGAGCCTATAAGTTAGATAAAAATATTGTAAAACTCCAAAATATGCGGAGCGTGAAATGTAAAACGTTGAGTCAAAGGATTGTCTGCCCAAGAAATAATATAGAATAATAGGAAGTAATTCGGCTTGCCCATGGTCTGTGGACCATAGGAATGTATAAATAGAGTGGGGATCTAAGGGTATAAGGAAATTTTTTTGGAAGAGAATGATATGTAGTGCTATGGGTATGTGAAGGTTATATGCACGTCTGTAAGTCTGAGTCGAGGGTATTGAGTGGTAGATAGAGGCTCTGCAGCTGTGTGCGCAGAGGCCTGGTAGAGTCCACAGCTGTGTGCGTGGACCCCTGCAACTGAGTGCGCAAGATAGATCTGGTTGTATTAACGAAGAAGTTGAATGAAGATAAGTTGATTCCAAATTACTGTGTCAAAGTTGAACTGTTGTGGATCTGATTGATTTATGGTCAATATTTCAGTTGAATCCATATGCGTACGCTTATGTTCCGGGTTAATGTAAATCTGTATCTATTTTGAATGTGCACACTGGTTATCTTGATTAAATGTTTGCTTAAAGACTGCCATAAGTAGATTTGATCTATAATAACTCATTAAGTAATTAGTTTCAAGTAATAGCCCTTATCTGAATCTGTGGGGAAGCAGAGCAGCGCGAGGTTACAAAATGGTGTGTGAAATCCCCAGATCACATCTAGACATCCCAAGGGTGCGGAAACCTGGTTCCAGCATCCTCCCTTGCTAACTCGGGTGAGACCTTAGTCCGTGCTCAGCGGGATGTTTCCGAAAGGGCCGGTAGCTGCAGAATTTGTTTGGCTAAATAACTCTTCCGAACCTGGGTCAGTCCCCTATAAGCCAACATGGCCCCAACCAAAAGCATTGAAGAGCTTGAGGGGATTCTTGGGCCTCTCAGGTTACTATCACAACTTTTTCAGCAATTATGGATGTATTACCAGACCCCTCACTAATATCTCAAGAAAAATTCACTTCTTTGGATTGACGTAGCTCAACAGGCATGCTTGGCTCTTAAACAGGCCATGTTCTCCACTCAAGTATTGGCTCTACCATACTTCACAAAACCTTTTGTGATTGAATGTGATTCTTTAGGTATGGGAATTAGAGTAGTATTAATGTAATAACGTCAGCCATTGGCTTTCACCAGTCAACAACTCAGTGGATATCATTTGGGTCAATCTACATATGAGAAAGAAATGATGGCCATCTTACATGCAGTAGACACTTTGTGACCATACTTATTGGGCGATGTTTCCAAATCCACTTTGACCATCATAGCCTAAAGTAGTTATTGGAGTAGTGTTTATCGTTGCCACAACAAAATAAGTGGCCCACAAAAATGTTAGGATATGATTATGAGATAGTATACAAGAAGGGACATGACAATGTCATGATCGATGCCTTATCTCACTAATTTGAGGAAGATGGCACCCTTTTATCCATCTCTTTTCCCATACCAGATTAGATTGAAGAAGCCCATCATGAATTGTTCTCCCACCCCTCTCTGTCCCATCTCATCAACAGGTTACGAGTAGACCCTAATTCTTCAAAAGATTACTCTTGGAAGGATCGTTTTCTTCGCTATAAGGTTCATGTAGTTCTCTCCCCGAACTCCACCCTCAAAACCCGCATCTTGGAAGAAATTCACTCCTCTCTCATTGCAGGACATTCATGCTTTTAGAAGACTTATGCACAAGCACACTATTATTTCTTTTCGAACAAAATGAAACACAACATTCTCATTTTTGTAGTTGAATGTGAAGTCTTCCAACACAAGAAAGGATAAACGATCAAGCTACTGAGCACCTTACAACCCTTTCCACTCCCTGCTTTTGTCTGGGCAAATGTCTCCATGGATTTCGTTTTAGGTCTCCCAAAGTTTGGAAACAAATTAGTCATCATGGTGGTTGCTGATAGACTTTCCAAATATACTCATTTTTGTGCTTTAATACACCCATTTACCCCAACATTGGTGGCTCAAGTTTTCATGGATCAAATATTCAAATTGCATGGCATGCTGACTTCCATTGTGTTTGATCGAGACCCCACTTTCACCATTTTTTTTTGGCAGGGACTATTTAAGCTATAGGGCACACAACTACAAATGATTACCACTTATCATCCCTAGATAGATGGCCAAACAAAAGCAATCAAGAAATTTTTGGAGACCTATCTGCAGTGCTTCACTTTAGACAAGCAACATCAATGGGTACAGTGGCTGCCTTTAGCTGAATGGTGGTATAATACTACCTATCATGAAGCTACCAAGATGACTCCATATGAGGTAGTGTATGGCCAACTCCCACCTTCACTAGCTTCTTATATCCTAGAATCTTTCAAAGTACATGCAGTTGATAAGCTCCTTTAGAATCGTGCCACCATGTTCACCCATATCAAAGATAATCTCCATCAAGCTTAGAACTGGTTGAAGAAACAAGTTGACCAACACCATTCAAAGAGGTCATTTCAAGTGGGTGAATAGGTGTTTCTGCAACTCTAGCCTTATAAGTAGACCTATCTCAAAGAAAAGGGCTGCAAGAAACTGGACCCAAAATTCTATGGGCCTTATCAGGTAATTCAACTTATCAGTGCAATAGCTTGCAAACTGGTACTGTCGATCACTTCAAAAATCCATCCAGTATTCCATGTATCCTGCCTCAATCAAGTTACGAAGAATAATTGTAGGGTTTAGGTAATTCTGCCAGAATTGGATGAGGAAGGTTCACTTTGGCATAGACCCAAACAAGTCCTCGATACTTGAGAAAGGCATCTACGTGGCTGCACGATCAAGGAAGTCCTCATCAAGTGGAAAGACACCTCTTTAAAAGATGTGACATGGGGTTAGCCACTATTATTCAACAGTTTCCGCAACTTCAACCTTAAGGACAAGGATACTTTTGATGGGGGAGGGCATGTTAGGGTCCAACCCTAACCCCTTTATTTATGTAATATGCCCAAGGGTCCTTGTCAAAATCATAATTAGCTATTTGAGTCAATAAATCCTATAAGTGGTTATTTGCATTAATAATCATGGTAAGTTTTTGACCCACATTATGGAAAAGGGACCACCATTACTTATTAATGGACCATAGTTAATAAATAAGGTGGTTAACCTATATTATGCAAGGGACCATGAGTAGTTAGGGTTTTGGATATCAAGAAGCTATATATAGTCTTAGATAGCAATGAAAATGTCATCAAGTTTTATTTTATTTGAGCCCTTTCTCTATTGGAGGTATCCCCCTCGAAGAGATAAGTGAACATTACATTATTCTTTTGAATAATATAATATCTTTGTAGCTTGTCTTAATTCATGTGCTATTTGTATGTTTCTAACAATATTGTTCTCGTATTTCTGACATTCTGATATTCTTCATAGATTAAGTGTATAACACTTTCCATACTCAACATACACATCCACAATGAAAGCCGTAGGCAGAAGAAAAAGATGAGATATTCCCATAGAAACCTTGCATATATATATATATATATATATATATATATATATATCTATATATATATATATATATATATATATATATATATATATATATATATATATATATATATATATAACAACAAATCTGTGGAGGCAACACCTGTGGAAAGACATGAATTTTGAATCTACCGAGATCTATTATCTTGCAAAAAGAATGTAATTTTCCATGAAATTGAATACTGTACCTGGAGAGGAGTGGAAGGCATTAAAATCTAGAGTTATGGAGAATTGTCGTTAGATCAACAATAAGGAATACTATGTACTTTTCTTAGGGCAATATTGTTCTTTTATTTGATACTTGCATTTCATTATTTACATATTGAATTCACCCCGCAACATCATAACATCATTAGAAACATACAAAATTATATAGAAATAACAATATCATCATGTATGTAGCAGAACACTAGAAGAAAAAAATTCACACATAGAGACACCAGGATAGGCTGGAGACCAGGGAAAAATCCCACAAGGGGGTAAACCATTTCAAATTCTTCTTCTTATTACATTGTCATAAACTGTTCAACAAAGAGAGAGTACAATAATCCAATTCTTCCTTCACAGGACTACCCAACAGAACCAATCAAGAGCCATCCAAATATGAACCCAACAATAAGACTAATAAAAATCATGATTCAGAAGCCTGTGATCAACTGCCAACATCTGTGGCCAACTATTGGAATCTAGATCAACTATTAGAAAAACATTAAGTCTCAACTGCATAGAGATAATGGTCATGCGTGCAGCTGAAGCATTCCATCCGCAAGGATATTCTTGTCATTCATGTGGCTACAACTAAAAATACCTTATTACAACCTTTCAACTACAAACTAGAAGCCCTAATTTACAAGTGCAAGTTCAGAGCCTGCAATTTCAAACCTATATGAACCAATTTCAGGATTGTGCGAGTCAAAACCAAAGAACATAAAAAGAAGAATGCTTAATGGTGATATCCAAATGATGTTCACTTGAATTTCGTTTATAGTCATCCAAGGATGTCCAATTTATTTTTGGGTCAAACTGCCCTTTTTTGCACATGTGAGTTTCCATATTAAAAATATATTTTCCCTTAACCAAATAAAATTATTCCAAGGGCTAGGAGGGATCTTCTTTGATGAGGAAGATTATCCAAAGGAGGGAATTTTTTTCAGAGCTTCCAAATCAACACTCTATCTTAGTTAGGGAGACATTATCGACTGCAACATATGTCCCATCACAAATATCTCATCATCATCAAATGTTGTGTCTTCTCTTCTCGACTCATCTCTTCTCGACTCATCTCTTCTCATATGCCAAACACTCTCAAATATAGCATAATAATTTGACATCAAAGTGGAGCCCACGTGTTGTTGGGAAAAGTATCTACTCAGGATGCCCCTATCCCACTCTAAGGTGTGATAGTGCCTTAGCAACAAACAAGGAAAACTATTTTCGTATTCTTCTTCATCAAATGTAAACGAAGAGGAATAGGATGAACTAACCTGTGTCTTGCGCTAGTCCGTTGATCCAATCGCTCTCCTCTTTGACAGCTTCCAGCTACCTGCTCCCTTACTTGCCCAGCTTCACCAAGTTCCTGTAAGATCACAGAAGAGGAAAACTACACAAAGACATAGATTTACATTCATAAATAGCTTAGGATCAGATTTAAGCTAAACATGCAAATATAACAAAACATCATTGATACACAAGCATGTAGGAGAAACTCAAATATTTTTATTGATATAACAAAAAGATTCAGGAGGAGATACAACCAAGTGAGTCCCGATCCAGCATCTACCTCCCAGCAAAGGAATCCCTTCTTCACCTCCAACAAAGCATAAATCACCCAATGCACTAATCTCAATCTCAAAACCAACAGTAATTCTCTGCAAAGTACAAAATTCCAGCCCCTGGATCTCTGGGATGAGGGATCCATATATAGATGTATGCAGAGAGGATGAGTCAGCTTATGATTTGACTTGTGGCTTCTCTCTATCAGTTCTTGCTTCCACTTGGAGACTGAGAGCCTCTTACTCATCCTTGGTCGAACTCAGTGAGGCAAGTGTCATTGAGGAAGATTCTGGAAGCTTCCATTGTCTGTCCACCTCGCGGAATGACACTGCCATTTGGCATTTCTTGCTCAGCGCACCCTGGTAGTGCATTTAGGTGCGTTGCAACGCACCTAGCTAGTGTAATTGGGTGCTATGCAACGCAGGTAGCTAGTGGAGCAGCTAAAATGATCCTGATTTGACTGGTTCTGAGCAGTTTCTGGTGGAGAACTTCTGGGAGAAGCTGTAATTGGTTGACCTTGTTCCTCTAGGGGTAGGAACAACACTTTTAGGGACTTTGGATCCCTTGGATTATGGACATTTCATGCTTAGAGCTATAAGGCACAAAAATGTCTATAACAGTTGCCCCCTAAAGTATGAGGCCGTTTATCAGGTGAAATGCTTTATTAGGAGGATCCGAAGTTCTTTCAATGCTGGGAGGAGACCTGTAATAAGATACAATACAATAAATTATCTTCATACTATTTTCATGATCTAGCTGAGGTAGGCATTCCCATGCTCAGCTTTATAAATTCATTTTTTTGTACACAGGACAGACAATCGTCTGATGGTAGACTGATGATTTTGATGAAGTCATCATCCTTTTGGTAGGATGATTATCTGTGCTGCAATGCTGTACATGTCAATGTCTTTATTTTTCCTGAATATATATCGCAGCCCGGATGGATGAAACTAGATCCGGGGTCTTCAATCTCGTCCGATCTTCACTCGAAGTACAAGTCGATCCATGTGAAAAATGTTTTGAAGTCGAACATGGAAAGACATCGCTTGATTACCAGTCAATGATGTAAACTGTTAACAAGCGCGAGAGGAATCACCGATAAGGATGATGACCCTCAAGGTACTGCAGTACAATTCACGTGGTGTGAATAAAGGACTTGGCGTTGAACACCACGCAAAATCTTTCAGTCGAAGGTCATTGATGTATACCTGTCGCCGGAAGTGAGAAACTTGCCATTGAGGCATGCAAGCTTCAAAGTACTGAATGGGGCGTTCCTAGATCAACTTCTTGGATAATGAGCTGATGTCGACAAGAAGCGATCCGTCAAAGGAGGGCCTTGATGAATCCCACATCAATGACACGGAACGGAGCAAATGATTTTTGATGGAGGTGAAAACGATATGATGATATATGGTTCAGGATGGCGGTCATGAAGGAATGAAGTATAATGTAGGGTAGTGGATGGAACACGGGTGACTTCTCTGGATGACTTCTCTTGAACATGTCGGCGACACTTATGTGATGGATTGGTAGCATTTACCCCAAATGTGGATGGTATGGCGAGACCATGGTGATGTGACCGGTGAATGAAACAACCCAACCCGACTTAGGCACGGAGTGGAAGTGTCATGTTCAAGAGCGACTTGCTACCAATAAAGATTCTTTGAGTTTCTTCCCAATTTTTCCCCAGTCATTGCTGACCAGTACCCCTTTATTTTTGTCAAGCTTGAGGAGGATAACATATGCTTGTTCTATAATTTTCCCTTTGGGCAAACCCATCGCTATGTTTTAATGAGCCTAGCGATAGTGAAACTCGTTCTCGTCTAAAGACAAGTTTGTCTCTATTAATGTTTTTAACGAGTTTAACGACAAAGATAACTTGGTCCTTTTCATTTTTAGAGAGCCTGAAAAGGTACGTAAAGTTAACTCCGGAATTCCTTTTTCGTCATCTAATCCCTTAAGTCCAAAAAAGTATAAAACAATACAGAAGGGATGAATTTTCGATAGTTTTAACGAGCCGAACAACACAAGCGCTCGATCTTTTTGTGCAATAATCCCTCAAGTCCAAAAAGATTAAAATCTAGAGGAGGGATAGCACTTCCGGTCGCTTTAACGAGCTGGAAGGCCAAAACTCGGCAATCTTTTCATGTTTTACGAGTCAGATGAAAAGAGCTTAAAGAAGACTCGTATTTTGAGGAACGAGTGATAAAATGGGTAGCAGCTGATTCCAGGTAAGGGTTGGAATTTTCCAAGCACGGTAGTGTCACAAGGATGGCTAGTGAAATCACTATTCGCAGCTGTTCCTCAAAATGGGTAAACAATCAAATGGAGGTGAATGATCGGCCAATGGAAAAGTGGAGGTGACGGTGCAAACACGACCAAGGCTTTGATGGCTGATAATGTTGCATTCACGGTGGTTATTTACCGGAGGATAGTTCATTTTTTAACGATCTTAAACGCGGATTGAAACACTTGCTCGATCTTATGTTTATTTTTTAACAAGCATGAACTATGTGCTAAAACTGCTCGATAATCTAGTCATATGATAAGAATGTCTCATATAAAACGACAACATTTAGATTTTTACCCCACATCCTTTCTTTATGCAAGTTAGGAAACGACTAATCCTACGAGTTTAAAGGGTTAGCCTACGGGGTTAAAGGGAGGACCTAAAAGTTAAAAAATAAATAGCCTCCCCTTGCTTGCACTCTAAAAGGTTTGCATGCCCCCAGGTATAAAATACGATTTCAAGGTTACCCCTCAATTTGCAGACAAAACATTTGTTCTATCAGGAAAGGCCTACCTCTTTCAGGTTACCAAAGATTGCCTCATTCGCGTTACAAATGAAACACTTCCTCGGCGATGTCTACCGAGATAAACAAACGTGAGTGACAATGAGCGCCACACACATAACTTTGACAAGAGAATCTTATTCTAGAATAACCCCTCTTCCACTGACGGACGGGGTACAGACTAATCATATTCTCCCGCGGAAACCTACCCTATACCCGAAGTTTTCCTGCCGAAGCAGACCAGGACGCATGCCCCCTGGGTTCCAGTCATATCCCTCCGAATTACTCACGCTCATCGGGAGGACGGATCGTGGGTTGAGACATTTCTTGCGTGAAGAGACCATTTAGGGATGGTATATTACTATTTGCGATGCGTGATCCGGGAAATGAAAGCTGGTCCACGAGCTTGACCACTCTTCCTTCGTGCGGAAAACACATTACTCTAAAGAGTGAGGAGACGATGGCTCCCATGCAATAAATATAGTCTCACCCAAGGAGTAGATTGTAATCTAAGGGTCCTTGGACTACCATTACGTTCATTTGAACTGTCTTCCCTCTCAATGTTATGGGCACATTGGGAAGGATCCCTAAAGGTCGACTGGTTCCTTTATCAAAGCCTGTCAGATTTCTCATCTCAGGCAAAAGCGATGGCGAACCAAGCGCTTTCCAAGTAGTAGAGGAAAGGATACTCACAGAATCCACCTCATCTATGATGGTACCAGCCATGACCATTCTATATATTTGGACGATAATTCTGAATGGTATGCTTGCTGGTAAACGGGGTCTGCCTAGTTGATTCCAGTCGAAGGAGACAACTAGGTTGCTTGGAGGTGGGACCGAGTAGACAGCCAGGTACGGCTTTGACGAACTTCCTTCCTGTGGTAAAGGAATGGGTAGGTTGCCCCCGTGTTCATCGGAGTCTGTGTTGATGAAGAGAATTTGGACGGTGTCATCCTTGTTCTCTCCAGTGACTGTGTCATTCGAAGATAAAACCTCTGAAGGCAAGACCGGGTCAACTGCCACCTCGACCTTTTGACTTTTGTCGGGTATGGATTCAGCTGGTTCATCTTCAATGACAGGCGCTTCAGCTGACCACTTGAGCGGGCCAGCTGGATTCTCAACTAACGAAGGACTCGGCAAGAGTTTTTTATATCCAGGAGGAAGTCATAACGGTGAAACCGGACGATCATCCAAAACTCTTTTAGCTTCGTCTAAGAAGGGACAATGGTGGATGGCGTGATCGCCTTCGCACAGTTTACAGGGAGATCTAGCTCTCCCTTTTTGTCCTGGGGCTTCACTTTCGCTAGTTGACGGTGTGCTTTCAACATGGCCATCAGAGGTTGACGACACCGGATTGTGCAAACGGGGAGACCAGTCCCTTAGTATCCCAGGAATGCAAGGACAATCTCTGTGAAGGTGGTCTCCCTTGCAAATGACACATGGAGATTTAGGCCTGGTCGGTGCAGTGTGTGGATTTTCGTTAGATGACACTCGTTTGCCCCCATTCGCTTTTGGCTCCTTCTTCTTCTTCTCTTTCTTCTTCTTTTCCTTCTTCTCCTTAGGAACTTGACTTTTGGCTTTGCCAGCCCCATCAAGCGAAGAGGAAGGAGGAGAGGAAGAATTAGAGGAAGTAGAAGGTTGGTGGGCAACTCTGGACTGTTCTAACCGCTGATTCGATTGTTCAGGAATAGTGGTGTTCTGAATGACATTGGTTGAGAAGAGCCAGACTGGCACGCCAATTGTCAGTCCTGGAAGCGATAATGTGGCCATATGGGGTGCACCAACATCTCCCCAAGAGGAGAAGGGACTAGGATTTCCACCAAGGGGAATTCCTTGGTTGGTAGACTCCATTTTCTCAACCTAAGATCAATTTAGGAAAAGGGTATGAATATTCCGTTTATAATAAATTTTAAGACGCTTGGACACAACTTGGTTTTTCAATTTTAAAGAGTCGAGAAAAAACAAAAGATGACTCTAGTCTCATTCGATTTTTAATGAGCCTGAAGTGACAAGTGCTCAGATGGACCTTTTCTGTTAAGGAGTCTGAAAAGGAACGAAAGGGACTGCTCTGGAGATCTAGGTAGAGGGTGTGCCAAACCAATCACAAAACTGCAGAATACGTTTTACGGTACGACAGTCAATCTTCCCGAATGCTGTGTTCGGTGCATTGCGATCAGTAGGGCGACCGACACGGCTTCCTATGGATAAAAGGTTTTAAGCCTATAGGGGTCTCCCAATATATACTCGACGGTACGTGGGAGCACAATCCGTACTGGCACTTATCGTCTCACAGTGGAGGAATCGCCCAACCATCAGTGAGGACAAAAGTTACCAGGATTTACGACGCCGAAACACGTCTCTAGCCTAGACCTCTATGTTGTGCGTTAAGTTCCAATGCGTTGTTAGATTCATTCAATTTATTTTAAGTTGTTCTTTCTTAGAAGTTTGCCTTTTTGGATCACCACGAGATGTAGATGTAATTCCTAAATGCAATCTAAAGATGATAAGCAAGCTTTTATCTCTTTTCAACAATGAAAATCCTAGCTACCAGGGCAAAAGAAAGACACAATCTTTTCTCAAATAGAAAAGAGCACACTGTAAATGCATTTTTCCTGAATCAAACCATACAAACTATCAATATGCAAATGCACATATGCATGTATTTGTTTTCACTTTCTTAATATTGATGCCTAAAAAGAAAGTTGATGTACAAATCTGAATTTTCTTTCAAGTGAAAAACACAAACAAGCTTCTTTTCGAAATCAAAAAGGTAGAGAAGATTACGACACTTTATGATTTTGAAACAAACACTCGTTTCGACACTAGAAAGAGACAAATTCAAACCAAAGGCAAAAGTAAAAAGTATAATCAACTGCCAACAGCAAACAAACTTTCTCCTAAGATCAAAATCGACACTTACGACAGATCTAAATCTAAGGACGACAGTATGACTATTCTACTCTTTCAATGGAAAACTGTAAATGATGTAACAAACACACAAAGAACATCTACAGTCTTTTTGTACAAAGGAGGCGGAATTAAGGCAAAGAAAAGGGGGTTTTCAGACAGGTACACACACCGATAACAGGCTGCAAAAATCAGAGATAAAACTGAACAAAATGAAGCAAAGAACCTCAGCTGCACAGGGCAAAGGCTGATCAACGCACCTGTTGCACAGAGAAACTGAATTGCAGCGCAGGTAGCCCTCTCGGGACCTGCGTTGAAATGCAGAACCTCTTCACAGAGCTTACGCTGGGGCAGAAACGAGACTTCTATCCGGGTTCTGGGTCATAGTTTACAGTTTAATCTATGGATTTTGGCCGAGTAAAAGCAATCAGTAAGGTACAATCAGAGGGATGATTTAAAGGAGGACTAAGAGCTATCACAAAGGGTCATCAGATCATTTGTGAATCAGCTGTTCAAATCATAAACAAATCCAGTGAGTGGATTGAAGTAGCAGGTGTCTACTTTGCATTTGATAATGGCAAATGCGGTTCGATTGCTACTTCTATGTTTATGAAACAAACAACAAGAGAAACACAAACAAACTAACTAGACACGATCCCCAGCGGAGTCGCCATTTTGTTGTTGGGAAAAGTATCTACTCAGAACGCCCCTATCCCACTCTAAGGTGTGATAGTGCCTTAGCAACAAACAAGGAAAACTATTTTCGTATTCTTCTTTATGAAATGTAAACGAAGAGGAATAGGATGAACTAACCTGTGTCTTGCGCTAGTCCGTTGATCCAATCGTTTTCCTCTTTGACAGCTTCCAGCTACTTGCTCCCTTACTTGCCCAGCTTCACCAAGTTCCTGCAAGATCACAGAAGAGGAAAACTACACAAAGACATAGATTTACATTCATAAATAGCTTAGGATCAGATTTAAGCTAAACATGCAAATATAACAAAACATCATTGATACACAAGCATGTAGGAGAAACTCAAATAGTTTTATTGATATAACAAGAAGATTCAGGAGGAGATACAACCAAGTGAGTCCCGATCCAGCATCTACCTCCCAGAAAAGGAATCCCTTCTTCACCTCCAACAAAGCATAAATCACCCAATGCACTAATCTCAATCTCAAAACCAACAACAATTCTCTGCAAAGTACAAAATTCCAGCCCCTGGATCTCTGGGATGAGGGATCCATATATAGATGTATGTAGAGAGGATGAGTCAGCTTATGATTTGACTTGTGGCTTCTCTCTGTCAGTTCTTGCTTCCACTTGGAGACTGAGAGCCTCTTACTCATCCTTGGTCGAACTCAGTGAGGCAAGTGTCATTGAGGAAGATTATGGAAGCTTCCATTGTCTGTCCACCTCACGGAATGACACTGCCATTTGGCATTTCTCGCTCAGCGCACCCTGGTAGTGCATTTAGGTGTGTTGCAACGCACCTAGATAGTGTACTTGGGTGCTATGCAACGCAGGTAGCTAGTGGAGCAACTGAAATGATCCTGATTTGACTGGTTCTGAGCAGTTTCTGGTGGAGAACTTCTGGGAGAAGCTGTAATTGGTTGACCTTGTTCCTCTAGGGGTAGGAACAACACTTTTAGGGACTTTGGATCCCTTGGATTATGGACATTTCATGCTTAGAGCTGTAAGGCACAAAAATGTCTATAACACCACGCTACCACCCTCTATTCATCGGGGAGTTCCAATTCAACCCACATCATAGTCAGGGAGCCTAGCTCAACCCTTAACAACATCGAAAATCTTAACTCAATCTGGAACAACATCAGGGATCCTTGCTCAACTTGGAACCACATGGGGGAGGCCAGCTCAACCCGAAACTTCTGCCAACGGGGAGCCTAATGCTATTACTTGAGAACATTGTCATTGGGGAGCCAATGCTACCACCTAAAATCTAATGACAATAAGGAAGGTCTTATGGGACACTCTCACCTCATGTTTGCTGTAATGGAGAAGGTCCTTTGGGACACTCTCACCCCAAGTCATATCATATATGGGAGCATATGGCTACCACCCTATATCAAGCAATAGGAAATATACCACTTACCAAGCAAGGATCACAACCATCCCATTGTGTAATCAATGGGAGAGATACCACTTGTTATATGAAGTAAGGATCACAACCATCTTATTGCCCATTGATATTCCTATCAATGACCCTCAAGAGTCATGTGATAGAACACCTGCGTCATAATTCAAGCTTAGGTGAGATAACTGACTTACCAAAGGTAATGATCACACATCCCCAATCCTCCTCAACCTGTTGGCCAGATGGGGAGGAACAATCCCAACAAGCCCGACGTGTGGGTATGATGCCAACTGAGGTATAGTTTACATAGACTAAGATAGGGGGATATACCTGAATTTTCAAAATGGACAAGGATCACACATACCCTATGGGTAACAATAGGGTAGATACTCGACCTACTGCAAGAGTATGGATCCCACACCCTATTTTCTAGAGTTCCCTCAACCCTAGGAGCCCTCAACACTACATTCCCTCCTTGGGAAGTGGTGGCCTGGGTGCAGACGATATGAACAACCTCTCAAATCTGGCTATAAATTCTTCAATTTCAGGCTAAATCTCCCTTTCCACTTCTGGTTGCGTATCAATCATATAACAGTAAAACTGACAATCACATGGGTTTTTTTCTAATCACCCTTACCTTGGTTATCGTTCAAAAACTGACCTCTATTCCCGTCGGAATTGTAAATCCGTAGGATTTACACAAAACACCATCAGAAGGATTTGAGAAAGGAATCCATACAATACACTAACGACGCTTTATAAAAACACTATCACGACTCTCAAATAGTCTTGGTGTAATTTCCAAAGGAATTACACTATCGGCGCTCTTTTCCAAAGGCTTTGCATTAACCGCAAATAACACTATCGATGGTTTATAGCTTTCAACCACTCCTTCCTTCGATACGATAACACGTGCTCTCAAAAATCGTTATTGAAACCTCCAATGCACCTATACTTAGTTCGTTCTGCTTCGGGTTTGCGATGCGATCATCCTTGCAGACTCGACAACCCTTTCTGCTCTTCTCTATAATGTTTTGGGTCCGAGCTTATCGGGGTTTCAGACTTCGACAGTTCCATAACCCTTTCCGCTCCTCTTTCGATTATGCAATGTGATATCGGTTCGGAACTGACACGAGTATGAACCAAATCTAATATCATTTCAGGTCCGGAAACTCTGCTCCGGCTAAGTAATTTTTACAATTTCTTGTGTAAAACAAGATTTTGGCCGCGGAACTCTGCAAAGCACTTAAAGAAGCCTGCGTTCACCGATATGAATGAAAAACAATCCAACAGGCCTATGCTTAAGTATTAATTGAAAAAGAAAGACTGAATCACCATTTATATACTCAAAAAATAAAAGAACCGCCCTAATAAATGCATAAAATTCCAATTCACATGGAACCATAAAACCAGATGAACAGAGAGAGGTTTTTGCAATTGATAATGCTTCCAGGCTCGACCTGCTCTAAGAGTCCCGTTGTTTCTTAATTATAAATAGTAGATAAAGCCTTCTCGACCATTATCCTTTACAAAAGCATGGCTTTTACATAAGTCATTTAAAACAATAAAGTTACTACATCTTATCATAAAGTGACTTATTACAACTTGATCTTTATTCTTAATTTTATCATTATCTTAAACTAGAAAAGCATGAAAACTTGCTGGCTAAAGGACTCCACTCCCTTGCTTGTAGATTTTTTTTTGGATTTTTGGAATATGTTTGAAGATTTTTCCCTCTAAGTCACGTGCTCCTGCATCAGACTCCTGAGGAAAAAATTCTTCATGGGCTCCTGTCCATGAGTTCATCTACAGAATTTCCTAGTTTCTGTAGCATGTCTTCTCTAACCCAAGTAGCTTTAGCGGTTGGTTGTCCCTTCCATTTTACCAAATACTGGAAGTACTCTCGTCCCCTTGTCTTCTTAAACACCTTCTTGTCTAGAATTATTTCTGGCTACAAATTCTTTGCTGTGGGTAACTGTTTTACCCAGTCAATCTCTTGGGTCTCTTGATATTGTGCTGTATCATCTGCATTTTCACCTTCATACTTGTACATGTCTGCAACATTAAAAATTGGTGATATTTCAACATCAAGGGGTAACTCAATTTCATAGGAATTTATTGAAAATGTTCTCAACACTCTGCACGGTCCAATTTTCTTGAACTTCAATTTATTATACTCCCTCTTTGGAAACCTCTACTTTCTGAGGTGTGCTAAAACCAAATCCCCAACTTCAAAATTCACCTCTCTTCTCCTCATATCTGCTGTGGTTTTATATTTTATGTTGCTATCCTGCAGCTGTTGCTTCACTTGTTCATGTATTGCTTGCATTTCTGAAGCAAAATTTTCACCCTCTGCACTTCTCATCTCTTCTTTTGCCAAATTTCTTAACTCAGCTATTCCTCTTGGATGCATTCCATAAACAATATGGAATGGACTTTTTCCTGTACTCCTATTAGGTGAGTCATTATATGCACACTCAGCTTGTGCTAACACTTGATCCAATTGCTTTAGATGTTCTGCAGTAAGGCTCCTTAAACGATTTCCTAAACTCCTGTTCACCACTTCAGTCTGTCCATCAGTTTTTGGATGATAGGTAGAATTGAAACTTAATTTAGTTCCTAGCTTCTTCCACAGTGTCCTCCAGAAATTTCCAACAAATTTGGAATCCCTGTCTGAGACAATACTTTTGGGTGACCCATGCAATCTTACAATCTCCTTAAAAAACAAATTAGCAAAGGGAGAAGCATCACTAGTTTTATAACATGGAATAAAGTGTGCCATCTTTGAAAATCTGTCCACTACAACAAAAATTGAATCATTACCTCTTTGAGTCTTTGGTAAGCCCAACACAAAATCCATACTTACCATATCCCAAGGCCTATCTGCAATTGGTAATGGGATATACAAACCTGTTTTTTGGCTCCTTCCTTTTGCATATTGATATATTTTTCAAGTTTTCACATACTTCTCCACTTCAGATTTCATTTTTGGCTAGAAATAAAATTTGTTTAGCTCTTCAAAAGTGTTCTCTATGCCAAAATGTCCTGCAAGTCCTCCACTATGTTTCTCTTTGATTAAATTCTCCATCATTAAACAATTTGGTATGCACAACTGATTTTTCTTAAATAACAGTCCATCTTATAAGAAGTAATCCAACCATCTACTTCTATCCACCAAAACAAGATTTTTACAAGCCTCAAATGCCTCTTTAAAATCTGAATTAGTCTCATACAATTCTTTAAGAAAATCAAAACCCAACACTTGGATTTGACTCTTTGAAGCAATACATTTCTCCTACTGAAGGCATCTGCAACTTTATTTGATTAGCCATTTATATGTTTCAAAACAAAATGGAAACCTTGAAGATAATCTACCCATTTAGCATGTTTCTAGCTAAGCTTTGGTTGCTGCATTATAAACTGTATGGCATGGTTATCTGAATAAAGGATAAATTCCTTTGACATTATATAATGCCTCCATTTATTCAATGATTGCACAACTGCGCAGAACTCCTTGTCATAAGAAGAATACTTCTTTTTGGAATCATTTAGATTTTCACTAAAATAAGCTATTGGTCTATCTTCTTGGCTTAAAACACCTCCAATTGCTTCTCCGCTGGCATCACACTTCACTTGAAAAGGTTTGTTAAAATTAGGCATAACCAAAATAGGCTTTTCAGTGATTTTTTCCTTTAACACCTGAAAATTCCTTTCTGCTTCAGCAGTCCATCTAAATGACTGTTTGTCCTTCGTTATGGTCTCAATAATAGGTGCATTTATCTTACTAAATTTCTTGATGAATTTTCTAAAAAAATAGCAAGACCATGAAAACTCCTTACCTAAAAAATACTCTTGGGTGAAGGCCACTCCATGATTGCCTTGATCTTTTCTGGATCCATCTTCAGTCCTTCAGCAGAAATAACAAAACCCAAGTACACTAGCTATTCTTTCATGAATGAACACTTCTTCAAATTCAGCAATAATTTTTTCTTGCTGCAGCTTTTGTAAGATATAATTTAGATGTCTCAAGTGCTCCTCCGTAGACCTGATATAAACTAATATATCGTCCAGATATACTATTACAAACTTACCAATGAACTCTTTAAGAACTTCATTCATTAGTCTCATAAATGTACTTGGTGCATTTGACAACCTAAAAGGCATTACTCTCCACTCATACAGTCCCTCATTTTTCTTAAAAGCGGTTTTCCACTCATCCCCTTCTCTTATTCTTATCTGATGATACCCACTTTTAAGATCTAGTTTTGAAAAATACTTTTCTCCACTCAAGCAATCCATTAAATCTTCAATTCTAGGCAAAGGAAATCTGTACTTGATTGCGATTTTATTGATGGCTCTTGAATTTGTACACATTCTCCAGCCTCCATATTTCTTTGAGCTCAATGCTGTTGGCATTGCACAAGGACTCAAGCTTTCTCTGATCAGCCGTTTGTCAAGAAATTCTTGCACCTGCTTCCTAACCTCTTCATTTTCTGTAGGAGTCATTCTATAAGCTGCTTTGTTAGGTAGACTTGCTCCAGGTATCAAATCTATATGATGGCTGATTCTTCTAATGGGTGGTAATTCATTACGAAAATCATCAACAATAATATCACAATATTTCTCCAACATTTATTGAATTTCAATGGGTAAATCAAAACTTTAGTAGAAGTCATTATTACACTGGGCTTGCAAATTTCAGCAAAATTTACCTCATCTTCTTCAATCTTCTTCAAGTATTCTTTTCCTCCAAGTAACAAAGTTTTTGGATCAATCTTCTTTCCTGGTACATCTTCTTCTTGCAGAGGCAACAACGTATGATTGACACCATCCTTCCCAAACTTATAGGTGTTTCTTTTCCCATCATGCATGGCTCCTCTATCATATTGCCAAGTTCTTCCAAGCAATATGTGACACAAATCCATTAGCATCACATCACAAACAATTTTATCTTTATACTTGCCCACCTGAAATTCCACTTCACACTGTTCATTCACCAACAGTTGATGTCCCTTTTGCAACCATGACACATTGTAAGGTGTTGGATGTTTCATTGTTTTCAGCTTCAATTTCTCCACCACTTTTGTAGAGACCAAATTATCAATGCTGCCACTATCAATGATCATATGGCAACATTTCCCTTGGACTTTACACACTATCCTGAATAAAGTCTTCCTTTGTGATGGTTCAGCCATCTCCTTTGTTGGCTTGAGTAGAACTTTATTAACTACCAAAGATTCTCCTCTCTCTGGTATATTTTCTTCTTCTGTCACCATTCCTGTTGGTGCTTCTCCTTCAGCTTGAGCAACAATGGCATTCCTCTGATTTTTTTCTGCATTCTCCAGGCACTCAAAAGCTCTGTGTCCTAGTTTGTTACATTTGTAACACCTTATTTCTCTGCCTCTTCCTCTCCCTCCTCTTCCTATAAAAAAACTCCCGTTGCCTCTTGCATCACCTCCTATGGGTGCATGCTGGGTTGAGCTACTGCTAGCACCATATTTAGGTGCTGTAGATCTTCCTCTACCACCTTGACTTCCCCTTCCTTGGAAAGTAACTCTCCCTCTGGTAGACTACTTCCTCATGAGTTTTTCTTCAACTTTCAGTGCTATCTGATAAGCTTCCTCTACCATTTTAGGAGACAATAGTCTTATCTCATCTTGAATGTCCATCCTGAGACCATTCATATATCTAACTACCTTCTCATTTGTATCCTGGGCTTCTCCAGCTCTTATGCTTACCTTGTAGAATTCCTCTGTGTATTCTTTCACTGTCATAGCACTCTATCTAAGATTTTGCATTTGTCTGAACAAGGTTTGCTGATAATTACTTGGCAGAAACTTACCTCTTATCTTTACTACCATTCTGCTCCAATTCTTGATTGGTTGCTTGCCATGTCTCTTCCTTTCTGCCTGCACACCATCCCACCAAAGCGCTGCATGGCCTTTTAGCTTGGTGACAAAAAACTTCACTTTCTTCTCATCTTCTGTTTCTTCATAGTCGAAGAATTTCTCCGTGCCATTAATCCAGTCTATCAATTCTTCTGGATTCAGTCCTCCTTCATATATTGATACCTCTATCTTTGGCCTGGATGTGGATCTCAACACTGAATGAAAGAACCCCATCTCAAGAGTAACTGCTACAACTTCCTCCTCTGTAGCTTCAACTTCAGGTTCACTAACATCTCCATCATCTATGTTCCCGTCTGTTGTTAATGCATCCAATATAGATTGCATATGTTTCACAAATTCCATTACTTTAGTGTTTGCAACAGGCCATCCTCTTCCACCACGTCCTTGTCCTCTTCCAAATCTAAAAGCCATAGTAACTTTCCTTCTCCTGCTTCTGAGATTCAATCCAATGTCAGCTAGCTGCTCTGATACCATTAATGGTGGTCTGGGTGCAGGTGAT